>CM075980.1:75803658-75944179 GCA_038087875.1 Malacoraja senta | reverse complement strand
AGAAGCTCCAGATTTTCCAAAGATGCTGCCTGACCTACTGAGTTACTCCAGCATTTTGTCAATTGTTACTGTGTCCCAAGTGCCCTCGACTGCCTGCACTCCCTTGCAATAGTCAAGTATCAGGATGTCAAGATTGGCCAAGTGCAGACTCCACATCTGAATGCATCAACCAAGGTTGGACACAGGTAAGTGAGCAGACATGGAGAGAGGAGGTAGAAAGTGCAGCAAGTAATGCAACAAATACATCATATCAGTCTCAATGTAAATAACAGGAAAAGCTTTTATATTGTTCCAGGTAAGCTGCAGTCAAAAGATTGTATTCCGATTAAGTTTCTGGTTTTCTTGTAAGGTTTTGATTGTTTAAACTTGCTTATTCAAAGTACACAAGTGTGTACAGGATTTACCAATAGCTGCAAGGCTCAGTCAAGCTCCAATTGCCACAATTGACACCCAAATGGAAATATCTCTGTGCCTCACTGATGAGTGAATGAAAATACTTGAAAATTAATGTGCAAATTTTGGAAAATCATGCATGTACACCTGCAATACTCCTCCATTTCCCATCACCAGCAGAGTGCCACTTCCTCTCTTACTCTTCAGCAGAGGCAGAGGAAGCCTGCTCTGATCAATGCAGTGATCTCCATCTCCATTCTCCATTGGGGTTTTTTTCGAGCTTGCGAAGGTCACTGCTGCTACACATGGCTGGGGGCAGAGATGGGATAGAAAGGAGGTTCGTAGTGGAGTTTGGGGAAAGGAGGACGATAGGGCGAGAACAAGTCCAGGACATGTTTGACATATTACTACAGATAAGTTCGTAAGTTGTAGGAGCAGAATTAGGCCATTCTGCCCATCATGGCTGATCTATCTCTCTCCCTCAACCCCATCCTCCTGCCTAGAGTTGATAAATAGGATTAATTTATATATATGTACTGACAGTCATCATGGATGTGGTGCCTGTTCCTATGCGTTTGATTCCATGACTCAAAGGTGTGTAGTGTAACTTGGTATTTCGCTGTACAGAGAGCTGATAAGTTAGTTTTTTTTGTTTTCTTCATTTTTTTAGAAATACAGCAAAATCCAGTTAAATGGGCAGCTGAATGTCCAAGTTAAGGTGATTTGGCATCCTGTCAAAGATGGCACTCATAGTGTGACAGGTAGAGCTGTATTTATTCCCAGCCACGTCAATGCTTAAGGATGGTTGCCACTCTTTCCATGGATAAAAAACGTCATCTTAGAGGCTCTCAACATCCTGCTGCACATTGTTAAGTGGCACCGTGGTGCAGCGGTGGAGCTACTGCAGCGGGAGAGTTACCGCCCCAGAGACCCAGGTTCGGTTCTGAATATGGGTGCTGTCTGTACATAGTTTGTATGTTCTCCCTGTGACTACAAGGGTTTATTCTGGGTGCTCCACTTTCCTCCTACATTCTAAAGACATGTAGGTTTGTGGCTTCTGTAAATTGTCTCTAGTGTGTTGGATAGAACTAGTGTACCGGTGGTCACTGGTCGGCATGGACTGATGGGCCGTAGGGCCTGTCTTCATTCTGTATCTCTAAAAAAAATCTCAGACGAAGTTGTACCACGAACAGCATAATGCCAGTTTACACTTCACACCTTTGAGTCATGGAGTCAAACAGCACAGAAACAGGCTCTTTGACCCACCGCATCCATGACAACTGTCAAGTATCTATGTTTAAACAAATGCTATTTATCAGCTCTAGATCTGCAGCCTTCGATGGCTTGGCAATTTAGTGCTTATCTACAGACTTATTAAATACGGTGAAAGTATCAGCTTGCATCACCCACTTAAACAATGTGTTCCAGTTGCTAACCACCACCTGGAATCCTCAAATCCTCTCTTAACCTCTTACTCGTTTCACTAAACCTATGTGCTCTAGTTTTAGACACCCCTGTTATGGACAAGAGTTTCCACTGTTTCCAATGTGTATGGCCTTCTTCAATTTTTATAACTCTTATCAGGTCTCCTTTAGAACTTCTCTGCTCCCAGGTAAACAAAACAAGGCGATCCAGCCTCTCCTCATACCAGAAACATTCCATCCCAGATTGAATAGATTTGGTGAAGATGTGAGGGAGCTCATGTAAAGGACCTTCAAGGTAAATTGGTGTCTGAAGTGATATCGATCCCGGCCTCAGTGAAACAAAGGATAACCTTGCCATGCCTACAGTTCATTCATCTCTCCTCATTGCGAATGCAGGCAATGACAAGACATATAAGAATGTACTCTTCCAAAATGTTTTCAGTTGAAATTAATATGGTATATTATCAATGTATCTCATCCACCTGATCTTTTCAGAAACCTGGAAAAATGACATGAATGGAGCAACTGATTAAAGCTGATCCATCAAATGTGGTGGAAAAAACGTATCACTTGCCCATTGACAAGCTTCCCTCGCTGAATAAAAAAAACCAAGCCCACTCCCAGTTCACTGGAAAGTTCTATTTCACCCTCACACAACGGGTGGCGGGTGTATGGGACGAGCTGCCAGAGGAGGTAGCTGAGGCAGGGACTATCTCAATGTTTAAGAAACAATAGGACAGGTACATGGATATGACAGGTTTGGAGGGATATGGGCCAAACACGGGAAGGTGGGACGAGTGTAGCTGGCACATGTTGGCCGATGTGGGCAAGTTGGGCCGAAGTGCCTGTTTCCATGCTCTATCACTCTAGGACTCTATGACTCCTACGTGTCTCCTTCTGAATATCATCACAGTAATGCTACTCAATACATCACACAACAACTTGCAAATTTACTCAACATACAGAGCAGATAATAGCTTCCAACATTCATCCAGTCGTCTGTATTACCTGGTCACTCTTGGTTTACTGGTTTAAAGAATTACATTTGTAGACAGCAAATACCAATTACAAATGCAAGTGCGATTTCATTCTGTAGAACATTGCAAAGATAATTTGTGAAATCACCAAGACGTCTTAAATATTTATGTTATTGATTTCATTAAATGTCCCACTGACAATTTTGCAATCAGTTACATTAGCTGGAGTAGCTAGTAATTGAAAATGCATACAAGAAGATACCGACAGCAGAATTTATCTTTGCAGTACCATTTATTTAGGCATTGCAGATGCCAATTGATCCACAGGATGAATAGGAAATACCTCAACGTCTGTGATCTCCACTCCAGAACTAAGGTCACACCAATCTCAGTCACACAACTGTGGTACACACTCCATGTATGCGTATGTGCATATTTGAATGATAAGTTCTAAGTCATCACTGACTCTATAACTGAAGGGTCTTTGAGGATGAGTCTTACACCAGACATCTGCTGTGCAAACTGATCTGCCCCTGCTGCACAACACTGACACCTCCCCCCCCCCCACCCCTCCCCTGTAAGAATTGTCTGTGGTGAACATGGATCACCTCCCATATTTCCAGAGGCGACTGTAATGTTGCTGCCTTATAGCGCCAGAGACCCGGGTTCTATCTGTTCTCTAAGTTTGTACATTCTCCCTGTGACGGCGTGGGTTTTCCCCGGGTGCTCCGGTTTCCTCCCACACTTCAAAGATGTTCTGGTTTGTAGTTTAATTGGCCGGTAAAAAGATTGTAAATGATCCCAAACATGTAGGAAAGTGCTAGTGCACAAGATGATCGCTGGTTGGCGCGGGCTCGGTGGGCCGAAGGGCCTGTTTCCGCGCTGTGTCTTTAAACTAAACTGAACTAAAAATCACCTTTCAGTGAAGGCAGGTATTACAACACATAATATCTGTGCCGGAAATAGGTGAATATATTTCAAAGTTTACGCACACACACATTTTATTCTTGACTTCCGCAGAAAAAAACCACAGATGTTTTTTTTCATTTATTCAATTTCTTGCCTATTTCTGTATTTTCCGCTTTGATTCATTTAGTTATTTAACGGACATTTATTTATTTCTTTGAGAGAAATTTTCTCTGGAAAGCCCTGAATAGATTCAATTCCATGTTTCTCAATCATTCGCCCACCCTTTGGTTCACAAGTTCAGAAGTATCACAGTCGTGCATTTGCAGACATTGTGAAAATGGACTGAATGATGAGAAGAGTAATGGAGTTTAGGAAGACAGTTTAGTTAAATCAGTGAATAAAATCATGTAAAGAATCATGAGGGGGTTAGATATGGTGAATGCACAGAGTCTTTTACCCAGACCAGGAGAATCAAATCCCAGACATTGGTTTAAAGTGAAAGGGTAAAGATAGGAGGATTTAATAGGAACCTGAGGGACAATTTTTTTCCACATACAGGGTGGTGGATACATGGAACAAACTGCCAGAGGAGGTAATTGAGGTACTATAACAATATTTAAAGACATTTGGACAGTTACATGGATAGGAAATGTTTCGATAGATATTAGTCAAATGTGGGCAGGTGCGACTAGCATCCAGTAGATTGGGCATCTTGGTCAGATTGGGAAATTGGGTTGAAGGCCTGTTTCTGTGCTGTATGACCATGAAATGAGAAGGCATAAGTGAAAAGATGACAATGTAACATGTTTAGACAACTATTTTTATTTGCTTTCTGAATACCCTGACAGATTTCAAGAGTTTGATGACCGATTTTGCTGCCATTGGAGCTCAGCAGAATATGTTCGGATCTAATTCTTTGAGACTTACAAATTCTTGATTGTATTTCTCAAAGGCAAAGATGTTTATCTGACAGCAATAAATGTGTTCAGCAAACATGAGATCAAAGAGGTTTGAAGGTGGCAGGGCATGTAAATAAGGTTGTTAAAAAGGAAACATGCTGGTTCTTTGCTTAGTGTAACACAAGCTCCCGAACATGTTCAGCCCAAACCAGAGATTGGTTTCTATTTCTTAGGTACCATACTTCAAGGTTGTCACAACCTTAGACAGGTAGAGAGGACCTTTTCCAGCATGTGATGGGTGATAAGGGTATCATAGGAACAGAGGATTGTGATGCAGAGTATGTTCCTCCAACTGCACACAGCACAATTAATAGGGCTCTTCAAATTAATGATATTAATAGTGAATTAATAGGGCTCTTCAAAACCACCAAACCATTTGATAGCAAAGAAAACTGTTCCCACAAACCGTATGAGGCACAAGTATAAAGACAATTAATCATGGAACCAGGCAGTTTGTGAAGAACAATTACTTTTCATGGTATTAATTTCCACTACCTTCTTCAAATTCTACCATAAGATGTAACTTAGAAGTAGAAATGACGAACTGCAGATGGTGGTTTACGCAAAAGGACACAAAGTGCTGGAGCAACTCAATGGGTCAGAAAGTAGCTCTGGAGAACATGGATAGGTGACATAGATGGATAGGGGCGGCACAGTAGCGCAGCGGTCGAGTTGCTGCCTTACAGTGCCAGAGACTTGGGTTCGATCCAGAATATGGGTACTGTCTGTAGGGAGCATGTACATTCTCTCTATGACCTTGTGGGTTTTCTCTGGGTGCTTCGGTTTCCTCCCACACTCCAACGAGGTACAGGTTTGCAGGTTAATTGGCTTTGGTAAAAATTGTAAATTGTTCCTTGTGCGTAGGATAGTGCTAGTGTACAGGGTGATAACTAGTCAGCACGGATCAGTGGGCCGAAGGGCCTGTTTCCGCACAGTATCTCTGAAGTAACACTAAGGTAAAGGTAATGTTTCAGTTTGGGACCCTTCCCTCACCTTCCCATCCAGTATTCCAAAGGGAATGAACTTGTCATGACCTCCTGTCTGCTCTTCCATCTACATTCTCATCGCACCTGCTTGTGCCACATTTGTAATTTATATCCTCCCTTCACGCCATCCAGGGACACATGCAATCATTCCAGGTGAAGCAACTATTCAATTGTACTTTCCCCCACACAATATAATCACAAAATGGTTTGCTCTACATTGAAAAAGACACACGTAGATCTGGGCACTTGCAATGAATCAGCATTCAGTCCGTAAAGCAGCCTTGAGGTTTTTCAGCCAATTTGATTATCCTTTACATCATATGCTGACTATTCTATCTGTGGCCTTCTCCTCTGTTATAACGAGTTACAATAAACCCCAATGTAAACTTGAATAATTACAACTCATCTTCATGTTGGATCAAGTTGAAGCCTTCTAGATTTAACATCAAATTCGACAACTTGTAGTCACCACCTTGAGGCTTAGGGTTATTATTGTCACATGTACTGATGCACTAAGATAAAGCTTTGTTTTGCATGGTGTTCAATCAGATCAGATAATATTATACACAAATACAATCGTCAAACCCATAGTACATTAGGTAGAGCAAAGTGGAAGATACAGACTGCAGAAAATAGTTATCAGCATTATAGTGCACCAGTTCCACAGACAAAGTCCAATGTCTGCAATGGGTAGAGGTGAACACTCCCCTAGCTTATGGAAGGACAGTTTTGAGGTCTGATAAGAGAGGGGAAGAAGCTGTTCCGAGTCGGGATTTCTCTGCTTGTATCAGAACTGGTCAGTCGTAGTGTGGGTCATCTACGTGCAATATTGGCATATTTTATTTCTTTTTCGACTAGCACAGCCTGACCTGCTGGGCACATTCCACAGCTCTGTATACCATAGTCTGCCCTCTCTCTAAACACACTAATTTCACAGATATGACGTTCCATGTATTTTATTTATCGTTCTCGCTAATGCTCTTCATAAACATATCAACCAGATACAGATCGTCCCCATGGCAACCCTGATATTCTTTATTCTCTCACCCACTCCCTCACCCTCTCTACAACTTAAAGCTCACTTCTCTCCCATTCCCAGTTCCCTGGCCTGAAATATTAACCGCGTTCCTCTATCTATAGATGCGGCCTGTCCTGCTAATTGTTTCCAGAATTTCCCTGTTTTTATTTTTCATGATGGGTTTTTATGCATGTCAAAAGGTTTGTCTTCTTCAAATATTTTAGATGTGTGGGATAAATAGGGGATTTGTATAAATCGGTGATTAATGGACAGTTAGAACGTATGGGCTGAGGGGTCTGTTTCAAGGCTGTATAATATGCTCCAGTTTTGGTAGTCCCTGTTAAAAATTGCTCGACGATCATATCCTGAACTTGCGGGAATGCTTAATACAGCTCAGGATTGAAGATGGCGAAAAAAACATCTTCTCCTTCCTGGATGGCAAAAATGTTTAACATTTACTGAGACATTGTGCAACATATTCCATCAAACTTACTCTAAACTCAGAAATCAGAACTTAAATGTTAAATCACTTTTTTATTCCTTTACACATTAAAGCTGAGTTCTATTATTCTTTCAGATTGTGTCAGTTTGGTTTCCACTGTTGTTGCAAAAGAATGATTATGTATAGATTTGCGATGTGGAGGCACACATTATTAGTACACTTATATTAAAAAAAGATGGGTTTCTGTGCATGTCTTGCCTGCAAAATAATTTACTATACATTATTTTAACAAAGTTTTATCTAGGTAAAATGTTAGATTTGTAACTTTGTTGGCACCCTTTATGTGGTTACTTTGCATAGGTTGGATATGCAAAACAAAGAATATCACTGTAACTTGCCATATATGGCAATAAAGCATGATTCATAAAGTATCATTCAAAGTATCATTCATTCATGTTACTCTTAAGCCACCTGTCTTTTGAAAGGGAAGAGAGTTTTGCAAATATGACAGGGGATATTGAAACGGATATTTTTTTTCTAACTAATTCAATAGATTTGATCAAAATATCTCTGGGAAAGTTGCAAATTAGGACCATTACATTAATGTCACTGCATGTGAAAGAAGTAAGATCACAGATTTGTGTAGAGTTGACTGGACAATCTAGATAGGAGCAAGGCAGCTCGATGCTGCTCAGAACAAGGAAGGAAAAATGAACTGAGCTTTCCACTTTGTTTCCTATTTAGAGACCCGTTTGGACAGCATGCACATGTGGAAGTTGGAGAATAACATGGCCATTTTTTTTCAAGTGATTTCCCACATGATTGAGCAGACAACTGATGCTCGCCTCTGGGTTGACACATGATAAATGGCCATCTGTGCAACAAAACTGTGCAGCAGGATTTGACTGTGGCAGCAGCTAACACTCTCAGGAATGTGAGCAGGAGAAAACTGACAATGTGGTTAAAAATAAAGCCTGATTAAAAGGTGAGGTTGAGTTTTAGTTTAGTTTAGTTTAGAGATACAGTGCGGAAACAGGCCCATCGGGTCCGTCCTGACCAGCAATCACCCCATACACTCGCATTATCCTACACACAAGGGACAGTTTACAATTCTTATCAAAGCCAATTAACCTTCAAACCTGAAAAAAACATCACCCATTTCTTCTCTCCAGAGATGCTGCCTGCCCCACTGAGTTACTCCAGCTTTTCGTGTCAACCTACAAACCTGTATGTCTTTGGAATGTGGGAGTAAACCAGAGCGCCCAGTGAAAACCCACGCTGTCACCGGAAGAACGTACAAACTCTGCACAGAAAGCATCCGTAATCAGGATCAAACCCGGGTCTCTGCACTGTAAGGCAGCAGCTCTACCGCTGCACCACTGTGCCCCCCCCCCCCCCAAAGTTGTCCACTTCTCCTGCATTTCTGGTCATTCCCATTAACGTTGGCAACGTTTACACTGTTTTAATCGATTAAAGGTCAAGGCAATTTATATTTATTACATCTTTATAATGCCAAATGTTTATTTGCATTCAGGCATAACTTCTTCAGGAGCGGCTAGCTTTAAAAAAATTCACAATGTAGAAACTGAAGAAAAATCCCAATCCAAAACATCACCCATCCAAGATCTCCAGGGATGCTGCCTGACCCGCTGAGTTACTCCAGCACTGTCTTGTTTTTTGTTTTTAAAAAATGCATTCAGTGACAGCTCCAAGCTTTGACTGCAACCTTGCAAAGTATTACAGCCTGCATGTATTATCTTTCTGCTTAACCACACAAATTGTACGTCAGGTTGATGAAATCAAAATACAATTCTGCCCCTATCTCTCGGTCTGAAAAAAGTTGAAACTACTGAAATATGACAAGTTTTTTGCCCTCCCTTGAGAAAGCTTACTTGCATAAACTATACAGGCATTGTCATTTTCACACAGTTCACATCAATTTCTGTTTTGTCCCACGCCTTTGTAAGTAACTCCTGGGAAAGTAGCTGCTCATCTTCCAGTCTGTAACATTAATAATTCAGAAAAGTCACACTGATTCATTGAAGTTTGAGACATTAATGTGGAAATGAAACAGTCTGAGAACAATAGAGGGCCTTGGTTTTGCATGCACCAAGGAAACACAAGACATCTCGCAAGACACCTCTCGTGAGGCAGTAACTCTACCGCTGTGCCACCGTGCCACCCCTCTTGTGATTTTGCATTTCCTCAATGAAAGATTCAAGTCACTTGAAAAATGGATTGACATTTTTTATGTGCCATGTGCTTGATGCGTGCGTGCTGAAAATATCAGCAAATTTTGTGCAATAATCAATCACCACGACCTAGTTTGCCACCAATTGAATTTTGCATGGCTCGCTTCAATAAGTAAAGTGCACCAAAGGTCTTGTTTTTACTCATGTTGCATTGTTGCCATGAAACTGCCTGTTATTCTGCAATAAAAATAATTCCAATTAGTAGAGTTTCACTGTATCAACTATTTCCAATTTAGTTGCATTTCACTGTTGAGTGAGCAACTGAGAGGAGGAGCAATACGGGAGATTCAAAATGCAACCATTTCAGCATCCTGGAATGACTCCTCCTGGTGGTGCATCAAGGGAAGGCATGCACTAGTGGTGCAGCCTATTTGGGTTCAGCCCTTTGAAGTGATGTTTAGAGATACAGCGTGGAAACAGGCCCTTCAGCCCACCGAGTCCACACTGACCAGTGATCCCTGCACATTAACACACACTAGGGACAATTCTAAATGTACGGCAAACCAATTAACCAACAAACCTATTTGTGGGAAAGAACTGCAAATGGTGGTTTATATCAAAGGTAGACACAAAATGCTGGAGTAACTCAGCGGGACAGGCAGCATCTCTGGAGAGAAGGAATAGAAACATAGAAACATAGAAAAATAGAAAAAACAAGTCAGCATCGCCATTCAATATGATCATGGCTGATCATCTAAAATCAGTAAGCCATTCCTGCTTTTTCCCCATATCCCTTGATTCATTTAGCCCTAAGAGCTCAATCTAAATCTAACTCTCTCTTGAAAACATCCAGTGAATTGGCCTCCACTGCCTCCACTGCCGAGAATTCCACAGATTCACAACTCTCTGGGTGAAGAAATGTTTCCTCAGTTCAGTCCTAAATGGACTACCCCTTATTCTTACACTCCCCCAACATAGGGAACATTTTTCATGCATCTAGCCCAGGGGTGGGGAACCTGCGGCGTTCTAGGCCATTAAGTGCGGCCTTTTGAATTAATCAAAATTTTGTAGAACAAATCCTTTTATTTATATTTTTATGTTTTATGTTTTTGTTCGTCTTTTATTATTTTAATTTTAATCTTAAAATGAACATATTTAAAATAATGTACATTTTGAAGTATATCAAATTGAAGTTTCTTGGATGCGGCGTTATTAGATTACAGCTAACTTGATGTGGCATTCCAACATGAAAAGGTTCCCCACCCCTGATCTAGCCTGTCCAATCCTTTAAAATGTTATATTTCTATTAGATCCCCTCTCATCCTCCTAAATTCCAGTGAATACAAGCTCAGTCGACCCATTCTTTCGTCATATGTCAGTCCCGCCATCCTGAGAATTAACATGGTGAACCTACGCTGTACTCCCTCAATAGCAATAATGTCCTTCCTCAAATTTGGAGACCAAAATTGCACACTATACTCCAGGTGCTATCTCACCAGGGCCCTGTACAGCTGCAGTAGGACATCCTTGCTCCCAAACTCAAATTCTCTCACAATGAAGGCCAATATGCTATTAGCTTTCTTCACTGCTTGCTGTACCTGCTTGCTTACTTTCAGTGACTGATGTACAAGCACACTGGGTCTTGTTGCACCTCCCCTTTTCCTAATATGACACCATTCAGATAATAATCTGCCTTCCTGTTCTTGCCACCAATGTGGATAACCTCACATTTTTCCACATTATACTGCATCTGCCCACTCACCTAACCTATCCAAGTCACCCTGCAGCCTCATAGCATACTCATCACACCTCACACTGCCATGCAGCTTTGTGTCATCCGCAAACTTGGAGATGTCACATTTAATTTCCTCGTCTAAATCGTTAATATATATTGTAATTATCTGGGGTCCCAGCACCGAGCCTTTGCGGCACCTCACTAGTCACTGCTTGTCATTCTGAAAAGGACCCGTTAATTCGAACTCTTTGCTTCCTGTCTGCCACTCAGTTCTCTATCCATGTCAATACCCTACCGCCAATACCATGTGCTCTAATTTTGCACACTAATCTCTTGTGTGGGACCTTGTCAAAGGCTTTTTGAAAGTCCAGATACAATGGGTGACGTTTCGGGTCGAGACCCTTCTTCACCCATTCCTTCTCCCCAGAGATGCTGCCTCTCCCACTGAGTTACTCAAGCATTTTGTGTCTAACAAACAACAAACCTATACGTCTTTGGAGTGTGGGAGGAACCCAAAAATCTCAGAGAAAATTCATGTGGTAACGGGGAGAACATACAAACTCTGTACAGCACCCATAGTCAGGATCGAACCCGGGTCTCTGGCACTGTAAGGCAGCAACTCTATTGCAGCGCCACCATGCCGCTGCTCGAGGTGTTTTATTTGAGGGCAAGTGCACAGGATTTGACTCCTGAGGCTTCGGCGACGGTGAGGGGAAGATAAGGTAAGGTCTGTTTTTGTGAGGGAAACTTCCAGTGTCCTTGAGGACCATACCTGTGGTAAGGACTTCGGCTGATGAAAATTATATAAAAGAGGATGAAATAGTAGAATAGTTCCATTGCACAAACTGAGAGGGAAAGATTGCTCCATCAGTAACAATTTCATTTTAATTTCACCCATTAGTATCAGTTTAGTTTATTGTCACGTGTACCAAGGTGCAGTGAAAAGCTTTTGTTGCGTGCTAACCAGTCAGCAGAATGACAATACATGATTGGTTAAACTTCTGATTTTTTAAATAAATCAATATAGAGGTTTTACAGATCTTACTGTTACAGATTCTTACTGTCAATTCTGAATAAATCTCCAGAATATGCTGATATTTACCAACAACATGCTATTTAGGGACTGTCACGTGTTGTCTGATTATCTGAGCTGTGAGAGGAGGTGGGATAAGGTTGAGATAAGCAAGCTGCTACATGCTGATGCTTGCTGTGGGAGAAGTGTTTCTATTTTAGTGGCAGTTGCATGTGGATATGTTACAGTCATTCAGTGTGAATGCGCCATGCAATTTTAGAATGTCCTTCTCAGTATATCTGGAAGACACGTGACACTAGGAAACCTTTATTTTTAACACTTTAATTGATGCATTTTACAGTGGCTTGGTGTATATTCAAATGTTTTTGATGATAGGGAACAAATGACACAAGATTCAAACGCAGCAAAATTGCTCATCTGTTGACATGATGGTTTAATCGAGTGAATGGGCAGACTGGAAGCGGGAGCCCATTATCCACCTGCCTCCACTCGGATGATAGCCACTAGAAAATGCACACCCCCAGATACTGAGATAATTATGCTGCTGAGTTTTCAGTTAGATTATAATGACCAGACCTTACAAAGCAATTGACCTTGCACTGGGAAAATTGTTGTTCCTCAGAGAAGGGATGTTCACCAGTTACCCTGAGAAAATGCTATCGCCAAGTGGGTCGCCAACAATGTATTTCAACAGTGTGATGCTAAGAATTGTGGGTGGTAGGAGCGCTCCGTTTCGCTGGCCCGGGGCAGCCGGCAGCCTGAAGTAGCAGCCTGAAGTCGCGGTCTGCAGAGCTTCAGCTGGTGCGGCGTCTACAGCCCGGGATCCCTCGTGGGGGACCCGGGGGAAGAAGAAGAAGCCATCACTGCCGGCCCGCGGCTAGCTTCTACCGCGGGGCCGGCGTGGACTTACCAACACCCCTGGAGGGGAGCTTCGACCGCCGGCCCTGCAGTCTACGGTGCTTCTGGCTGCGACGGAGACTTTAAATCTCGACAGCCGGCCTGCGGCCTACCACAACTTAAAGCCGAGGAAGAGCCGATCCTGGACTGACTCTGGACTCTGGTCCTGTCCACGGAAGGGAAATTGAGGGGGATTGGCCAAATTTTTGTGCCTTCCACCACAGTGTTGAATGCTGTGGTGGATGTTTGTGTTACATTTTTTTTATTTTTTTTATTGTGGTTGTGTGTTCTTTATTAGTGTATCGCTGCTGACAACCCAAAAATTCCACCAGCTTGGCTGTGTGGTCATTAAAATACAATACAATACAATACAATACTTGTAAGCACAGCTTAAACAAGCTCCGCTGTTTTAAATGTTATCACCAAATAACCTGCCAAGAAAGTAGTTCAACAATAAGGCACAACGGGTTGTGGATGGTTGGACTGATTGTGAGCACAGCTTAAACAAGCTCCACTGTATGACACTAAAGATCCCAAGAACAGCACAAGCTTCTGCAAATTTGGACACCATATGACATGTTATGAAATAAGTTTAAAAGGAAAATGAAATATAATTCAGGATCTGCAGGCATTCAGTTTCTGAAATCTCAGTTTTAAAGATAAAGGCAAAACTCCAGGTCATCAAAGGTAAATGCATTCAAGCATTTTATCTCACTTGGCTTGGTCTAAAAAGGTAAACATTGTCTACTCTAGTCAGGGACCTAAACACAGAAGCACAACACCGAAGATGATGGAATCCTAAGCAAAATACAAAATGCCGAATGAACTCAGCAGGTCTGGTCCTTTGACCCACATTGTCTCTGTCAAATATGTTGCCAAGTTAAACTTATCTCCTTTGCTTGCGAGTGATCCATATTCCTCCATAAGCTTCATATCCATGTGCCTTCCAAAAACCTCTTAAAGGCCACTATCATATCTGCTTCCACCACCACCCTTGGCTGTGCATTCCAGGCACACAATGGTCACTGTCAAAAACACTTGCCTCACTTACCTCTTTAATCCTTTCCCCTCGCACCTGAAAGCTATGCCCTCTTGACTTTGACATTTCCAACCTTGGGAAAAGGTTCTGACTGTCTCTCCTATCAATACCTCTCAGAATTTTATATACTTCTATCAGGATCCGCCTCAACCTCCTACTCTCCAGAGAAAACAATGCAAGTTTGATCAACCTCTACCTGTAGCGAATGCTCACAAATCTAGGCAACATTCTGGAAAAACCTCATCACCAACTAATTCAAAGCCTCCATACTCTTCCTGTAATGAGTCGAGCAGAACTGCACACAACACTCAAAACATGGTCCAACTAAACTTTTATAAAACTCTAATATGATTTCCTGACTCTTATACTAAATTCTCCGACATCTACTTGTGTTGCCACCTTCAGGGAGCTATGGACTTGGACCACAAAATTCCACTGTGCATCAATGTTTTTAAGGGTCCTACCATTTTAACTGTATACTTGCCCCTGACATTTGACCTCCCATATCCAACACCATGCTTGGCCAGATTAAACTCCATCTGCCATTTCTCTGTCCATATTTATAACTATTTACATCTTACTGTATCCTTTGACAGCCTTCTTCACTGTTCACAACACCAGTTTTCGTATCATCTTACTTATCATCCCATCTGCATTTTCATCCAGGTTATTTATGAATTTGCAATCAACGGAGTTCCCAGTACAGATCCCCACGTCACAGATCTCCAGCTAAAGTAACACATTTGACCACTACCCACTACCCTCTTCTATGGGGAAGCTTGTTTTGCAAAAAACTACCAAGTCACTATGAATCCCATCCCAAGGGAAAGGATAACGAGAGAGATTAGGGACTCTTGGAAATGCAAGGCAGTCATCATTATGTGGAGCTGCACAAGATGGGCAAGGTCTTCAATGAGTACTTCTGTGGTGGGCAGGTTACTGGAGAGGATTCTGAGGGATAAGGTATATATTCATTTGAATAGACAGAGGGTGATTAGGGATAGTCAGCATGGTTTTGTATATGGGAGATCGTGCTATCGCCAATAGCTTCGCTGCAATTGATGTAAACCTCACTGACCTATTATTTCCTGGATCAACTCAACTTCCCTTCTTAAACAAAGGAGCAACATTGGCTTGCCTCTCACCCTTTAGCCTGGTGAAGATACAAAGATTGTCCTCACGGTCCCTGTAATTTCCTCTCTTGCCTCATTCAATAACATGGGATAGATCCCATGAGGCCCTGGACATAATATTTTTCTAGAGACCCAAAACCACCTCCTCCTTGATCTCACAATCCGCTAGCATATTAGTATACCTCACACTAATCTCATTATCCTCCATGTCCTTTCCTTGTTGAATACAGATGCTCACAAACATCCTCTTACACCAAGCATAAATTCCCACCTAAAGCCTTGTGCTTCCTTTTCCCTTATTATCCTCCTGTTTTTAGAGAAGACATTAAAAGCCATCGTATTTTCTTTAATCTGACATGCCATTGACGTTTCCCAAGTCCCTTTAAGCCATCCATTTGCCTGCCTGAGTTCTTTCCTGCTTGCTTTATTTTCTTCAGTACCAGTCTGTTTTTACCTTCCGTTCTATTACATATGGTCTGTAGTAGCCATTTAGCTTAACTCAGTATGTTATAACTATAACCAGTTACCTTTAAAATGTTTTCTGCCTGTAATTATGTGGGTGGGATTTATTACGTAGTTGGAGGCGTGTTTGCGGCTAGGATTCTCACGCAGACTCCCTAGTAGTTTTTAGTTTAGTTTGAAGAAGCATGGGGGAGAGGTCACAGCTATCAACCATGCACGAGTTTGACTACAAGTAAGATCAAAATGTACTTAAACACGAAGACGGTTGGATGAATATCTTGCTGTTTTTACTACGACAGTAAAGAAAGTATTAATCAAGAGACTGTGTTTGGAAGATTCATCTTTCAACGGCATTGAATGTCTCTGGAGAGCTCGTGGATGCATATCGATATAATCTCCTAACCCCTGCCTTCAATCATAGTGGCTAGAGGAAAGATTCCTTGAATGATATAATAATCTGCCACTACATCTAGTCAAATCTACATATGGTCATCCAAAAGTTTCCCTTACCTTGCCATCTATCTCCCTCCTCCTTACTGGAAATGCTGGCCCTGCACTATGATCAGCTGGTCTTTAAACGACTTTCATGTTTGATGTGGACACGCCCAATAACAGTTGCTCCCAATTTAGTTTCCCTCACTCCTGACTGATAATATTGCAATCTGCCTTACCCCAAATTATTACTTTCTTCCGAGGTCCAGACTTCTCCTTATTCACAGGTTATTTATGCTCATGGATTTGTGAACACCGTTTGTGAAATTCCCTTCTACTGCACCACCAGCCACTTGGCCAGGCAAGTTTATTGGCAATGCTGAACATAAAATTGGAGACCATCAATTCTTTCAGATTTCCCCCAGGTCGAGGTTTGCTGAAGAAACTATCAGCATCTGGAATGCTCAAACTCCGCTCAAAAGGTCTTGGCATAACTGATTAATCAATAATTCATTGTTCCATCCTGAATAATTTTGGAGAGTTACTGATAGGTTACCTCCTTGAAACACTGCAAACAAAGAAGGTGCACTTGGTGGAGGCTGCCAACCATATTATTTCAGTCTGAGAGACAGAGCTCAATGTGGTCCGCACACTTGTTATTGAAGGTGAAGACAGAGAAGAGGAGTTCAATAATGTGATTTGCGACAGACAAAAGCAACAAGGGGTTATATTTGTATTCCAGGATGACTTTGACAGATGCGTGTGGAACCTGATTGGCACATAACTTTGGCAGTAAGTTCTGGGAACCATATGGCAGTTTCACCATTACCTTTTCCCTTCAGGGTCCTGAGAACATTCCATGAAGACGACCTTCTTGCTGTTGCGATCAAAGATGTTCTTCTGCACAAATCTTTCAGCGACGCATCCGTGATATGGAATGGTCCTGCTGAATGCAATGTTCTGCAGCAACGTGGCTAGAATTATCCTTCACAACTTTAGGGACAAAAAGACACTCAGAACATGGTAATAGTTTGGTCTGTGTACTGAAGGTTTACGCATGGCAGCTTTGTGCCCCATATCTGAGGAACGATGTGCTGGCAATGAAGAGGACCCAGAGGAGGTTTACGAGAATGATCCCAGGAATGAGCGGGTCAACACATGATGAGCGTTTGACGGCACTGAGCCTGTACTTGCTTGAGTTTAGAAGGATGAGGGGGGCCTCATTGAAACTTATCGAATAGTGAAAGGCCTGGATGGAGTGAATGTGGAGAGGATGTTTCCACCAGTCGGAGAGTCTAGGACCAGAGGCCCTCAGAAAAAAATGGACGTACCTCTAGAAAGGAGAAATGAGGAATTTCTTTAGTCAGAGGGTTTGTGAATCTGTGGAATTCATTGCCACAGACAGCTGTGGAGGTCAAGTCAATGGATATTCTTTAAGGCAGAGGTTGACAGATTCTTGATTAGTAAGGGTGTGGGGTTATGAGGAAAAGTCAGGAGAATGGTGTTGAGAATGAAAGATAGATCAGTCATGATTGAATGGTGTAATAGAATTGATGGGCCGAATGACCTGCTCCTGGAACTAATGAACTATGAACTTATGAACATAGCTTGATGCAACCACGTACAAAGGTTGATACACACTTTTCTCCTAAGACTTGTAGTTTGTGCCTTTGTGGACAAATTTCTGTTTAATCTCCAAGTAAGATGCAAGGTTCAGCAGATTGCTGCAATACAGATGCACGGTATTGGCAACACCAATGCCACATAGAGCAACCCAGAGGACATCTCACACCCACTGACAAGGTTCATTGTAGTAATCAACAGGAGCCACCAGCCCTGCAATCCAAGTTCATCATTCTCCTTGGGTATGGACCTCACCCAGTTCTTGGTGCTATTTTTCCTCAGCACCTTCAGGTAATTATCCAGATAGTGAAAGGAACGAAGGATTTGTCGAGCAATGCTCTGGAGTAACTCAGCGGGTCAGGCAGCAAATCTGGAGAAAAGGGATGGGTGATGTTTCGGGTCGGGACATTTCTTCAGACTGAAACATCATCATTCCTTTTTCTCCAGAGATGCTGCCTGACCCACTGAGTTACTCCAGCACTCTGTGTCTTTCTTTGGTATAAACCAACATCTGTAGTTCTTGGCTTCTAAACGATTGGTCGAACCAGCTGCCAATGAAATTTACTCTGGCGTAAATAACCAGTTCAAAGTGGTCACACATACTAATCAATCTGTGGTCCTGGATCAGATTTGGCAAAAAGATAGTAACGTCATCCATGTACAGGGAAACTTTAACCTGGGTGTCTCCACTGCCTGGGATCAGCATCTCCCTTGTGCCCACACCCTTCTTTTCCAATTCTGCTTGGTATATGGCAATATCTTTGAAAGGCCACGGCTATGGCATTTAAGAAATAATGGCATGGTATCCTGCTCATTCAAATCACCTGCCAACAGTCAATGTCAAGGACTTAATGAGCTTTGTAAAAAATGTGGAGGCCCCACAAGGAGATAAAAGGATGAGAACTGAATTAGCAAGAAATCAAAGGTAAATCATCACATCTTTAGTGTCTTGTAGATTCGTGTGAAGTACTGTAGATTCAAATGAGCATCAACTAATCAGGAATTAATGGAAAATGGGTCTATAATCATGTTTCAAGAAACTTGTACAAGAGACCAGATTGCTTGTCAGAATAATAATGGGCATGTTTCTTTGCTCAAAGAAGTTCAGGTTCCCTTCAAAAAGTGCTAAATTCTTGGGAGTTAATGGAAAATCGCGTTGTATTGAGGGCAATGCTGCATTAATATACTGGTGGAGCTAACACAATTACTTTCTGTCAATCAGCTCCGAACTGAGCTTCAGAATTCCACTTTCACTTTTAAATAAATATTTTAATTTTTCATGAGAAATGTCACATTGACAACTCATTTCAATGCATCTCATGTGCATTTCACATCCTTAGGTGAACGCACTTAATCCATCGTCACCCTCAAACCACCCTCACGCCTCAGGTTATTTGCGCATTTCAGTCAATGTTGTTGAGTGCAGTTTCTAATATCACCAGATATTGACTAAAGCAAGTAAGTTGGAAGTTCAACCAGAACAAAGCTGCTGTTGCCCTCGAATTGAACTGCATTTCTATGCATTGGAATAGAGTAATAGGCATAATTCATTGCTGTTCAGTGCGACGTGTCAATGAATAGCATTGATAGCACTGAATAACACGAATACAACTGATTGCATCTTCATAGCACTACCTCCTGAATCATTCTGAAAAGGCATTTCTTGATAATCTGATTGCCTGATTTGCACACTATAATCAACGAGTGAAAGGATATGTTTTATATATATATTTACTGCACTGCTTCGTTCGCATTCTCGATGGCAGAATGGCAAGACAAGGAAGAAAATTATTTATTTTAAGCTGAGCGATCTATCTTATAAATGGGAGGCTCTTAAATTTGAACTGAGTCCGAACATTGGGATGGTTTCATGTTCTCCAAACCCAACCATTAAGATTGTTAATCCTGGCTAAATTGGACCAGCCAGGACTTCAAAATGAGGTTAAGTTTCAGGGTTTGCTGGGAGATTTGGTCAAATTGGAATTGCTCTCTGCAGAGCTGGGGCCGGCTGCGAGAGGTGCCAGGGAGTCTGGAACTTAGATACAATTTGCAAACAAAGAATGAGAAGCCTTGCAAACCCTGTCAATCTGGTACTAAATGCACAGAATGGATTGGATGGCTGCAAACCAGACATACACCTTGTAAATAGTTTGTAAATAATGTTGCAGAGTCTGACTCTGCTAAGTGTTGATTGGATGGGCGGTTGAGCCTTGTCTGAGATTTCTGTTAATCAGGGTAAATGTTTCCAAGTTAACTTCATCTCGAAGTCTGTTGAGAATATGTATGAGAATGTATTGAACTGTTGTATCATTGGGTTAGGGAAATGTCTGTTCTGTATGGGGTTAATCGATATTTGTAATTGGGTGATTAAGAGACAACCCCCGTGTGGTTCGGCACTCGAGTGCGCGGGGCATATAAAAGGCCATGATCACGAGGCTCAAGGTCGATCTTCTGGAAGTGCGCTCAGGACCGCGTACCGTTCTGGAGTGCTTTTGTCTGTGCGAGGCCTAGAGGGCTTGAACAAATAGATGCAAGGAACAAACCCGCAGCGGGATAGGTACAGTGTGTGATTTGTGATGCGCTTTTGGTAAAATAAAATGTAGTTGATATAAGTGCTTGATTCAGTGCTCGTACTGAAACTAGACTGGGGGGAAGCTTAGAAATGAGCAATTATCAAGATCATATAAGCTTCCTGCAAGAACCACACAAATCAGCAGAATTCCAAAGAAAAAGCAAGTAGAACTACTGTTTACAACTTATATTGTGGGGGTGTATAGAACGAGCTGCCAGAGGAGGTAGTTGAGGCAGGGATTATCGCAAAGTTTAAGAAGCAAGTAGACAGGTACATGGATAGGAAAGGTTTAGAGGGGTATGGGCCAAACACAGGCAAGTGGGACTAGTGTAGATGGGACATGTTGGTCGGTGTGGGCAAGTTGGGCCAAAGGGCCTTTTTCCACACTGTATGACTTCATGACCTTATATTTCTGGACAGTATTGCTTGAATTTAACCAATTGAAAAATCCTAATATTCACAAATAAAGAGGTGAAAGTATTGCACATGCATTGCTCAGTATGGCATTAGTTTGCTTGATTGAACCATTCTGGCAAGATTTCCATTTCCTGGTAACGTGTGTACTCTGTTCAGATGAAGTGGAAAACCACAACAGATTCCTCAACAATATCCTTCAAGACTGTGAACCTGCTTGGTTCAGGTGTGAGATTACCTCATACAGGTGAATTTTGCATCCAGAATAGGAAGGTCTCCTTTGCAGCCAATGTACCTTACTGGAGGACCTGCGTTCTCATCTGAACCCCAAGGACAATGAGTTTTGAGTAACAAATTCAGAGAGGAGGATTACTGTTGTGTATTGTAGTTGTTATGAACTGATGTCTGGAGCCAAGAAGCAGAGTTTTTACGCATTCACAAACTCCAGAAGCTTCAGGTACACACACCCATTTATATTGCGACAGGCTTCAAAGAACTTAGTAAACATACTTATGATCACATATACATATAAAGACATCACCAGACTTATTTACTTAAGTAAATGCAAATACATCACATTCCTTTGATGTAATCTTGTGTAGGTACCTTTTACAATAAACCATAGTCATTACAGATTCAGACTTCCTATCAGATTGACCATCCAAAACAGTCATTTCCTTTGGCATTACATTAGTTCCAGGGAACGAGGAGCTTGCATCATCTTGACCAAGACTTTGATCAGAAGTTGAACTGTATCGATGTCAGGAATAAATGTATCTTCATGCATTACTTTATTGTCTATGAACATTGACGATGTGATCATCTGATCTACATTGACATTTCTAGCGTGATTTTTAATACAATCCAAGTAGCTTTCAATCAACAAATTTGGGATATTTTTCATGGGGCCATTGCTAATTCTCAGACTTTGACACTAGTCTGATGAATCTTAATTAAAAATGCTCTTCTTTATTCTGAAATGGTTTCAGTTTTTGCCTCCAAGTTACTCAATACTTAGCTCAATCATATGCAAAACCAAGCCCATTTTAAGTGTTCTGCTGAAGTCAAACCAGTGGTAGAACATCAAATTATGCCTAATTTAAATAAGTGGCAGGTCAAATGATGATTGATCAGGAAACTAGGATAAACTTGGAACATTTATTTTTACAAAACTTCCTTCAATGCAATGTATTTCCCTGTTAGGAGAATGGTGATATGAAGGAATCAATAGATGCCGGATGCCATTACATCCCATAAAACACTCAAATACAAGCCAAGTGATCTATGGTCGATTGTCTGATACCAATTCTGCCCATGTTCTAATTGCAGTAAAGATTCTTCTCAACTCCTCAATAAATGTTTGTGTTGTTTGCTCCCATTGTATTCTAGACAACATTTTTCTCTGTTCTCTTACATTAGATTTTAAACATTATTGCAATGTGTCCTCTTATGATGTGAATTGTTTGAAGGCACTTGAGAAGAACAAAGACCAGGGGCGTACAGTGACACCAATAAATCTGTTGCCCTACAGTGCCAGGGACCCTGGTTTGATCCTGATCTCAGATGTTGTCTGTGTGGAGTTTGCACTTTGTCCTTGTGGCCCACATGCGTTTCCTCCAAGTGCCTTGGTTTCCTCCCACATCCCAAAGACGTGCTGGTTTGTAGGTTAATTGGCCTCTGTAAATTGCCCCTAGTGTACAGTGGATGGGAAAGTGGGATAACGTAGAACTAGTGAACGGGTGATTGATGGTCAGCATGGACTTGGACATAGTGGGTTGAAGAGCCTTCTCAAAGAGGGTGGTGAATCTCTGGAATCCTCTGTGCTGGCAGCTGTGGAAGCTGATCATTAGAAGTATTTAACGTGGAAGTGGATAAATATTTGATATGTTGAGGAATAAATGGGTCTGGCGAAATGATGCAGAAGAGAAGGCAAGCATAGATAGGTATTGATCATATTAAATGGTAGTGCAGGGTAGTTGGGCCTACTCCTTGCAATCCATGGCTGCCATCACCATGGAAGTTAGTCCTACAGGCCAAATCAAATGTTATCAACTGTTTTCGTGCCTAACAGTTTATGCTGGATTTTTTCATTACTTAAACTGCAAATAAACCAGTCTCTGAGTGCGCAACCTTTTAAATTCTCCACATATGCAATACCTTGACAGCTCATTGAGTGTGATGATGTGATCACTCACTGATTCCCCCAGCTTTATTTGCATGTGTCAAGCAGCTCTTCACTATTTCAAGGGGCTTTGGTTTGAGTGGTCTTGTAACTACCTCGGCAATAAGATAATTATAAGGTTATGCTGAGTTAGTTAGCGAGTATGCATTACATCTCATTGCCAATTCCACTAAATGTTATTTCCTTGCATTCATTTTCTGTGTATTTTCAGCACTGTTTTTCAGTTCAAAAATATTATTTTCCATTCCCAAACTGACCTTTCTGTCCTGGGTCTCCTCCATTGCCAGAGTGAGGCCACAAGTAAATCGTAGGAACAACACTTCGGATTTCGCTTGGGTGGCTTACAACCCAGCAGTTTGAACATTGAATTCTCTACTCTTAAGTAACTTCAACACCCCCCCCCTCCCTCTTCCTCCACCCTAGTCGTTTTACCAGTTCCACCATGTTTCTCTTGATATCACACCTTCTCTTGCCAACAATGGATCTAGCAGGCACCTCCCTGCCTGAGGGGATTTGTGGCTGGCCTGGTATTTTCTCCCCTCCAGCTCTTCACATCCTTCCTCCCCCCCCCCCCCCCCCCCCACCCCCACTTTCAGTCTGAAGATGGGTCCTGTCCTGAAACGTCACAACCTTTTTTCCCCCAGAGATGCTGCCTGACCCGCTAAGTTACTCCTGCACTTTTTGTCCATCTAATGTGAATACTATTCTTTCCAGCCAAAATTCGATCACATCAAGATGGTCTATTCCTCAATTGTGCACAGTCTTGGTCATAATTTGTGTGCAAATGACTGACCAAAGCATGCCCTTCACATTTTATTAGACTGTCCTGTCTTGTCCCATGGAGAGCACCTAACTATAACATCAATGGCTATGATAGGGTAGTGCTTAAGTCATTAAACTTGCAGCCAGAAGCCTGAATTATTGATCGAAGGACACAAGTTAAAATCCCACATGGTAGCTTGGGAATTAAATTCAAGAAATCAGATCATTCTGGAATAGAATAAAGAGATTCATTTCACTAAAGACAGCCATAAAATTAACTACCAGATCATCTCAAAACAGCGGTCTGCACTCCAATTCTTCAAAGAAGGTATATGCAATCTTGAGATGCCTCGGGAAAGCAGCCAACATAATCAAAGGCGCCCCACTCCAACCATCGTCATAAGGAATAGGAGTTGGCCCATCAAATCTACTCCGCCATTCAATCATGGCTGATCTATCTCTCCCTCCGAACCCCATTCTCCTGCCTTCTCCCCTTAACCTCTGACACCTGTCAAGAAATCGGTCATTCCTTCTTCTCCCTGCTCCCATCTGGCAGAACGTACAGGAGCTTGAAAGTGTACACCACCAGACACAGGAACAGCTTCCATTATCAGGCTTCTAAATGGTCTTTCCAAAGGCTGGGGTACTCTCCAATTCACCTCTAACCCATTGAGGACATTGGACTTTGTCTATGGAACCTATACACTACATTGCGCTATATGCTGAGAACTATACTCTGCATCTTCCCTTTTGCTCCGTATATTGTACTTGAGTTCGACTTGATTGTAGTTATGTTTGTTATAAGTGACCTGTTTGGATAGTTTGCACAACAAAGCTTTTCACCGTACCACAGGGCATGTGTCAATAAAACTAAACATACGTTTTGCTCAATGTTCTTCATCAATGCTACTGTGTATGCTGTCATGTCTGCAAATTTACTAACAATGTTAACTACATTATCATCTAAATATTGATAACATACAACATTGGAGCCAGCACTGACCCCTGCAGCACTCCACTGGTCGCAGGCCTCAACTCAGAAAAATAACCCCCCACTACTATTCTTTGTCGCCTTTCTGCAAACCAACTTTGAATCTAATTGGCGAGCTCATCTTAGATTCCAAGTGGTCTAACCTTCCAGACAAGCCTAACATGCGGGGCTTTGTCAAAGGCCTTGCCAAACTCCACACAGACAGCATTCACTACCCAGCCCTCATCAATCCTCTTGGTGACCTCCTCACAGAACTATCGGATAGGTGAGACACAAATTCCCACACACAAGGCCATACTGACTGTCCCTAATCAGTCGGTACCTAACCAAAAGCAGGTAGATCCTGTCTCCGAAGGGCCTGTCCCAGTAGGCGATATTTTAGGCGACTGCCAGCGACTGTCATAGTTGTAGTAGGTTGCTGAAAAAACGGTGACTGGACTAATGGGCCTGTCCCACTTAGGCGATTTTTTAGGCGACTACAGGCGACTTGGCTGTCGCCACATGGTCATCGTTGTGTTGCCCGTATGGTCGTGAGTAGTCTCCTCAGTCGCGCAAAGAGTCGTAGCGTCTTTCTGGTCACCGCAAAATGTCAACGTTGAAAACATTTTGGTGACAATGGGTTTGATGCATATGAGCGTATCTTGACTTCTCCTGATGTAGGTGCTATGGTAGGCTGTCGCCAGGTTAACGTTGGCTGTCACTAGGATGTCGTAGGTTGTCGCCGGTGCTGACTTCGGTGAATTACATAGGTGACTACCTATGTCAACCTACGTCAACTGGCGACAGGTACCGGCGACTGAATTGTCTTACCTTGTCGTAGCTTGTCGCGGTGTAGTCGTAGGTGGACGTCCTAATGGTCGCCGGTTGTCGGTAGCTTGCCGTATCGTGATGTCGAATAAAAGGTAGGTTGTTGTAGACATTGTTGTAGGTGGGGTCGCTGACAGTCGCTGGCAGTCGCTGAAAATATTGCCTAAGTGGGACAGGCCCATTAGGCAATTTTTTAGGCGACTGCCGGTGACTACAACAATGGAATTCACCGAAGTCAGCACCGGCGACAACCTACGCCATCCTGGCGACAACCTACGACAGCACCTACGTCAGGAGAAGACAAGCTATGACAAGCCCACAGTCGCCGACAGTCGCCGAAAAGTTTTGAACATTTCTAAATCCAGCGGCGACCAGAAAAAACACTACAACTCTTTGGGCAACTCAGGAGACTAATCACGACCATACAGGCGACACCCTGGCGACTGTGTGACGACAGCCTAGTCGCGGACAGTCGCCTAAAAAATTGCCTAAGTGGGACAGGCCTTTAAGAATATCCCACCACTGGCTTCAGTCTCACTGATCTGTTGTTCCCAGAGACAGGGTCACTCTTAAACAATGATACAACCTTAGCTACCTTCCAGTCTTCCAGAAAGCCATCTGTGGCTAAAGATGACACAAATATCTCTGCAAGGGCCTTCACAGTTTCCATCCAAGCTTACCACACTATCCAAGAATAGACTTTGTCAGGCCCTGGGGATTTATCCACCCTAATGTGCTTTAAAACCACCAATACCTTCCCATTTATAATTAATATCTGAGTTAACACGTAAGACATCACAGCCTGGTACCTCAACTCATTGGCTTCCATTACCTTCTCCTCAATAAAAATGGATGAAGAATATTTGTTTAATATCTCCCCCATCTCTTGTGCAAAGATGCGCATGCTGATCTTTTTTTTTTATTTATTTTTTTATTTTTTTAATTTTTATTTATTAGAAGTACATTACATTACAACCACATACATTAATACTCGTCATTTATATCTTCTTACAATTAATGTACTCCCTTTATTTATTTTTTTACACTAGAGAAAGAAAAGATTGAAAGAGAGAAGAAAGTGAAGGAAAAAGTGCAAGTGTAGAAAATGTGTAGAAAATGTAACAACAAAAAAGGACGAGGACCCTATGAGAGCGAAATTAAAAACAAAAAGAAAAAGAGTTAAGAAATAGGCCCTAAGAAAAGAAAAAGAGAAAAAAAGAGAAACAAATGTTGTTTTTTTTTGAGCATCACGTAAATAGGACATACCAACTCTTCAACTATCATCCCCCCTTACCCGACCTCAATTTTTTATTTTTTTAAAGTACTTTTGCACCCTATGTTTGTAATATTTCTATAAATGCAGACCACGTCAGGTGGAAGTGATCTGGTTTACCTGCTAGGAGGAGTCTTATCTCTTCAAGGTGTAATGTTTCAAACATATTGGAAATCCACATATTTATAGTTGGTATTGGAGCCTTCTTCCAAAATTTTAGAATTAGCTTTTTTCCAGTTATTAACCCATAATCCATTAATTTCTTTTGAAACACATTTAGTTCTGGATCATCTTCCGTTATTCCGAAGATAATCCATTCTGCTTTGGGTATCAGTCTTGTTTTAAATAACTTTGTAAAGATTTCAAAAATTTCATTCCAAAATTTTTGAATTTTTGTACAGAAGACAAATGAGTGCGCTATAGTTGCTTCTTGGGATTGACATTTATCACAAATAGATGATACGTTTGGGAAAATTTTATGAATTTTAGTTTTCGAATAATATAATCTATGTAAAATTTTAAATTGTATTAAAGTGTGTCTTACATTAATCGAGCATTTATGCACTTTTAATAAGTATTCATTCCAACTTTCCTTTGAAATTTTAATAGCTAACTCTTGTTCCCAGTCTCTTCTGATACCCTCCGTAGATGGTATTTGTGCATTTAAGATAATATTGTACAAATATGATATTAAGTTTGCTGATTCCGCTTTTATCTGCATTGCCTCGTCCAGTACATCTGCTGGGTTATTATGATGATCTTTTGTATATTTTTTCAAATAGTCGCATATTTGAAAGTATTTAAAATATTGATTATTTCCGAGTTTATATTTTATTTGTAATTGTTGAAATGAAAGTAATTTTCCAGTTTCATACAAGTCACCAAGCGTTTTAATTCCTAGTCTATCCCATTGTGTATAAGCTTTATCTATAATAGAAGGACTAAATGAAGGGTTATTGACTATAGGTAATAAAAGTGATAAGTTTCTTAATTTTAAATTTTGTTTTATTTGTTTCCAAATACGGATTGTACTATGAATAATTGGGTTCTTATTATAGTTTATGTTATTCAATTTCATTGGAGAGAGGAGGATCGCTCCAATGTTTCTAGAGGAGCAATCCTCTTTCTCCATTACAATCCAGTCTACTTGCTGGGCGGAGTTATCCATCAGTTGAATCATGTTTTTAATATTTACTGACCAATAATAATACATAAAATTAGGTAGTGCTAGACCCCCCAATACTTTAGATTTATTCAGATGGGTTTTTTGTATTCTATGTGATTTATAGTCCCATATAAAATTAGTGATATCTGAGTCGAGTTTTTTAAAAAACTTCTTAGGTAAGTATATAGGAATTGATTGAAATAGGTATAAAATTTGTGGTAAAAAGATCATTTTTATTGCGTTTATTCGGCCTATAAAAGACATCGGGAGCGTTTTCCAGAATTTAATTAATGTATTCAGTTTATTAAGTAGGGGGTCAAAATTTGCCCTGAACATACCTTGATATGTTCTGGTAATTTCGATTCCCAAATATTTAAATTTTTCTGTAGCTATTTTAAAAGGGAATTTTAAAAGATGTGTTGAATCTTTCGGTTTTATTGACATAATTTCACTTTTATTCCAATTTATTCTATATCCAGAAAAAGATCCGAAGTCTTCAATTAAATTTAATATATTTGGTATAGTGATTTGAGGTTTTGTAATATACAATAATATATCATCCGCGTATAAAGATATTTTATTATATGAGTCTTTAGTATTATATCCATGAATATCAGGGTGTATTCTAATTTTTTCTGCTAGCGGTTCAATAATGAGAGCAAACAGCTGTGGTGATAATGAGCATCCTTGTCTATTTCCCCTTGATAGTTGAAATTTCGAGGATAATATGTTATTAGTAAGTATTCTAGCTGTAGGTTTGTTATATAGTAACTTAATCCATAAAATAAAATTCTCTCCCAGTTGAAATTTTTGTAATACTTTATCCATATAATTCCATTCTACTTGATCAAATGCTTTTTCAGCATCCAGCGAAATAATTGATAATTCTTGATCTTCAGATTTGTGTGAGTGCATTATGTTGAGTAGACGTCTCATATTATTAGAAGAGTATCGCTTAGGGATAAACCCTGTCTGATCTGGGTTTATTAATTTACTAATATATTTACTTAATCTTCTAGCTAATGTTTTCGCTAATATTTTTTGATCTGTGTTTAACAATGCTATAGCTCTATATGAGCCAGGTTCTTCTAAATCTTTATTTTTCTTAGGTATTAATGTAATCGTTGATTCCGCTAATGTATCAGGTAGTATTCGTTTTTTAAAAGCGTATTGGTACATTTTTTGTAATCTTGGTATTATTTTATCATAAAAGCTTTTATAAAATTCATTAGTGAATCCATCAGGGCCTGGTGTTTTTCCATTTTTTAGTGAGTTTATTGTATCTTCTAATTCCTTAATTGTGATTTGTGCACCCAGTTCCTCTTGTTCCTTCAGCTCTAACTTTGGAAGATTACAGGTATCCAAGAACTTTGTGATATTATTGGAATCAATTATCGTTTTAGATGTATACAAATTCTCGTAAAATTGCGCAAATCTTTTATTAATATCCTTCGGTGTTGTTAATAATTCCCCTTTATCTGATTTGATCTTTGGTATAGTATGTTCCTTTTCTCGTTTTTTTAGCTGGCGAGCCAAAAGTTTATGCGGTTTATCCCCAAATTCAAAGTGCTCTTGTTTTGTAATTTGAAAAAGTCTTATAAGTTTGGCAGATAATAATTTATTTAATTTAAATTTTAAAATTATTATTTTATTATGTTTATCTATTGATGGATCTTTAGCATTATCTATATCCATTTGTCTAATAAGTTCTTCTAACTGTCTTTGTTCATTCTTATTCTTTTTATTTTGAAAAGCTTGATATGAAATTATAATACCCCTAATGTATGCTTTAAAAGATTCCCAAAGTAAAGTAGGCGATATATCTGAAGTATCATTTGTTTGAAAAAAGACCTCCATTTGTTCTTTTAAATATATACTCGCTTGTGGATCTTTTAAAATTTGAGAGTTAAATCTCCAGAATGAATTATTCTTAGACAATCCTTCCAGTTTTAAAAAGAAAGTTAGTGGAGAATGGTGTGAAATTGAATTTGTATGGTATATTGCATTAGATGTTTGGGGGATTAATTTTGTATCCAGCAGAAAGTAGTCTATACGTGAGTATGTCTTATGTACCATTGAGTAAAACGAATATTCCCTGCCAGTTGGATTCACAATTCTCCAAACATCTGCTATATTAGTGTTATTTATGTAGGTATTGAGGAGTTCCCCAGTTTTCGATTTCATATTCCCTCTCTGTTTTTGACTTGATTTATCTAAGTACGGATCTAAAACACAGTTAAAGTCTCCGCCTATTATAACATTTTGATAGTTTGACTCTGCAATTATATTGAAGATTTTATTGAAAAAGTGGGGGTTATCAAAGTTGGGGGCATATATATTTACTAAAGTAAGTGGAGTGTCATGGATTTCTCCATTAACTATTAGGTATCTCCCTTCTATATCTGTTATAATATTCTTTGCTTTAAATGGTATACCTTTTCTTATGATAATTGACGTGCCTCTAGATTTTGAAGTGAATGAAGAGTGGTATGTTTGACCTATCCATTTCGCCCTCAGCCTAACTTGGTCCTGAGGTTTTAGGTGTGTTTCTTGTAGGAAGGTAATGTCAGAATTATACATTTTTAGCTGAGCTAATATCTTACCCCTTTTGATAGGTTCGTTAATACCTCTTATATTCCAACTACAAAATGAGATTCCTCCTAGGTTCTTTTGTGTGGTGTCATGCATTTTGAATAATTATAGTACCTTTGAATCTTGTGGTGCGTCCATGTCCCAGGTCTTTAGGTATTGGGGGAGTTTTTGAATTATTAACTTTTGTTGGTATGTCCATATTACTCTTATCACTAAACACAAAACACAAACAAGTGATTTTATGTGATAAAAAAAAAACTAAAAAAGTGAGGCTACAGTGTCTATAGTCGGCACTGTAGCGAGTGACCCACCTGTAGGTGGGAAAAAACCTTATTTTGACTTCCATTGCGTTGTTGCTCAACTAGCTCCGCTCTCTTAGTTAATCATAACATATTAAAATATTAAAACGAGGCCTCACATTCAGATATATAATACAATTTTACCCTGATATTTCCTTATAACATATATATATATCAGAGTTTAATTATTAAACCAATATTTTTGATTTCAATAAGAATCAACCGTTGGTTGAAGGGGTTAACGAGACGTGCTCCTGGACATAAGCCAGGAGCTCGTTTCTCATCCCCTCCTCCCGCTTATAGACAAGGTTACAATTTATTAAAAATTCATATTAGTATGTTAGTTCATTATTTTTTTTATTTTTTTTGTTAGTATTCTAATCTAACCTGCATAACTTTTAAAGGTGTTAATAGGATAAGTTCTTACAATTGGTTATAACATTTTAATCAATAAGCAATTATTTTCTAATTCATATTCCAGCTGTAAAGTTGTTTACACGTTTTGAACAGAAAATGTCCTTGCTTCAACATTCCAGAGATAACAGTGTAACTATCCCCAGACAAAACATAGCTGAGAATTATTCGGATCTGCCAAAGCTCCCTTTTATTTCTGTTTTTCAACAATCGTTTGGGCATATTTGAAAGCGTCTTCAGGCTTAACAAATGACTTTTCAAGACCATTAAAGGAAATACGCATTTTCGCGGGATAAAAACCCCAAATCTGACCCCTTCTCTCCCTCTTAAAAGATCTTTAACCTTATCAAATTTGTTTCTTTTTTGCACAATTTCATGTGGGTAGTCCCTAAATATCTTAATAGTGTCCTTGTCCAGCCGCAATTGTACACCATATTTGATTTTACTCATAACGTATTCCAGTTCTGCAGTATCTCGAAATTTCACTATAATATGTCGTGGATAAGCTTTTCCCGCATCAGATCTTTTTCCAAATCTTGGGACACGATGAGCCACTTCGATTTTCGGTTCCTTGGAAAGATTCAACAGTTGTTTCAACAAGCCCATGGCAAATTCACGTACCTGTTCCCCTTCTGCCCCCTCTGAAACACCAAGAATTCTCAAATTCTGGCGTCTAGAGCGAGCTTCCAGGTCCAGGCATTTGAATGAGACTTTCTCTAATTGAGTCCCCATTTGTAGTGATGCTTGTTCGTTTTCTCGCCTCATTTGCTCATGTTCTTGCCTCAATTTCGCCATGTCTTCAACCAGTCGAGCCGTATTTTTCTCCAATTCCGTAATTGTGTGCATACTTGCAGCTACTGTTTCAAGTACAGCCGTGAACTTATCTGTAGTAATTACATCCATCTTATCCATTTTCTCTGATAGTCCATCTTTCACCTCATCAATTCGTTTATTCATAATGTCCAGTAAATCCGTCATATTCTTCTGGTTACCAGCGTTTAAATCCTTCATCATCTTCTCCATTCCTTCCATCATTTTTGCCGAATTTTCCTTCATTTCCTTCTTATCTTCCACCCTATTATCCGAGATCTCATCTTTCAAATTTTTCATTGATTTCTTCAAATCATCAAAGTCTTTCTTAGATCTTGTATCCATTTCTGCAGCCACTTCAGAGACTTCAGAGGTAACTTCTGCTTCGAACTTTTTCGACAGCTTATTCACAGCTCTCTGAGGGCTCACAGCTGGAGGCAATTTACTCATTTAAAGGGCTTCAAACCACCGTTTAAAACATCGCGTTTAACGATGACGTCATCAGCGCGGTAACCAGAAGCTCCGGTAAGGTTTTTAAAAACAATCCCGATTTTCGGACCCGTTTTACACGATAAATCGTGAAGTTTTTCGGGAGAGGAGCTGGGTGCACGTCTGTTAGTCTAACATGACGCCACCGGAAGTCCGCATGCGGATCTTTAAAGGAACAGGGTTTTTTTCTTGCCATCCTTCCACTCCTAATGCACTATAGGAATCTCTTCAAATTTCCCTTTATCTTGTTTGCCAGCTCCATTTCATGCTTTCCTGATTGCATTCTTGGTTGAACTCCAGCACATCTTATACTTCTGGAGGAATTTGCTTGATCCTGTCTGACTAATTCTGATATATGCCTCCTTCTTTTGCATGATCAGAGCCTCAGCATCATTGTCAACCAAGGTTCCCTAGGCTTGCCAGCCTTGGCCTTCATCAACATGAACACAGTGCCCCTGTACTCCAGCTATCTCACTTTTGGAAGCATCCCACTTGATCCAGTGTAGCATCAAACATTCCAATCATTTGAATGTTGATTCTCAGCCTATGTTCAGTGTGTAGCAGTTAGTGTTGTTGTTTCATAGCTGCAGAGATGTGCATTCAATCCTGATCAATGAGACTGTCTCTGTGCACTCTGCACATTCCCCTTATAACAGCAAGGGCTTCCATTGAGTGCTTCTGTATTGTAAAGAGCCTAAAGACTTGTTGGAAGGTTCATTGACCGGAGAATTTGCCTAAAAGCAGGTACATGGCTGAAAACTCCAAGGCAAATGATAGATATGCAAGAACGTAGAAAAGTTCAGCATGGAGCCTTTTACATAGGGTAAGGGAATAAAAAACCAGGGTACTTAATATTAAGGTTCGAGGGGCAAGATTTAGTACAAACCTGACGGGCTTTTTCACTCAGAGGGGTGGATATATGGAATGGGCTGCCAGTGGAGGCAGGTACTATAACAGCATTTAAGAGACACTTGGACAGGTGTCTTGGATAGGAAAGATGTGTCGAGATATACGAGTGAAATGCGAGCAAATGGGATAGGCTTAGATGGGATATTTGGATGAGTTGGACCAAAGGGCCTGTTTCTGTGTTGCATGAATCTATGACACATGAGCAGTCCCTTTAGCCCAAAATATCTGTGCTGAACATGATGCCAAATTAAACTAATCTCTTCTGCCTGCATCTGATCTATATCCCAAAACAGAATAGGTACAAGTGGTATAAAAAAATATAGAGAGAAATAGGTCTGATGGGATTACTTTGCTGGAAGTCAGTATGCACCTTGTGAGATTGACACAAAATGCTGGAGTAACTCAGAGGGACAGGCAGCATCTCTGGAGAGAAGGAATGGGTAACCTTTCGGGTCAAGTCCCTTCATCTGACTAATCATTTTGAAGAAGGGTCTCGACCCAAAACGTTACCCATTCCTTCTCCCCAGAGAGGCTGCCTGTCCCGTTGAGTTTTTGTTTATTTTCGATTTAAACCAGCATCTGAGTTCGTTCCTACACATGTACCTCGTAATTCTCCTTCTGTGTCATAGCAAGTTGTTCAAGTTAATGTGTTTAAATATATGTGTTGCATTTTATTTAGTTAAGAAATAAACTACTTCAGTCCAAATAGTTTTAAATCAGGAGCCCAGAAAGAATATTACAATAGGCAAAGGTGATTGGATGATTAGACAGAAAGAAACTGAAAAAAAATCACAAGGATCGCAAAATGGAAATCATCTGATTGTAGAGCACTAGGGGAAATGGAGTGCTCGAACCGCTCCTGTGCAGCATTGTTCATGAACAAGAAATATTTATATATTAAACATGTGCAATAACAGGAGAGTATTTTGTTGATTTGCAAACTGAATGTCAAATGTAAAAGCAAACTTGTTAACCTAGTATTACCCAATTATCACATGAATCAAATTTGTTTTCTTATCATAAGTACAAAATGGGTGCAACTTTGTAGTGAAATTGAAATCGTTACTTTTGTTTTTTGACTGTATTTTAGATTGATGATGTTTCAAAACCCATAACCTTTTCCTCACTTCCAAAAGGACAGATTACTCAGTCTTTTGCTCCATGTGATCTGGTTGCTGCTGCTGCCCTTTCAGAGATAATCAAACCAAAAGCAAACTCTGAGAATTAGACAAAAGAGGGAATGCTATAAATTATTCAGGCAAACTAAACCATAAAAATCCGAAGACCCAACAAAATACTTGACAAAACGAGCCATTGATACTTCTAACCTGCTCGATGAAGCTTCTATTAAATGTTCTCAATTCCAATAACCAATTACTTCACCTATCATCATTCATCTTTTCTTGAAAGTTCAACCTACTCCAAATTCTCTGGTATAGAGATATAAATAGGAAAACAACACCGCAAAGATAGCTATAATCTTGTCAAATTGGACGACATGTACACCAGTGTAAAATTCTTTAGTACTTCCAAGACTACAGATCCTGTAACAGAAAATTATAACTAATTTCTTGAGATATAAATTGAAAAATCAATGTAAATTAGTATAAAGCTAATGACGAACATAAACCACTCAAGAGATGGCATATTAAAATATTTATTTCTCAGCTCAATGGTTCCACATCAGTGAATCAATAGAGACTGACATTTAAACATGCCTGCTATAAATGTGATTGGTCTTATCAGTTCTCAGCCAGATACCGACAAGGTGACCAGCAAATGTGCCGAACATGATGGGCATTCAACACAGCATTGCCCATCAGCACGAAGAACACCCAGTAACCTTTAAAGACAGCTCATGATGGCGAGGGATTTTTTTCCCCCACCAGAAATATCGAGCGTTCCGTGATGTAACTTGCAGTGTTTAACGCTAAATATTAACACACCTCTCAGTCGGACATGGAAATATCAAGCAGTGAGAAAAAGCATATCATTGCGCTCCGAAGCCAAAATGGTACAAAGGCATTGGCAGGCAATGGATGTTTCTGTAATTGTGCAGAAGGATTCATCACCACCTGCCTGTCTCTGATTATGTGGCAAAGCTGTTAAATCAATAAAGGTGAAGGAGAGGTGGAGAAGTTAAAATGGATGTACTTAGTGAACTTTTGTAGCAACTAATAAATATTCCTCCAAGAAGGAAAAAAAAACCTCAATATCCAAAATATTTGTTCAAATAAAAACATGAAATTAATGGGGAGTGATATGTCTGAAAATAAAATCACAATCTCATGGTGTTATAAACTGTTCATGATTGTGGATAGAACACTCAAATCAGATCTTCCAATTTTTCTGTTCAGCAGGTTTAAAAAAAAACAAGTTTTAGGAGGAAATCAAGGTGAAGAAGAAATACACTGTGATCTGTTATTATGTGCTGTGATTATTATGGGGGGAGGTGTTGGTTCCAGTTGACAAAGACAAAAACTGTTCGATAACAGGTCTTTCGAATACTGCGTCTTGATTGAGAATCCATTGACGAATGAGGCAAGGACGGTGTATTATATTGGACTAGATTGCAGTCAGTGTGGAGGAAATGGTTTGTCATATTTGCTTGAGTTCAGAAATCCACACAATTTCAGCAGATTCTTCAGTTTCGAATTCCACTCACCTGCTGACCATCTGAAATCAGAGTTTGTGGAGGCCGTCAAGAGGTCAGGAAGCAAGAGGCCATCTCAAGCAATTAGTTGTGTGGAAATGAACTGCAGATGCTGGTTTGTAACAAAGATAAACACAAAATGCTGGAGCAACTCAGCGGGTCAGGCAGTACCTCTGGAGAAAAAGGATGGGTGACGTTTTCGGTCGGAACCCTTCTTCGGACTGACGTTCTGGGTGGGATGTCTGAAGAAGGGTTCCGATCGAAAACATCGCACTTCCTTTCTCTCCAGAGATGCTGCCTGATCCGCTGTTATCCCTGCACTTTGTGTCCATCTCAAGCAATTAGTTGTCAGTTTCAGCAGCAAATGAGCAGCTGAGGAGGAGGAGTAGTAAGGGAGATTTAAAAAGCAGCTGTGAGCACTCCCGAGTGACTGTTCCAATTGGTATATAAAAGGAAGGCAGTACTAGCGGAGCGGCCTATTGGGATTCACCAAATAGTGGTGCAAGGGTTGTATTTGAAGGAAAGTGCTGAGGTGCTGACTACCTTGAGCAGAGGGTGATGGCAGGATAAGATACTTCGTGACTATTTTGTGGTCATAATGCAGAAAGGATGGCAGTTATGACACTGGTATGGTCCTGCTTCAGAATGTGGAAGGTCAGGGAAACTTCTAGTATCTCTGAGGAGTACACCATGAGAATCCACATCACTCGATTCCCACTTGCCGATTGAAAGTCTCTTCAATGCTCCTATCGCATCTGTCTCCACCACCAACCAGGCTACACGTTTCAGGCATCCATATCACTCTCTGTGTAATTGCCCCGCACATCTCCTTTAAATTTTTGCCATTCTCACCTTAAACCTAAGCCCTCTGGTCTTTGACATTTTCACCCTGGAAAATGATTCTGATGAATCCCATGCATCTTCATTTTCTCAATCAGGTTACCAGTTTCACTTGCATTGATATCAAGGTTGACACCATTTTGTTATCAGTACATCAAAGTGCAGGCCAATGTTTGTTTCTAGTTTACTAAACAACAGAATGGAAGAAATAAGTAGAAATAAGAGTAGTCTCCGTAAGCTTAATACATAATTCATTATGATTATCTGAACTATGATCTTTATCTTAACATTTTCACACGTGTTCCAAAAGACCATTCTTTCACCATTTGTACAAATGTGACAATAGGTTAGGATTCATAGCTCTCTGACAATTCCTCATCAAATCCATCTAAAATGGGTGTCTGTTTATACAGAATCTGCATCCCTTTGCCCTAGATTCCTCGCAAGGGAAACATCCACTCAGCTTGACAAAATGAAATGGTGCTATTTTAATCAAAGTTTCCATTGGGAATGTAAATAAAAGGAAGTTAACCAAACTATTGAATCCCTTCTTTCAGTGCAAATGTTAAGCATTACCATCTGAAATGCTTTGCAATGGACTCTAGAGAAAAAGTTTGGGAGGTGCTGTACTTCCCAAATGAACTTTTTCTGATATTGCTAATGATTTGCAAACCTACATCATCAACATTTAAAGAATGAAATATATGGTCTTACGTTGATTTGTCTGCTTTAATTGAGTTGAACAAGTTGAGTTGCCTGCCATTAAACCCTACCACAGAATTCTTGCTTCAACGAACGCACTGTGAGATCACACATCAGCTTAGTCAAATCAGCCAAGGTTTGTCATATCACAGTTCTAATAAAGTAGATCAGAAGTTTGAAACCTGTTCCATGTTAAGTCAAAATGTCAAAAACTGTCAGAAAATGAATTGGACGTGGCATATTCTTAATGAGAAGACTTGTTGCCTTCAGTGTGAAACCTAAGAATGGTTGGATGACTTGGTTAGAAACATAGAAAAATAGGTGCAGGAGTAGCCCATTTGACCCTTCGAGCCAGCACCGCCATTCAATATGATCATGTCTGATCATTTATAATCAGTATCTTGTTCCTGCTTTTTCTCCATATCCCTTGATTCCTTTAGCCCTAGTTGCTAAATCTAACCCTCTTGAAAACATCCAGTGAATTGGCCTCCACTGCCTTATGTGGCAGAGAATTCCACAGATTCACAACACTGGGTGAAAACGTTTTTCCTCATCTTAGTCCTAAAGGGCCTACCCCTTTTTTCTAAAACTGTGACCCCTGGTTCTGGACTCCCCCAAAATTGGGAACATTTTTCCTGAATCTAGCCTGTCCTTTAAGAACTGTCCTTCCTGAATCTAGCCTATCCTTTAAGAATTGTATATGTTTTTATAAGATCTCCTCTCATCCTTCTAAATTCCAGTGAATACAAGTCCAGTCAACCCATTCTTTCACCATATGTCAGTCCTGCCATTCTGGGATTTAACCTGGTGAACCTATGCTGCACTCCCTCAATAGCAATTATATCCTTCCTCAAATTAGGAGACCAAAATTCCACAAAATACCCCAGGGTCTCTCCAGGGCTCTGTACTACTGCAGTATGTCCTCCTTGCTCCTAAACTCAAATCCTCTCACGATGAAGGCCAACATACCATTAGCTTTCTTCACTGCCTGCTGTACCTGCATGCTTACTGTCAGTGACTGATGTACAAGCACACCCAGTCTCATTGCGCCTCCCCTTTTCCTAATCTGACACCATTCAGATATGCAGTTGCTTGGACATATTCTGCGATTGAAGAAATATGTAATCATTTTATCAGTGCTCATGAAATAAACCACAAAGAATTAAATTCCAAATAATCAATACAGATTACTCAGCAGCCTCACTACCTTGTAAAATGAGCATATATACCAGGTTCGCCATCGTCAAGGACATCATGCTACATTTGTCTGCATTAAAAGACATCTGACTGACGACACTCTTCAATCGCATTTGGAATCACTTTCAACCCATTTGTTTCCATTTAAGGGCTTCAAACCAAGAGCCCATGTTCATCCATAAAATACTGATGACGCTGGCAAGATCAGCACTTCTTGGCCACCCCCATTAAGCTTCAGAAAATTCAGCACAGCTGCAGATGGAACTGCTGAATGTCTTCATCCAACTTGTTGATAAGTGAAACACAATATAAACACCAATGGTCAAACTGCCTCCACACAGAACCAATGCAGTTACTCCAGCCGATAATTGCGTTTTTGAACAAAGAAGTGAAATAAAAGAGATTGGATTAGTTGCCTGCATAATACATAGTACGAGTTTACATCTGCCAATTGTAAGAGTGGTGAATGCAGGGCTGTGCTAATATCAAGCCATTGTTAAAAGTTAAAATGATCGACTGCCTTTGTGAATGCAACCTCTTCTGGTACTGAATAAATATACCAATCAGCATCAGACTTTCTTACTAGACCTACTCTAGTTCTTTTATCGAAGAATATTAACCAGACTTAAATCATCTACCATTCAAATGGTTAAAAAAAAAAAAAAAAATCAGAAACTTGCTGGAATCCATAAATAATTTCAACACTTTCAATGGGGTCATATGCACATCTGAGGTATGGTGTCTGTCATCTAACTTGCCATCAGTTTAATTAAGAACCAGTTTTGTTATATAATCCCTGTTAAATATGGATATCATTGGCAACTCTTTTCATCTCGTGGAATAATGCCAGCTGCTGGAGATATGTTTAATAAATAAACTGCCACACACACCACAGGACTACTTCCCTATTTCTTTCCGCACTCTAGGATACCATTAGTGGTTGAGACCTGACCCATTTTCAGCATAGAAACCAACATTCAGGATGAAACCAACATTTCCTTTAATGCTTTAATTATAGCTTCAGCCTGAAGAAGCATTATTTCCTAACCCAGTATCATCTTTCGCGGTGAATACATACAAACTAAATATTTGAAGGTTTATTCATGTCATGGGACTTGACCTGAATCTAAAACAAAAAATAAAAAATGCTGGAAATGCTTTGCAGCTTAGGCAGCATTTGTGGAGAGCAAAGGAACATTTCAGATCATTTACCTTTCATTGTGTATTCCAATGAAAACTCAACAATTGACACAATAACGGTGCAATCCTCCATAAATGCTGTCTGACCTTTCATTTTTATTTAGTTTAATTTAGTTTAGAGATTCCATGTGGAAACAAGTCCTTCGGCCGTCCGAGTCTTCGCCAACCAACAATCACCCATACACTAGTTCTATACCACACTCTAAGGAAAATTTACAGAAGCCAATTCATCTACAATCCTGCACGTCTTTTGGATGCGGGAGGAAACTGGAGCAGCTGGTCACAGGGAGAATGCAATATCCGTGGATACAGCACCTGTAGTCAGGATCGAACGCGGATCGAAGGCAGCAAATCTACCGCTGCGCCACTGTGCTGCACTGCTGAGAATTTTACACATTTTCTGTTTTTATTTTGGAATTGCTGCATTTATATCACGTTACTTCACCTGAGTTTGCTCTGTGGAATCTTTCAAAAGCCTGGAACGTGAGGAAAGATTAAAAGGCAGATTAAAGAAATAGCTATTACATGTGCACACCTGTGAAACGATATACAGTATAAGAATGTAGTAAAGAATGACAGAATACAACACAAATGACTGGAAATTCATATGCATAACGTTCATATTTTTTAAGTATTATGCAACTGAAAATCAAATTACTTTGAGCAAAACAGAACAATGCTCATTTGTTCTGAAGAAGGGTCTCGACATGAAACGTCACCTATTCCTTTTCTCCACAGAAGCTGTCTGACCCGTTGATTCACTTCAGCATTTTGTGTCCATCTTCAAGCATCTGTTGCTCCTTCCCACACACAATGCTCATTTCTCAGTGATTTCAAGTCACCCTGAAAATTCAATATGGATTTCCAAGAGTCAATTGTCCTTTCCTTAATTTTTGTATCCAGGGCAGGTGAAATGACATAATTTCACAAACAACACTTTGTTCATTTCCTCGGCCCCATTCTTGCTTCGTTTCCCCGTCCCAGAACCAACCGCAAATGCTATCATCCAAAATTCCAGCCCTCCCCACCTCCATCCCATTTCAATAAATTAATAAAAGAATAATATTTCTGCAAAACGAAAGCCCAAAGTCCCTAGTGCAATCAAGACAGTTTGTTGTTCGTAGATTAGTTAGGTAAAAGGTGTGTGATATCAGATTTAAAAGTAAACTATTGGGCAACTATCATTAGTGTATTGAGAATCTCCTACCACGTGTGTCTGGAGTTATCATGAAGTCTGATCATTATGTTTTGTATCATTTCTGTCTACATTTTGATTTCTTTTAAATGTAATCCATGTTAAATAATGGATGATACATGTGTAGTATTCAATGTTATTTACCTATCATTTATAACATTGTTTGTAAGGTTAGGGTTAAATTTAAGTAAATTTAGTATTCTCAATTATAGCATGTATTTTTAACCAAATTCACATTGAGCATTTGTTTATTATCCTTTTTTTCTTCCAATTATTTATGTGATTCTGTACAACATGTTAAATCACATTATAATGGAGACATAAATCTTGCTGCAGTTCTCTGTGATGGGAAAACCACAAATCTAATGCTGTGCTTCCAAAACCTACAGTACGAATGGATACTTGATAACTATTGTTTAGGCTTGGCTGAGCAAATAATTCTGGCTACACCTAAGGTCATATCAAATTATTTCAAAAATGTATATGTAATTTCCTAGCACTAGCACATACAGCATTTCTCTGTAAAGCTTCAAAACTAAACAAGGACACAAAGTGCTGGAGTAACTCAGCGGGTCAGGCAGCATCTCTGGTGAACAAGGATAGATGACGTTTCTAGTCAGGACCTTTCTTCAGACTGATCGTGGGAGAAAGCAAACTAGGAGAGAGGAGAGGTAGGACAAAGTGTGGCAGGATATAGATGGGCACAAGCAAAGGAGGTTTTGATAGGCAGATGGTTAGACCAAAGGCCAGAAATTAAAGCAGAAGGCATGAGACAGACAGATTGAAGAAGTGCAAATTGTGAAGTCAGAGGAAAGAATGTAGGGGGAGGGGAGAAATTGGTGCAAGTGCAGTTGGAGCACAGGGGAGGGATGGCGAAGAAAGGGCAGGGTTTGTTGGAGGTTACCTAAAATTGGAGAATTCAATGTTCACTGTTCAACATTGGGTTGTAAGCTACCCGAGCAGAATACGAGGTGCTATTCCTCCAGTTTGGCAATGGAGGAGGCCCAGAACAGAAAAATCAGTATGGGAATGCGAAGAGGATTTAAAATGGTGACCACCATTTAAACGGGTAAGTACAAAGATAAGTCCTCTATTGAGGACTGACCATTCTGCATCCGAAGGTGGGAGGTCGAAGGATAGCCAAAAAGAGGGAGATCAGTGGGGGATGCCTTTGATACAAATCATCTTGTTTGCTTCCTGCAACTTACAATGATTCAATGATACTTTATTGTCAAATTCATGATGGCAATTTTCTCCTTGCTTTGATCTTTTTGCACACTTACTACTGATGTTTCAGTTGTGTGATAGAAACTACTATCTGAAAATAGATCCTGAGTTAGTTGTACAAAGAACTGTATGCCTGAGGCAGGACAGAATGCACTGTGGTGGGTGAGTCCAGCTGGACATAGAAGTCCCATGAGCACCACCAAATTGATAAGAAGAAATCAAAATTCTCAGCAGCAAAAAGTAAGGCAAATGCCTGAAAGAACTAATGCCCAAATAGAAGGATGGACACATGTTCAAGAACACTCTTGTTGGATTTACCAATTCTAAATAAATGATATTGGTAAAACAAATTATTCTTCAGATGTCATAGAGTCTTTGAGTCAAAACAACATGGAAACAGGCTCTTGAAACAGGAAGAATCGACGTTTACTGGTCAATAGTTCCCAGGTTTAACTTTGCAGTCCTTCTTAAATGAAGACACAACTTTCGCCACCCTTCAGTGTACCAGCACCTCACCCATGTGTAACGATGATTCATATATCGCAGCCATTAATCCTGCAATTTCTTGTCTAGCTTCCCATAGTGTTCTGGAATGGTAAACTACCAAAACAAAATTAGGGATTTGAGTGCTAACTTTCTGCTGGGATTCATTTATCATTGCTATATTTTTGTTATTACAATTCATTTATGTTCAATTAACCAGAAACTTGGTTGATGAATGGAGAGATGCATGGCAACTTGACTCCATTAATCAGTTATTAAACAGCTTGCTCCTGTCCAAGTCCAAACAACAATGCTGTTGTATTTTTAACCATATATAATCAATGGAAACATTATGGACGTACTCTTAGGAGAGCTTTCCCACTTACTAATAGGTGCCTTATGTTACAAGCAAGATACTAATGGGGGATGGTTGAGAAATACTTAATTCCCTAATGTATGTATGCACAATGTTGTAGTATTCCAACAAATAGCTCTATAAAAGGAATACAAAATAGTTTGTAACTAAAGATATTTTCTCTTTGGGAAGGTTATAACATAAATAATTATTGAGAGCTAATGTTAATCAATGCCCCATTCCTTCATGCATATTCGTGCCTACTATGTTCTGGTGTGCTAAAGCAAAGCAAGAATTTCATTGTCCTATCAGGGACACATGTCTGTCTCTGTCTCTGTCTCTGTCTCTGTCTCTGTCTCTGTCTCTGTCTCTGTCTCTGTCTCTGTCTCTGTCTCTGTCTCTGTCTCTGTCTCTGTCTCTGTCTCTGTCTCTGTCTCTCTCTCTCTCTCTCTCTCTGCGATTTTCTTTAAAGAGCCATTTTGGTTCTAAAAATTTGCTTTCTTCATAAGGAGTTCATTGCCTTGAATAAATGGGCTCCTTTAAAGCTACCATTCATCTGCAATGTGTCTGATCACAAATGCAAACCATTTTAACTGGTCCATATGGTATTTAACAGAGTTTCACAATCAAAGTGAAACCTTTGTTGCCATTTGGAAGAAATAATACTCCATCCACGACATCCTTCCATTAAGATTTCAAGCTATCTGCTTGTTATCATGGTTAACATTAAATTCAATTACTTCACGAAGAAGAGCAGCATTTACTTCTTGTTTTCTTTTATTAGTCTTTTCTCAATCACTGTTAGCAGCTGGAACAAACTTAACAGCTAGCTCAAATTATTTCAGAAAGACTGCCCTGGTACTCTACCTGTGTTTTGAAGGTAGAACAAATCACTTACAACATGCTAAAAGCATTCTGCAAATTTATGTAAAAAGACTTATCTATCACTAGCAACAAGAACAAGATAGTAACCGTGTTCTGAGAATATTCGGTTACCACCCTTTATGTTATATGGTTTCATCACGATGGAAAACAAAATGGTGGTGGAAAAAAATGAGGATGGAGGGTACAACTGCAGGTCTAGGCTTTATAAGTATTGCAGCTCAGCTAAATGATTGCTGTGGATGTTGAGGTAATTTGATTTTACACCACAGTACGGATTACTTTTCCAATTCAACACCCTCAACTTTAATTTCAGATCTGACTTACTCATTTCATAAGATTCTCAATGTTAGGTCTATTAGTAATAAAATATCATGCATTAATTCATTATTGAATGTCCAATTAAATCATAGCTTGGTTATATAGAGGCTAAGAGATGCTGCATGAAAAAAAAATTCCAGGCAGCTAACTTGGTAGATGATGGCTGCAATATATTGATGATTAAGATTAATCATAACTAAAATTCCTGTCAAAGCAGATCAAGGAATTACAAGGAGTCCACCGGGATATCAGGCTTGAGGAACAATATATCCAAAGTTGGCAATTCCTCTGAAACATTACATTTGTACTAATCCTAAAACTCAACCATCTTCTCCATCCTAATATGTTATTTTCTGATAGGAATCCATTCATTTCAAAAGCTGCAATTGCCTATTTTAAGATATAGAAGCAGCTGTGTAAAAGACAATAAGCATGGAGCTGAAAAGCCACACACTTGGAAGCTAATGAGCTTGTGTTCTGGTCTAATGGGTCATTGGCTGCATTCAAAAATAATAGTTGCTTATAATATAAAACCGAAGACCATTACCCTGTCCAAGAGTGACAAATTACCTCAATTATACATGAAAGGCATAGATGGAGTGGATGTGGAAAGGATGTTTCCACTGGTGGGAGAGTCTAGGACCAGAGGTCATAGCCTCAGAATTAAAGGGCACGCTTTTAGAAAGGAGGTGAGAAGGAACTTCTTTAGTCAGAGGGTAGTTAATATGTGGGACTCATTGCCACAGTGGGCTGTGGAGACCAAGTCAGTGGATATTTTCAAGGCAGAGAAGGACAAATTCTTAATAAGAACGGGTGTCAAGGGTTATGGGGAGAAGGCTGGAAAATGGATTTAGGAGGCAGAGATCTGCCATGATTGAATGGCGGAGTAGACTCGATGGGCTAAATGGCCTAATTCTACTATAACTTGTGAACTTGTGAAGTATTACCAGAAAAATTCAGCTCGGACCGTCACAAAATGAAAGGTCAGATAATTAAGCTGCTTCATTGCATTCCTGTACTATCCATTTCCAATGTAATTCTTCATTCTTTGAACCATTACATACAGTTCTTCATTGTTAATAAAATATATTCATCTTGATTATGTCCTGCAATGTGCAAAAAGGAATACAAGAGAGAATCGTACAAAGTTTTCAGCATAAGAATAAGTCGAATACAATATATACTACATTCACCATAATCATATTAATTATTAATAGCATCTTAAATGATGTACTCAAAGACGAAGTTACCATCTGTATGAAAATGTTTATAAAGAGATGGTATTAAAAGTAAATGTTCAAGCTTCCTATAACTTTCTAGAACTGGTGTAAATAGTTTTTATTGTATCATGAGTGGAAGGTAAAAAATTGAACTGGCATTTCTACTTATTTTTAATTTTGAAATTACAGTAAAATCACTTTGAGGCATTATTTAGAAAGATGATGATGATAATACTTGCATACAATTAATTGTTAATAACTCTTCATTGCAGTTATTTCCTCCAGCTTTATTTTGTGCTGAAGGGCTAAGATATTAAGTAGCTACATTTTAAGCCGCCCATCATCTAGGGCGGCACAGTGGCGCATCAGTGGAGTTGCTGCTTTACAGCAACAGAGACATGGGTTCGATCCTGACTAAGGGTGCTGTCTGTACAGGGATTGTACGTTCACCCCGTGACCCGGGTTTTTTTCGGGGTGCTCTGGTTTTCTCCCACATTACAAAGACATACGGGTTTGTAGGTTAATTGACTTTGGTAAAATTGTGTCCCTTGTGTATGTAGGATAGTGTTAGTGTGCGGGGATCACTGGTCGGCAATGACTCGGTAGGCTGAATGGCTGTATAGGCTGAATCCATACTGTATCTTTTAACTAACCTTTGTTGTTCCCCTGACTATAATCCTTCCTGAATGTTTTATTTATTTAACCCAGACGCTGTTGTGCTTTCATTAGCCTAAGCACCAAACTCTGGAATTGCCTTCTTAAATGCTTCTTCCTGCTTTTACCACATTTAAACTGACCTCTTTATCCAAACATAATTCTGAATAAAATTTCTGTCTGTTTAGCATTTGTTTTCCAGTAATATGATAGAATTTGACAATGAACTGCATCACCCTCAAAATCAATGTAAAACAAAGGCAAAACATGAAATGCTGGAGGGATTTAACAGGTTAGGCAGCATCAGTGGAGGGAATGGACAGATAATGTTAACTCGGGTCTTAAATCTCAACAAAGAAAGCTTGAAGTCATGAGAGAAGAGGTGGCTGAAGTTAACAGGGAGGATATACTGAAAGACGTGCAGTACTCAGCATTTAATAAAAATAATGTACAAGTTTGAAAAACTATATACAGTATTCCTTTAAGGCACAAAAATGTAGCAGGAAAAAATATTCATCAATGGCTGACAAGAGAAATTAAAAGATAGTGTTAAATCCTAAATTGAGCCATAAAATTGCCAGAAAACAGCAGTAGGCCAGAGGATTGGGAGTGGTTTAGAACAGAGTAGAGGATGCACAAGAAATGAAAGAATGAGGGCAGACTGGTGAGAAACATAAAAATGGACACAGCAATACATTTTATAGATGCCTAATAAGAGAAAAACAAGTGCAAGTGTGGCCCCTTTGTAGGCAGGCATGATAATTTATAATGGGAGTAAGATAATGGAAGGAATTAAACAAGTACTCTGCATTATCTTTGCAGCAAACAACACAGAATCACCCAAATATATGAGAATCAAGGATTGGACAAAAACAAGTAACTGAAGGAACTAAATGTTAGTCAAAAGAAAATAGTACTAGGCAAGGTGGTGATTTAAAAAAAAAAACCTGTTAATTCCCAAAGATCCAATTGCATGCTTAAGTTTTGAAAATAGAGACTTTCAAGAAATTGAATGCTCTAGTTAGCATTGTCCAATGTTTTATAGATCTGAGAATTGCTGCGATGAATTGGAGAGGAGCAAATGTTGCTCCAGTACTGAAGAGAGGGGGAAAAAAACAGGGACCTCTTCACATCGGCTTAATGCAGAGCTAAAGAATGAGCTAGAATCTATAATAAAGAATTTAAAAACAGAATGCCTTGAAAAGGATAGCTGAATTGAACAGTCAACCTGAATTTATGAATGGAAAATCATGTTTGATTATACTGCTGGAATTCTTTGAGGCTCTGATTATGGATTAAATAAGGGGGAACTAAAGGATATTAGTCTATTTGGATATTGAGATGTTTTTAATAGGGTTCCACATTGCAGATTGGTCATCAATATAGAGCGCATGGAACTATAGGTAATATACTCATATAGATTAAGAGTTGGTGTTCAGAGTGTAAAGAGCAGCAATAAACATTCATGTATTGGCAGGCTGAGAGTAGTGGTCCCACATATATTGGTAGACGGGTCCGGCTTTTTTCCAATATATATCAATGATTTGAATGAGAGTACCAAATATCTTATTTCCAGGTTTGCAGATGATATTAAGCTTAAAGGAATAGTAAGTATGAAGGGGGATGTAAAGAGGTCTCAAAGGGATAAGAACAAGCTGAGACAAAAAAAACAGAAAACACTGGGAAAGTTAAGCAAGTCAGTCAATGTCTGTGGAAAGAGAAACAAGTCGATATATTGGATCTTTAACCCTTCATCATTACCAAGAGAGAGATTCAGTGGGTTTTCATTTGGATGGAAACTGCATGAATGTGACATATGGAAAAGCATGTGGAGAAATGTGAGGTTAACCATTTTGGGACATATACCAGGAAAGCAGAGTATTTGTTAAATGGTGAGAATTTAAGGAGGACCAATGTTCAGAAGAACCTGGCTGTGTTTCACACAAGGAAGTACACATCAACTTGAGGCAGACAGGTTCAAGTGCATCCCTCAGTGAGTATAAGACTTAATAGGGAAATTATGAGGGCTAAAAGAGGCATGAGATAGATCTGGCAATGAGATAGATTCTACAGGTATATTAAGAGTAAAAGAGTGGCTGGAGAGAGAATAGGTCCACTTAAAGATCAGCAGGTATGTCTTCATGTGGGAGCCACGAGAGATGCTTGAGATGTTTAATGAATATTAGTCATCAAGTTTTACTGTAGAGAAGATATTTGAAGCTAAGGAATTGAAGCAAATGAGTTATTATAGGGGAAAGATTTAATATGAACTTGAGGGGCAACTTTTCGACACAAAGGATGGTAAGTATATGAAACAAACTGCCACAAAAGGTAGTTGAGGCAGGTACTCTAATTTAAAAGACATTTGGAGAGGTACATGGATAGGAAAGGTTCAGAAGAATATGGGCAAAATAAAGGCAGGTGGGAATACTGTAGAAGGGGCATTTTGGTTGGTGTGAGCAAGTTGGGCAAGTTTGTATGTTGTATAACTCTAAATTTTGGACCATATGCCAACTACCAACGAGGAGGTATTGGCAATCTTCAAGATAATTAAGGCAGGGAAACCTACAGTACAAAGCTTGATGAAGAGTATTCTCAAATCCTGTGGGTAGCTATGGAAGAAATTGCAGAGGCTTTTGTTGAGATATTTACTTCCGTCTGAAGGGTGGCTAAGGTTGTCCTGTTATTTACAAATGGCAGCAAGGAGAAGCCAGGAATATATATAGGCCAATGTGCCTGATATCAGTAATGAGTAAGTCATGGGTCAGATCAGATGGCCTTTTCCTGCTTCCACTTTTTTTTGGTATCTTCTATGTTCAGCTGCATAAAAAACTACAGCTACAAGAGCTGTTCAGATATTGGTATATTGAATGAGAATAATTGCAACCCCAACAACGTTTAAGAAGGCTAACAACAGCCGGGGCCAAGTAACCGAAAATATCAATTCCCACCATCATTGAGTTTTATGGCAGCAATTCACATCTTCTCAACAAGCGCACTCAGTTACCTTTCTAGACTATTCCATCGCACTTGTCAAACGCATGTCCTAAATCAGCAACAATGACAATAGCCGTTTACACTTGGAATGCTGACAACATGTTCCTCCAGAGGTTGCACAATATCGCATCTAAATCATAGAACCCCATACCATAGCCTAGAAAGAGTACCTTCACCAGAAGGACTGCATTAGTTTAAGTACTGTATGTGGCACACCATCACCTTCTCATCATGGATAGCCATTAAATGCTGCCCTTGCCAGTGATATCCATATCCAGAAAAAAGTGAATTAAATAGCAAATATGCTGCAAATATTATATATTTGGGACAACTATAAGCACTCCATGCACAAAACCGAGGAGATTATGGAATGCTTTATTTAGTACCATGCTTAGGATTTCTCCTATAATTAATCACACTCCATAAAAGAAAGGGACAATTGATCTTCAATCTCATGGCTTCCTTCTTTCTGTGCTTTATATAGGCATTGAACGTTTTGACAGCCACCTGACAATATGCTCCTCTTTCGAATATCTCTTTTTTGGGGCATTCAAAGTCTGATGAACATCTGTGGCACTCAGTAAAATGGCAAACGTGAAAGATTATGAGCGCCTTTGTGACAACTAATTAATGTCAACAGGCAATTCCATGTTAAGCATATCATAGATCTGAAACAGAACCCATTCCATCTTCCCGATTTGGTGTGCTGAACACAATTTCTAATGAGTATCAAGTATTATTTCAGTGTTGTATTTCAATTATCTGCACCAAACACATTATTATCTCATATTTACACACATATTGGTACTAAAGTACAGATAAAATCAGGCTAATTCTGGTTATAGATTGCCATACCTTATTCACATATATTCATTTCATCCCTAGAAAAATGATTTAGACATCAGTTTGCATTGATTTTGAATATATGTAAATAAGATGTTCACTTGTAGGCTAGGCGGCTTCCTGTGGGTTTTTAAACGTGCTTCTTTTCCCCTTTTCCCTTTATTGTTTTGAGTTAACCTTGTGCAAATAATGTACTAATTGCACTTAACTCTGTAATTGGATGAAGAAGATTTAATGAAGGATTTTCAAATGACTACTGCTCAATGAAGCCCTCACACAAAACTAAGCATTATCTGACTTAATTTATGCAAATAAGTATGCAGCAAGTACACAATGTCCATTTATAAAATGCGTTCAAGTCTTTTTCTCTGGAAAAAAAGGGTGTTATGTTTAAAAGTATGGTCCATTCTGTCACTTAATGTGAAAAATAATTTATCCCACTCTCCTTTCCAATCTGTTTTCCGAAATGACACATCTGAATACCAATGTTTAAATTTAGCCTCCATTAAAATGCTTTCAACTAGTTATTACTCGCTCGCACTCAATACATAAGCAAAGAGTGGAAGTCTGATACCTCAAAGTTGAAATAAGTAAGAAAGAAAATTCTATGGATTAAAAATGCTGGATCACTCATTTCAGGATGAACATTTGCTAAATAATTCTTCACAATGATCACTTTCATAAAAAGAGATAGTGTCAATATTATTTCATCACAAGTATATGCGTAGATTTACTGCTATGGGATATAAACAAAACTTGCAACTAAGGAGTATAATGCAAATCAATCAAGTCCATCTATAGGAATGTAACACAAAAATAACGAAATCAAATGAAAAGCTAGTTATGAATCATGCTTGCTCCCAGTAATGTTTTAATGCCTGCAATTTCAGAAGATAAAATACCTGTCCCCATACCTCCTCCCTTGACTCCATCCACAGACCTCTAGATCTGGAACTTCAAAGTTCTTTCAGGTGAGGCAGAGGTTCACTTGCATATCCTCCAACCTCATCTACTGTATCCACTGCTCTAGGTGTGGACTCCTCTATATCGGCGAGACCAAGCGCAGGCTCAGTGTTCGTTTTGCTGAACGCCTGCTCTGTCCAAAAACAAACTGGAGGAACAGAGCCTCATATTTCGCTTGGGCAACTAACAACCACAGGTATGAGAATTGTTTTCTCTAACTTTAAAGGGCTTGTCCCACTTAGGCGTTTTTTAGGCGACTGCCGGCGACTGTCATAGTCGTAGCAGGTCACTGAAATACCGGCGACTGGAACCCCCTACGACAATGTCTACGACAAGCTCCAACAACCTACCACCTGGTCAACATCAAGCTACGGCAAGCTACCAACAACCAGCGACCCATTAGGACGTCCACACCTACGACAACCTACGACCATACAGGCGACAACCTATGACAACCGAAGTCAGCCTACGTCCACGCCTACGACAAGCTACAACTCTGTCGGCGACAACTGAAGCCAATTCAGTTGCCGGTACCTGTCGCCAGTTGACGTAGGTAGTCGCCAATGGAATTCACCGAAGTCAGCAACGGCGACAACCTACATCACCTGGCGACAACCTACAACAGCACCTACGTCAGGAAAACTCAAGCTACCCTCATTGGCGTCAACCCACTGACGGCGAAATTTTTTGAACATGTTGAATATCCAGCGGCGAACAGAAAGACGCTACGACTCTTTGGGCGACTGAGGAGACTGCACACGACCATACAGGCGACACCCAGCGAGCATGTGGCACAGCCTGGTCGCTTGTAGTCACCTAAAAAATAGCCTAAGTGGGAGAGGCCCTTAATAACCTTTGCATTAACTCTCTCTTCGTCCCTCCCCCCCTCCCTATTCATCCAACTAGTTTCATTGTCGTCCTGCGTAGTTTCACTGTTTATGCCCGCTTGTTATCACCTCGTCCACAGCCAAGGATGGACAATTGTGGGCTCAACCTTTCCATGTTCATCCTTGCTGGCCTTGATTTGTTCTATTCATACCTTTCATTCTTTTGTTCTCTGTACTTTTTCATACCTCGCGTTTCCTTTTCCCCTGACTCTCAATTTGAAGAAGGATGTTGGCCCGCAACGTCACCTATTCCTTTTCTCCAGAGATACTGCCTGAACTGCTGAGTTACTCCAGCTTTTTGAGTCTATCTTTAATGTTTTATTGTTTTGCTGCAAAAGATAGTTGCCACAGGCAAGTCCATACTTCATATGATCTGGAACATCAAAGCATTTAATACATAAAAAATTGCATGCTGCAGGCATCAAGCTTCCCAACCTTTTTGAAAATTTGCTGCTAGATCATATGTAGGATTGCATTACACTTCAAGTAACTATAACAGACAGATAATAATCAACCAAACCAGACACTTTGTCACAGGTTAAATTATTAAATGGTACCATCAAACAGCCTAGATAGAGTTAATCAAAAGAAACCTATCAGGCAAGACCTTATGAATTATTTTTACAGCACTTGAGATGAACTATTCTGGGAAGGGAAATAGGCAATCTTGTTCTTCCACAAACAAAGAAAATACAATCTTTGCTTCAATCATATAAGCAAGATTTTATGAAACATAATTTAAACCGACATCCACATGAGAAACTGAACTGCCAAGGCATTAAATGTTTTACTTTGTACATAAACCACTTCAAATAAAATTGACAGTTGCTTTGAAAGTTGGTCCATCAGAAAAAAAATAATTGCTCAAGTTATGTTAATTTATGGGTACAAAGGCATAACCTCCTGGAGATTTTGGTAAGAACCCTACAATTATTCTTAACTGGGTTGGGAAAATCGACATAATTTCAACCCAAAATAATCTGAACATGCATTCTGTTTATAGCTGGTTGAACAGAGTTTTAATTTGTTTATTCCATTGGTCTGACCAGGAGCACGCAATTGTGACTTGCAGCTGGAATACCTGTGTGCAGCTTTCATCTTGATAAGTATCTGAGCAAACAGTACTTCCACATCTATCAAAAAAAATCAGAGAGGAAAACACGAAATTCTTCAGTGAATACAGCAGCAATGGAAAGCATGTAGAATGTGGGAAAAATTATCAACAGGATAAACATGGACAATTAGCAACTGATTGATGACACTCTCAAAGGAAAACACCTTCTTCTCCCTGCTCCATCTGGCAGAAGGTACATAAGCTTGAACACACACACCACCAAACTCAGAGGTGTCCTCTTCCCCTCCATTATCAAGCTTCTGAATGCTCCTTCTAAAAGCTCGGGCACTGTCCAATTCACCTCTCCACCATAGAGGACATTGGACTTTATCTAAGAAACTGAAGCACTGCAATGATGAGAACTACAGTACATTCTGCATTATGTACCTTCCCCTTTGCTTCATCTGTTGTACTTGAATTTGAACTATTTGTGTCTATCTATAGTGTATCTGAAGATAGACACAAAATGCCAGAGCAACTCAGTGGGACAGGCAGCATCTCTGGAGGAGGAAATGGTGATGAAACGTGGGTCCTGCTGACTTACTCCAGCATTTTGTGTCCATCTTCGATGTAAACCAGATTCTGCAGTTCCTTGCTGCACATTATGGTATATCTGATCTGTTTGGATAACATGCAAAACAAAGCTTTTTACTGTACCTCGATACACGTGACAATAATATATCTAAGTCTAAACATAAATATGTTAGTATGTAGTCAGTCGTCAAAGAGTATAGAAGTTGGGAGGTCATGTTGCAGCTGTATAAGACGTTGGTGAGACCGAATTTAGAGCATTGTGTTCAGTTTTGGCCACCATGTTAAAGGAAAGATATTGTCATGCTTGAAAGGGTTCAGAAAAGATTTACGAGGATGATGCCGGGACTAGAGGGTGTGAGATATAGGGAGAGGTTGAGTAGGCTGGGTCTCTATTCCATGGAGTGCAGGAGGATGAGGGGTGACCTTATTGAGGTGTATAACATCATGAGAGGAATAGATCGGGTAAATGCACAGAATCTCTTGCCCACAGTAGGTGAATCGAGGACCAGAGGACATAGGTTCAAGGTGAAGGGGAAAAGATTTAATAGGAATCTGAGGGGTAACTTTTTCATACAAAGGGTGGTTGGTGTATGGAACAAGCTGCGAGAGGAGATGGCTGAGGCTGGGACTATCCCAACATTTAAGAAACAGTTAGACAGATACATGGAGAGGACAAGTTTGGAAGGATATAGACCAAGTGCAGGCAGGTTGGACTAGTGTAGCTGGGACCTGTTGGCCGGTGTGGGCAAGTTGATCCGAAGGGCCTGTTTCCACACTGATCAGTTATGAGTCGCACTCAGATTCAACAATTCCTGAACAAGTGGGATAATGTAGCCAAAGTGGTTTCCTATTGCATTTGCCATAATTCTTTCAATCTTTAGAGTGCCTTATCCATGGTGCCCAGTGACCAAGATTAAAGGTGTTGCTCCTGAGGAAGAGGTCCCTCCATCAAATCACCCCAATGTGAAACTTCTGCACAATTAAATGCTTATTATGCATCATATTTGCTTTCAATAACATTTTATTGCTTTGCTGTGAACGATAGCTGCCTTAGGTTAGTCCATATTTCACATGAGATGGAACTTTAATGTATTTAATGCGGAAGAAATTACAGGCATAAAACCTTCCTACAATGATGCTAGGATTACCTTGCACGCCACAACCAAGAAGAAGGCATATTAAATAATTTAAGGGAATGTTAAAAACAGGCGAACCTCATGTTAAGTATAGATATTTGTCTTTAAAAAAAATTCACTCATCATCCGCAGAAAAATGTGAGATACACAATAAAATTCTGTAACTTTATGTGGAAAAAACCCGATAATATTTCTCTCGGATATTCAAAGCGATTCTTCTCCATGGAAATCAGTGATGAATCTGGATCAGATTGCTGGCACAGAATACCCATTATAGATGGTGGATAGTCAAAAGTGCTGTGTATTTATATTCCTTTAATTGACTTTAAACGGAATCCAATATCAGGGTGCATTTGTGTAAAAACTCATTAAATTGTTAATATGTAATAGAACCAAGAATACTCCCACATCTATCCCAATTACACTTACTCCCACTCTGCTTCTTGTGAGAAATACATTCCTTTCTCTCAGTTCCGCTATCTCTGTCACATTTGCTCCAACGGTGAGATATTCTGCAGAAATGCGTCTGGATTGCCTTTCTTCTCTTTGGAGGCCCCCAATAGTGGACAGAGTCCTTCACTAAATCTCATCTACTGCTCCTTTGCCTTCACCTCCTTTTCTCCTGGATGGAGTAATGATAATCCTTACCTTCCGCCCATATCCACCAACTCCAACAAGATTCCACTACCAGGTGCAGAATGCCCACCTTTTCAACATTTTGCAGGTTCTTTCTTCCACCCTCAGTCACCTAGACACCTTCTTATGGCACTATCCCATGCAACCACATGAAACATAACATCACTCCTTTCACCTTTAGGAGTGGCACAGCGGCCCAGCGGTAGAGATGCTGCCTCACAACGCTTACAGCGCTGGAGACCCGGGTTCGATCCCGACTCTGGGTGCTGTCTGTATGGGGTTTATACATTCTCCCCGTGATCTTGTGGGTTTTCTCCAAGATCTTCGGTTTCCTCCCATACTACAAAGACGTACATGTTTCTAGGTTAATTGGCTTGATATAAATGTAAATTGTCATATGGTCATAAATGATAGGAGTATAATTAGGCCATTTGGCCCATCAAGTCTACTCCACCATTCAACCATGGCTGATCTATCTCTGTTTCCATGCTGTATCTCTAAATTAAACTTAGCACAATTCTCTAACTTCTCCAACTCACTCTTTCTTTCTGTCTGAACAGAACTAATTATTTTTGAGTCATCACGTTGGCAGTTGTTCTTCTACACAACTGGTGTGACCTGCTATGTCCCAGAGCCCCACCAATTATAAACACACGACACAAACAAGGAAGCTTATTTGGGTGGCACAGTGTCACAGCCGGAAGAGCCGCTGCCTCACAGGGCCAGAGCCCTGGATTAAATTATGACCTCAGCTGCCCTCGGCCTGGAGTTTGCACGTTATCCGTGTGACCATGAGGGTTTCCTACGGGTGCTTCGCACATTCTCCCTGTGACCACATGGGCATTCCTCCCACATACCAAAGACGTGTGGGTTTGCAGGTTGGTTAGGCTCTGGAAATTGCCCCTAGTGTGAAGGGAGTAGGATATATGGAACTAATCTGAACAGGTGATAAATGGTCGGCATGGAATCAGTGGGCCGAAGGGCCTGTTTCCAAGCTGTATCTTTGATGTGTATCTGCTCTCTCACCCCACCTTCTCTGCAACTGAAATCCAACTTGTATTTCTCTCTTTCCTAGTTCTGGCAATGAGTTCCTGACCTCAAAAAAATATCTGCCTCTCTTTCCACAGGTGCTGCCCGACCTGTTGAGGGCTTTCAGCAATTACAGCTGGTTGTTTCAAAATGCAAACATTTATTTCATGTTAATAACATTGAAACAAAATATACATTTTGTTATTTTTTTTCCTGCCTGTGACGACAATTTGAGGGATACCAAATCATCTTATGAATCAGGAAACAAAATAAAGTGCAAAAACGTCGAGGCACCAAATAAAAATGTAGAATTAAAAATAATACAGATATTTACCATCAGAGGGAGCAAAACGGAACAGCTTACTTGCGTTAATATTACAGCATGAAACTGAGCCCGAATATTGACATTAATATGTTAACTGGATGGGTATTTATATTAACTTTGTTGAACATGTTAAAAAAAATTCTAAAGTGGTCAGTTCTGGGGATTAAAAATGCCATTTATCTACTAACTTTAAATATTTTATAAACATTGTAAATACTTATGAGCTCGTGCCTGATAACATAATCGTAGATGTGTGAAGTGTAAATCAAACTAATATTAGAGGTAAGATTTTGCCCGTGATACTTGTGTTGGATGATGAGGTAATAATTCTACAGCACCACAGGAAATTACAGTGCAGAATAAAGCCAGTCAGTCTATCATCGGTGCTTCTTTGAAAGGGAACGAGATAACTAATGTTATGGCTTGTGCCTCCTCCTCCACATAACTGCATTTTCCTCAGTTTCAATCAAACGTGATCACCCTTTCTTTTAAAAAGGCCCTCTTGGCCCATCTCAATCACTCCCTTTAGCAAAGCATTACATGCCCCGATAATCTTGTGTCGAATAAAGGAATTGTTCCCAATCTTTCTGCTCATTGTGAGGATGTTCTATTAATGCTTTCTGGTCATCAACCTCCCGAGAAGTAAAAATAGCTTTATTTTTCACTCCTTCCATTCAAATCCTTTGTGAAGTGAAAATAATGTGCATTAAACCACCTTTGCCTCTCTTCGACTGCTTGGAGACCCAGGTCGTAGAAATTGGCTTCCATCCTTTTTTCAGCATTAAACCCGTGTTCAGCATTGCCTCTCATTCGGTTTCCCAGCAGAAAGTCATGAAATTGGCCAAAGTGGCATTTGAAATGGCATTAGAGTGGTTTACACACAGAAACAAGCACTTAAAACAACCTGCGCGATTCCCAATGGGACCTCGGCCAATTCAGCACAGCTGCCAACACTTTACTGCACACTGATCATTGAAGGTCATCAGCCCATAAAAGCAGATTGCCCACAACAGGCAGACAGCAGCAACACACAATACTCACTACCACTGACAAAAGGAAGTCGAGGGAAATCAGTCCACTTTTCACTTAGAGGGACATATTTATCAGTGCAATGAATATATGACAGGCACAGAGGTGGAGGATGGGTGGGAGTGTCCCGTATGCAACTGAGACCAGGAAACCTGCCAGGATTGCAAGTAAAAGACTCTGGGAGGAGGTGGCAGCAATAAGGTTAACCAAGGCTCGGGCAGCCCGGTAGTACAGCAGTAGAGTTTCTGCCTTACTGGGCCAGAGACCCAGGTTTGTTCCTGACTACGGGTGCTGTCTTTCTGTATGTTGTCCCTGTGACCTGCGTGGCTTTTCTCCGGGATCTCCGGTTTTCTCCCACATTCCAAAGACGTGCAGGTTTATTGGTTAATTGGCTTGGTGTAATTGTAAATTATCCCTAGTGCGTGTAGGATCCTGTTAGTGTGTTGGTCGGCATGGGCAGTCCGAAGTCTCCATGCTGTATCTCTAAACTAAACTAAGACTGTGCACCCCTCTATGGTAGAACAAATGTCATGAATTCATGACATTTGTCTGAATCATCACTATACTCTTTGACCACACACCCTACCAATATCAATCAAGACTACAAAGGGATTACATGAATAAAGCTTACTAAACTTGCATCACCTCCTCCAAGACCAAGGGAAGAATAGGCAGGAGGTCCTCTTGAGGACAGTGGTTCAGATGAGGGCCTTGGTTGGGATAATTTCATGAAGAGACCGGTGCAGAATTTTACTGGAAGGTCCATAGCTGTCAGGCGTGGAAGAGTTCACCTCCATTCACCTGTAGGTTGTTTTGGAAAACCGGACCATGATCTGCACTCTGTATGTTGATGTAGTGTTGACCAAGAGTGAGAATCAGTGGAACAATGCCTTTGAAAATGTTAACACCTCCTGTAACAGGTCCAGGTCATCTAAAATCTTAGCAAGAACACATTGGCAATCCCATCACGTAAGTGTCAGTGACAATAAGTACAAACAGCGCTGGACGAACACCACACAATCTTTCTGCCTCCATGCAATCTCATCCTAATCATGATATTTGCTCTTTGCCTCATGGGAGCAGATTTAAGCTTTAAAGGAGCAGCAAAATTTCTTCAGGGAACAGATTGAACAGTGGAGTGCCTTTCAAAAATCTATTGCTGGCCCCGACGGATATGGAAATTCAACCCTCATGCAACTTGTTCTCCAGGCCAAAAGGATGCTGCACATGAACTCAACAATAGAGGTACCACATATGAAGTTGTCTCCAGTGTTTAGATTGCTCTCCTAATGGACAGAGAAATGAAGGTAGAACAGCGTAGCAAAGAAACGTGCCCTCCAGTCTGCAATGTCTGTGCTGAATGTGTTAGGTTTAACTAATCTCTTCCATCTGCCCATTGAGTTACTCAGCACTTTATGTCCTTTTGTGTAAACCAACATCTGCATTTCCTTGTTTCTACAGAATGAAGAATGTTGAGATGTGATACTGGAATGATTGCTCCTGTTATTTCTGCAGACCCTGCCATGCCTCGTTGAGAAGTATTGTGAATGGAATGTTGCCAGCAGTGTGACCAAAGGGACCTTCATTGCAGGAGTAGTTCAACAGCTCAATGCTGAAAAAACACTTCCTGTTGGTTGCGGCATGCTGTGAAATTTGTAAGGCATACCAACTTGTCACTTCCAAAGCTGATCAGACAGGTCTCCTGGTCACCCGAGGCTCTCTTCAAATATACATAAATATGACCAATTTGTGTAATGTGATTGCTCAATGAAGGTCATAGGTTGTGCACAAAGGCACCATATTTTGCCCTCAACATAACTGAGGAAAGAAGCATCCTACCTGCCCCTTCACACCAGCTCTGACATTCATTGTCTAGATCTCTCAGCGCCATTTTCCCACACGATTCCCGTATCCTTTGATTCCATTATTATACAGAATTCTAAGGCAATGAATGTTCTGAATGAACTGAGTAGTTGAGCTTCCAGGGCCCTCTGACGTACAGAAATCCAAGGATTCATGACTCAGAGAATGAAGACTTATCTCTTCATTTCAGATCTGACCCAAATGACTGCCTTCTTTTTCGGAGATTGCGACCACTGAATCTAAGTCCCTCACTCCGAAGAAAATATTGTCCCTGCATGTCCCATCATCAAGCTTCTGTCAGAATGCTCTGAGTTTCAATGACATTACCTCACCTTCTTCTAATCTCTAGATAGTACAGGCTTAGTCTACTCACTTTCTCCTCAAATGCCAATCTTTCCATGTCAGTAAACAGTCCAAAGATTTTTTGCTGCAAATGGCAAGTATATGCTATTTTAGGAAGAGATCAAAAGAGTACAGTACTCAATGTGCAGCGTCATCAATGTTCCATCGAAATGCAGCAAGATCTCTTTTTGTCCTACACATTTCCTCACAATAAAAGACAACACAGCATTCACACCCCTGACCATTTGCTGCAACATTAGCTTTCAGTGAATAGTCTAAAGTCTATTAGGTGGACAAAAATGCTGGAGGAACTCAGCGGGTGAGGCAGCATCTATGAAGAGAAGGAATGGGCGACGTTTCGGGTCGAGACCCTTCTTCAGACTGATCGGGTCAAGACCCTTCTTCAGACCCGAAACATTGCCTATTCCTTCTCTCCATAGATGCTGCCTCACCCACTGAGTTCCTCCAGCATTTTTGTGTACCTTCGATTTTTCCAGCATCTGCAGTTCTTTCTTAGTCTAAAGTCTAAAGTCATTTTGAAGATCAACATGTTCCATTTAAAAAATATTATGCTTTTCTGTTTGAGCGCCCAAGTGTATAGCCTTACATATTTCCACGTTATATTTCACCTGCCATGTTCTTATCAACTCGCATAACTTGTCCAAGTCCTGTCGAGGTTTATATTCATCCCCCTGTACACTGAGAAACCCATCTAGTTTTGCATTGTCAGCGGACATGCAAATATGACATTTGGTTCCCTTTAGCCACAAATCACTGATGGAGATTGTGAAAAACTGACAACACAATTCTTATTGTAGCCTCTATTCAGAGCCTGCCAACGTGTGAAAGACCCTTTCGTTTGCTGTTTGGTAATCAATTCACTGTCCTTACTAACCCCAATTCTTCCAACATTGCTGATCAAGCTCAAGAGACAAAGTAATTAGTGATGCCATTTGATGCATATCAGACACCAGGAAAACACTGGCGACACTAAGATGAATTTTGTGAAAACAATTTGTTGTTGTAGGAATTTCACCCTTAGGTTATCCCCTGTGAAATGTGATTTCCCATTTGATGTCTCAGCACATGCAGATTCTACATTGAAGCTATTTGTACAATGCTGCATGACCTGCTGAGTTACTCCAGCACTTTGTGTCTTTTTAATCTATCTGCAACTTAAATTCAATGTCTAAGTTCGTATCAATGGTTGAGAAAGTGGAACCAGTTTTAAAAATGTTTTCAGTGCTCACAATCTCCATGCGCTATGGTGAGTGCATGCAAGGTTGCAGCAATGGTACTGAGATGGTGTTTATGCATTCTGACTGGCAGGCATTATTAGTCTGTGCTTGATGCATTGTAGTGCAGTGACTACTTCCTTACCCTGATAATGGAGTTACAATGTTTGAAGCATGTTACATAACCTTGACTCTGCAGGTGAGGCCACTGAATTTTACTGGCACCCAGTTAGAACATCAGGGTTGACTCCTGGCATTGTTGAACATGCTTACTGTCGACACTCTTTTCTGACAAAATCTCTTCAAAGTAGTCTAAAGAAGGGTCCTGACCCGAAATGTCACCTATTCCTTTTCTCTAGAGATGTCTGACCTGCTGAGTTACTCCAGCTTGTTGTGTCTATCTTTTCTGACAATTCACCTGAAAGCCCCCAGTGCCTTTGTTCTCCTCCATCTACACCACCAAGACCCCAAGTTCAGCAGATGAAAACATTTAAGCCTGCTTTCTCTCACATTGTGCCTGGTTATGTTGCCTTCCACATCACAATCAATCATCACAATCAATTCAAAATGACTTTCACCATCTGCACCTACTGCATAAACATCTCCCCTTTCTGAGATGCCAGGTGGATTTAAGTGGACCTCCCCAGCTTTTAGCTGTGGAATCCTTTCACAAATCTGGGAGCCCGCTGAGCCATTCAGTAGTACAGTTTGCCCTGGCTGCATGCTGCAATCATTTTAATTAGCAAGTAGCGTGATGTTGGCATGCTGACTGCATTAGAAGGAACAACAGGGGCTAAATTGCATCAATTTAATAATCTTCCAGATTTCTGCCATCATCTGCCTTTAAAAATCGGAGACAAAACAGAGTGTTGCTGCTTTTTAAAATTCTACTGAGGCTGCTAAAGGAATCACAGTTTGCAATATAATTTTTCATATAATGGTATTTTTCAAGCAAACCCTATTTTTCTTTTTTTTAAATCACTGCCCCAAATGATCTCATAAGGAGCATTCAACACATCCACGTTTCAGCACACACAGAAAATCAATTTAAAATACGAATCGTCGAATGTACCACAACATTAAGAACGCGTCAGCACTTTTGTCTACAGATACCTGGAGTAATTCCATTCAGCAATTGACCACCCCAATATTACCACAACCTCCACCCTGCCCATCTCCACCCAACCCAATTACCATAACTCCATCTTCAACAAATTCCCTCATTGCAAAATTCCCCTAGTTCGAACCACAAACTGATTCTCTTTGTGAAGAGAACTTGCCTCTGCTTCAGCTACAGCCCAAATTGAGAATTCCACATTCAAATAAATCTGTCGTAATATTTTTTTAACAACATATTTTCAATTGCAATTTTTTAAATCATTTCAAGTTTATTAAATTACCCATAATTACCCATAAGATTTTTAAAGGATTATTTTATATGCATGCACATATTAAAAAAAAAACACGTGGCTCATCATCTATTGTTCCATTCAACATTATTAGGATACATAGAATATAAACAGAAAAATGCTAAAATCACTCAGGAGGATGGGTGGCATCGGTGAAAAGCGAAACAATTAACATTTCAGGTCCAAAAAACAAACCGCTGGAGGATCTCAGCTGGTCAGACAGCACCTGTTGAGAGAACTGGACAATTGACATTTCCAGTTGAGACCCTTCCTCCATCCAAAAAAATTGACTGTCCATTTCCCTCCGCAGATGCTGAATGACCCACTGAATTTTTCCAGCAGTTTGTTTCTTGCTCCAGTTTCCAGTGTCCACAGTTTTTTGTTTAAATGATTTTGGTCTGATACACTTCATCCAATTGACCTTTTCCCTTGTATTAGATACTGTCTGACCAGAATATTTGCTGCATTTTCTGTGTTTATTTTAGATGTCCAAATATCTGCAGTTTGTTTTTCAAGCATTAGGGGTACAATTAGTGATTCTAAAACAAAGGCAGTGCTTTATTTCACACAGCTCAAACCAACTTACCTACACACTAGAGTTTGGTCAAGGTAAATAATAGCAAACCTCATGGGTTTGTGAATGGGCAATTACTTGTGCAATTTGGATCAACATTATGTGTAAGAAGGAACTGCAGATGCTGGTTTAAACCGAAGATAGACACAAAAAGCTGGGGTAACTCAGCAGGACAGGCAGCATCTCTGGAGAGAAGGAATGGGTGGTGTTTCGGGTCGAGACCCTTCTTCAGACTGAGTGTCGAGTCTGAAGAAGGGTCTCGACCCGAAACACCACCCATTCCCTCTATCCAGAGATACTGCCTGTCCCGCTGAGTTACTCCAGCATTTTGTGTCTATCTTTGGATCAACATTATGTTTTTGGAGCAAATGCTCCAGGGCATCTATCTGGACTTGGAAAACAGTATATATTCAGGAAACCTTAAGATTCACATGTGTGGCACATGTGTATCAAAAGGGGTCAAACTTGCCAAAGAAAAAGTAGAAAGTATTAGCAAATGAGTGAGCCCATACATTTACCGGGAAGAAAAGCTTAAATTAAGAAATGCGCATGAGAAACTGTCATTGTGAATGGATGGTGGCAATTGAGTTAATGAATTAAAAGTTGGCAAGGCCTGCAGGAGCAACAAGCAAATGAACACGATAAAGAGGAGGAAATAAATGTCAGATTATGTCAAAAGAAAAATGAAAATTAATTGAAATCTAGAAAAATAGTTTTAAACCAGCTTGTGATGATTTTGCTAGCGGTGTTAAATTGCCAGATTAGCAAAGTTGGAACAGGATGGAATTGCCAAATTTAAGAGAATCTGAGAGACATTTCTGCAGAAGGATCAAGTGGATCTAAGCCAAGATTAAAAATAAGAGCCATAGAGTTATAGAGCTGTAGAGCATGAAAACATGCCCTTCTGCCCATCTTGTGCATGCAGACCAAGTATGCATTCTGAATGAGTCGCATTTGCCCATATTTTGCCCTCTAAACCTATCCTATCCATATATCTGCCCATATATGTCTTTTAAAAGTCATAATTATATTTATCTCTATAGCTTTCTCTGGCAGCTCAAGAAAGATATGGACTTCTCTCAGTGGAAAAAAATGTGCCACGAGGTCCCTCTTAAACCCCCCCCCCCCCCCCTCTAACTTTAAGCCTATGCCCTCTAGTTTTAAAATCTCTATCTTGGGAAAAAGACTGTGAGCATTTACTTGATCCATTGCCGCTTATGGAATTGTACATCTCAAATAATTCACCACTCAACCACTTGCGTTCAGAAATAAAAAGGTTTTGGTTTTGCACTAGTCCAGGTAATATTCTGGTCAGTCTTTTCAACATAATCTTTACAATTTAAGCATTCTTCGTTACCCTGACTACCTGATTCACCACTTCCAGGGAACCGTGCACCTCTACTCCCAGATCTCTCTGTTCTGCAACATTCTCACGCTCTGCCATTTACTGTGCAAGTCCTCCCCTTGTTTGACATACCACAGTGTGAGACATCTGTGAGGCTTAAATTCCATATGCCACCCCATAGCCCATCTTGCCAACTGATCTAGATTCTGTTGTAAACTGAGATATTCAGCCAGACTATTCACTATACTACCGATTTTTGCGTCATTTTGAAATTTACTAACAACTTTATCATTCAAGTCCTTAATGTAGATAACAAACAGCCATGGACTCAACACCAACTCCTGCAGCACTCCACTGGTCACAGTGCCTCTAATCAAAAAAATAACCCTCCACAACCACCCTTTGACTCCTTCCACCAAGCCAATTATGAACCCAATTGGCAAGTTCACCTGAATTCCATGTGATGTAACCTTCCAGACTAGCCTACCATGTGGGACCTTGTAACAGGCCTTGTTAAAGTCCAGAGAGACAACATCCACTGTCCAGGCCACATCAATCCACTTGATGACCTCTTCTATAAATGGTACCAAGTAACACGAAATGCATGCTGACTATCTGTAATCAATCCAGGTCTATCCAATAAAAAATCTTAAACAGATTTAAAAAAAAATATTTTAAAACTGTGATAAGTAATGTAGGGTAGCACAGTGGTGAGGCTGCTAGACTTGCTGCCTCACAACATTGGAGGCCTGGGTTCGATCCTGAGAGTAGGCAAAAGCTGGGAATGGGAATTTGTGGGTGTCTTATCTCTAATTAATTAAAAAAGTTATTTAAAATGCCTCTGGCATTCAAAATGTATACACCATTAAGATTTTTTTAAATGCTTTAAAAATAAAAATTGCATCTTTCAAAAATAACTTTCAAATATTTAAACATTTACAAGCGTGTCATCTTTGGAAAATAACCAACTTAGCTTGAGTAAAAAACAAAGTGCTGGAGTAACTCAGTGGCACAGACAGCATTTGTGGATGTTTCGGGTCTTGACCCTTCCTCAGTCTCCAGACTGAACAAGGGTCCTGACCCAAAATGCTGCCTATCCATGATGCTGCTGGACCTAAGAAGAATACAAAATACTGGAGTAATTCAGCGGGTCAGGCAGCACCTCTGGAGAAAATGGATAGGTGATGTTTTAGGTCGGAACACTTCTTCAGATCTTGCCTGACCTATTGAGTTACTCCAGCATTTTGTGATTTGAACACGTTTCCAGCATCTGCAGTTCCTTGTGTCAACCAATGTTGCTCATTTTACTCTTTGCCTCTTAAGTCTTAACCCTAAAATCTCCATTGAAGCCAATTGTTGTCAGGTTCTTTACTTACCGAACCCGGGGCAGAATTGGAGTGGGTCATTGGGGATTCCTGTCAGACTTGGTTCCACTTAGAAGGGCAAATAAGCCAGTGTGGGCCAGTCCCAGGAAAGCTGGTGTCAAGAGTTGTTTTTGCATGTGGCCATACCTGCAAGAAATCTGAAGTAGTGGACGCTGCTGGACATTGAGGGCCTGACTCCGGTGGGGAAGCACCTCAAACAAGGGAAGAGCCCTCACCCTCGTGGGCAACATGAGCAGCAGAGGTGTTATGTGCGAAGCAGGTGCTGAGTATGATTGAGTACGGCATTATTGAACACACAGACATTAAGAATGTCTGAAGAGATTTTGCACGGTTTTTGGTTTGTATATATTTTTTATTGTGAATATTTTTGGAAAAAAATCGAATTAAGGTCCTCATTCCATCACTGTATGCCAAGTGCAAAAGTGCATTGACAGATTAGATCGCCAGAATCTGCCACTAAATCCCAGACGCCTGTGCTTGGCAGCAGACGTGCAAATTCCAGGACTAACTTTAGTTTCAACACTTGAACAGCAGCCGTTCAGCTCAGGACTGCTGGCAACAACACACAAGATCCAGCCCTCTGTGCTGAAGTGAGAAGTTGTGTGTGTGTATGTTGTAATAAGGAGACTTGGAGAAGGTCAAAGAACGGAAAGGGGACCACAAGGGAGGCTGGAAATATTGATGGTGTCGTAATTGGTTAAAATGGCAACACGAGTGCCAAGTCAGCCATTCTTCTTCTAACTAGTTTAGGCCAGGGTGAGGTTGAACACTCTGCACAAATGTTACAAGATGACAGTTGACGCATCACTGTAACTACCTTTGATACCATAGATGCATTATTTAAAATCAGATATTTAATATTTTGCAGAATGAAGTCCCTAAGAACTCGGTGCTTTAAAATATTTAAAACGCAAGCTGTTACAGAGTTTCGCTGAATTTTAGTTTATGCTCGTGGGAGAAAGAAGGATCTGTAAGGCAGAACCTCAAAACGTCTTTTACTTTAAAATGAACTGTTTGTATTTCTTAACATTCCTTTTAATTAAAGTTCAATGGCCACTCAAGGGCATATCCTATTTAAAAAGTAAGACGCCTTTAATATTCCAATAATCGGTGGATTTATCCATAATCCAGCAGATTGGACCTTGCAATTCAAGTTTGGATCATCCAGGATTGATTGTGACAATGAATCGATCAGGCCTGTTGCTGAACAAACTGCTGCTTGGGAAATGGCGTGACCTGGAGGGGTGGAGTTGACGGGTATTGTCAACACCATCTTTATTTACGTCCAGCCTTTTGAAAACTGGTGGTAAAGAATGTGGTACCTGTTCTCCCATCAGCAATCAGTGTCAGCATTTAAGATGTTCCAGGTGGTGTCATTATGTCAATTCGAAGGTTTCTGTTGCTCTCAATAACATTGCTCATTTTATCAGCGCTCATTTCCTGTACTTTGTGCTGCACGAAAGCTAGCAATTTGAAGTATTGAAATTGATATTTAATTTTTTTTTAAAGATTTGTTTAGTTTAGAGATGCTGCGTGGAAACGTGCCCTTTGGCTCACCGAGTCGTTGCCGACTAGCGATCACCCGTACACCAGTCTTACTACTCGCTGGGGACAATTTACAGAAGCCAAACAACCTGTATGTCTTTGGAATGTGGGAGGAAACCGCAGCACCTGGAGGAAAGTGGAGCACCCAGATGGAGTACAGTCACGCGGTTACAGGGAGAACGTATAAAGTCCACACAGACACCACACATTGTCAGGATCAAACCCGGGTCTCTGGCACTGCAAGGCAGCAACTCTACCGTTACGTCACTGTGCCACCAATAGTTATATGATAAAAGATTACGGTGCAAAATGGGCTTCACCCTATGACGAGGAAATGCTAAATACTCCAACAATTAATTGTCAGATTGTGTCAAGGATTCAAATCAAAGAATATATCCGAGGACATTGCGGGAAAGTAGAGAAGAAATTGCGGGAGCCCTGGTTTAAATTTACAAGTGCTCCTTAAATACAGGAGAAGTGCCAGAAGACTGGAGGGTGGCAAATATTGTGCCTCTTTTCAAGAAGGGCTGCAGGGAAAATGCTGGGAACTATAGGCCGGTGAACTTAACATCTGTAGTTAGAAAATTACGAGAGAGTATTCCGAGGGATAGAGGCATTTGGATGGGCAAGGTCTGATCAGGGATAGTCAGCATTGTTTTGTATGTGGGAGGTCGTGTCTCACAAATCGGATTGATTTTTTTGTAGACGTGACCAAAAAGGTCGATGAGTGCAGAGCTGTAGATGTTGTGTACATGGATTTCAGTATGGCACTTGACAAGGTTCTGCATGGTAGGCTGCTCTAGAAGGTTAGACCGCATGGGATCCAAGGAGAGGTAGCTGAATGGATAGCAAATTGGTTCCATGGAAGAAGCGGAGGGTGATGGTGGAAGTTTGTCTCTCGGACTGGAGGCCTGTGACGCGTGGTGTGCCTCAGGGTTCGGTGCTGAGCCCGTTATTGTTTCTTATCTACATCAATGATTTGGATGAGAACAGACAAGATTAGCAAGTTTGCTGATGATGCAAAAGTGAGTGATTTTGCAGATAGTGAAGATGGTTGTGAAAGCTTGCAGCAGGATCTGGATCGAATGGCCAGGTGCGTGGGGAAATGGTAGATGGAATTTAATACAGAGAAGTGTGAGGTGGTGGATTTTGGGACATAGAACAAGGGCAGGACCTACCCAGTAAATGGTAGGCTGGGTAGTGTTGTAGAGCAGAGGGATGTAGGAGTACAGGTGCATGGTTCATTGAAGGTCGAGCCGCAGGTATATAAGGTGGTCAAAAAGGCTTTTGGCACTTTGGTGTTCATCAGTCAGAGAATTGAGTATAGAAGTTGGGAGGTCATGTTGCAGTTGTATAAGATGTTGGTGAGACCACATTTAGAATGTTGTGTTCAGTTCTGGGCACCATGTTATAGGAAAGATATTGTCAAGCTTGAAAGGGTTCAGAAAAGATTTACGAGGATGTTGCCAGGATTAGAGGATATGCTCTTTAGGGAGAGCTTGAGTAGGCTGGGTCTCTTTTCCATGGAGCGCAGAAGGATAAGGTGTAAAAAAATCATGAGAGGAATAGATCGGGTAGATGTACAGAGTCTCTTGCCCAGAGTAGGGGAATCGATGACCAGAGGACATAGGTTCAAGGTGAAGGGGAAAAGATTTCATAGGAATCTGAGCGGTAACTTTTTCACACAAAGGGTGGTGGGTGTATGGAACAAGCTGCCAGAGGAGGTAGTTGAGGCTGGTAATATCCCATCGTTTAAGAAACAAGTAGATAGGTACATGGATAGGACAGGTTTGGAGGGATATGGACCAAGCGCAGGCGTGGGACTATTGTAGCTGGGACATTGTTGGCTGGTGTGGGCAAGTTGGGCCGAAGTGCCTGTTTCCACACTGTCTCACTCTATGACTCTAATTATACATCCAAGGTCATCCTCGCTTGTCATTCCTCTTTTTGCCATAATGGGTTAAGTGTGATTCTCACTCAGCTAATACACTGGATGAATTTGAACTTCTATCGGGCAGGAAGGAAAGGTAAAAATGGACATCTAAGTGGTGCAAAAAAGAAAGCACTGGCACAACTGTACTGTCAAACTTCAATTATGAACTTTACTATTTTCTTTTTGGGACAATGTCACAATTTAAATAAGGTTTAAGATATTTGAATGGGAGATCTCATGATATAATTTCACAAATTGTACTCGGTTTTTGTGCTTGATTACATAGAAACATCCATGATATCAATCACTGACAAATACCTCAAGATTCCAAACACGTTCACAACCGAATAAAGTGCCATATTGGATAAAATGTGCTTTACAATTACACTTTAAGAAAGGCAATGGCCCAGCAGTCAACTGTAATAGAAAATCACAAAGATTCGCTGAGCACAATAATTTTTGAGATTCCCTGTGCTCCAAAGTTTTCACTTTGACAAGCTGCACTTCAGAAGGAATAATTTCCTATTACAGAGCGATCTCTAGTTCCAAGGAAGAACACATTTTGTTTTTCATCAGACAATTATTCAACACTAATGATGGCTTGAATGATGATGATGATCCTTTTCTGCAATGTATTTGGTAGACATAACAATGTGGTGCCGTCAGTGATGGAGGGGAGGCAGCAATAAAATAAAGCTAGGAAAACCACAGAGGAAATCTGTTTTAATCATCATATCTTTTCAAATACTAAAACTCAAGAACAGAGCACAATGTGCCCATATACTGACAACTATGGCATGTTTTTGTTTCTTCCTCTAAGAATTACATAAAATCAATGGTTCACTGGTTCCTTGAAGGCTTCACACACATTCCAAATTTTCCGTCTGCTTTCACGGTTCTCCCATATTAACATCACCAACATTTCCCAGAAGTGGACAGGTTGCCCTTGTGATTCAGAATTTTCCTTTACGACTTGATACTTAAATTGAAGAAAGTGATTCCTCTGACACGATGTCTGTTAAATGAACTGGATACCAACAAGCCACATTGCGTTCTCATGTTCACTTTCCCAAAGTTTTGCTATGTGAAGGAATTAACGGCTAAAAAATATATCTTGGCTCATTTCACTAAGTTGTAGTAGGCATAGAATCATAGAGTCACACAGCACAGAAACAGGCCCTTTGGCCCAACTTGCCAATGCCGGCCAAGATTTCCCATCTATGCCAGAACCACTTGCCCACGTCTACCCATATTTGTCTAAATCTTTCTTATCCACGCACTTCAACTATCTTTTGAATGCATGTTGCAGTAAGTATTACTTTTATACAGTTCATCTGCTGGCTTCCCTCACAAATAGTAAAATGTGAAAATACGATAGCTGGCTGATCAAATTTTACTTTAATGGATACTCTTGAAATCTCACAAGCGGCAAAGTCAACTGCTCCATCGCCTCTCAAAGGAGGTTGAGCAAGCAAGATGGAACAATGGATCTGCTGTTGGAGCGATACAGTGCATCAGATGGTACTTTAGTTGATGTCAAGAGGTACAGACGGAAGCACCAGCATAACCTAAATAGGAGGCAAATGAGGGGCAATGACAGGAGGGCAGGGAGGTTAGGGATCATATCTGGATGGAGATGAGGTTTATATATCACAGAAGGAATATATCACATTGTGTGAAAGGGAGCAAGTCAGGGTGATAAGACAAGACTGTGGGAGATAGAGAGAAAAAGGAAGATTTAATTTGTGGAAATTGCAAGGATGGACTCACATTTGCAACAGTAGTGCAAACACACACTGGCATGGAGACATAGACCAGCTCAGGTCACATAGCAAGCGTGTAGATCTTATGTACAGGAAGATAAAGGGAAAAGATAGGAAAATATCAACAGAATTAAAATCAGCAGGATAAACTGGTGGAATAAACTGATGAAAGTTATCAATGTGAAGAAGGGTCTTGACCCGAAATATCAACTATTCAGTTTCACCAGAGATGCTGCCTGACCCGCTGAGCTACTCCAGCATTTTATGTCTAACCTTGATGAAAGTTAATCTGGGAGAGGGGGAATAAAATGCCTTGCTGGCCAGTAATATGCAGACACAAAATTACAGGGAAGATGTAATGAGAAATCTCATGATGAAACCTTCAGTGAAAACTAACATCAGCCCAGAGCAAACATCTGAGAAGAAAACAAATGATAAACAAAAACTAACGCAAAGACACGTTATAAATGAGGTTGTTCTGATCTGTTACAGTTTAAATTAGTACATGTTGCATGAAAATAAAATTAAGTACAAGATTTACATCAGTGTTTTGGTTTTGCTTGAATGCCAAAAGGTGTGTTGTGTTAAGTTTAGTGTAGAGATACAGAGCGGAAACAGGCCCTTCGGTCCATCGAGTCCGCACTGACCAGCGATCCTCGCACATTAACACTCTCCTACACCCTCACAGGTCGTGAGGAGAACGTACAAACTACGTAGAGACAGGCCCCGTAGTTGGGATTGAACCTGGGTCTCTGATTCTGCAAGCACTGCAAGGCAGCTACCGCTGCACCACCGTGCCGCCCATTAACATCTGTATGGAAACCACAGCACAGACACAGGCCATTTGGCCAAACTTGTCTAGGCTGCGACTCATGCTGAAAATAGCATTCTCCTGCTCAGTATCACCTGTCCATTAATCCTTTCACGTATACTTATCCATCCTCCCCTTAAATCCATCTTTAAGACTTATAAACTTATTAACTCAAAGCTGACTTGGAGAGCTTACAGCATTTATATATATTGTGAAATCCATCATTGTTGATTAGACTTTTTTTTTAAAATAAATATTTTATTGATCTAGCTTGAACGTATTCCATTAATTTCCCCCATTATTTCAAGCTGTTAGAGAACAGCTTTGGTTCATTTCTCTGATTGTCAACCTGCCATCAGATGCGTTAACTGCCATTCTTAAATAAATGAAAAGAAAAAGAATCACAGCAATAAACAAAGACAATTATGCCGTCCATTTACTAACAAGACAAAAGTGTGGAATAGGCTGTCAAAAACAATTTAAGACTTTGCCAGTAACAGAAACTGTGCCATTAAGGTCAATAAGGTCTGGAGTTCCTAACAGAAGCATCAGGCAATAACATTCATGTGGAACAGAATAAACTGACAATAAAGAGATGGCTCTAAGAAATGTCCAGTGCCAACAGAAAGTCATTAACAGCAGCACTAACATAAATCAAATTATTCCTTGTTGCTGGGATTTAAGTTATGAACAATAATCAAAGCTAGGCTCTTCCATTTCTCCACATACCCTACTTGCATCAGCGATGTTGAGGATCCATTTTTCTGAAAATTCCAGACTAGCTACCACCTGTATTAAGCAATGATCACTAATTTCCAGAATAAAAGTTCACCATCTTGTTCAATGAATTTGCAGATGGAAACTCATATATCAAAAGAAAACATTGAGTATATGTGGTTATTGATGATTTATGATAGCTGCATAACATATCATATAATACAACTGATCTTACTGGTATGGCTTAATCTCAAAATAAAATGTATTGAGGTAGCATTGTTTACTGATAACTATTGATGAAAGTATTATCCCACTTTTGCCTCCACTCCTTACTCTGGGGGTAATTTAAAGGCCAATTAACCTCCACATCCACGTCTTTAGGGTGTGGGAAGAAATCTGGGCACTGGGAGGAAATCCACACAGCCACAGGGTGAACGTGCAAACTCTACACAGACAGCACCCAAGGTGAAGGTCTAATCCGGGTCTCTGGCACTGTGAAGCAACTTGGTTATTGTGCTTTAAATGTAGAAGGAGCAGCAGCTTCTAAAGTTGACGTGTTGGTCAGCGGACACCGATGGGAAGTGCTCAGTCCCCCCTCCCTAACTACCAACTTCCCCCATGGATTGTTCTTGTCTGTCCCTCTGCATCGTGAAGCTGTTGGAGCTCTCAATATCCAAGGCTTCACACCAGTGGATTGCTCTCCTTACCAAAGGACCAAACTGAACCGAAATTTGTTCATCCTCTTCAGTTGTTGAGTGATGGGTGGACCTGACTTTGAGTGAGGCCCTGAGAAGGAACAAAGGCTGCCTTCAGGACACAACCGAAAGATAATGATGTCCATCTTTCCAGCACAGGATTCAATAGATAAGCACGGCTGATAGAACAACATATATTGTGGTTGTAAGTTGGCAAAAGACAGTCATCAACTGATGAGTGGGACGATTTGGCCCATCTTGTATGATGAGGAGATATTTTAAAAAACTTTATTAAAAGGTTAGTTGTAAAAAGACAAAGATTTACTTTTGTTGTTTTCACTGAATCTGTAATGTTCCAAATTTAGCACTTTATATTTGATATTTTCACAGCATTTACTGCATGGCTTGATTCACTATTGCAGCAGAGAAAGTCTCTTTATTTCAATTCAAGTTAAAATATTATCAACTCTATTCCAAAATAATCAAGACACAAGATCTTTGTAATGTGGCAATTCACCAAGATTTAAAATATCAGAATAACATAAGCCTATTATTCTTTCAGCTGCAGAGTAATTGGTTTTGTTCATTTTCAAAAAGGACAAACTGTAGAAATTGCATATCTACAGACCTAAAACAAATGGATTTCTGCAAATTACAATAACGAGAATATTATACTCATAAATCACTTGGTTCCTATCTTTGGTACATTTCTATGTATTAATATCATCAGCTGTGGGAAGTCCACATCGATTAAAATTTCAGTCAAGAATTGGTAACCAGTTTTATAAGATGAATCTGTTTATTTCTGTAGACTTGATTAAATTTCTCAATAGACTTGACCAATTTATGTCAAGTGATATTCGATAGCTCAGTTTGATGCCAAGCATATCTGTCCTCCTTTTTTCTTTCAGCACTACAAAGAGACCTTTCATTCCAGAATGTAGTACTTCAATCTTCCATCTCTGCTGATACCTACTTCTCTTCACTTGCATCCTCCCATATATCCACAGGAGGAACAAAACCAAGCCTTTAATCTCTCTCCTTCCTATTATCCAGGGCTTTTGGTCGTTTTATGAGCTCTTAAGGCCTGCACTGCACCATGCTTAACACTATCCCCTTGGGCTCAGATTCATTTGAGCATCTTTGGTCTTGGAGAATGAATACGCACTGGCACCAACCTTATTGTACTTAATTTTAAAAAGCATCTGCTTGGCCGTGTGCAACTGAGCTGGGAAAACGGTGCCCCTTCGTCCACTGGACAGCAGATGCAAAAGCTTGAAGACACATATCAGCAGATTCAAGAAAAGCTTCTTCCCTCAAACATTTGAATGGACTTCTCATATGCTAGAGATACATTTCCCATCTTCCAATCTACTTGCACTTTTATACCTACACTTTGTCTTTCGCTGTGACAGTATCTTCTGCTCCCTGTTTATTTTCTCTTTTGCACTACCTGTTGTATTCATACATGGTATGATTTACCTGGGCAAGTATTTGTGTCCTTCACATCCAACCGAGGAAACAGAGTGACCCACATTGATCCACAGTGAGATATTTCAGGCAAGCATGCAAACTGGATGGTAAATGTGAAGACACTGAGGAATGGTAGTAGACGTCCCAATGGCGAAACTCAGTGTATATGGGATATCTGTACCTGAAAGGGGAAGGGGAAGATGGTGGTTCTGAAGGGAGAGTGGGGCGAGGAAATGGCGTGGGGATATATTCTCCTTCATTCCTTTTGCAGACCAAAGATTTTCAAAATGCCTGCTTTCTCCTTTTGGCTCTATAAGTGTCCAACAGGAGCACAGTACTTAATTATTTGCAAAATAAAGACTTATTGACAATGTTCTCAAAGGTCTCCTGATGTATTTCAGAATACCTCTTCAATTCAACACGGGCAGAGGTGTTGAAACTTGAGCTGAGATATAAGAATCACAGGTCTTAAAGGACACGTACAAATTTGCACATAATATGAAGCGCAGTAAGGAGAAAAGTCAAACAATTTAGAACGATAAGGAATATGTTGGGTGTAATGCAATGCAAAGTAGTTCAAAATGTTGCAATTTGAAATTAAACTTTTTGGAAAGGGTAAATAAAAAGTAATTGGCAATATTTGATGCAAGGGACAGAGACTGAAGGGTTCATAAGTGCATAGATTATAGAAGCAGAATTAGGCCATTCTATCTTTCCTTCTCCACATTCTCTTGCCTTCTCCTCCTAACCCATGACACCCGTACTAATCAGGAAGCTATCAATCTCCACCTTAAAACTATCCATTGACTTGGCCTTCACAGCCTTCTGTGGCAATGAATTCCACAGATTCACCTGACTAAAGAAATTCCTCCTCAGCTCCTTTCTTAAGGTACGTCCTTTTATGGCCTCGGGTCCCAGACTCTCCCGCTAGTGGACACATCCTGTCCGCATCCACTCTATCCAGACCATTCACTATTCGGTAAATTTCAATGATTTTGGAGACTCTGAAGAAGAGCTATCCTGGTATTGAAGTTGCAACTGAGGGTTCCCCGAAATGGTGTTGATGTTCTAGCCACGCTCATCCTCATCCTTCTAAACTCCAGCGAGTACAGGCCCAGTGCCTTCAAACGCCAATCATATGCACACTCCTAACTTGCTGGAGGTGGCAGAACACATTGATAATCCTGTCAGTAAAGAATACATAATCCTTAGTTTTATAATTAGAAGCAAAGAGTACAGATCTAAACCTTATGCTAAATCTTTAGACATAATCTTTAGACAAACCTCAGCTGCATTACTGACTCCAAACCAAATCATTTCCAGAATGCGGAGTCGACAGAAACTGGAATTGTTCAGGATAAAAGAGAGCCAAAATAATACCACGAGTGGTTTTGATAAAAAAAGGTGTTTCAAAAGCTGGTACAATCAATATTCAAAGAAAATAGCTTTAAGATTTAGTTTTATTTACTGCCTTATTTCATGTGGGCATCATTGGATTACAAAACAGTCTTTTTTTATTCATGTGAGAGAGTGAGTGAACTGTTCTATAGCACCTGTAGTAAATTCGTTTTCCACAGTCATATAAATAAACATGTGGTAACAAAAATGGGAAAGACAAATAAATTGCAAGGCACAAAAAAAAAAATCAGAGCAACAAAATTAATTTGGAGTCCTTTTGAAAGTATTCAGACAAATGGTTAATTTGAGTGTTGCAGTATGCTATCTCATATCCCCATTTGTACGATCCACCTTTCTCATCGAATCTTTGGTATTACCAACGTTTCTCTCTGGATTATTATGCTCAAACTTCTATTCCACAGCTAAACAATTTCCCATACAAAGTACTTTATGCTGCCATCTGTTCTAAATCTCCTGGCTTTAATCTTGTATTTCTCGCTATTCATTTTTGCTCATTCAAATACCAGTTCCTTTGCAACTTCTCTTCGTCTTAAGACTTTTAAGCTAAGGAATGATGAATGAATAATTGTGCACAATAAAAAAAGCCACGTTCCAGGTCCTCCATGCAAACAATTCACTAAAGCACAGAACCCTCCTCCAACACATGCAATGGTGTCCAAACAGCGTGTAATACATACTTCGATGAAGCTTCCAAGACTTGGGTCCACAAAGCGTGGCTAGAACATCAAGACCATTTCAGGGAACCCTCAGTTGCAACTTCAATACCAGGATAGCTCTTCTACAGAGTCTCCAAAATCATTTCCCTCCCAATTGTGATCACAATCCCCAACCCCATTACAAGCCTGATCCTCAATAGTAAACCTAAAACTTACCCCCATCTTAATCACAATAGCAGCTGTGAAAGGCTTATCATGAATTCCACTACACCTGTTCCCAACCTGTTTGCCCACTCCAGCTTCACCAACTAATGCCCCAAACCCCCTCACCCCCATCAGAAATGTTACACATAACCTTCCAGTCCAATCACAAGCAGCACAAATCTGTGACCTGCCTAACTTTTCTTGTATGATTTGCAATGGCACAGAACAAGACAGATCCCTGGCATGGTGGGGTTGTCTTATGTGGAGAGATCAACTAAATTGGGTTCAAATGCTCTTGGGTTGAGAAGAACAAAAAGTGATAATTTGACACATACAAAAATAGGGTAGATGCAGAATAACATTTCCCTGGCTTAAATATCTGGTTCCTGGAATCCCAGTCTTAAAGAGATCAATCATTCAGGACAAAGCTAAGAAGAAATCCTTTCACCCAGAGGGGAGTGAATCCTTGGAATTCTGTTTAAGTGGATTGTGGAGGCACGAAATTTATTAAAGTAAACTTAATGCCAACAAGGGCTTAGCAGTAGAGCGACTGCCTTACAGCGGCAGAGACCCGGGTTCGATCCTAACTACGGGTGCTTGTCTGTATGGAGTTTGTACGTTCTCCCCGTGACCAGCATGGTTTTTCTCCGAAATCTTCGGTTTCCTCCCACATTCCAAAGACAGATAGGTTTGTAGGTTAATTGGTATGCTATAAATGTAAAATTGTCCCTAGTGTGTGTAGGGTAGTGTTAATGTGCGGGGATCATTACTCGGTGCGGACTCGGTGGGTCGAAGGGCCTGTTTCCGCATTGTATCTCTAAATTAAATTATAGTATATTCAAGAAAGAGATCAATAAATATGTGGACATAATGAATCAAGAGATTTGGTGTTAGAGTAGGAAAATAGTGCTGAGTTAAGGGTCTGTCCCACTGTATGAGGAAATTCAAGTGTTCTCCCGAATTCTCTCCTGATTCGAGCTTGTGTAATGTACGTAGCAGGTACGTAGGGGCTCGTACGAGTAAAAAGTTTTTAAAAATTTCATCACGAGTATTTTTTTACTCGTGGACATTTTTCACAGTGTTGAAAAAACTTCACGAGTTTACCGGATTTCCCGAGTACCTACCGTTATTCGTATGAGCCACTACGCGACATCCACGAGCTCCTACATACCCGCTACGTACATTACACAAGCTCGAATCACGGGAGAACTCGGGAGAACCCTTGAATTACCTCGTACAGTGGGACAGGCTCTTTAAAAGATCACCCATGACCGGAATGATTGAGTAGACATCAATGGTTGAACAGTCTTCTCTGGCTTTTATTTCTTATATTTGTATGTAAAGGTCTTGCAATTGAAAATCTATTGTAATTTCAAATACAGATTAAAAAAAACATTGGATTGAAACAGAATCTGGGTTCAAAAAATGGAACTATGTAATTAATATGACATACTAATAAATAATGTAACAGTTTGACTTTTCCCCCTTCATTGAGCGTTAGATGATGTTGCGATCAATTGCAATGATATTGATCCAGTGTCAGCAATATTGAAAAAAAGTTGTTATTTTTGATCTGTGTTGATTTGAGTCAAATATTTAGCATAATCAACAGTGCCATTTTAACTTTCAACTTAATCCAAGTAAATGGCTCAAATGAATCAAAGATCTGTTGCGGTATCCTTTTGCGACATATTTCAAGCATAGTATTTTACATGATTTATAGAGTACAATTTTGTGTAACAGTAGTATCATATTCATAAAAAATTATCGGATGAGGAAAAATCATAAAACAGCACAAAAATAGTGCAGCACAAGAATCGGTTCTTTAGTCCACAATGTCTGTGCTGAACATGATGCCAAGACCATCTCTTATCTGCCTGCACATAACCATTATCACTCCATTCCCCGCAGATCCATATGCCTATCAAAAGTGTCTTATATGCCATGTTCATATCCATCTCAAACACCACCCCCAGCAGCACATTCAAGGCATTCACCGTGTTCTGTGTAAAAATAAACGCTTGCCTTGCACATCCTTTTAAGTTTGCCCCTCTCACCTTAGACCAATGCCCTCTAGTATTTGATTTTTCCATCCTTGGAAAAAGGTTCTGACTGTCTACCTTATCAATGACTCTCATAATTATATATACTTCTATCAGGTTGCCCCGCAACCTCCAGCGTTCCAGAGAAATTCATTTGAAATCTTTGTTTGAACCAGCTTTATAAAAAGAGAAAGTGTTAACATGATCTGACTTGATAGGAACTCAGTAAAATAGGAGTGTCTGTTCAGCCACTCAACACGTAACATAATTTATTTAGATGGTAGCTGATCTGTATCTCAGTCCTTCCTTCTGCCCTTGACACAAAAGTCTTGGTGCCCTTCTTTCATCTTAAAAAAATGAGATTAAGTCTGCCAATCTTAGTGCTTGACATTTCACTTCATACCATTTATCCACTGTCTTTTGGGGAAATAACCCTTACGTTCCACTGGCTTTTGTGTGAGATTGAACTTTCAGGTTCTAAAGAAGGGTCTCGACGCAAATCATCACCTATTCCTTTTCTCCAGAGACGCTGCCTGACCCGTTGAGTTACCCCACCTTTTTGTGTCTATTTTCTGGTAACATTGCTGGATAATCTAGTTTCAATTCTCAGATACATGGATCGGACAAGTTTGGAGGGATATGGACCAAGTGCAAGCACGTGGGGCTTGTGCAGCTGGGACATGTTGGCCGGTGTGAGCAAGTTGGGCCGAAGGGCCTGTTTCCACACTCCATGACTCCATGACACTATTTTGCCCCTTTCATCTGAATTCCCTTCAAAATAATTTCTCTGCATCGAGTCTGACAGATTCTTGAAGCGGCTTGCGCCTGTCATCTTTTACAATCAGGAAAATACCAAACAAGTTTATACAACCTTTCCGCAAGTCAGCCCTTTATGAAGTGGTTTCATATTGCTGCATTTGCCACATTGTCCCTCTCTGGACAATGTATTATATCTGTGTCTATAACAGAATCAGTAACACAGATGAGGGCTTTATCAAGGCCACTGTACAGTAATAGGAGGAGGTTACTGTACAACTGAAGATAAACCAACACCTTTCAATTCCTGTGATCTTTTAAAAGTAGCAAATAAAAGGTTGTCATTTGGGGCTCAAGATTTTAATAATTTATGCAACGGATTTACAATTCTCTTTTCCATTTCTAATCTTTTGCAGAGGAAAATAATCTGACTCTGCCATTCTTGGAACCTTACACTTTGCCATGATGAATTTTGTCCGGTTCTAGCAAACTACTTACTGTGACTTTTACCTTCCTCTGCATAGATCAGCAAACCTGGATTTTTAATTCCTTATGCCTTCACCCAAGCAGGGTGGAAAGTTAAGCTTCAGTGGAGTTCGTTACGAAACACTGCATGCACCATCCTATTTATCAAACTCCCTTTACTCCCCACTCTCTTCCTCCTACCTGTCATTCAGTGACTTGCCGATGCCCTCTAATTTTCATTTTTGTTCATAATTGCTGGTGTTGAACAGTACGTTTGAAGATTTATATAGTCCGCTGTTCACTTCATTAGTAGCTTTCTCGGGGGAAAAAATCAATAATTCTGACATAACCTACCCTTCAAAAATCTATGCCCACTCTCCTTGCTCAACTCATTCGTGCTCAGGTGCTCAGTCATTCTGTCACTGAATACAAAGTCCATGAACTTCCCAGCAACTGAGGTTAACATGTTGTGGTTTCTCAACCTCGTTTTTTTGAGAAATTAGAATGACATTTACAATCTACAAATCCAAGCCTACTTCCCGTATCAAAAGGTCTGTGGAAGATGACCATCTCAATCACAATATCTCCCTTAAATAAAAATTATTCATCCTGTTGCATTTTGCTCTTTAACAATAATAGGGAAGTGGATATATTTCTTTTGATTTTTTATACCAATTGAGCTGTATTCACTTTCCCAATCCATGAACACAAAAATAATAATGATAACTATATTGTGTTGTTTTACCTGATATTTTGGTTTATATTCTCCTCTGTACTACACCATGTGTCTGAGCTGCAGAGAGCCCCCATCCTTTACTGCTTTTCCTTCTCCTTACATTGTTCCACTCTTTCTTACCTCTCTCCATAGATACTGCCGGTCCTGTTGAGTACTTCGAACATTTTGTTTTTGTCTTGAAATTTCAGCATCCACACTATTTTGCTATCTCAGACTCAAAACGCAGCTGGACAACAGACTATAGAGTAAGCTAATGACGATTGATTGATTTTATTCTAAATAAAGTCACCACAAATGGAATCAGTGTGGTGCACACCCTTGCATAAGTTGAAGAAAGTAATTTATGATGTTAACAGGCCAAGCAAAATCTTCCACGTTCATCTTCCGCAGAGACCTTAACTAACACATCCATTCCAGCATGGTCAGGATGACAATTATTTTGTACCAAAATCAAATCAACGATAATCTGCAACTGACGTAATGAGTTTTTCGAGCAACAACTGAGACCCTGCAGGGAAGAACATTCTGCATTTTGGATTTAAAAGATAAATTAACATGACTATATTAGACAATTATACTGTATCTTCTCAGTGGATTACTTACCAATTGGACTTCCAAAGGCTCTTTGAAGCATTCAGGTTTTGTTTTCCTTCTAATTAGCCCACTGCGGCACAAATAGAGTTTTGCTTCTTAAAGGCTCCCTGTTAAGCAAATAAAGGAAAATATGTAATTCTTAGTCAATAGCAGAGGTGCCATAAGGCCACAGCACACAAAAGCTTGTTAGCAAACTCATTTGATTAATTTTAACCGATACCGTTGCCAAATCACAATGTACACATGTCCAGAGGCTTTTATGTGATGCATAAATTGACTCACTCTGCTGCACTGAACTGACTCAAATCAAACATTGTTTGCACCAATTGAAAGAGAAGCTCAAAGATATGCAGCATTTGTTGAGGAGCTTCGATTTTCACTTAGCTTAGATATAGAACTGAACGAACCACAAATAACATTTTGTTTCCATTTCTGTGTAGTTAAATACACCACAATCAATGAAATTATCATAGAAAATGGGTAACAAATTATGGCAGGGCTCAATAAAAGTACAAGAGTGTGGTAATACTTTTATTATTCTGCTCTTGCACTGAGTTTCCACAGAACTTCTGCTTCAGGATCAGCAGATTTCAAGCTCCAATTTAAGGCAATCTTGAGATATTTAACTTTTCACAAAGATGAGAAGATACAAGTTACTTTAAATTTTCAGTTGAATAATATATTCAAGATCTGAATAACCTCCCACTGAGGGAGCAGAAACGGGGCTTCCAACTGATAATTCTGTTCATTAGTTTGTGGAAGATCTAATGGTTAATGACCACAATTCCATGTTAAATTACGAGTCCCAAAATCCCGGATGCTGTCTATTTGTGTTTCTTCAATTCTACATCATTACTACACTTATGTCAGGGCACCTGTGCATTTCAGATTATCCAACATAGAAAAGTACATCACTAGTACAGGTCCTTCAGCCCACAATGTCTGTGCGGAACATGATGCCAAGACCGTCATTTATCTACCTGCACATAGCACATTTTCTCCATACCCTGCATATTCATATAAAGTATTTTAAATGCCACTAATTTATCTGCTTCAACCTCCATACCCGGCAGTGTACTTATTCCAGGCACTTATTCTAACATATTCATATATTTTAACATTATATTCCATAGTTTTTTTTCCAAATCAGACCCCAATCATTTATTCCCCAAATTTTAAGACTGCTTTCACAAGTAAAAACTTTGGTCCTGAGGTGCATGTTTAATCATTTCATGGTCTAATTTAAATGGTTTTACATCCTGAATATCCTCCTTGCATAATTACCTGTAATTAGCTCATTATAGCTTTATTGAATGATGATCACAAAAAGACTCAATGAAATGTCTTTAGGTCACTGAATCTGCAAAAGGAAATTCCATCTGTCACCATGTCCATTTTGAAATGTTTGATTCAATTTGTATTCATAAAGGCTTTTATATTAAAAAAATAACACAATAGAGCCTATTCTTTAACTATTCTATATTATATCAGTTACAATGAGCCTCCAATTTATTAAAATATCGTTTGCCTTATCATACTTTTGCTCCAAACACCAGAGAATAAAAGTATGGTTAATTACTGAAAATCAGCTCAAGTTACTTAAGACAAATCTTGTTCGACCAATTTGATTGAGTTCTTTGTGGAAGGATTGACAAGTAAAAATCATCTCACCAAACCAGAACAATCAATGGAAACTCCTTTTCCTTCTAAGATTAATAATTGATTTTGAGAGTGCTGTGGGACAGCCTAAGAGAGTAAACATGCATCATGTCACAAACACCTCAGCAGAGGTGCAATTCATGTTTCACATTCTGCCATATTTGTAAATATGCTCCTAGAGCTAACCCCCCTTCGTCTAGTTCAGTAAAACACTGAGTCACTGGACTACTAAACGTTATTTTTTTTTTAACAATAACGAACTCCCTATACAATACCTAACCACCGCGGGTCCGATCCTTGTCTCTGCTTGCTCAAGCCCATCAGCCTCGTGCAAGCAGACACCTCCAAAAGGTCACGCAGTCCCAAGTGCCCCTCCAGAAGATCGACGACGATCCTCGTGGGGTTCAATCTTTTATAGGTCATCGGACCCTGTGGCATGAATCTAGATGGGGGTGGCAGCCACTACAAACCAATCACAGTTATCGATTACATTAAAGTGTTATTGACAGTTCCCTAACCCAATTACAAAGTACCCCATTACAATGTTTCTACAGAAGTTTCTGGAAGGAAGTCAGTTAATCAAGTGGTGCAACATTTTCCCAGGTAGTATAAACAACTCAAACAAGGCTTCACACTTTAGCCAATCATCAAACAGCAGTACAAACACCTTGCAACATTATTAACAGTATTTGTGTGGTAAGTCTGTGGTGAGTCTGTGGAATTCTCTGCCTCAGAGGGCAGTGGAGGCGGGTTCTCTGGATGCTTTCAAGAGAGAGCTAGATAGGGCTCTTAAAAATAGCAGAGTCAGGGGATATGGGGAGAAGGCCGGAATGGGGTACTGATTGGGGATGATCAGCCATGATCACATTGAATGGTGGTGCTGCCTCGAAGGGCCGAATGGCCTACTCCTGCACCTATTGTCTATTGTCTATTGTCTATTTACAACCCCTCTGCAGCTGGCCAATCCTGATCATGCATTTGCAACACCTTTGAGCTCCTCTGCAAAGTTCTCATACATTTTCACAATGGAGAGGACATCTGGATCTTTCCTTATACAATACAATACAATACAATACAATACAATACAATACCATTTATTGTCATTTGAACCTCAAATGAAGTTCAAACGAAATTTGGTTTCTGCAGTCATACAAACAAGTAAAAAGAACCAAGACACAACACAATTTACACAAACATCCATCACAGCGAATCTCCTCCTCGCTGTGATGGAAGGCAAAGTCTTATCTCTCCCCTGCAGTCCCCATTCTCCTCCCGATGTCAGAGTCAGAGCCCCCGGCGGGCGATGGAAAAAAAGTCCCGAGGCCATTAAAGCCGCGCCGGGCGATGCAAGGCCGCCCTCCGGGTCTGGATGTTGGAGCCCCTGGTAGCGCTAGCAAGTCCCGCGGCCATTAAAGCTGCGCCGGGCGATGTTAGGCCCCGCTCCAGGTCATCTTCAACACCGTAACTCGGGCGGGAGAAGTTGCCGTTGCGGGAGCCCCGAAAAGCGGTCTCCCACCAGCTCCCGATGTCTCCGTCCACCAGACCTGCGGCTGGAGCCTCCGAATCTCCGGGGTCGGGTCACGGCTGCGCGTCACCGCAGCTCTCCACGCTCCGAACTCGGCCAGCTCCACGATGGTGAGTAGTCCGCAGGCTCCGCGACTGGAGCCCCAGGTCGTTCCGGTTGGAGGCCGCTCCACGGTGCTAGGCCCCAACGACAACGGAGACCCGACAGAGAAAGGTCGGGTCCTCCATACAGGGAAGAGATTTGTTTAAAGTTTCCCCCTCCCCCTCCCCGCCCCCCACATATACACAGTTAAAAACAATATAAAAAAACACAAACAACTACATTTAACTAGACAAAAATTTTAAAAAAGACAGACGGACTGCAGTCGAGCCGCTGCCGTTAGGCACCGCCACTTATCCTGCATATCAATCTAGGACCTAGACTTTCTGGCGCCAGCTCACAGCTTCCAACTTTTCACAGACAGAGGCCTAGCAGGCACTGCAAATGCAAAGATCCTCCATTTTATAATACTTCTAATTTGGCCAATATTAACATTTTGAAACATTCATTTCATCCTGCCCACATCAATCTAGTAACTGGGATCAGGTCACATGTAAACGCTATCTGGAGATATACTTGGCTGATTGCCCTAACATTTAAGGGTTTATATATTTAGTTAAATGGAACAATGAATTGTTTATTTTAATACTACAAAATTGGTTCAGAATTTCCATTTAATGGCATGTGACCCGCTCGCCCCATGGACATACTATGTCCACATTTACCCATTATTGATTTCCTCGGGGGAACCTCTTGGAAGGAATAGCCCTTATTCTTACCACTCGGGTCCCTGCCAAGAGTGAACAATTTATGATCTTATCGTGGGTGATAGTGAAACTGTCTTCAAAATATCTCAAAGGCACAACATTTGACAGCCAGCTAAACTTTATTCTCTTTAAACATATTCAGCTTTTTATAAAATGTTTCTAAATATCAAAACAAAAAAATAGAAAAACAGATGAACTATTAAATAGGTTTTAATACTAAAATTATAATGCCAATCAAAAACTAAACAATGGATAAACTCTACTAAGTAGGGGGGGAAAGTAAATCAACTATCAATCTCATAAATGTCCCCCTTCATTGACATGATTGAATGTGTTGTGCAGTAGATTTTGTTTATCTGGACTTTCAAAAAGAGTTATATAAAATATCAAGTGTTGGCTGGCAAATATGTATGTCAAGAAGTGGTGATGAGATATTTTTACTTTCTTATTCCAGTTCCCAACAGTGGCTTTCCCAGAGTTAGGCATTAAGCTCTCTGCACTGTTGATATATATTAATGACAAGTGGGTTGATACATGGAGCACAATGTCTCAGCATGTAGATAATATAAATCTTTGCATTGCATCAAACAATGTGATAGAAAGGCACAACTTAATCAGAGAAAAGCATACCAGTAAAATATGCAAATACATAGAAAATTAAATTCAAAGCAGAAAAATGTGATACAATCTGTATAAATGACAAAATTTAAAGTAAATGGTTCAATTTTAGAGAGTACTGAAATAGATAGCATGGTGGATGTACATTCACAAATGATTGAAGGTGGCAGAAAGAATGCCGAGAGAGCTAAAAACAAATCACAAATGGGTCTTTGTTGATGGAATCATAGATTGGATAGGCAAGAAACCAAAAATAAACCTCTAATGAACATTTAGAAAGAGGAGATATGGGGAACTGTAGATGCTGAAATCTTAAAGGGCCTGTCCCACTAACGCGACTTTTCAGCAACTGTCTTCAACCTTCAAGCTCAAGGGCACTCGCCTGAGAAACCTCGAGCTGGATCGACCGTCAGCGATGAAACCGCGAGCCGGATCGACCGTCTGCACACATACACAAACACATCGCAAAGGCGGAGCCCAGGGAAAGCGGGGGAGTGCTGTATGAAGTTCACACACACGATGAACAGGAAGGTAAAAGACGGCTGGCACAGTGTACGGTAAGTCCTTTAGAGAGCGCGGGGGGGAGAGAAGGGGGGAGAAGGGGGAAGAAGGGGGGAGAAGGGGAGAGAAGGGGGGAGAAGGAGTGGAGACACTTTTAAGAAGCTATGCAACTTTTAATAAAGTTTAGCGGGCATTTAACATTACCGGTCGGTTTTCCTTGGTTCTGAAAACTCCAATGAGCCAATTAAAATGCCCGGTCATCAAAGGAGATTGCCTGCGGATACCACGACTGCCTATAACTACATAGCGACCCCACTCCACTGCACTACAAGTTCAAAAGAACCATGCCGACCAATCTTTACTCGCGGAAAATGTTTCAGCTTGCTGAAAGATTTTCCTCGACCAAATTGAGGCCACGAGTATGCGGGTTAGTCAGCATCTGCAGAAGGTATAAACCAGCATCGGCGGTTCCTTTTTACTCAAAATAAAACTACACTGTTAAGACCCAAGCTTTACTCATCAATTACTCAACATTTCCTGAAAACTATTAGTTTGCAGTCCAACATGCAAAGAAATAATTAAATACAGAATTTAACGTCTGAGTTAACTGAAGCGCCAAATAATCCAGCCCTTAAACTCAAATTAGGGAACACAAGCCATTTTATGGAATGATACAACCATTATTTCTTCAAATATAAAGCAAATATCATGCAAAGCTACAGTAAATTGCCCATCTTTATTACTTGCTAGTGACTGACTCACCGGGGTATCTGTGTACTTCTTGAGTTGTAATAGAATAGAATCTAAACAGCAAACGGCTGTTGAAGGCTTAGTAGAATTTCACATTCATCATTGTGATTGTCATATCATCTAAGAGGCATGGATAGTTTCTGAAGTTTGTTGAGCAGAGACCAAGTGACATCAAATTCACTGGCAGATAAGCAAATATAATGGCAACCCAGTGAACTTTTCATTCTGTCATCTATCAGTTCAGAACAGGTTTCCTGACTTTTTTTATACCATTCCCTGCAATACACAGATAATTTCTGTTGAAATGAACGATAACATTGGCTGAAAGTGAACACTCTTTTGATGTTTCTGCTGAGTATGGCATCATCGAGAGTGCATTCCCCTTCAGTCAATGCCATTGCTGAGCATTCAGAATAAATTATTATTTTCCAAGCTCATCTGCTGGTATAGAATATACACCGTGTCAGCAGATATCTCAGGTGCAGAATGTATGGGGAAACAAGGTAATGATGCAACTGGGGATAACTTTCAAATGTTTGGTGATTAATATCACACATTAAAAGAAGGATCAAGCACAGGTGAAATATATAAATAAATCTCTGATCAATTATGGACTTCATTTTGCATCATTAATTGTTGATTAGGCCATAACTGCAAATGACTGATTTTGACGTTATCCCATTCAGTACTTCATTGTTTGTGGTGACCATTATATAGCAATTACTTTATCTAGTATTAGCACCTCCATCACATTTAGGTACTTCCTCAAGGGCAGTAAAAAATCTTTGTAAAAATAAATTCTGTCATAATCCTGAATGAGTGTCTATTTTTATTCTGACATTGTGGCTACAGAGACCCCGTATTCTAGTTCCCAAGAGCTCTCATACAGTTAGAGCGAATATGGCTTTGTACCAATTAAGAAATCTCATGCATGCACACCCGCTTCATACAGAGTAACAACATCTATAAATCTAAGAAAAAGTAGCAAGAATACAAATAACTCCTGTCTCGTACTTGTCTTTTTTAAAGTCCAATTGGGGAAAGCAAGTAACAGCAGCAGCAAAAGCAAAATGCATTTATACAGCATTTTATTGTTGTGAAAGGTCCAAAGGCTTGACATAAGACTGGACAAAATTTGCTACCAAGCCACATAATTAGATATTGAACATCAAGCGACAATAGTGTTTAATTGACGTATGAACTGAAAACAAAACAATAAAATTCTTACTTGCAGCAAGAAATTCTGTACAATACTCGTAGATAACACAATAAACAAAAGAGAGTTCAATAGATTAAAAAAAGACCCAAATCTTAGAGCAAAACAGAAGTCCGAAGTCCTTTGTGCAACCAAGGTAGTTTGTAGTTTGATTGGTGTTTGTAGACTTTGTGAGACTGTTGGAAAGAAGCTGTCCCTGAACGCAGAGAACACAATTTTCTTTGAAATAGATGTAGTGGCATGGCATCTCAGTTGAAGAACCAAGCCAGTGTAAAATTGGATAAAAATAGTCCGCTTTAGTGATGGCATGGACATGTGGCTGGGAACAAGTGTTTGCACCTTCTCCCTATGACCAGTTGGGTTTACTTCGGTTTCCTCCCACATCCCAAAGATGTGCGAGTTTGTAGGTTAATTAGCCTCAGTAAATTGCACCCGGTGTGCAGGGAATGGATTAGGAAAGTGGGATAACATGGAACTCGTATGAACGAGTTGTCGATGGTCGGCATGGACTCAGTGGGCTGAAGGACCCGTTTCCTTGCAGTATCTGTAAACTAAACTAATCAAGGGACCAAATGTGTCTGTGTGGGGTTTGCACGTTCTCTCTGCGGCCACTTGGGTTTTTTTTCTGGGTGCTCCAGTTTCCTCCCACAAAGACTTACAGGTTTGTAAGTTAATTGGCTTTTGTAAATTGTCCCTAGGGTGCAGGATAGAACTAGTGTATGGGGTGATCGTTGGTCAGTGTGGACCCGGTGGGCCAAAGGCCCTGTTTCCACGCAGTATCTCTAAACTAAAAACTAAACTGAGCAGATCAACCTCAGAGAATTATCAGCTAAAGGGAAAGAGAAAGTGCCTGATCTCAATTTGTTGGTAAGTTTATGTTCTGCATGCTTGACTTCACATGCTCTGAAGTCCTGGTCCAGTATTGACCAGCAAAATCCAGGCTGTTAGACAGTTATTTTATTAATCTATTCATTTACACTCACATGAATAATATATTATTGTACAAAACAAGTGGGAGTGGGTCCATGGGAATTAAGTCAGGGCAGAATACAGTCTTTATACTGTCAGCTGAATTATAAGGTTCTCTTCCCCACTTGAGAATCTACTCCAGTCATTTATCCAGTACTTAAATAGAATGCTTGCAAATGCATTAATTTAATTCATGTGTTTCCGCAGATAGTCACAACCTTCTATTTCCCTGTTAATAAAAAGGTACAAAACAAATACCTGCAATCTTTGTTATTATTTTAAAAGCTTTTCTAATTCAAATTCCGGTAACTTAATACAATAAGTGTTTCACCAGAAATCACTATGCTGTCAACTTATGAAAACGAAACCCTTTCTATACAGAATACAATAAACTAATTTGTTCCACTTTGTAACTTCAGTAATTAAATCAGTCACACTTGACAGTCTTGAATTAGAATTTCATTTATGTTGTAATAATAAGTGCACATCCCAATGAGAATTACTATACATGATGTTTTGTGACAACCTAATCAAAAATTATTCCAACACGTTAATATATTTTTGATAGAAAGAGTAAAAGGTTTTTATAATTTTCAGTAACATTTCTCTTGTCACCTTTATATACTTTTTCTCATTCTTAATATGTCTCCAGATGCTCCAAAAACAATTTAATAACTTTTAAAAATCAATTAGATCACTCTTGTTCTGCAGGCAGACACAGTAGCAGATTTGTGTGATATTTAATTCCTCGATCAACAATGCATTGGAAATTTAGTTTCACGTTGATTCTTGGAACGTTGCTTATCTTACAGGAACTGTACCAAAGCCATCTTATTTAATTCACAAATGCTCAATGTGTTAAATTGGCAAAGAATCCATCACGATGTTAACAAGATCACGAATTGGATGTACAACATTTTAATATTAAAGACTGAATAGCTGTTAATGAAATCACAGATGAACAATTTCATATGCAGGAAGCACACTTTCAGCAGGATAATCTGGACTGAGAAAGCAAAGAGGAAGACATGATTTGTAAAATTCAACAAAGGCTGGTTTTGTACTCCTTCAGAGATAAAGAGAACAGTGCTCCCAGAGGCAACAGTATTATGTGCAGAAGCAGGAGGGTAGTGGAGTAAAGACATCACAGTAAATGGATGGTTTAAACCATATAATAAATTGGGAAATTCAAATATCTTTAGTCGCTAAATAAGTAAATGTAATGCATGATTGCTTTGTGCTACAGCTAAAGAATCTATGAGAAATGGCTTTCCGCTTCTTGACTTTGGAAATGGTAAGCAATGTTGCAAGTAAACAGGAAACACAAACATCACAGTGTAATGGGCACAGAACAAGATTTTGTCGGAGCACCGGTAGAATATTTAGTCTCAAGCCTGTTTTATCATTGAGGTATGAATCTGTGAATTAACTCCAACGTTGCCCCATTTCCTTTTATACTCCTGGCTCTCAGATGTTTCAGATGTAATATAAAGAATCAAACAGATCAGCAGAGGGCCCTCGGTCCACAATGTCTGTGTAGAACAGGATGCCAAGATCCACTCTTATTTGCCTGCACATAAACCATACGCCTCCATCCCCTGCATAACCTTATGCCCATCCAAAAGCTTTTTAAATGCCTCTTTTGTATTTATCTCCACCACCACCACCCCTGGCAGTGTGTTTCAGGCACTCAACACCTGTGTAAAAGACTTGTCCTGCACATCTCTTTTAATTTTCACCTCGCCTTAAAGCTGTGTTCTCTATTATTTGACCTTTCCATACTGAGAAAAAGATTCTGACTCTCTAACCTATCTATGCCTCTCATAATTTTATATACTTCTACCTGGTCTCACCACAACCTCCTCTGTCTATCCAACCTCTCCCTCCAGCAAATACCCCTAATTCAGGCATAATTCTGGTAAACCTCCTGTACACCCTTTCCTAATCTTCCATATCTACTGTAATGTAGTGACCAGAATGGCACACAATACTACAAATGCGGCCTAACTCAAGCCCTATCTCTGTCTTCTTTCAGTAATCCAGTTTGAAATCCTTATGACCAAGTCACTGTTAATCCCATGCACCTTAATCTCTGGATCAGTTTACCATGGGGAACTTTCTCAAATGTCTTCCTAAAATCTGTCGACAACATCCACCGCTCTACCATCATCAATCTATAATTAAAATTAACAACTCCAAGAGGAGGACCACAGCCATTGATTGAGAAAGGGCAAGTTATTTGATTTAATCTTTACCATTTAGGATGAAAAAGCTAAATTTCGTCAAACTGTCAGCAATGCTCCTGACTGGAGATTGCGTATGGCAGCTGGGAGTGGTGATTGCTTAAGGGAAAAAAAGAGAAATGGAAAAAGAAAATGGTTGAGGGAAAAAACAATGGTTTCCTTTTAGTAGGAAGGTGTTTGTGCTCCGGGAAGCACTGAATGGAGTCCTTCTGACAATTATATTTCAAATGTACAATGTACGGTGGTTAGTTGCTGCCTTACAGTACTTACAGCGCCATAGATCTGGGTACGATCCCAACTGCAGGTGCTTGTCTGTACAGAGTTTGTTCGTGCTCCCCTTCCTCCCACAATCCAAAGACATATAGGTTTGTAGATTAATTGGCTTGGTACAAATGTAAATTGTCCCTAGTGTGTGTAGGATAGAGTTAATTTGCGGGGATCGCTGGTCGGTGCGGACTCGGTGGGCCGAAGGGCCTGTTTCTGGGCGGAATCTCTACACTAAACTAAACTAAAATAATGTCTTGAATCCCAATTGGTTACACTCACAGGTGGTATCAACCTTGACATGAGATAAGGTGAGTCGATACCTTCAGCCTGAAATTTAGAGAATGACTACAAAAATTGTGCAAAGGCGGATGAATTGTAGTACAGAAATTACATGGTACCACGCCTTTTGCAAATGTATGACAAAATTACCTGTGGGTTAATTTGAAATGAATCTGGGGATAATGGTGAACAGAACACTTCATATGATCCATCACAGTGGTGCAGTAATCACTTCAAAGTGGTAATAAACAAAGCCAATGAAATATAGTAAAGTATTGCTGAACACCGGTCCAAGAATGTTACATTCAAATTGCACAGTACACTGATAGGAAAAGACTCTACCCCCCACTCCCGATTCCTCCGTCTACGCCGCAACTGCACCCAGGATGAGGTGTTCCATACCAAGTCATCAGAGATGTCCTCATTCTTTATGGAACGGGGGTTCCCCTCTTCCATTATAGATGAGGCTCTCACTGGGGTCTCCTCGATATCCCGCAGCTCCACTCTTGCTTCCCCCTCACCCCATTTGTAACAAGGACAGATTCCCTCTTGTCCTCACCTTCCACCCTATCAGCCGTCAAATACAGCACATAATCCTTCGACATTTTCGTCACCTCCAATGGGATCCCACTACTCGCCATACAGTATCTTCCCATCTCCACCCCTTTCTGCTTTCCACAGAGACCGTTCCCTCCACAACTCCCTGGTCAACTCGTCCCTTCCCACCCAAACTACCCCCTCCCCAGGTACTTTCCCCTACAACTGCAGGAGATGCAACACCTGTCCCTATACCCCCCCTTGACTCCGTCTACCTAGGAAAAATCCGTGTTTGATTTTAACTATCTCTACGAAAGAAAAATGATCACATCACATAAGAAATAGAGACAGTGATACTGATCCCTTCCTTTAGATAATTGAATTAAGAAAGGCCAACTATATTAGCCATTCAAAGAACCACTGAGAACTGACCAAGTGTCTCAGTTGGGGTAATTTATTTGCAAGCAAGTGTGGAATTAACATATAAATAGCTCCAACAGATAGGAAAAGTAATGAAATCCTAAGTTTACGTCAGATCTGCATTAGATGGGTTTTGGATAGCAGATCATGGTTATTGGAGGAGTGATGGGAAGTTGTGACATAATTATTCAGCGTCCACAAGTTATAGCTCTGTAATTAGTCTTGTCAAATTGCATAAAATGCTGTGCAAAATGTATTCTATTATGACAATAGGGGGACCATCATTTAGAATTAATATCTCTATTCACTTTTTATTCATATGTAAATCCTGGCCAAAACAGAGCAGGAACAGAACCAACATTTAGCAAAGGATTCATGCATTGTAAGGCAATTCTGGTCAAGTCTGTGTTTCTGCAGATATAAGACAAGCTGTTGAATGGTGCCAGTAAGTCTAGGTCCCAGATCAATGTTGCAGATAAGAAATGTATGAGTATCTCTTCAATTGACAGAATGAATGAGATTTCTGCAGAGGACCTCCAAAGAAGTTTAAAATGCATGAAGTTGATTGGATTACTGCAAAAGCATTGTAAATATTGTAAATAATGTTGCGAGACAGTTATCCTGCTGTTTGTTTATTGGCTAAAGTGTTAAGCCCTGGCAGGTTTGTTTGAGTTCCAGGGTAAATGTTGCATTATTCGGATAAGTTAGCTTCCTTCCAGAAGCTTCTCCTGGAAACAATGTATAGAAGACTCTGTAATTGGTTTGGGGAACTGTCAATAATGTACTGATGTAATTAATATGTTTGATTGGATTGTAAAAAGACCACCCCTCTGGTAGTTCGGCCCCTCAAGGTTCGTGGACCTATAAAAGGTGTCTCCATCTTAGATCGGTGTTGATCTTCTGGAAGTGCGCTTGGGACTGCGTGACCTTTTGGAGTGTTTCTGCTTGCATGCGACTGAAGGGCTTGGCTAGGCAGTGACAAGGATTGAACGATTTGTGGAATTCCCTGCCACAGAGGGCAGTGGCGGCCAAATCACTGGATGGATTTAAGAGAGAGTTAGATGGAGCTCTAGGGGCTAGTGGAATCAAGGGATATGGGGAGAAGGCAGGCACGTGTTATTGATTGGGGACGATCAGCCATGATCGCAATGAATGGTGGTGCTGGTTTGAAGGGCCGAATGGCCTCCTCCTGCACCTATTTTCTATGTTTCCATGTTTCTATGAATCCACGGTGGTTTAGGTATCGTATAGGGGAATTTGCTGTTCAATCCAAAAATAAAGATTAGTTGTTCCAGTCCTTGACTCAGTGGTTTTTGACTGAACTAGACTGTGGGGGGGGGGGGGGGGGGGTAAGCTTGAGAAGAGCGTATTTACAAATACACTTGAATTTTAATCACTGTAATACTTTTCTTTATCAGTCTCAACTAGCTTTTTTCCCCCCATCATGTCCATAGCTTGTTACCAGCAATTATCAGACCTTTTCTGGCCTAATTACATGGGGCAGCATGGAGGCGCAGTGGTAGAGTTGCTGCCTTACAGTGCCAGAGATCCGGGTTCGATCCTGACTACAGGTGCTGTCGGTACGGAGATTCTACGTTCTTCCCGTTTGCTGCATGGGTTTTCTCCGGGTGCTCCAGTTTCCTCCCACACTCCAAATACATACAGGTTTGTAGACTAATTGGCTTGGTAAAATTGTAAATTGTCCCTGTGTGTGAATGGGGATCGCTGATCAACGTGGAGCTGGGCCGAAGGGCCTGTTTCTGCACTGTATGTCTAAACTAAACGTCTGTAAATTATACACATGTGGTGAAAAATAATTTATCCTATGAACAACCTTAAACAACAAATGGTGTTATGTGATAAATACTGCACCGTATGTAAAACCTTGGGGCTGGCAGAAAGCCACAATGATCACACTGATCAGACTTGCCAGTGTATCTCTATACCTGAAATTTAGCCTTCATGACGCATCTACTTTGTATATATAATCAAATTAATTTCTGTATTTGCCAAAATAATACCTCAGAAATAACATTAGCTATTTAGTGACCAAAGTTCATTCTAATTTGTCTCAACAATAGCTGAAGAAGGATCTTGACCCGAAACGTTACGCATCCGTTTTCTCCAGATATGTTGCCTGACAAGTTGAATAAGTTCACCACTTTGTGTCTTTCTTTGGTATGAACTAGCATCTGCAGTTCTTTGTTTCTGCATCATTGAAGATTTATCAACCTCAATAAGTATGTGATTAAGGCAATTGATTCTATAGAATAAGAACCAAACGTTTCACTGCCCAACTTACATAAATAATTTGAGGATTTAACAATTTTTATGCTACAAATGACCAGTATATTACAGCAGCCTAATTAATTAAATAGATATAGTACCAAAAATAGCATGGCCTAATATATTTTTCCATTCGAAAAGCATATGCGCCTCTCCTAAATCATTTGCCATTAACTGCTTCTTCCAAAAGGTTTTGTAAAATAATCTGGAAATCTTTTGCTCAAAGATCACTGGATTCCAGTTTTTATTGGAATTTCAAAAGATGAGAGGGGATCTTATAGAAACATATAACATTCTTAAGGGATTGGACAGGCTGGATGCAGGAAAATGTTCCCGATGTTGGGGGAGTCCAGAATCAGGGGTCACAGTTTAAGAATAAGGAGTAGGCCATTTGGGACTGAGATGAGGAAAGGCTTGGATCTACATGAAAAGGGTGGAATAAGGCTGCAGCAGGGAGAGATTGCCAACCATCCTGGAGTCCAGACCCAGATCTTTCTCTGTCAAGGACCGTGTGATGGCTGTCCATGCACCAGTCTCCCCACGTTAAACAATATCATGCACAGGCATCCATTTAGTGGGACATATCACCTGCACAAACCTAAGGTTTATAAGGGCTCCAGGATCTGTAAGGACTTCAGGATCGGCCTCTGCAGCCATCCGAAGACTTAGCGAGTCAAAGTGTCATCGAGTGATACAGTGTGGAAACAGGCCCTTTGGCCCAACTCACCCACACTGGCAAACAATGTTTCAGCTACACTAGTCCCACTAGCCTGCGCTTGGTCCATATCCCTCCAAACCTGTCCTATCCATGTATGCTATTATTTAAAGAACAATTTCATTATTTGATGAACAACGATCATCCCCATACACTAGCACTATCCTATACACTAGGGACAATTTATAATTTTTACCAAAGCCAATTAACCTAGAAATCACTACGTCTTTGGAGTGTGGATGGAAACCGGAGCACCTGGAGGAAACTCACGTGGTCACAGGGAGAACATACAAACTCCGTACAGACAGCACCCACTGTAAGGATCGAATCTGGGTATCTGGCTCTGTCAGGCAGCAACTCTACCTTTCTTTATATATAATGAATTAAAATCTCCCAAGCATATTCTCCTCCAAATTAACAATACATTGCTCAACTGATGGTCTTGCAAATGTTAAAGATATTACAAATAACAAATGTGAGTACATGATGGATAATTTAACAAAAAAAAAATTAAGAATTTTGTTACCTGTAAACCATTTACATCAAATTGTCAGCCAACAGTCTGAATATAAGTGACAACAGATCGATCTCCTTATTTATGACCAATGATTTTACAGAGCGAAACAAAATCTGATAGCAGATTGTCCAAAAAAATGATTGAAAAATATCAGGTTGCGAGTGCAGAAAGAGCATTGAATTGAGTTCAATAACATTTTTATTCATGATCGGAGCAGAATATGGAATAGGTTTTCTGAATTCAATGACTGCATAGGGAACAATTTAAAATAAAGTTCAGGTTTAAGTTGAGGAAATTAAATATACTTGCAAATATGCACCTCACAATTTGTGTTCGACTGAGCTTCATAAAAAGGGTCAAAATACTCCAAGGAAACAATAGATGTAGCACCACACTGCTGACAAAGGCTCTAAATGGTCCTTCCATGAGCTTGGGTACTGTCCGATTCATTTCCACCCCATAGTTGACATTGGACTTTGTCTATGGAACTGATGCGCAACAATGCTGAGAACTATATTCTGCACTCTGATTCTTTCCCTTTACTCTATCTATTGTACTTACATTTGACCTAATTGTATTTATGTACAATACAATACAATAAGTTTTATTCGTCACTTGCACATAAAGTGCAAGTGAAATGAATTTGCCAGCAGCGGTACAATGAAAAATAACACACAAAAACAGTGCCTCCCCCACCGGAGACCGCGGCTTCAGGTTGGTGTAGGCCGCAGGCCGGCGGTCGAAGATTTAAAGTTCCCGCCGCGCCGCAGACAGAAACACCGCAGATCGCAGGGCCAGCGGTCGAAGCTCCCCTCCAGGGGTCCCCGGCGAGGGACCCCGCTCCTGATGGTAAATCGCCGCCGCGCCCGCGGTAGAAGTAGTCCGCGGGCCGGCGGTGGTAGCTTCTTCTTCAGGCGCGTCTCCGGGAAAGGCCGCGCCGATCCTCGATGTTAGGCCACGGGGGAGGCGACATGGAAAAGGTCACCTCTCCGTGGAGGAGGCGACAGAAGCGGTTGCCCCCTTACCCCCCCCCCCACACCACCCCCACACAAGACACACAAAGAACCATTAAAAACATACATTAAAACATACTAAAACAACAAAAAAAGTAGAAAAAAACGGACATGCTGCTGACAGGGCTGCCGGCTTGCAGCGCCCCCACCGAACAATAGTTCAATAATGATGGCATATTTAATTCTTTAGACATTGGAGATACCATGTGGAACCAGGCCCTTTGGTCAATGCCGAACAGCATTCAATAGCCCAAGAAAAAGACCACATGGAGAAGCAGATTGAGGAAGGTGGCTGGCCAACAGATGAAGCACCACAATACGTGAGAAAGTGGAATATGGCTGCAGCATAGAGAGATTGCCAACTATTGTGGAGTTTAGACCCAGATCTGTCTCTGTCAAGGATCGTGTGATGGCTGTCCATGCACCTGTCTCCCCACGTTAAACGATATCATGCACAGGCATCCATTTGTTGGGACATATCACCTGCACAAACCAAAGGTTTATAAGGGCTCCAGGATCTGTAAGGACTCCAGGATCGTCCTCTGCAGCCATCCGAAGACTTAGGGAGTCAAAGTGTCATCGAGTGATACAGTGTGAAAACAGGCCCTTCAGCCTAACTCGCCCATACCGGCCAACAATGTTCCAGCTTCACTAGTCCCACTTGCCTGCGCTTGGTCCATATCCCTCCAAACTTGTCCTATCCATGTACCTGACTAACTGTTTCTTAAACAATGGGATAGTCCCAGCCTCAACTACCTCCTCTGGCAGCTTGTTCCATACACCCACCACCCTTTGTGTGAAAAAGTTACCCCTCTGATTCCTATTCAATCTTTTCCCATTCACCTTGACCCTATGTCCTCTGGTCCTCGATTCCCCTACTCTAGGCAAAAGGCTATGCATCTACACGATCTATTCCTCTCATGATTTTGTATACCTCTATAAGATCTCCCCTCATTCTCCTATACTCCTTGGAATGGAGACCCAGCCTACTCAACCTCTCCCTCTAGTCCTGGCAAAATCCTTGTAGATGTCAGGACAATCATGCACGATTTTGAGTGATCACAATGATGATATCTTTGCAGTTTTTACAAATTCAACTGAAGGTACACTACACCAGTGCTTCTTAAACTATTTCAGTGTCATCACCCTTGAGTCTTAATCACAAAATGTAATTCACCCTCAACTAAATTTTTTTAATGTTTTTTCATAATATTCATCTTATTCTCACTTGTGTATAATTTTATATATAATTTATTTTGTCACATGAGCAAAAAACATAAATTAACTCATTTCTTAAGTGTTTATTTTATTCAACTTTTTGAATATTCTAAAAATGTAATGAAAACTAGGAATGAAAAAAAGAAAAGTTTAATTACCACTGAAATTGGAAAATCATTCTATTAGAATGATAAAAATCCATTCCAACGTCTAAACTGGGCTTCAGCCCCATCCTACCTTTTCAGGCTTTGATTACTGCAGGTTTTTTTCTTGGAAATCTAGCTAAAAAAAACATGGATTATGTGATTTAATATATTAGTATCCAACTAATACAACTTTCTATAACTCTCCCTGACGAAAGCTCACAATACCACTAAATATCAACTTACCATGTTTGGTATACTTCTCTCCAGAAGTTAGCTCTTCCAAATCCAGGTATATTTTGAAAGTTGTGCATGTGTACTGACATGTATATGTCACATGCAGGCTTAAAACATCATCACAACATTTTCTGTTGCTCAGTTCTGAATATCTGGTCACCCTCCCATCCGCCCAACTCGGAGTGACAAAAAAAATCAAGAACAGAAAAATTATTAGAATTTTTCTAGTTTACATAAAGTAAAGTTAGTAAACAACAGTCTTAGTACTTAGAATTAGATTGTTAGAATCAATGTTTTCTTATTGTGTATGTTTACCACAAATAAATAACCAGGTTACCAAATCAAACTCACAAAATACTGAAGTCGCTAGAAGAATAGAAAATGCAGAATATCACGACAAGAAAATGGCACAATCTAACTTTTGATTGCCTAAAAATGGGGCTCTAATCTCTTTAACATAGCTAGAATTCATGTTGCCAGATGCAAATAAGTGCTGGTAGATTGAAGTACAGTAAATATATATAGAATTCTAGTTCTAGCAGAAAAGTAGCTAAATTAGCAAAAGTTACAGTTCAACAGTTGCCTACAGCGATCTTCCAGTGTTGCCATTTATTAATTTATGATCCCACTAGCTCGTCTGGTCTTCCCTAAAATGTTATATTACAGTAAATTTGGGAAATATCCTGCTACTTTGAAATTAGCAAACCATAGGTAGAGAGAAAAAAAACATATCAAATTTCCATCTCCATTGCCATTAAAACCAATAAGAGCTTACTAACCACTTTAATGGCAATGACATTAAGTATAGAAAACAATATATAAATATCTGAATAAATTAAGTCATTCACCTTTCATTCACCCCTCTAGTTTCATTCACCCCAAAATAATTTCATTCGCCCTTGGATGAACCATTCACCAGTTTAAGAAACATTGCACTACACTACAGTGAAACTCCCAGTCTCCACCAGCAACCGATAGTCTGATCCCAGCATCTGCAATTCCTTGCGTCTCACAGACATTTCTAACGGCAATGTGACATTATTCATCACAATCAGAGCAATGCAACACAAGAATAAGCGGTAGGCCATTTAGGACTGAGATGAGGAAAAACTTCTTCACCCAGAGAGTTGTGAATCTGTGGAATTCTCTGCCTCAGAAGGCAGTGATAGGCCAATTCATCGGATGTTTTCAAGAGAAAGTTAGATTTAGCTCTTAGGGCTAAAGGAATCAAGGGAAATGGGGAAAAAGCAGGAACAGGGTACTGATTATAGATGATCAGCCATATCATCTGGCTCGAAGGGCCGAATGGCCTACTCCTGCACCTATTTTTCTATGTTTCTAACCATGTTCATTCAACAACATGAAACATTGCAATTGAAGGCTCCATTTGAGTGATACTTCAGGCGTTTACAGGGATGAACAATGGAGTGTCTAAAAGCAATGAATATGTCCAACTGCAAAACACAAAGTGCTGGAGTAACTCAGCGAGTCAGGCAGCATCTGTGGACGGAATGGAGATGTGATCATTTGGGCTGGGACACTTCTTCAGGCTGATTCCAGCATCAGCAATTCCTTGCGTCCCACAGATATTTCCAACTGCAAAGTGGCATTATTTATCACAAACAGAGCAAATTTTTCAGCAAGATATTGGTTTGACAATTTAGGAAAACAGTAGCTTGCAATTGTCACATATGCAAAGCTCTGCACCTGGTAATGCCAGAGGACAGATCTGCTCATTCGAGCCTTCTTCAGTGCAAGAATATTGCAATCGCCACTTTCTTCCACACAGAAGCTTCTTCAAATCCAGCACAGTGAAACACCCTGCACAGAAGTGATACTCAAAGCTGCTTAATATAATGGAGCAGTATGCCTGCACATCAAAGTGATATTTTCCTGGCTTTTGATTTCCCATAATTTATAGATAAAGCGTTTTTTGTTCATTTCTGAAGAATGAGAATTTAAATACAGAGATAATGAAAAAATAGCCCCCCCAAAACAATGCTTGAAATTAATTTGACATTCACTGCAAAACACTGTTGGAGAATGTGTAATATAGCAAACTGGGTCTCTGTGACGCGCTCCTTCACAGTTTAAATTGACAAATCACCAGATAACAAATATTGGTGTTCTTGTAATGCTCTCTATCCCCTGCAATCCAACTCAGTGGGGATTGCGAGCTGAAGGGTTGATGGATAATGCTGCAGATTCAAACAGCCCTGATTCACAAAGGAACGTGCAACTAACTCAATGCAGGATTTCTTGTCACTGTGCAGGAATCTGATGCAGTACATACTATTTTTTTTCATGAACTACTATCTACCTCATTGGAGACCCTCAGACTATCTTTGATCAGACTTTACTGGCTTTACCTTGCACTAAACATTATTTCCTTATCATGTGTCTGTACACTGTGAATGGCTCAATTGTAATTGTGTATTGTCTTTCCGTTGACTAGTTCACATGCAACCAAAGCTTTTCACTGTACCTCAGTACACGTGACAATAAACTAAACTAAACTAACTGACTCAGGTATATTCAATGTATATCCACATCACAAAATACGGTAGCTTTTCTTAACACTGGCGTATTAAATGCAAAAAGATGTTATCAGAATAATTGTTTTACACAGAGTTTCAGAGGTTAGTCCCATGTTTTCACATTGTCAACATTGAAGATTCATGCTCCCATGATGAGATTGATACAACTCCCGCATTACTTTTCTCCCTCGTGTAACCTCAATTTTATTCTGCAATTACCGGGCTCCTTTACTTTGAGCTCTTTTGTCCCAAAGCTGAAAAGAAACAAAGGAGGCAGGCTAGGTTCTCGGAGAAGTGATTTTTTCAAGATGAAGTGAGGTTCACTGAACCTCAAATCATTCAGAGTTTTTCTAATGTGAAAGGACATGAAATTGTACGCTGAACTATTGATTTGTACCGCCAAGCTAGATAATACCATTTGTGCATTGAATCACAACATATTAGGTGAAATCCACATTCATAGGCAATGCCTCAGAATCAAGGATAGCCTCTGGATAAAATAAAAACTGCTGCAGGAACTCAACTGGCCAGGCAGCACCTGAGAGGGGAAATGAACAGTTGACGATTTGGGTCGGGACCCTTCTTCACTCAAGGAGTCAAGGAAAGAGCATTCACGTCGCAGCCCTGTTTCCACCAATCTTTCCACCACCATGCACAAGAAGCACAAGAAGCGACAAGACAGACACCATTGTATGCAGATGCCGAGAAGTATGTTCAGCTCTGGCTGAACAACTTCTAATCTTGTGTGTGGACTCGATAAGAAGTAGTCTGAGGAAGGATCCTGACTCAAGATGTCCTCTGTCCATTTTGCTCCTTTGATGTTGCCAGACCAGTTGAGTTCATCCAACCATTTGGGGTTTTTTTGCTGAATATTCCAGCATCTACAATCTCTTATGGGTTTATGAAATGGTGGATAAGACTAGTGTGGGAGCCACAAACTTTCTCTTAGATGGAGCAGGATGTAACGAGCGAGACGTTTGTGAGACGGTGCGCTGCTTCTTCTGCTATTTATGGAGGACTGCTATCTACTCTTGATGCACAGTCTCACCATTCTCAGTACCATTCCAAATTCTCCTCCTCCATTTTGAGCAGTCATGGGATAGGAATTCCAAGGAGCAAGGAGTCAGTAGGTATGTTGAATTTTTTTCTAAAACAGAGATTTTGACCACTTTGGGAAAAATGGCAGCAACTTGACATGATCCTGTTGAGACAACCTGGGAGGAAAGGACTCTGGTCTATTTAGGGCTCCAATCGAACACAACATCATGATCAATAGACTATAAAGTCTCAGTGCAAATGCTTACACATGAAGAACTGCCATGATGAGGCAGAAAAATGTGCCCAATAAGAGTGTTTTCAAGACCCATAGAAGGGCTGCCACCATAAACGAATCTAATAAACTTTTCTTCCATTCACCCAATAATCTCTTCCAGTAAACTCCCGGAAAAGAGTAGGATGGAGGACCCTGAGACCAAAAATGAGTGGAGACAGTGCTTCATTGTTGTGATATTGGCCTGGGAGAGGACTCGGGCATTGCTTCCCCTGTTCTCCCAGTCAATTTAAAGGATTTTGTGGAATTCAAATAGGTGGAACTTAAATCTCAAGGCATTGGTAATTTGACATCAAGTAGCAAGATAAGAAAGAATATACTTCAACTCAATGCCAACTACCTCCAACATGCCATGTAGAAAGGAACTGCAGATGCTGGTTATACAAAAGATAGACACAAAATGCTGGAATAACTCAGCGGGCCAGGCCGCAAGGAATAGGTGACTTCTTCAGACTGGAGAATGGGTCTGACCCGAAATGTCACCTTTTCCTTTTCTCTAGAGACTCTGCCTTACCTGCTGTGTTACTCCAGTATTTTGTGTCTACCTCCAAAATGTCTGCAGATTATTTAGACTTTATTAATTGTTATTTTTTATGGTATTTTTAATGCACAAAACTCTGATTGCTGAGGAATCCTGGTGAAGGAAAGGACAAGGGAGGGACTGATTCCATGAGGGAAGTGCCTTCATTGCAGTATCTGTCGACAGATTGTGGCCACGCTCCATCAGCTTACCTACAAACAAGCAGACAGAAATCCACTCCAAACGCTCACCACAAGGTACCATTTAGTGCCTCACTCCATGGTGTCCAAGCCACTCCATCCACCCTGCCATTTCATCCAGAAATCATACTTGCCTGATACCCATTGCCTGCTGCGTTCCAGTTTGACAACCAGCCAAATCAGCACTCCCACCGGTCAATCTGCCTGCTACAAAACCATTGATTTTTTTCAAAGATTTCTTGCAGATAAACCTGGCAAGGCCTTTGAATAACCCATGCTTTCAGCTCTCCAGTTTGGTGTTGAACCCAATGAGGTTTTTTTAAGCCATTGCATAAATATCAAGGCCAATATATGTAATTAACAATGAACGATGACCAAGAGTTCATGTGATACGAGCAGAATTAGGCCATTCGGCCCATCAAGTCTACGCCATTTAATCATGGCTGATCTATTTTTCCCTCTCAACCCCATTCTCCTGCCTTCTCCACATAACTCCTGACACCCATACTAATCATGAATCTATCAATCTCTGCATTAACAATATGTATTGACATGGCCTCCACAGCGTTCTGTGGCAATGAATTCCACAGATTCACTACCCTCTAACTAAAGTGCTACCCACATGGGTTCCAGCTACAGTCAGGGTACAGGAACTCTTCCTTTACGACATTAGACAACCCTATAAAATGTACACAATAATCTGAAAGTAAATATGTAGGAAAGAACTGCAGATGCTGGTTTAAATCGAAGGTACATACAAAATGCTGGAGTAACTCAGTGAGTTATGGGTCGAGGCCCTTCTTCAAACTCTGAAGAAGAGTCTCAACCTGAAACATCACCCATTCCTTCTCTCCAGAGATGTGGCCTGACGCGCTGAGTTACTCCAGCATTTTGTGTCTACCTTCAAACTGGATTTTTCAGATCATTAGATTTAAAAAAAATTCAAGGGAGACAATATTATTAAACAATTGTTTAAGAAGGAACTGCTGATGCTGGAAAATCGAAGGTAGACAAAAATGCTGGAGAAACTCAGCGGGTGCAGCAGCATCTATGGAGCGAGGGAAATAGGCAACGTTTCGGGCCGAAACCCTTCTTCAGATATCATTAAACAGTTGGCTAAGATTCATAAACCTAAAATAAAAAATAAGCCTTCAAGATTTCACAATCTGAACAATGAAAACTGAACACAAGATGGTACCACATAAGAGTTTAGTATACAAACTTAAAGCACACGGTATTGGGGGTTCAGTATTGATGTGGATAGAGAACTGGCTGGCAAACAGGAAGCAAAGAGTAGGAGTAAACGGGTCCTTTTCACAATGGCGGGCAGTGACTAGTGGGGTACCGCAAGGCTCGGTGCTGGGACCCCAGCTATTTACAATTTATATTAATGAACTGGATGAGGGAATTGAAGGCAACATCTCCAAGTTTGCGGATGACACTAAGCTGGGGGGCAGTGTTAGCTGTGAGGAGGATGCTAGGAGACTGCAAGGTGACTTGGATAGGCTGGGTGAGTGGGCAAATGTTTGGCAGATGCAGTATAATGTGGATAAATGTGAGGCTATCCACTTTGGTGGCAAAAACAGGAAAGCAGACTATTATCTAAATGGTGGCCGATTAGGAAATGGGGAGATGCAGCGAGACCTGGGTGTCATGGTACACCAGTCATTGAAAGTAGGCATGCAGGTGCAGCAGGCAGTGAAGAAAGCGAATGGTATGTTGGCTTTCATAGCAAAAGGATTTGAGTATAGGAGCAGGGAGGTTGTACTGCAGTTGTACAGGGTCTTGGTGAGACCACACCTGGAGTATTGCGTGCAGTTTTGGTCTCCAAATCTGAGGAAGGACATTATAGCCATAGAGGGAGTACAGAGAAGGTTCACCAGACTGATTCCTGGGATGTCAGGACTTTCATATGAAGAAAGACTGGATAGACTTGGCTTATACTCACTAGAATTTAGGAGATTGAGAGGGGATCTTATAGAAACGTACAAAATTCTTATGGGGTTGGACAGGCTAGATGCAGGAAGATTGTTCCCGATGTTGGGGAGGTCCAGGACAAGGGGTCACAGCTTAAGGATAAGGGGGAAATCCTTTAAGACCGAGATGAGGAAAAATGTTTTCACACAGAGAGTGGTGAATCTCAGGAACTCTCTGCCACAGAGGGTAGTTGAGTCCAGTTCATTGGCTATATTTAAGAGGGAGTTAGATGTGGCCCTTGTGGCTAAAGGGATCAGGGGGTATGGAGAGAAGGCAGGTACGGGATACTGAGTTGGATGATCAGCCATGATCATATTGAATGGCGGTGCAGGCTCAAAGGGCCAAATGGCCTACTCCTGCACCTATTTTCTATGTATCTATGTAAATGGATTTTCACGGCACAAAACCAACTTCATGCAAAGTTTATAAATGAGTGGTGGGGAAGAATAAAATTTGGATATAAAATATTATCGTGAGAGTCATTTCAGTTTTAAAAGGCCCCCAGTGCATAATATCTCGAGATGTGGGATATTGCTGAGGGCTTTGTTAAGTTAACATCTGTGTGGAGCAAGGTCATCATGTCTTCATTCCACCTGAAATGTTTCGTTGGCATGCGCACTGCCACTTTGCCCAGAGGGTTAGATATAGCTCTTAGGGCTAACGGAATCAAGGGATATGGGGAGAAAGCAGGAACGAGGTAATGATTTTGGATGATCAGCCACGATCATATTGAATGGTGGTGCTGGCTCGAAGGGCCAAATAGCCTGCTCCTGCACCTATTTACCATGTTTCTATTGTTCCACACAACATCCTCACTTAACAAGGTAGCGGTGAGGTTAAATATGCTTAGATTGGCGGAGCAGAGAAAAGGAATGGAGTTCCCCTCTAACTTCCATTTATTTTGTTCTCATTGTTAAAGGAATGATGACAAAATCCGGATGGAAACAAAATGCTGGAGTAACTCAAGCAGCATCTCTGGAGAGAGGAATGGGTGTCGTTTCAGGGTGAGACCCTTCTTCAGACTTGTGGGACGAGTAGTTTTCAGAAGAAAAAAAATTGCTGGGCTTTGGAGACTGGGCTTTCATGTTATAGAGTGATACAGTGTGGAAACTGGCCCTTCAGCCTAACTTGCCCACACCAGCCAACATGTCCCTGCTGCACTAAACCCAGCTGCCCGCATTTGTTCGCGCAATGCATCAACGTAGTAGTCATCATCTACTTAACAAAATACTGGTTTGGCCACTTGTATGTTTTGTTCAGTTCCAATTGTCAGCTCTTTGGAAAGATATGGAGACCTTTCCACAATTTGGAGTAATTCTTCAGAACTTCGGGATGAGATCCCTGTGTCTGAGTGTGAACATGAAATGTAACAAATGAAACACATCCATAGCATCCACACCAATGAGATAGAGTTAGATGCATATAGCTTGGATGATTCAGCCCAACTTATAACCATATAACCATATAACCATAACAGCATGGAAACAGGCCATCTCGGCCCTTCAAGTCCGTGCCGAACATTTAAAAAAATTTTTTTTTTTTAATTAAAAATAAATACTTCCGCCTAGTCCCATCTACCTGCACTCATATCATAACCCTCCATTCCTTTCCCGTCCATATACCCATCCAATCTATTTTTAAAGGATAACATCGAACCTGCCTCCACCACTTCCACTGGAAGCTCATTCCACACAGCTACCACTCTCTGAGTAAAGAAGTTCCCCCTAATGTTCCCACTAAACTTCTGTCCCTTAATTCTCAAGTCATGTCCCCTTGTTTGAATCTTCCCTACTCTCATTGGGAAAAGTTTATCCACGTCCACTCTGTCTAACCCGCTCATAATATTAAAGACCTCTATCAAGTCCCCTCTTAACCTTCTGTGCTCCAAAGAATAAAGACCTAACTTGTTCAACCTTTCTCTGTAACTTAGTTGCTGAAACCCAGGCAACATTCTAGTAAATCTCCTCTGTACTCTCTCTATTTTGTTGACATCCTTCCTATAATTAGGCGACCAAAATTGTACTCCATACTCCAGAATTGGCCTCACCAATGCCTTGTACAATTTTAACATTACATCCCAACTTCTATATTCAATGCTCTGGTTTATAAAGGCCAGCACACCAAAAGCTTTCTTTACCACCCTATCTACATGAGATTCCACCTTCAGGGAACTATGCACAGTTATTCCTAGATCCCTCTGTTCAACTGCATTCCTCAATTCGCTACCATTTACCGTGTACGTCCTATTTTGATTTGTCCTGCCGAGATGTAGCACCTCACATTTGTCAGCATTAAACTCCATCTGCCATCTTTCAGCCCACTCTTCCAAATGGCCTAAATCTCTCTGTAGACTTTGAAAATCTACTTCATTATCCACAACACCACCTATCTTAGTATCATCTGCATACTTACTAATCCAATTTTCCACACCATCATCCTGATCATTGATGTACATGACAAACAACAGTGGACCCAACACAGACCCCTGAGGCACCCCACTAGTCACCGGCCTCCAACCTGACAAACAGCCATCCACCATTACTCTCTGGCATCTCCCATTCAGCCACTGTTGAATCCATCTTGCTACTCCACCATTAATACCCAACAATTGAATCTTCTTAACCAACCTTCCATGAGGAACCTTGTCAAAGGCCTTACTGAAGTCCATATAGACAACATCCACTGCTTTACCCTCATCAATTTCCCTAGTAACCTCTTCGAAAAATTCAAGAAGATTAGTCAAGCATGACCTTCCAGGCACAAATCCATGTTGACTGTTCCTAATCAGACCCTGCTTATCCAGATGCTTATATATATTATCTTTAAGTATCTTTTCCATTAATTTGCCCACCACTGACGTCAAACTAACAGGTCTATAATTGCTAGGTTTACTCTTCAAACCCTTTTTAAACAACGGAACAACATGCGCAGTACGCCAATCCTCCGGCACTATTCCCGTTTCTAATGGGAATAGTGCCCACACCAGCCAACATGTCCCATCTGCACTAGTCCCACCTGCCTGCGTTCGACCCATATCCCTCTAAACCTGTCCTATCCATTTATCTGTCTAAATGTTTCTGAAACATTGTAATGGTACTTGCCTCAACGACCTCCTCCAACAGCTCGTTCCATGCACCCACCATGCTTTCTGTGAAAAAAAATCACCCCTCAGGTTCCTATTAAATCCCCCCCCACCTTAAATCTATGATCAGATCTATTTATTTATATATTTATATATTTATTTATTTATTCATTCATTCATTCATTCATTCTTTCTTTCTAACTGACAATACATAACACTGACTGGTTTGCAAGCCTTTAGGTTTAGATTTATTATTGTCACATGTACAGTTAATGTGAAAAGCTTTGTAAAAAACAGTTCAGTTTTGTTTTTTGTCACATGTACTAAGGTACAGCAAAAAGCTCTTGTTGTGTGCTAACCAGTCAGTGGAAAGACAATACATGATTACAATCAAGCCATTTACAGTGTATTGATCCTTGATAAGGGGATACTGTTTAGTGCAAGGTAAAGCCAGTAAAGTCCGATCAAAGATAGTCCGAGGGTCACTAATGAGGTAGATCAAAGTTCAGGACTGCTCTCCAGTTGTGGTAGGATGATTCAGTTGCCTCAGAACAGCTGGGAAGAAACTGTCCCTGAATCTGGAGGTGTTTGTTTTCACACTTTTATACCTTTTGCCTGATGGGAGAGGGGAGAAGAGGGCATGGCCTGGGAGCGACTCATCCTTGATTATGTTGCTGGCCTTGCTTTCCAATCAAATCAGATAACACTATACATAAATACAATCAAGCCAAACTCAAGTAGAATAGGTAGAGCGAAGGAAAAGAAACAGTGCTGGGGTGTGCGCAATCTTTGGTGCAATACGTCATGTCATCCTCCTCCAACACCTGTCTTTCACCATCTGGTTTGCGTAGAATCGACCTCTGAGTTTCTTCACTATTTATCCAGTGACAGCCACAGAATCATCTGCAAAGTTTTCTCTCCTCTCTCTCTTGCACTGTTTATTTGTGAGTCTCCTCGGGCCACTGCTATTACTCATCGCTGCAAAATTGCAACACAAACCGTGTTGGTATTGATCTGTATCGAGCAGATCTCCTCTTGTTCTCAGCCAGATGGTTGTGAGATGTGAACAAGTCAAACGAGACTCATGGTGGGTGGTATGGAATAATGTAATGCCACAGCTTTTTGTGAAAAGGCTGAAAACAAATATGGACGAGAAAGTTCATGCAATCCATCGTAGCTTATTAATTCCAGAGAAATCCTCTTTAATACACAGAAGACATCATTTGATTCAATTGTGAACTTTTTACCTCTACTATTAAATTTGAAGCAATTTCAAGCAAAGAACAGTTTTTGTATCAAGAACTATTTGATTGTGAAACCTTATTGTTAATTTGAATCTCTCCTCTTTCAAGTAATTTTCTGAACACATATTTGTTATAGTTTGCTTCCTTCTGTCAAACTTTTCAATGATATTGTTTTAAGCTTGAATAGATCAATTTCTAGGATCTTTATTTATAACTAGATATAAGATCATAAGGCATAGAAGCAGAACTAGGCCAATCGGCCCATTGCTCCATCATTCAATCATGGCTAATCTATTTTTTCCTCTCAACCTATTCTCCTACCATCACCCTTACGAATCAAGAACCTGTTAATCTCCGCTTTAAAAATGCCCAATGACTTGACCTCCACTGCAGTCTGTGGCAATGAACTCCAAAGCTTCACCACCATATGGCTGAAGAAATTCCTCCTCATTTCCTCTCTAAAGGTACATCCTTTTATTCTGAAGCTGTGCTCTCAGGTCACAGACTCTCCCATGACAGGAGACATCCTCTCCACATCCAATCTATCCAGGTATTTCATTATTTCAGTGTGATTCCCCCCCCCCCCCCCCCCCCCACCCTCCACCCCCGCAGTGATTTGTTACTGGGAACTAGCCTTCAGTCTCTCATCTAATCTGTTTCAATAGATATCCCATGTGCCTTGGTGACCAGAGCTAGACACATAGAAACATTTGAAAATAGGTGCAGGAGGAGGCAATTCAGCCCTTCGAGCCAGCACCGCCATTCATTGTGATCATGGCTGATCATCCACAACCAGTAACCCGTGCCTGCCTTCTCACCACACCCCTTGATTCCTCTAGCCCCAAGAGCTCTATCTAACTCTCTTTTAAATTCATCCAGTGAATTGGCCTCCACTGCCTTCTGTGGCAGAGAAACCCACAAATTCACAACACAATCATCAATGTACATTCTGACACTGTAGTAATGGTTAGAGCTCTATTATTCTGCTACAGATTCAGTCTGAAGAAGGGACCCAATCCAAAACATCACCTATTCATATTCCCCATGTTCACCGAGGCCCACCAAATCCATGCTGGCCATAATGACCCATACACACGTTCTATCCTACCCACTAGGGACAATTTACAGAAGCCAATTAACCTACAAACCTGTATGTTTTTGGAATGTGGGAGGAAACCCGAGGATACCCACGCGGTTACAGGGAGGACGTACAAACTCCGTACAGGCAGCACCCATGTTCACGATTGAACTGGGATCTCTGGCGCCTCTAGGCAGTAACTCTACCGTTGCGCCATCCCAAGGCACAGTGGTCAGGCTATCCAAACCTGAGAACATGGCTTTGCAACAGCTGAAACTACAGAACATTGGTTGGGGCCAGGAAGGTTAGGGGAGGGGCTGGGGTTAAGACACTCAGCTAAAGTGAGCCAGAGCTGAAAACAGCAGAAGAAAACCTCAATGTCATGTCTTGCTCAAAATTGTTTGAGTAGGAAAGAAAACAAAAAAGGTCAATGAAGTAAAAGAAGCAATGGAAAGTTTGTCAGAACAAAAATAACCTGATCCAAGAAGAATTCTGTCCCGTAATGTCGCCTATCCAAAGTCTCCAGAGATGCTGCCGGACCTGCTGTGTTACTCTAGCACTTTGTTAGCTTTTTTGTAAACCTGCATCTACAGATCCTTATGCCTATGAGAGAACTTCAATGTGGTACTCCTGGAAGGAAGGTGGCAGGGAATTCAACAATAATTGAATGGACCTGCTTTTATACTTGTTATGCCTGCCTATTTTGTCACATTCTACATCTGCAGTGAAAATTAAAAGATAAAAGCTTCCATGGTCAAATATTTTGAAAGGAACTGAAGGTCAAATAAAGGTATTTAATCTATTTGCAATTTCAGGCCATTAATTACCAAAAATCCGCTGTACTGCAAATTACCTCTTCTATAATGGAGCTTCAGTATTTTTCAGTATCTGTTAAAGATGTGAAACTAATAGCCCATTGATTTCCAAGAGCATATTGCTGACCTTCAATAAAATTGAAATCGCTCTAATTGCTGCAACCTATCTACATAATAAGGTGCAAAATATTTCAGCCACGGCTTACTCCAGATGTTTTCTGATTTCTCGCAAGCTTGTTTTTCGGCTTCAAGTAGAGGGGAATCGGTTCCAGGCCAGTGTGCAGATGCTGACTCCGAATTTAAGGACACGGGGGGGGGGGGGGGGGGACCCAGGTTTGACCGCGTGGGTTTTCTTTGGTTGATCCGATTTGCTCCCACATTCCAAAGGCGTCCAGATTTGTAGGTTAATTGGCCTCTGTAAATTGCCCCTGGTGTGTTGGGTGTGGAAGTAGGATAGCATAGAACTAGTGTATGGGTGATCGCTGGTCAGAATGGACTCAGTGAGCCGAAGGGTCTGTTTCCGCACTGTATCTCTAAACTAAACTAAATAGAAGCAGATGCAGTCCATTCGCCCTATTGCATCTATTCTGCCATGGATTAGGAACATGGTTCATCTTTTATATCAGCGTCATCTCCAGAATTTTTCATTCCCTTCATATCCAAAATTTTGCTTTCGGTCTTGAAATACTCAGCAACAAGCCTGCACATCGCTCTTGGGTGGAGAATTCCAGAGCTTCTCTATCCACTGCTTGAAGATATATCTTCAGTGCTTACGCTCCAGGAACCTGTTTTTATATCGTCCATCATTGACATAGCTTTGCACACAGCCAGCATTCAAGAAAATAATGGGCACACTCCTGCTCAAAGAATCTTGCCCAGCATGCGAGCACTTTCAAAATATTTCAATAGATGCGAACATTATGAACAGCTTCTTGTGATTTACTAACAGGGCTCGGCAATGTGCAAGGCTCCAGCAAGCAGCATAAATCCTCAGAGCGGCAATTGCCACCAATTCGCAGCAATTTCTAAAGCAACTGCACATATAAATGCAGCCAGAGATGAATTATTAGCATAACTATTGACACAAAATATTCAGACACCCTTCTTTTTAAAGGATTTTTTCCTTGGTCATACCCATATCTTTCATAAGCATGGATGCGTCTTCTTATAATTCATCCAACAGGAAGAGCTGTTTATGAAAATCAGCCACAAAGCAATATTACTGAATCAACCCAGCATAATAAAATATAACAACATGTCCGAAGTTGCTGTTATATTAAACCAGAGCAGACAGTAAGATGTAAAAACTCATAGTTTTCTTTTTTTCTCGTTACTACTTTCCCTTCCCCTTGTGCATGTTTTAACAATTCACTGGGATGCAGTTGCATGGACACTGCAAATCTGGCACCTTGCCTCAGAAATGATCCTTCATGTGGAAGCCTCATTGTTGTGTCTGCAGCTTGCCTGACTGCAGTGTGAAGGGGGAAAGAGACCAAAACAAAAGGCACACCAAAATTGATCCTCAACTTACAATCACCCAGAAGATAGACACAAAGATAGACACAAAGATAGGCACTTTTCGGGTCAAAACCCTTCAGTCTGAAGAAGGGTTTCGACCCAAAACCTCATCCATTCCTTTGCTGTAGAGATGCTGCCTGACCCATTGAGTTACTTTAGTGTCTAACAACAAAATGTATCCCAGTCTAATATAAGGCCTCAACTAGGGTTTTTTTCTGAATAATGTTTTCCAATGATTCTTTCTCCTCCCTTGATTTCACTTGGTAATACCAGACTATAATTGTTATTTACCATAAAAGTGAATCAGACTGAATACAGACCATACCAACAGACATGTGGTAGGTGGGCATTCAGTTGTATTGTTCAACATAATAAATTGTTTGCACTCTTGCATTGTTCAACGGTGATTCTTTGCTAGCATGAAAACAGAATTTTGATTGGATTTGTATTAGATATTCACTGTATAGACTACAGCCCATCCTGGATTTTTGCATTTGTACTTGAAGAAATATTTCCTGTTACCAGCATTTGCAGCATATTTCAACTTCAATCGTCATGGAGTTTCTTTCTATTTCCCTGGTCATGAAATAGAGGAACAAAAATTACATCTTGGACTGTAACACCTCTAAATTATCAATTATGTAGATGCTTCATCTGCCTGTGAGGTACAGAGTTATTCTCTTTGCCTCTGCTGAATTTCAAAAGGGGACAACAAATTTGGCCTCAGACAGTTTCGCTTGAAATTATTAGTTCTGAGCTAACGACTGGAAAGTATATCACAAGGAAGAAAATACCTCATGAAAATCACAACACTGCAGGCGCTGGACATCTGAAATAAAAACAAATATTGTCGAAGCACGCAGCAGATCAAGCTGTGTGGAAAGAGAAATAGTTAATATTCAAAAATCTTTTCTTAGAACTGTGGAAGAGAGAAAACTGGTGGATGGGGAAGGTACGGATGGTGCAAAGGGAATGTCTTTTATGAGGTGAAGCCGGGGTTGTTACGGGGATAAGTTGCAAGGCTCATCCATTGGTTCATAGGGACAGTAATGACCCTGTTTCACGGTGCGAGTCCACCCACGAGTGATCCCGAGTTTAAAACAAATCAAACTCGTGGTAATCACGTAGAATTAACGTAGCAGGAACGTCGGAACTCTTAACGCTAACGGCAGGTATTCGGGAAACTTGTTAACTCGTGAAAATCTTTCAACATGATGAAAGATTTCCACGAGTCAAATTTACTCTTGAAGTAAAGATTTTAAACTTTTAAACTCGTTGTAAGAACGTAGTATCCCGTGCGTTTACCGTAGTGACTCGTGAGTCTACCGTGGGCACTCTTTAACTCAGCGGGACAGGCAGCATCTCTGGAGAGAAGGAATGGGTGACGGGATGACGTTTACAAAATTCACTTTTTGTCAACCAGCATCTGCCCTTTCTTGTGTATGACATTATTTGTATCCATGGCAGTTGATTGTCGCTCCCTTCAGTTTCCCAGGGGGTCGGGGCGGGATGGGGGGGGATGGGGGGTTGGGGTAAGATGCTGCCTAGTGACGATCTCATTTATCCAACGAGTTACGCTCTGTTAAGGATTAATTTCTAAATAACCGCCAATTTCTCTTCATTCGCTGTTATATCCGAGAACTGCTCCAGATGAACTCCTGGATTTGATTTTTTTTCCTCCCGGGGTAAAAGAAAAAGCAAATGCACTTAAAGCACCAGGGGTGGGGTAGAGGCGTACGACTAACGAACGGGGCGATATGATCCAGTATTAGTAAAATAAAACAAAAATTTGAGTACTGAATAATGGCACAGATTTGAGAGGTGCAGGGAGGAACTGCATTTGCTGGTTTAAACCGAAGATAGGCTCAAAAAGCTGGGGTAACTCAGCGGGACAGGCAGCATCTCTGGGGAAAGGGAATGGGCGAGATTTTGGGTCGAGACCCTTGTTCAGACTGCAGTCGCCTAGTCCATTTCTCCAGAGATGTTGTCTGACCCGCTGAGTTACTCCAGCTTTTCGTCTCTCTCTACGGATTTGAGAGAGTGAGATTCACTGCCTGACATCATCGGTATATTAAATGTACAAGAGTCGTTTCACATGACCGTAGTCAAGGAAACAGCAGCGTACCAATAGTCCGATTGTTGTAGCGGTATAGCAGACATCTCTGCTGTCTTTTTTTGGTGTTTCATATATTTGTTCTTCCCCCCCCCCCCCACCTTTCCCTCCCAACTCCAGTCCCGTCCCGACCCCCTGGGAAACTGAAGGGAGCGACAATCAACAGCCATGGATACAAATAATGTCATACACAAGGAAGGCAGATGCTGTTTGACAAAAAGTGAACACACAGTGCTGGAGTAACACAAAGATGCAGCAGAATTTTGGAAACGTCATCCCGTCACCCATTTCTTATCTCCAGAGATGCTGCCTGTCCCGCTGAGTTAAAGAGTGCCCACGGTAGACTCACGAGTCACTACGGTAAATTCATGGGCTACTACGTTCTGACAACGAGTTTGAAAGTTAAACAATTTTACTTCAAGAGTAAATTTGACTCGTGGAAATCTTTCATGTTGAAAGATTTTCACGAGTTAACAAGTTTCCTGAGTACCTGCCGTTAGCGTTACGAGTTCCGACGTTCCCGCTACGTTAATTCTACTTGATTACCATGAGTTTGATTTGTTTTAAACTCGGGATCACTCGTGGGTGGACTCGCTCCGTGAGACAGGGGTTTTAGAAAGAGAAAACCATGAACAAAAGCTGAGAGATGAGGCCAGTTAGAAAGTGAGAACACAAACAATGGAACATAAAAATGACAAGGTGTGAGACTATGGGACATGCTCAGCAGATCAGGCTGTGCTTCTGGAGAGGGAAAAAATGAGTAAAGGGTCACAACGCATGACTTGAAACAGAAATGGTGAGTGCCGATACCAAGAGAATGAGCGAACTGAAGTTGTAAGATTTTCTATTAATTCCTGAAGGCTGCAATGTGCCAGGTGGAAGATGAGCTACTGTTCAAGCTTACAACACGCCTTGTTATTAACAATGTAGGAGGACGCACATTGATTAATCAGCGTAGGAGTGCAATGGAGCATTAAAGTAGCAGCCAACAGTGAAACCCGAGTCATCCTGAGTCATCCCAAATTCTGGTTCGCCACAAAATCTTCTTTTGAATGTTTCCATGAAGGGACAACCTCATTGTGAACATGATAACAGATTGGAAGAAGTGCTTGGCAATCACTAGTTCACTTGAAAGGACATTGTAGGTGCTGAGATTCTGGGGGTGGGAAGAGGTTCAAGAACAGATCTAGTATCTCCTGTGGTTGCTTGAGAAGAAAATAGTCCAAGAGATTGAGACTAGAGAAGTACATGGGAATAAAGAGGCTGCAGCAACTTTTAACAGACATTTTGTATCAGTCTTCAAGACCCTTAAAACATCCCAATAATAGATTATCCATGATTCAAAGTGAGGGTGATATTTAAAATAATTATCACCAAAGGAAAGAGCCAAATACAATGAGGGGAATAAAGACAGGCAGGAAGTAATGACCTTTATCCTTGGGTCTTTAACTAAGTGCGGAGATACTGGATGCAGTGATTGTAATCTTGTAAAGATTGCTAAATTCTTGAAACCTCAAACAGATTTAAAAAGCTCTATTTAAGAAAGGAGGGCAACAGAAAGATGAAACTATTAATGAAGCACAATACAAAAGTAGGCAGGAAAGATACTTACAAAATAGATAGGTTGGTTAAGTGAACGGGAAAATAAAAATAACATTCAGTGCATAAGATGAAACTATGGGCCTGTTAGGCTAACATTGGGGAAAATTCTGGAATCCATCATACATAGTAGCAGAACTTGTAGAAAATCATTACACGATCAGACGTAACATGAAAGGGAAATAATGTTGGATAAATGTATTTGAGTTCTTTGAGGACATAACAATCCAAGTGGATAATTGGTGTATTTGGATTTCAATCTGATCACACCCAAAAGGGTATTGCACAGAGTAAAACTCATAGCATCGGGGGATAATATATTTGCACAGATAGACTATTGACAAATTAACAAATAACAGCGATAAATTGGTATTTTCAAATCGAAAAACTGTAACTAAATGGGCAAGAATAGGGATAAATGATGGGCCCTCAACTAGTTACAATCAATATTAATGAAACAGATGAGAGGAATGAATATGTTGTAGCCAAGTTTGCTGACAATAGAAAATTAGGCAGGTAAGAAACTTTCGAGAAGGATATCATGTAGCCACAAAATAGGTAGGTTGGTTCAATGTGCGGGAAAATAAAAATGACATTCAGAGCATAGGCTGGAGAAATGTGAAGTTATCCACTTTTGTCGAAAGATGACTAAAGGAGATCATTGCTTCAATGGAGACACTGCAACTCGCTTCTATGTTGAGGGGTGTAGGTGTTCTCAAACAAAAGCTTAGAAATCTGATATGCAGATGCAGCAAGTGACTGGGAAGAGAAATGGAAGTCTAGCCTTTTCTGCCAAGATTAGGAGTATAAATGTTGACCTGTGGCAACTCCAGAGCGAATTAACTGGGTCAGTGCAAATAGTTTTGAAAGCTTATTTAAGGGAAGATATTTCGCATTGAAGGCAATTCACAGCAGGTTCACCAGGTTGATTGCTGGGGCGAAGGGGCTGGTTTCAGAGAGGCCCAGCAGTTTGAACCTGCACTCATTGGTTTAGATGAACTGAGAGGTGATCTTACTAAAAGGTATACATTTCTGCTGCAGCTTGTCAAGGCAGATACTGAGAGGATGCTTTGCCTTGTGGGGAACAGTTGCACTCACTTGAGACAAAAAGGAAATTATTTCATCTGTATGTGAATTCTTTCTCCTGCACAGATTTAGAGGAATAGTCAGAATTTGTTTCTGTCGAAATTGACAAATAAAAATGTCTAAGGGGTGTTAAAGGTAATGGAGATTAGATAGGAAAATGAAACCAAGACCAAAATTAGAATAGCCATGATTTTATTGACTGGTGGAACAAATTCAAGGGAACATATGGTTTGCTCATGTTCTTAATATTTACAGTTTCACGCACAATATTTAAGTAATTCCTACCAATATATTGTGCTAAATCATTTTCACTATTCCACAGTCTAATATTGGATGCTTTGTTCTTCACAGAGAGAGTAGTCTAATTTGTCTTTCGTGTTTGTTATTTCAAATTTACCTGAACACTTCTTTCATACTTTGGCTAAGGGCTGTATGTACTTCCTGATGTAATCCTTCACTTTTAATAGTCAAGAGAGTCAACAGTCACGGTCGGGAGCTTTTGCATTTTTCAGCTTTAAATTGTTCAATCTGGTGCATACTGTAGCGAGTCTTTTAACTTACACTTGAATGCAACATTTATGCTTTAAATTGGATTAGGTATGAATAAGGTTAGGCTAAATTACATTCCTAATTAAATTCCACAGTAGAGCCAGGCTCTGATCAACAGGGTGCAGCACATGAATGACCTTAGTATATTAATGTATGGAAATCAGATTATATGCTGTTATGCATATATATAGAGAAAACCCCCCATAGAAACAAGGCAAGAGTCGAACTTCCATCACTGTTCTGCACAAATAAATCAATCAACCTTACCCTTTGACTATAGAAACAAGACGAAAATAATGCCACATATTCAATCATATATGGATCAATGAAATTAAGGTATATATGTAAAACATATATATGGAAACAGGCCCTTCAGCCCACCAAGTCCACACCGACCAGCAATCTAACATACACCAGTTCCATCCTACATGCCAGGGACAATTTATAGAAGCCAATTAACCTACAAACCTGCACTTCTTTCGGAGGTGGGAGAAACCGGAATATCCAGAAAAAACCTTTGTGGTAGTAAGGCAGCAACTTTACCGCTGCGCCACCGTGCCACCCCAATAATTTTTTTTTTCTGTAATATATTTATTATGGTGTCACGTCAATAAAGATGAACACATGATTCAGATTTCTGCCCTTAGTTGGATAACACACATCTCCAGTCATTGTGTTTTATGGCTGGTTTTCAACCTCTTCAGTCTGAAGGTCTCGACCCAAAACATCACCCATTCTTTCTCTCCAGAGATGCTGCCTGCCCTGCTGAGTTTTTCTAGTTTTTAGTGTCTATCTTCAGTTTAAATCAGCATCTGCTGTTCCTTCCTACACTCTTTGTTAAGTGAAACAGGTCCTATTCTCATAATATTATTCACCTCAACTAAGTTTTTTCTTCACCTCTGTTGCTGCAGAGAATACAATCCCAGTTATCAAATCTTTCTTCAATGTGAAAAAAAAATTCCAGCCTTCATAAATCGCCCCTGGTTCCTCTCCAGAGCAATTGCATCCTTTCTACAATGTGTCATAGTCCCAACTAGTCCCATTTATCCGCATTTGGCCCATATCCCTTTAAACCATGTGCTGCTCCAGTGTGTGTGTAATGGTGTGTGTTAGGTTGTGTTTGAGAGTGTGTGTCAGTGAAGCAGTGAAAACATGCGGAGTGAGCGGAGACTTGGCGATGCCCGGGGAGCGTTTCCCTCTCCCCAACCCACCCCCCTCCTGGGAATGCGGGCCAGCCCAGGTGCTCTGTCCAGCTGGGGTCCGGGGGAGTGACCCAAGGGTCAGGGACCTGGGGGTCGGGCATCGGAGTGGAGCCTTAGCCCGAGATTCATCCCCGCGGCTCCGGAAGCGGCACCGACGCCCCCACTTACCCTGTCCGCTCCTGGCTCTGCGCCAGGGTTAAAACTCCATGGAGTGTGGACAGAGCGGCCGACGGACACAGAGCCACCGGAGGTGAGGGTGGGAGGTGTGAGCGGTGCCTCGGGCGGGGAGGGGGGAGGTCAGTGCTGGGACAACCGCTGTGTCTCACCTATCACACCATCTGCACGGAAGAAACTAAACTACTTCTTTTCCCCCAAATCATCAGTAGTTTGACAGCCAGTAGTTTGACAGCCCTGCTTTAAACCAATGCCCTCTAGTTCTTGAATCACATATCCCAGGAAAAAGACTATGCATTCACCTTATATATTTCCCTCATTTTTTTTACTCATCTCCAAAACAATTTTTGCTTTATTTTGAACTTCCAGTACCTGCAGATTTATGAGCATGAGAAATTTGTGATCAGCGTGAGAGCTTTGTGAGATGCGCGACTCTCACCCTCAATGCCTGAGAGTTGGCAGCCCTGTGCGAGAGGCAGGTTTTTTGCATTGTGAGTGGTTGCCTTGAGAGTGGTTAATATGTGTAATTTGCTGCTGGAGGAGGAATTTGAAACAGATGTAATCATTATGATTAAGAAAAATTTAGACAGACAGTTAAATGGACATGATATATGGTCCTTAAGGGAGCAGATGGGATGAGTATAGATCAGCTTGGGTGCACTGGGCCCAAGGGCCTGTTGCTAATGCACTACCAATCTAGGATTCTTTTGTTCCCGAGCAGAACTGACATCGGTGACAATTCAGTCAACAAGTCTTCATCAAAGGTACACAAAAATGCTGGAGAAACTCAGCGGGTGCAGCAGCATCTATGGAGCGAAGGAAATAGGCAACGTTTCGGGCCTAAACCCTTCTTCAGACTTCATCAAATCCTGGATTGAACTTTTTTTTTTGCCTTCCATCACAGTGAGGAATGCGGTGGAGTCACTGTGGTGGATGTTTATGTTAAAATGTATTTTGTGTGTTATGTTGATTTTTATTAGTATGACTGTATTGCAAATCCAATTCCTCATATGTTGCAAAACATACTTGGCTAATAAAGTATGACTATGACTATGAATATGAAATGATAGCTTCAGTTAACTCTAAAGTTATTGCTGATGCAGGGACAAGAGAACTATTGCCTTCATAACCCAACTCGGAAAAAAATAGAACATTCTGAAAAGCTGGTAAATGTTGACATTCACGAAGTATGTGGGAAGTGACACAATAGAGGCTATTAATTTGTTAATAAGCAATATAATTGAAATTTGAATTGCATGATAATTACATAATTAATTTGACATTTAAATCTTTATTCTTGTTGGTTTCTAAGTTTCATTTCTGTCTTACAATTAATTTATAAATGTCATCCAGCTGTTTGCTCCTCCCTATCTCTCACTCACTTGTAAATGTTTCTACTCAAAGCTGATAAAGATGGTAAACATACAAGTGTTGTTTCTGCGATATAAGTCTTTCCAGTTTAGCTGTTTCTTTTTGCACTCAATAAAAAATTCTATTTAAAATGTGAACTGTTTTTTTTGTTACAAATGTAAAGGGTCAGTGTCATCACATTGCAGTGGCTTGCAATGCATTTCAATCTGCATTCTTGACTTTCTTTGGAAAGTAGGTGAATTGCGAGCTCTTCAATACGATTCATGATCCACTAAAATAAATGCTGAACACATTGGTTGATAATGCACAATTTAAGGGTGTTGTGATTCAGTTTGTGGCAATGTGAAAGCCTGATCTTTGAACATTTCCCAAGTAGCTGACAAGCTGCAGTAACAGTATACAATTTGTTTATATAGCTGTGGAAAATGCTTGTATAGATGGAAAAAAGTACCAACTAATATTCACGAAGTCCTGAAAACTAGTCAATGTCACACAAACAGCAGGTCAGAAAAAATTGAATCCATCCACAAAGTCACATACACAACACCAAGTGCAACACAGTATCTGTAACACTAATTCCATATAAATCTACCAACAATCATCTTCTTGCGAATGGTAAAAACTCAGGCAAATAAATTAAAATTGGGAATTCTTTCCTGACCTTCTAAATTGGTCAAAACAAGTCTTGGAAATTACTATGCTTCTTCAGATGCTTTGGAATGTACCTCTGGTACAAACTAATCTGCAAGAAATAAGAAAGGTTGCTATCCACTTTAACTCCCCTTCCCTTTTCCACACTGACCTTTCTGTCCTGGGCCACCTCCATTGCTGATATGGTATGAATTTTAGATAACCTGCAAACACTCCTATTCCACCCCTCCCCCCCCTCCACTCCTGGTGCTTACCCCTTCCCTCCCTCCCTCCCCCCACCTCCCATCTTCCACTAAAAGTTAGTTAATCAGTTCCACAGTTCACAATGATGTATCCCCCTTCACACCATTTCTAGACAAGGGCAGTCTATCAGAGAACCTCCTTCCCTGGGGTCATCTTTTGCCAGCACTGGATTATCCTTTTCTTGTTTCCCGTTTATAGCCTTCCCCTCCAATCAGTCTGGACAGTCCCAACTCAAAATGTCACCTATACATTTCTACAGAGATGCTGGCTGATCCTCTGAGTTACTCCAGCATTTTGTGAGGGTCTCCAAGAAACACTTCCTCAAAAGAATTTCAGAATCTGGCATCCGCTTGCACAAAGCAGTGACTTGTTGAAGGGGTCAACATTCTCATGGAGAAGATTGATCTCTTATCATTGGAACCTAAATCTGATCCTACGTACCGTGATGCCATGATGCCCTGCCCTATTCAGTTAGAATTTATGCCATTTTGAACCTAATCTTTTTCATTTGTTATCCTACACTCCTTAATCAAATATGAAAAGAAATATAAAGCCACAGGGAGGGACATGTGTGGAAGAGGACAGAGAGGAGATAAAAGGAAATATGGGACGGTGATGTAAGATGAGTGTACGGAGGAGAGAAAAGGAGTAGGGTGACTAGGGTGGGAGACAGTGGGAGAAATGTATGTGCAAATGGAAGTGGGGAGGGGGGTCTATTAATTGGAGAAGTCATCATTCATACTGTTGGATTATTCAAGTGATGTGTTGTTCTTCCCGTTTGCATGTGGCATCATTCTTGAAGTGGAGGAAGCCAAGGACAGGAAAGTCAGTATGAGAATGGGAAGGAGAGTTAAAAGGGTTAGCAATTGGATTCTCCATCAGTCCTTGGCAGACCGAGCACAAGTGTTAAGCAAAATGGTTGCTGAGTCTAAGCATGATCTTGCGGGAGGGAGGCCCCATTGGGGGCATTGAATGCAAAAGAAGAGGTTGGAAGAGGTACATGAGAATCGTTTGCTGCTGAGGTTGGATGGAAGTGAGAGAGGAGGTGTTACATCTCCTATGGTTGCAGGGGAAAGTACCTGGGGAGCAGGTGAGTTGCATGGGAAGGAAATAGAGAATTAAATATAGAGAGGGCAGTCTTTGCCAAAAGCAGAAAAGGTTGGGGATGGGAAAGTACCTCTGTGGATAGCGGGGAGAGGGGCCTAACCCTTCCACCATTTTCCCCCCTCCGGCTTGACACTTCATTCCTTCATATATTTCCTTAACTGACTCTAGTCCCCTTTTCACCTTGTCTTTGTCATGTACTCAGCACATCTGCCAATCACCCACGCCACACCCCATATGTATATCCACCTATCACTTGCCAGGTTTTGCCCCACCCCATCTCTAATTTCCAGCTTTTCCCCCCTTTACTTCATCAGTCTGAAGAAGGGTCTTGATCCAAACATTTTTTCTTAATTTCCCTCCATAGATGCCGCATGACCCTTTGAGTTCCTCCAGCCTATTTTTTTGTTGAATACTATTGGGTATCCATATTATAAAGAAAATATTGCAATATTTCATGAAACAAGAATATGCAGCTAGATTTGCAACAACATACAAACACAATGCGTTAATTATATTTGAAATGTTACAATCTGATTATGATTTTGTTGGATCCTTGTCATAGCATTAAGGAAATATATGACTTAATAAAAATGTTAAAGCAGCTGTAAAATAGGAACAGAATATGACAATAAATTAAGAAGTGAAGCATTTCTTTAATAAATTGATGACTTTAATATATTTGTTAAATTCACAAAATGAACATGTTGATGGAATGTTTTACTGGCTCTCACAGGGAAATAGAATAGGAGCTCACCCATCTAGGACAGAATTAAAGAAACATGTATTCACCCAGAGGCTTGTGAGATGTTGTCATTCTCTCATTCCAAGAGCCATGAGTGAAGACTTAAACCCCTGTCCCACGGTACGAGTTCATTCCAAGAGTTCTCCCAAGTTTGCCCTGATTCGAACTCGGAGATTTATGGTAATGGCCGCTCGTTGGTACTCGGGGCTCTCGTGGACATTTTTCATCATTGAAAAATCTTCACGAGTCTTCCCGTGATTACTTGCCGTTAGCGAGTCTTCCCGAGTACCTGCCTTTAGCGCTAAGAGACGTCCTCGAGCTCCGACGTACCCGCTACGTTCATTCTCCGTGCTTACCACGAGTTTGACTTTTTTTTTTAAACTCGGGAGAGCTCTTGGAATGAACTCGTACCATGGGACAGGGCTATTACCAAGTACATTAAAAACAACTCAATTTTCAGACACAGAGTTGGAGCTAAAATGGGACAATGGAATGGAGGTTCAGTCTTGATATAACACATGAAGATTATTTGGTGGGTCATCCAGCTGTTTGCTTCTCCCTATCTCTCACTCCCTTGTAAATGTATCATCACTTCTGCAACCTGATGTTGTTCATACATTTCACCAATGCAATTCACTTCAAAATGAATGGTCAGCAGTGACTCTAAGAAAACTCATCTGCTCAGATTATAATTATAATTAACTATTTCCTGGGGACTCCCATAACGTACTAAAGTGTTGCACCTCATATCAAATGTTATTCATTGGATCTTCCAACGAACATTGGCTTAAAACAGTTAGAACTTTGTGAGAGTGTGTGCTTTAATCATGGAAAGCGTGCATTTGATGCCTCAATGAATGGAAGAACTATTCTTTAATCAATGACATACAGAAGCTGTGAAATGAACAAAGGTGCAACGGAGGAGAAGGCTGAAGCAGGATCAACAGAAAGAGAAGATGACCCGATTAAAACAAAGACAGCGATGAGAGATGAAGAGACCTACATTTGGTAAAATGGGAATTGCAAAGGAATCACAACTAAGCCTTTGGCATCCTCTGCAGATCACATGTAAACCGTAGAGCCAAAGCCAATAGGGACATGTGTACCATTGCACCCATGACTATGAGTAACTACTTTGTGCATGAGGCTTGAAATTAGGTCAAAATCCTTCGTCATCATCCACACTACTCAATACGATACAATAGGACTTTAGTTATCCCAGGAGGGAAATTGATCTGCCAACATTCATAAAGCACAAAAATACATGAAACATGAAATTAAAGTGCCGAGTGGAAATGATTGGGGATGTGCAAAGATTGTGGGTGGGGGGGGGGGAGGAGTCAGTTTACACCACAACAGAAGGTGGATGAGTTGTACAGTTTGATAGCCACAGGGAAGAAGGATCTCCTGTGGCCTTCTGTACTGCACCTTGGTGGAACCTGTCTGTTGCTGAGGGTACTCCTCAGATTGACCAGTGTGTCATGGAGGGGGTGAGCTGTATTGTCCAAGGTGATCCACAGTTTAAGGAGCATCCTCCCCTCCAAGACTTGAAGGCTTGAGCAACCATTTAAACAATATCTGGTCAACACAAATGTTTATACAATGATAATAAATGCCATTTGAAACCCACTGGTCGGGAATTTATCCTGTTGAAGATTTTATATTCAACCATACAGAGTTGCAAAAGGGATCAGCACCAATGATGTAGTGCAAAATGGTACTGAAAACTGACTGCCATTACCATCTGCCGACTGAGCATACTTCAGGTTTCCATGAGTCGGGCACAAATAACCGTCCCCATCAAGATCATTTCTGTCATGGCTCATGGCACAAATATTTGGATAGGAACTGGGTATCATATTGGGTATCTTATTCTACACTGGAAACACCAACAAAAGAAATGCTCACAATGGTAATGAATTTTGTGACCAAGGAAATGAAAGAAAAACGATTCATAATTTGATGCTTGACCTTTCTAAACTCAAAAATGAAAATGTCATTTTCTGAAGCCACAGAATTCCACATATTAAGTACTTCACTTTTTAAGATTAGACTTAATAGTCATTAAGAATTATTATGTTAAAAATGCTACAATATTAATTCTGACATAACTTTCTTCAATTTCTTAACCTCTTTTATGTTAAAAATCTAAAATATTTTTTTTACATATGAATCCTCTTTCTCATGCCTTCACATATATGTGGTTTGACCACCAAGATAAAAATAGCTGGAAACCCTCCTGGGATAATGACATATAAAATGTTGGACTGTGCTCCTCGGCTGATGAATACGATTGTGCCTTCAGACTTTCAGGAAGCAATGAAACATATAGACCTTGGTTCACTTTTTTAAATAATCAAAAATATTAAATTAAAAAGATCCAAATTAATATGCAATCATGATTCTCTCCCCATGTGAAATGTCATCCTTCAAAGCCATAATTCTCAGTCATTGCATCTTCACAAATATCAATTTCAATTAAAACTCTTGATAATTTACACACTTTGCTTCTCAATGATCATCAACATTTATTCACTCTAATTGCTAAGCTTCCATTTATTTTAGTAAAGAAGGTAGTAAAGAAAGCAAACTCAATGCTAGCATTTATTTCTATCATCAATTTTGTATACAAAAACAGGGATGTAATGTTGAGGCTCTATAAGACACTGGTAAGGCTGTATTTGGAATATCGTGAACAATTTTGGGCACCAGATCTGAGGAAGGATGTGCTGGCTCTTGAGAGGGTCCAGAAAAGGGTTTACAAGAATGATCCCAGGAACGAGTAGGTTAACCAATGATGAGTGTTTGTGGGCACTGGGCCTGTACTCGCTGGAGTTTAGAAGAATGAGGGGGAACCTCATTGAAACATACAGAATAGTGAAAGGCTTGGATAGTGGATGTGGAGAGCATGGTTCCACTAGTGGATGAGTCTAGGACGAGAGGTCATAGCCTCAGAATTAAAGGACGTTTGTTTAGGAAGAGGAGGAGAAATTTCTTTAGTCAGAGGGTGGTGAATCTGTGTAATTCTTTGCCACAGAAGGCTGTAGAGGCCAAGTCATTGGATATTATGGCAGAGATAGATTCTTGATTAGTACAGGTGTCAGAGGTTATGGGGAGCAGGCAGCATAATGGGGTTAGGAGGGAGAGATAGATCAGCCATGATTGAATGGCAGAGTAGACTTGATGGGGCGAATGCTACTACTATTTCTTATGACCTTATAACATTTTAATTTTTTTTAATTGTGAGCTACATTCTAAAAGTGAAAGATGGTAATATCAGAACTAAACCAATTACAATATCTAGTTCTATCAGATCATCCCTTGCCAGACTCTCTCTCAAATATATTAACACATAAATGGATGTCAGGGGTTATGGGGAGAAAACAGGAGAATGGGGAAAAGAGGGAGAGATAGATCAGCCATGATTGAATGTCAGAGTAGACTTGATGGGCCCAATGGCCTAATTCTGCTCCTATCACATGGCTTTATGACCTTATTTGTATTTAAAATGTTTTATTTAAGTATATTTTGCTTGATAGACAAGGGTAGCATCAAAGTCAGGGCAAGACTGATTGCATTTACTTGCCAAATGACCATGAAATGCCTGTTCACCCTCTGCACTTGCTAAAAAAGTCATTTGAATATTATTATTAGGGAACAAGCTTCAGTCGTGACAACAATTCATTTTGTGCAATGTCACCAGAACCAAATCAGGGCCCAAAATATACTGGTCACCACAGCAGTTCCCACCTTGTTTCACCATTTAAATGGCAATGAGTCCAGGACTTTTCTGCATGTCCTGTCAAATGTGGAGTCTTGCAATGGTTGATAGAGCTGGAATGCTCAATCGACTAGTTTGCTCCATCATTTATTTTTGTATGGAATCCAATCCGACTGAGAGTTCCCCTGGATTTACACTGGTAAAAGCACACCTTCGACTCTGCACCATTTTAATGCTGCCATTGAATCTAAGTTTGTTTATTTAATGGGGAAATCAAGGCTTTAAAATATAAATCAACGTCACTATTTTTGATATCTCATTCACGTTTTTTTCTTACAGCTATCAAAGCTTTCAGGTGTATTTCAGGGATAAGGTTTCCCTGAAATGTAAACCTCATATCATACAGTAAAAGTCAAGGACTTTCGGGCAGCAAAGTTTACCCTCTGAGCTTGAAGTGAGTAAATATGGCTGTGAGGAGACTGAAAACTGCAATTCCACATCGGGTGGAGTATGGAGAGACAGGTGGGAGATGCTGTTATAGCGTTGCAGATTCCATTCCTGTCGCTTTGAGCATGTGGATGTGCTACCTCGCTTGCCTCAAAGACAAACATGAAAACCCAGAGCTGGATCTTCACCAACGCTAATCGCTTATATAATGGCAAATAATGCACATTTAGGCACCATCATCACCATGTTTTTTGAAATCACTATTCCCTTTCACAACTTCAAAATTGTCATCCCTTTCCACTATCCTTAATAATCCTGTTGCCTCGTTCAGGTAAGTGTTCTTCACATGTTTGATTAATGTACAAAGTTCTTCACAGGGCTGTGCATGGTGATGTCTCTCAGTCTCAATGGTGACAACATGTCTTCCTCAATTCCCTTGCCATGTTAACTCTTACCGCAAATCCATTAGCCCAATACACTTTGAGAGTGTTGTTCAACAATTGACTCATTGCCTGTTCGTTAGCTGCTCTCCAATTAAGTGCCTTGGCTTATTTACGAAAGTTGTTAATGATGTTGTACTTGGGCCTCAAAGCGTGGTAATGAATTTGACTAGTCTTGGCAAAGGGTTGGCAATTAAACTCAAAATATTACCAGTAAACAAGATTTAGATGGACAACTTCCAAAATGTACATTTATTGATTTCTGTCACAATATTCAAGATTTTCCATTCAATCACTGCACTATTACAGTACTAGATTTGCACTAAATTAACCAATTATTTTACCTCATTGTGATCCTGATGACATGAAGTTACCAAAAAAAGAGCTTTCTTCACTTCCCAGTGTGTCAGGTCATTTAGTCCATTTCTGAAGTGTTACCAATTCAGGGAAAACATATCAGCCTTTTTTTTTACAAAACAAACCTCCATTAATTCATTATCTTGTTAAAATGACCAATTGTTGAATCATTCCACTCATTCACATAATGGATGCCCAATAGTCTCATGACAATCTAAAGAACAGATTTATTTGCTGGTATTTTATGGATGGCTTAAATGCATTACCTTTTTTGCCTTTGATCAATAACCATGTAAATTTAAGAACATGTTATGTCTTTGCTAAAATGACTGCTGAGCACACCTGCAGAACAAACAAAAAATAGGAGATAAACTAGAATTCAGGAGACCGTTTAAGAAATGAACTCTGCCTAAAATATTTCATTCTAAACAAGGAGCCCATCAAGTAAGTATTAATACTAATGTGCATGAACAAGTCCCCAAGAAATTTCTCTTTTAATTCATCTTTATCAAAATTAAGAAATATGGTGCAACACAGATAAATGCATCTGCCAAGGAATATAAATGGGTTTGAACAATATTAATAAAATCAGTCCCTCAAGGATATCTAATATATCTATAACAACACCTTTAGAATTCCCCAGGTTGCAAGCCTCATCAATTATTGTTTGTAGAAAATTCAAGCAACATCACCTTCACAGGAACAATTCCATGTATATTCAATATAAATGAGCATGCTAACTATCCCACTTTAACTGTAATGCAAGGTAGTATACAAAAATAAAGTCAACCCAAATTTGATTTCAAATTGGGCTTATAGTCAGTATTGAGGTACCATGGAAGTGGTTCATTTTTCAGGTCAATTCATCATAACAGCACCGTCAGGGTTCTCTAGTTCACCTGGGTCCATCAATCATTATTTCCAATGAAAACAAACATTCTTTTTTCTGTCTGCAAGGATGCTGCCTAACTTGTGATTTTAATTTTCCATCTAATGTTATAGGAAAGATGTTGTCAAGCTGGAAAGGGTGCAGAGAAGATTTACGAGGATATTGCCAGGACAAGGACTTGAGCTATAGGGAGAGGTTGAGCAGGCTACGATTTTATTCATTGGAGTGCAGGAGCATGAGGGGTGATCTGATAGATGTGTACATGTCTGTGTCTCTATGACTCTAATCGCACTCTGACCCATTTTGATTGTTGCCTTCTGCACAATTCCTGTGAAACTTATTTTTCCCAAAATAAGCTCAAAGAACAGCTCATCATTGTCTATTTAAGGGACTGTCCCACTGCGGCGACCTAATCCGCGAGTTCAGAAGAGTTTGCCCTCGACTCATACTCGCAGTATGGTCGACACGAGGTCCTAGTAGGTTTTTGTAACTCTCCTTCATGCTCGAGAGTAGTCCCCGCATACTCGAAGCCTCAGCTAGGTCACAGCGTATTTTTAAAAATGCTGAAAAATGCCCGCGAGTAAAAAAAGGTCGCCATGGAAAAAATAGATATTTTTTTTACTCGTAGGTTTAGTCTAGGCAGGCCGTAGTAGATCGGCATGTTATTCGTAAGTAATTGAGGGTAGTCAAAGGTAATCAAAGGTAGTCTAAGGTAGTCGTAGATAGTCTTCAACATAGTCGAAGGGAGGTCGAAGGAGATCGAAGGGGGTCGTCTTCACTCTCCAGTATTCGGTGTCCAATTTTCCCGAAGCTAGTCGAAGCTAATCTTCAACATAGTCGGACGTCTTCCACATAGTCAAAGGAGATCTTCAACATGACACGTTTTCAAACTCTCCTAACCTCTTCTAAACTCGCCAATTAGGTGCCACAGTGGTATAGCCCCTTTATGCTCATCACAGCCTTCATGACTCAATATCAAACTCTGAGTTCAGAGAGTCATTATTTCTTACTCGTTATGCATCTGTGAATCTATGTATTATTCTCTCTCTGCACAGGTGCATCTGATCTGATTTAAGATCCCCACAACACTGACTGGCCTTTCACAGGTTTAACATGTTGATTTCCTCTACCTCTCCCATTTGTCAACCATAAACATTGGGAGCACTTGGACAACCCTGGCGTCATAAATCTTCCCTTTGCTCTCCACTCTTTCTCCACCCCCTCCAACAAACTTTATCCTAAACTAACTTATTGTTTCACTTTCCAGTTCCAATGCAAGGTCTTTGACATTAGTCATTAAACTTGCTTCTCTTTTTGCAGGTACTACCTGACCTGCTGAGTGTTTGCTGCAATTCTCAGATTTCCAACAGTGACTGCATTCTGTATCTCACAATTCCAGCACTTACGGGGTTTTTTTCCTCTCATTCCCCGACTGCTCTCATTCTTCCTTTGCACCCCTACACACAGATTTACATACATTTACTTCCTTCCTTTAGACTGCACAGAAACCAACCGTGTCTGTCGGACAACCTTGGGATACATCTTATATCTGTGTCCTATTCAGCCTTCTCTTTTTCTTAAACTTTGAATACTTGATTTCCCACCTCTCTTGTTCTGATGAAGGGCTGTCAACCTGAAACATCAGCTCCTTTTCTGTTCCTAAAGTTGCTTTCTGACCTGGTGATTATCTCTACCGTTTTCTGTTTCAGTTTTCCAGAATTTACCTATTTTGCTTTTGCTTTTCCATTTTCTTTTTGTCTTCTTCCTTCCAAAGAGACAGTAAAGAAAATGTTCTTCCTCAGCCTGACCTCTTAGCTCATGACATCCAGAAGGTGTTTTACAAAACCTGGGCACTTGCTTCCAGTTCACCTTAGTTTCAAACACTCAGGGAAAACAAGTTAATCTCGATTGAAGAGATATATCATTCACTCACCTGATGAAAATTTGGCCAGGAATCTGACTGGGATTCCAGTTCGCCCAAATCAAAATAAAACTGGGCCGATTAATTTCAAGTGTGCATTGTATAGGTATGTTACAAAACTTACCTTCAGCGGCGCTGCAGTTCTGCCACTGCCCGTGTGCGCGACTTTGGCGCCTTTGAGGGGGGGGCGGGTTTAAAATGCGATTTTCGGCAGCCTATTCAAATCGATCTCTGTCAGGCTGTTTAGTTGCTAAAGAAAAATCGGTTCGACTGCCGTTTTATTAAGTTTATTAAAATTAGCGTTGGATAATTAAATTGTTGGAGTAAAATTAAAATCATCTTCAAATGCCATCAACGCCGACAACGGGACGGATCTCACGTAGGGGACAAGGCAAGGTACACCGTTTATTTTTTCATATAAACTTGCTTCTTAGGATGCCCTTAATCAAAATTTCACGCTGCGAAAATGTGATTATGTAAATATACGAACTGGCAGTATTTTTCCTGCCGATATGGGGTTTAAATTCACTGCAACCGCAACGTTCCAAACCAGCGCGTTCCACAAAATCTCACTCGCAAGATGATTTAAATGCCCATTAATTTACAGGAATTAAACACTAAATTCCTTCCATTTGGCCTATAAATTCATGACAATGAGATTTTAAAATAATGTTATATTGTGAATTCTTGTGTGAATGTTATTTGGACACTTAAGAAATGGATAGATGTTTAGATCTAGTAATTGAATTTTGTAATTAGCTACAATTGGGTAACTAACTAATTATATGCTTTAATTTCAGGTCATCCAAGTAAGATTGTTTCATATTTGTTTCAGAATGCATCAATCTATAATAAATGAAAATGTCATTCAGTTCTCTTAATTTTTAAGAAAGTTATGGGCTTTTGACTCTCCTCGATCACAGCTTTTGTGTTAAGTCAATGGAAAAGCAATAGGGAACAAGATGCTAATTTCCAAGTAGGAAAATGGCCACAACTTTTTAAATACTGAAGATATGAAAGTGAATTAGGTGTCAAATTAAACTTCTTTTTATACTTTATCTGATGGGATAAATTGCAGACTTGATTTTTAAAATCTCAAAATTTTGTAACATTGCTACATTGTATATATACATTATTACCTACTTCCCCAAAACCCTCTAGATACAAACTCATTACCCGGGTTCCATACTGATTAACACTTGAACAAAATAAAAGAACCTGTGGCGGCACCTGGTGGCAACCCAAGGGCACAATGAACCATCGGCTCTAGAGGGCGGCTTCTTGGTGTGGGAGGCGCTAGTCACGGGGTCGGTACCTGAGTTGTTTTTTAAGTCCGGGCAACACCCGTGACCTGGAGGGAGTAGGGAGCTGTATTGGAGAGAATAAACTCGTCTAGTGCACACAACTCGTGTCCGACTAGTTTCTGGCTGGACTCCTGCGAGTCTCCGCTACACTGGTACACTACACCGATGCCCAGGAGCGTAATCCTGGAAGGGAAATTTGAAAAAAAAAATGCATTCTGCCACTGTCGCCTTGGAGGCCGATGTGGCCGAACTCAAAGCGGTCTCCCTAAAGCTACCTACATTTTGGACCTCGACAGGCCGAATCCCAATTTTACATCCGCGGCGTTACAGCCGATGACACCCGCTATCACTATGTGAAAAGCGCCCTGGCAGGCCCAGCGACCCAGGACGACGCCCACTAGAGGGCTACGCCCACAAGAGCCACAGACAAGACAAGTGGCACAGGAGAGGAGGATGGCTGAGCCACAGACCAGGCAAGTGGCACAGCAGAACAGGATGGCTGAGCAGGACCCAGGAGATCCAAGGAGGATCTGTCATCGTCCTCCGCAGAGTTGGTATATGGTGCTCCTCTCACCGTCCCCGGGGAGCTTGTCCCTGCTGCTGATGGGTCCCAGGAACCCCCGTTGATCCGCTTGCGGGAGAGGGTCAGCCCCCTGTCTCCCATCCCAACGTCGCATCATGGAGTGGCCCCTTCCGATGTGCCACTGCCGCTGATGGGCTGCCCGTACGTTTTTCTTCTGCGTCACTCCCACAGGTCGCCCTTGCAGAGCCCATATGGTGGTCCCTTTCGCATGCTGTGGCACGGGCCTACTACATTTGATTTGGACATGGGAGGCCGGCGTGAAACTGTGTCTGTGGCTCGTTTGAAACCGGCCCACTTGGACCTGAGCGAGCCAGTCCATGTGGCTCAACCGCCCCGTCCCAGGCTCCCGGAGATTCTTCCGAACCGAGCAAGCCCCCGGGGCATGGGATTGTATCTACACGTTCGGACCGCCTCGTTTGGCATCCCGTCCGGTTTGGTGCCTCTGGTTCTGGGGGGGGATCATGTGGCAGCATCTCATAGCAACCCAAGGACACAACGAACCATGGGCTCTAGAGGGCGGCTTCTTGTTGTGGGAGGCACTAGTCACGGGGTTGGTACGTGAGTTGGTATTTAAGGCCGAGCAACGCCCATGACCTGGAGGGAGTAGGGAGCTGCATTGGAGAGAATAAACTCGTCTAGTGCACACAACTCGCGTCCGACTAGTTATTGGCTGGATTCCTGCGAGTCCCCGCTACAAACCTATGATTTCAAAGTAAATAAGCGATCAAGAAATAAATATTCAGTGCAAATGGTTTGACACTAGTTTCTGTAAAATCTGGACTATAGAGTAATAACATACACCAGTTAATATTAGCTAAAATACAACACAGGAAAGAAACATTCTCTTGTGAGGAAAATACAGTGTCATAAGACGGATCTGTCTCTAACTCTGAGGTGTATAATTTAAACCATCCTGTGCAACACATGGTTTCAAACATTAGACTTAGACAGACTTAGATTCCTTTATTCTGTCTCCTTATTTTCCCTTCAATAAAGTCTAATTCAATTCAATTCAATTCAATTATCTTGAATCCATTGCTTATCCCGCAATGACGGCAGGCATCATCTCCTCATTGACTTTTGTAATATTATATCCTTGCCAGCAGCAAGGAATGGACAGGATGCCAAAACAGATTTGGCTACTCATTTCTCTCAGAGATCCCCACAATGTTGTGACTCACCCTGAACATAAAGCTCCTCTCTCCTGTCACACTGTTTCAATCATTGACTGAAATCTTAGATGTTTATAGTATGGTACTTTATTTATCACATGTACCGAGGTACAGTGGAATTCATAGTCATAGAGCTGTACGGTACACAGATGAGCTTTTCTTGCCTAAATCCTATTATGCCTTGCAAGTATTTTCCTAAATGCCTCTTGAACATACTCATTGCATGTGATTCCACCATCTCCTTGTGTTTCAGCAATCAACCACTGCACAAAAATATTATCCCCAATATTTCCCTTAACCCTTCTACTGTGTCTCTCAATTCAAAACTGTGTTCTTCTGTTTTTAATACAACTGCCAACAAATTTGATTGGCTAGAAAGTAGTATGAAAGTCAACCAGATATCATGGATGTGGCTGCAATTCTTCACAACATGCCTTCAGATATGTCAAAGGAGCAGGGTCTAAATGAGAACCAGCAGGAAGGTAAGGGAAGGGTTAAACCTGGTGACAGTGGCAGTGAGCAAAAAGGCAAGGATGTGGTGGAAAATTGAACGTTTTGCAGATGGTTCCCTGGCCGTGACTTGACAGATAGGAATAAAATCACGTGAGGGTAATCCCATCGAACTAGACAACAAAAGAGAAGTACTGAACAGTAATGCTCAGGTCTCTGAGTAAAAGATAAGATGCACAAAGGCCTCAACCATAGGCAACAGTACTGGTGACTGACTGAGGCAGAGATGGGCATGGATTTGGAGAGTTACAAAGCATTTGTGTACATTTCAGAAAAGGCAGTTTAGAGATGGTGTGATAATTTTAAAGGAAGGATGTTTTAAAGGAAGCAGTGATTAATGCCAGCATGATAGAAACAATTGGTAGTAACATCTTTGGAGAAGGAACATTTGTAAAAGCAATATTGAGGACATAAACAATAAGAAGTCTAATGTCCAATAATTTGTAGGGGGATTAGACACCTGATAGTATTAGTTGGGACTGGAGATTACACTGGTCCCAGAATGCTTGAAGGAAGACAGAGAGAAAAATCAAAGGACATTTCAAGTCAAATGGTGAGAGACATTCAGAAAGGGCTAGAGTGACTAATGGCTGAGAAGACTGTGCCTTTGGACAATGTTACATTGATGGAGATAGATGGTTGAAATTCTCATTGCAGCTTTACAGACATGAGTAAGAATGATGATGTGTGTTCCGAACATGGTCCAAGTTCAACAAATTCCTTCTGCCTGCATGTGATCCATATCCCTCCATTCCCTGTATATTCACGTAACTATCTAAAAATCTATTGAACTATTAGACCCGCTTCTAACACCGCTCCTGGTAGCTTATTCTAGGCACCTACCACTCACTGTGTAAAAAAATATAGAAACATAGAAAATAGGTGCAGGAGGAGGCCATTCGGCCCTTCGAGCCAGCACTGCCATTCATTGTGATCTTGGCTGATCGTCCCCTATCAATAACCCGTGCCTGCCTTCTCCCCATATCCCTTGATTCAACTGCCCATAGAGCTCTTTCTAACTCTCTCTTAAATCCATCCAGTGATTTGGCCTCCACTTCACTCTGTGGCAGGGAATTCCACAAATTCACAACTCTCTGGGTGAAAAAGTTTTTTCTCACCTTAGTCTTAAATGGCCTCCCCTTTATTCTAAGACTGTGGCCCCTGGTTCTGGACTCGCCCAACTTTGGGAACATTTTTCCTGCATCTAGCTTGTCCAGTCCTTTTATAATTGTATATGTTTCTATAAGATGCCCCCTCATCCTTCTAAACTCCAGTGAATACAAGCCTAGTCTTTTCAATCTTTCCTCATATGACAGTCCTGCCATCCCAGGGATCAATCTTGTGAACCTACCTCAATCACAAGGATGTCCTTCCTCAAATTAGGAGACCAAAACTGTACACAATACTCCAGATGTGGTCTCACCAGAGCCCTATACAACTGCAGAAGAACCTCTTTACTCCTGTACTGAAATCCTCTTGTTATGAAGGCCAACATTCCATTAGCTTTCTTCACTGCCTGCTGTACCTGCATGCCAACTTTCAGTGACCGGTGTACAAGGACACCCAGGTTTCGCTGTACCTCCCCCTTACCTAACCCCATTGAGATAATAATCTGCCCCCTTGTTTTTGCCGCCAAAGTGGATAACCTCACATTTATCTATGTTATACTGCATCTGCCCACTCACTCAACCTGTCCAGGTCACCCTGCAACCTCCTAACATCCTCTTCACAGTTCACACTGCCACCCAGCTTTGTGTCATCCGCAAACTTGCTAGTGTTGCTCCTAATTCCCTCTTCTAAATCATTAATATATATGGTAAACAGTTGCGGCCCCAACACCGAGCCTTGCAGTACTCCACTCCCGTGCGGGACCTTATCAAAGGATTTCTGAAAGTCTAGATACACTACATCCACTGGCACCCCTTCATCCATTTTACTCGTCACATCCTCAAAAAATTCCAGAAGATTAGTCAAGCATGATTTTCCTTTCATAAATCCATGCTGACTTGGACTAATCCTTTTACTGCTATCCAAATGCCCCATTATTACCTCTTTAATAATTGACTCCAGCATCTTTCCCACCACCGAAGTCAGGCTAACTGGTCTGTAATTCCCCGTTTTCTCTCTCGCTCCTTTCTTGAAAAGTTGGATAACATTAGCTATCCTCCAATCCACAGGAACTGATCCTGAATCTATTGAACATTGGAAAATGATCACCAATGCGTCCACTATTTCTAGAGCCACCTCCCTGAGGACCCTGGGATGCAGTCCGTCAGGTCCAGGGGATTTATCATCCTTCAGTCCCATTAACATACCCAGTACTATTTCTCGCCTAATGAAAATTTATTTCAGTTCCTCGAGCCCCTTAGATCCTCTGTCCTCCAGTACTTCTGGGAGATTGTTTGTGTCTTCCTTAGTGAAGACAGATCCGAAGTACCTGTTCCACTCTTGTGCCATTTCCTTGTTCCCCATAATAATTTCACCCGTGTCTGCCTTCAAGGGACCCACATTTGACTTTGCTATTCTTTTTCCCTTATGCCATGTACATCCCCCTTAAATGTTCCCCCTCTCACTTTGAAGCCATGTCATCTAGAGTCATAGAGTGAAACATTGTGGAAACAGGCCCTTCGGCCCAACTTGCCCACACCGGCCAACATGTCCCAGCTACACGAGTCCAACCTGCCTACGCTTGGTCCATATCTCTCCAAACTTGTCCTATCCATATACCTGTCTAACTGTTTCTTAAACATTGGGATAGTTTCAGCCTCAACTACCTACTCTGGCAGCTTGTTCCATACATCCACCACACTTTGTGTGAAAAAGTTACCCCTCAGATTCTTATTAGATCTTTTCCCCTTCACCTTGAACTTATGTCCTCAGGTCCTCGATTCCCCTACTCTGGGCAAGAGATCTACTATTTGATATGTCCACCATGGGAAAACAATTCGGACTAACTGCCCAATCATTTTCTCATAATTTTATAAGTTTCTACAAGGTCTGCCCTCAATCTCTGATGCACCAGAGAAAACAGTTCAAGTTTGTCCAACCCCTCCTTATAGCGAATACCCTCCAATCCAAGCAGAATCTCCAATCTGCATCTGGGGCACAACCCCAATTCCTCAGTGTATTTTAGCCTTTATTCCTGCATACCTTTGAATTTCATAGTTCACTCACACTGGCATGCTCATCCTCCTCCTCCCCCCTCCCCACCCCCTCCCACGCACACAGATTCTGATGACCTCTGACAGTGCTTTCACTTTGTTTTTAATTGTTTCCAAAATCTGCAATTTTTTTCTTGCTGCTTGAAGAAACCAAAGTTTTCAGAAGATACTGCATTACTCGTGAATCATTGAAAATGAGTAAATGTCGTAAAATCAGAGGGAGAGATATCCATGTTCTGTCACAAATTAATGGCTGAATTCTTCCAACTATCATTTCAAAAATAGGAAACATGGAAAGAATGTTTCCAGTTCTGGGAGAGTCTAGAACCAGAGGGCACAGCCTCAGTGCAAAAGGACCTTTACCTTCAGAGAGGAGACGAGGAGGACTTACTTTAGCCAGAGGGTGGTGAATCTGGGTTTCATTGCCACTGCTGGCTGTGGAGGCCAAGTCGTTGGGTACTTTTTAAGCAGGAATTAATAGATTCCTGATTAGGAAGGGTGTCAAAGGTTTTGGGGACAAGGCAGGAGAATGTTGAGAGGGAAAATTAGATCAGCCATGATTGTACGGCGGAGTAGACTCGATGGGCTGAATGGCCTAATTCTGCTCCTGTGTCCTATGTCATAGTCATATAATCAAATTACAAAACAGCAAGCAAAATAAATGAGTGGTAAGCAGTTATGTGATCCTTGAACAGAATATCTGTTCATCTAGAACTGCCATTAATGTGCCCTTCTTAAAATCTAAAGAAGTAGCAGAAGCCATGGGTCATCAGATAGTCAGTCAGAGGTTTAGACTAACAGCTGAAGTACTGGGTACATGGATAGCAGCTAAGTAGCTGAGTAGTCAGTGAAATATTACCAGATAAGGATAGTTAATCATCTTTGAATACGGCCACTCATTTCAAATAATTTGCATTTCATAGGGAGAGTTTAAGAACACTTTAACAGATTAGTTCTCATTCAGTAAAGATTCCTCTGTATTTTATGTTATCAAATAATACTCTATTCAAAATGTTCTGGGTCTTATTCAGCTGCCTGATAATACCCTGCATGGCATATTGATTTTCCATTGCACGGGAGGAAAGGATGAAACTTGTTAATGCAAAGCGGTGCTAGCAGTCTTACATTCAATTACAGATATCCAAAACTAAAGTTGTTGGGGAGGCAAAAAAAAAAAGCAGAGGCATTAATGCACATTAAACATCATTGGATGAAGGAAGACATTTTGCAGGATGACTAATT
>CM075980.1:75758658-75793658 GCA_038087875.1 Malacoraja senta | reverse complement strand
TTCCCGAAGCAGGTCGAAGTGTAGATTGAGTTGATAGGGGGAAAGCTGGCCTGTGTAATAGACTGCACTACATTTGCAAGTCTCTGTAATATATACTGCGCTCTAGGGCAAAGCTGCTCCCAAAACAGGCATTGAGGCATCACAATATGATGCTTTGTACGATGTAGACTGTGGAAGCTGGTAGGCTGCCCAGGCAATCAGACATGACTCCGGTGACTATCATGTGCACTCTGAACTCGTCAGCTGGACAGAGGGAAAAAAAGGAGATGAAAAAAAAGGTGACTTCAACATCAGCATGTGACCTGATAAGAAGCTTGCTAGAGATGGCTCCCAGAAAAGTTCGACGAAAGGGAAGAGCAGAGCCTTACAAAAAACCTGCCATGGAGGCTATAGTCATACAGGAGGAGGAGGAGGAGAGGCAACAGGAGATTCAACAGGAGAATCAACAGCCAATTTAAACAAGGCAGGCTTTTTATAGTATGTAAAAAAAAAGCATGACATCATTTTTTTAACATGTGATGATTTTTCAACACGTCGATATACATTGTTGCCTCAAGATTAACGGGAGAGGAACCTGGTACACTCGGGAGACAAACTTGGAACATCGCAGAAATGAGAAGTAAACGGCAAACTTAGACATATCCGTGGGAACTCGGTTAAACTCTGGATCATAAACTTGTAGTCTCGTACGCAACCACGAGTCTTTCACTCGGGGTCACTCGTGGGTCAACTCGCATAGTGAAACAGGGCTTTAAGCATGACGAAGTGAAGAATGCCCAGAGTTAGGAGGCAAGTTAAAAGACAGATGTCAAACTGGCTGAAAAATACTCGCAATTAAACTACTCACACGAGTGGACAAAAGATGGGACATGGTTCCATTGGGATCACTGCTGTTTATTTCTTATCTTAATTAAACTGTGCAGATTGACAGCAAAGGGACCCGTTTATTCTCAGCCATTTGTAGCTCAGCTTATTTGGACTTCTGCACTTGTTTGGCCAAATTTGAAGATCCAAGGTGAGCTGGAGGTCAGACACTGGAGCACCTGAGCACTGGACTCACCATCAAGTCTAGCTGTGTACCACTATGATACTCAGGTGAAGACCCCCTAACCATGGCATAATGTATTTTAATTAATCATCACCATTTCTAAATGTTTCAATTCATTTTTAAACTATGTTGATTTTTTTCCTTGTAATTATTTAAATCCATTTGTATATGACAGTCATTTGCTGTCAATGGTGCAAAAGGTATTCCAGCAATGGAGCTGTGATGCCTACAAACAGCTTAAATCCCATTCCCTCTTGCTTGTCAACAGCCAAGACTTGAACTGAGATAGCCTGCCCTTGACATCAGCTTTTGGCCAAATGTGATGTTAAGGTGCCAAGGGAAAAACCAAAGTCAGCAGATATAAGGCGGCAAACATTTCAATGGTATGTATTTAATTAGGCACACAGGAAGATGTTTGTGGATGTCAAAAGGCAATCATGCTCAAGTGTCATTTGCAAACTTACAATCATGACATGTACAATCTCATCCAAATCATTGATGTGGATGACAAATAGCAATGGATTAGGACAGAACCCCAAGGCACACCACTAGTCACAGATCTCCAGTCCATAAAGCAACCTTCCACCATCACTCTCTGCTTCTTTCCATGAAGCCAATTTGCTATCCAGTCATCTATCTCTCCTTATATCCAATGCATTCTAACTTTCCTAGCAGTCTACCACGTGTAAACGTGTTAAATGACTTGCTGAAATCCATATATATACAATATCTATAGCTCTGCCCGTATCAATCTTTACAGTTGCATCTTCAAAAAGCTCAATACAATTTGAGACACAATCTCCCATGTACAAACCCATGCTGACAATCTACATGCATGGATATCTTATCCCTCAGAATACTCCCTAGTAGCTTCCTGCCCACAGATGTTAAACTCGCTGGTCTATCGTTCCCAGGCTTTTTCCTGCAGTCCTTCTGACAAACATTTGCCACCTCCAGTCTTCTGGAACCTCACCTGTATTTAATGACTCATAAATCTCAGCCAGGGTTCCTGCAATTTCCTCTCTAGCTTCCCACTGTGTCCTCAGATGCTGTATATCTGGTCAGGAGTATTTATTATTGTTTGAACCTTATCCTCCTATCCACCTTTGATAGCCAACTTGCCTCAGCCTCCTTGCTGAAGACTCGTACTTGACTTTAACACAGCCTGTCTCCCAACAAGGCTGCTCCCAATAGGCCACACCTTGCCTTGTTTTAATTAGCCACTCAATTCGCTAATTTGGATGCTCCAACCAATCAATGGACTTGCTGCTCCAACTTAATAAACCTCTAACAATACAAAGCCATGCTGACTACCCTGAATCATCCTTGCCATATCAAATGCAAGTCTCTCAGATGCCCCTCCAATAACCACTGTTGGAGAAACAAGGAGCTCCAGATGCTAGTTTACAAAAAAGGACATAAAGTGCTGGAGTAACTCAGTGGGTCAGGCAACATCTCTGGAGAACATGGATGGGTGGCATTTCTGGCCAGGACCCTTCTTCAGACTAATTGTGGGGAGGGAGGGAGGGAGGGAGGGAGGGGGAAGAAAGCTGGGCGAGAGGAGAGGCAGAACAAAGTGTGAGGTGTGAGAAGCAGGACAAAGCGTGGCAGACATGACAGGCAGAGCAAAGTATGGCAGGCGGGAGAAGCAGGACCAAAGTATGGCAGGAGGTCGAGGCAGGATAAAGTTGATGTTAACCTCATTCGTCCATCGTTCTCAGACTTTTTCTTGCTGCCTTTTTTAAATAAAGGCACAGCATAAACCAACCTCCAGTCTTCCAGCATCTCACTGATAGGTATGGATGATACAAATATCTCTGCCAGGGGCCCTGCAAATTCTTCCCTAGCTTCTCACTATGTCATTGGGTACAATTGGCGGGGTCCTGGGGATTGATGTACTTTAATGCATGTTTAGACCTCCACCCCTCCATCTTCTATAATGCAGACTCTCTTCGAGACATTACTGTTAAGTTCTCCAAGTTCCCTTGTGTCCACCTTTTCACCACAGAAAATAGAGTAGAAAAATATTATTTGAACACATCGCCCGTCTCCTGTGCCTCCATGTTACAATGACATAGCTGCACTTTAAAGGGACTTATTCTCTCCCAAGTTCCTTTAATATATGAGTAGAATTGCCTTGGATTTTTCTTCACATTATTGGTAAAATGAATAAGTAATGTAATGTTAAGTGTGACATATTGTTAAGTCGCAATGAGGTCACGTACTCCTTTGAAGGATAAGTGTGTAAATTGGGTAACAGAATAGAGCACTGGAATGATCCATGCACAGATCACATAAAATATTGATGTAAGTTAACAGGGTAATACAAATGGAAAACAAAACACTGAAGTTCATTTTTAGATGGAATAAACTCGAATCTTGTGTAGAATCTTTACAACAATAACACACAGGGGAATGTACAGCACATATAACATCAAAAATGCACTGGGTGCTTGAAATCTAAAATATCAACAGAATTACATACAGTAAATACTCAGCAGGTCCGACATTATCACTTGTAACAATGGATATTTGACTCTGCATTCTCGACCTCCTTTGGGATTTCTATGCAAGCACTGAAGTCTAGAGGTTGCGATGAGGAGTGCAGGTGACCCCCAACGTTACTGCAGTTCAGGTAACAGAAATTTACCCTCAGGAAATTCACAAACCCACTAAAAAAAAATGAGATATGACTCTATGGCTCTACATGGAATAAAAATATGCACTCACAAAATGTTTTAAAAAATAAACAAAATATAAGTTTAACTCACATTTCTTGATACATGGCAGATGATGTGCTTTGGCAGCATGGAAAAGTGCAAAATGAGCAGTTTTCTTAGACTACGTTCCCTTTAACGGGGAGGTCACCTGCTTTCTGCTGCCCAAGTTCATTGCTGCTTTCGTTATGGGGATAAATCCTCTTTGATGACAAGTAGGAAGTCCACACAAACATCTTGGGTCAGGTCTTATCTAATATAAAAGGGAAATAGCTACGAAGGACTGGGTGTGAGATTTTCTTTACTGTGTCGACTTGGTTCAAAACTGAAATTTTTGTGTTTTATTGTAATTTTTTGCTTTTATTGTTCTTTTTTTGGTGGATCTTGAACATTTGTGAACGTTTTTGAATGTTGGAAGCATTCAGAAACAGACTGAGATTCATAGCCAGCACTCTCAGTTTTGCAGCATTAATGTGGATGGGGCTTGCATGCACTAAAGTACGCTTCAAAATCTGTTCAGGGAGCTGGAGTGCATCTTCATCACACTTAAGGCTCATTTGAGAACACATCTGGTGCTTATAAGGGATTGATCATATTGTCACGAAGCTTCATTTCTTTTGTTTCTCGAAGGTATCATCAGCCCTGCTTTAAGTGCACAGCCTTTGTATCTTGGAATGCAGCTGTTAATTCTGTTTCCAGGTGAAAAGACACTTGGATAGGCAGGCTTCTGCAGGGTGGAAGAATGATGACAGCTGCCCGGAAAGCCTGCACATACCTGCATGTAGATCCCTTTGTGGCAACACACCAGATGCCCATTAATGGAGCAGAACCTCCTTATGATTGACAAACTCTGCTGGATGGCACACCACTGCCTTAATTAGCATAAGGCGCTATCAACATCTCACTCCCCCTGTGGAAAGGCAGCCGCAACCAGAGATCCATGTGCTCGATCCTTCTGACCACGGATGCCTTGGACCATGTAGTCATAACTCGCCGCCTTGGCAAGGAAGCCAATGGTTATCAGTTGCATTCAGTTGTTGGACACCAAATGTGGGATCCTGCAAATGTCTCTGGAGAGCTCTGGGAATATTCAAGGACAGCAGTGTTGAGGCAGTGATAACTCTATCAGCAGGACCATTAGGCTGCAGGCTTTGTTCCAACAAGCTGCACAATCAACAAAACTCGCACAGCACCCTGTTCAAATGTGTGGTGAAAATCCCTCCTCCGCCTGTACATGCTGGTAACGGGTAAAATGCAGTGCCAAGCTGTTCTGCCCTGTTACTCCTCTTCACAAAGTAGCACTGTGCTGCTATAGCTTTTGTTATCACCCACATCTAATTTAAGGCAGTTTAAATGGCGTGCAAAACATCTATCTTGCTCAAGATAGACACAAGATGCTGGAGGAACTCAACGAGTCGGGCAGGAACTTAATTTTCCAGGAGATAATTAAGAGGTGACATTTCAAGTCAAGACTCTTTATCAGACTCGACCCAAAATGGCACCTATTCTTTTTCTCCAGAGATGCTGCCATGACCTGCTGAATTACTCCAGCATTTTGTGTCTATCTTCGGTGTAAATCAGCATTTGCTGTTCCCTCTTATATATCTTGCTTTAGATTCCAGTATCTGCAGTTTCTTGTGTCCCTATTTAAGTGCAAGGCAGTTGAGAGATGGCCTGAAAGACAATAACATAGAACTACATGCATTTACATGGAAATAAGCATTCAGCCACACGGGTCTGGCACAGAAGCCCATGTGGCTGATGAACTCTCTTCGTTACGTATTACTGCTCATTTTCCTGCATCTGCTACTGAATCCTTCCATTGTTTTCTGCGCCTTTGGCTGGCTTTCCCATTAGCACAGCTTTGCCATTGGTCTAATCAACCCCATGGAGAAGCAACTTGCACATTGCACCACTCAGAGCTTTTCTCAGATTCCTTAACTTTTGCCAAAAATCAGAGCTCGCAAATATAGGTCACACCTCCTGAGTGTATAAGGAATCCCAAAACTGTTCAAAGTAACCTCTCACCCTCTCATTTACAAAGACCACCATTCCAGAAGTTCCGTTCCAGGCAACACAACAGTTATCATTGATTTTAGGATGCTCTGCATTCTGAATAGAAACATATTTTGCTTTCACTGGTGACTGAAATGAAGCCTGGATATAGCATGTCCAGTGGTTTCATTACATTCACAAGGAGGGGGATGCTGCAGGAAGAGTTAAAATTTCCATTTTCTTCCTGGGCAATCATTTCCAATTTTAAATGCGAAGGGCTTTGAACATTGTCAGGGGTCAGTGGACTGATGGACCAGTTTAATGATCCTCAGTAAATCTGATGAATTGAAAATGATGGCAGAAAAATAGAATTATGAAAGTACAGAACCCTAAGACTGAGAAAGCTTACGGGGTAAAAGGTTACCCTTTAAAAAAGCAGAGACTAAATGAGAACAGGCAAGTGGAAGAAAAGTCGCAGAAATTACCCAGGCAGAATAAATTTCCTTAACTATGCCTAGGAGAAATAAAAGCAAATAACAATAATGTAAAGAGTCAGATAAAAGATAAGTTAAAAGTAATTCACCTCCAGGCTTTCGAAACAAAAAAATAATGGTAAGACAGGAGCTGATGGAAGGGAAACAGAAAGCATACATAAAGCACAACAGAGACTTTAGAATAAGAAAGACAGAAGGAATAGCAATGTTGTCTCCAGCCCTGGATTACATGAACTAGCTCTAAATCTGTGGTACAAGAAACAGTGTTCACAAGTAACAAAAATAGGTGAGAAAGCAATTTAAAATAGAGTTCCGACTGAAGGACAGGAATAAATCCTACATCAATTCTGTCTGCAACTAAATCTGGAAGGAAAGCTTTAGGACAAGGGGAACATTGAATGTAACTTGCTTTTTCAGTCAAGTGGGCATCAAGCATTTGGATTACAACAGAGTTTTGTATCTCTAGGTTCCAGTTAACATTATGCACATTTATTCGGGGGTTACTGAAGTTAAGCGTGCTAAATTACTTATTGTCCTTAAAAGAATCAATAAGAGGAAATAGAAGTAAAGTTGATGTAGATAATGAAAGAAAAGTGTCAAGCCTTTGGGACATCGTTGGGAAGAGTATGTAAAGGGCCAAGATCATCACGGTCGATATTGGCTGACATGTTGGGGAATAATCTGTAGCGGCATAAGCTAGAAAGGCAGGGTAAAAGTTCAGACAGTATAAACAAAAACAGCAATCCAATTATGGGCCATTGACCATGGGTAGAGGGGATGACCATGGGTAGAGGGGATGGAAAAGAGCAAGGGACAGTTTGGGATGTCTTGATTTGCACAATAATTATTTTTGCCTAGTCGGTTCGCCCGACTGAGATTGAGAATAGGGATGGAACAATAATCATCAAGACAGGGTGTTTGATGTTCTCAAATGGTAGATGCAAGAAAGGAGGATATGGCATGATGTTACTCCAGCCTACAACAAACATGTGCCAAAGAACGGATGCTTTTAGAATTGTGGACAAGGGGAAAATCAAAACAAATGTCGTTAGAAATGCAAGGATGGAGAAAGTAAGAATGGAGCTCTGTACTGAAGAAATGATTGCGGTCTTCTGAAGAGATCAAGGTGGGGCTTTATTAATTTCAATGAAAATGTCAGTGAGCAGAGTGAAAGCAGGGGAGACGTGTGATATTTATTTAGGCCAGCCGGGGCTCACAAAGTAGCGAGCGGATTTTTTTTCTTAGATCATTTTTCAAAGAGAATTCATGTCAACTTCCCAAATTTAAAAGGCAAATTCTAATCACAAAGAAACAAAGATTGAGACAGCAAATACAACAGAGATGAAAGTTTTAAAGGAAGTATGATATTATGTCCTGAATGACATGTGGAGATTGGTGGTCTCATTACTCCTTGCAAGAGCTGTGGTCATTATATAGACAATCTGAATACACGACAAGAGACTTTTAATTACAAACTCCAGAGTGAAATATCATCACAACATTGAACACAGTTTATTATAATCAATTTCAAATCTAACATTTAAAACCGTAAGAGTCGTCTATCACAGTTTGAATTTTCAGTCCACACGGGGCAGTCACCCCTAATCGATGCCGGATTTAACCAAGAGCACTCAGTTATGAAGTGACAAATACTCAGCAGAGGTTATGGTCTATCTATTGGTGGCAGTTAGAAATTCCCATGTCCTCAGAGGATTATCACAACATCAGAATCTTCAGTGCAATGGGTTGAAAAATGATTCAAGATCACTGTGGTAGATTTGCATATTCCCTTTCACATGGCTTTAAATGTCACCATGTACCTATTTCTGCTTGTCTTGTCACAAAGCACTGAGAAAACACAGTGCCCTTTAGAAATTTTGTCACTCGATTTCATCTGTCAATTTATGTCACCACTTTTTTCATCTGGTTACACGATAAACACAAGCATTCCAGTGGGTGGATCTGGACTGTCGGATCATACTTAGTGAGATTCCACAGCAACAGCCGACATCGTACACCAGACTGATTTCCTTACTGATCTAACATCCAAATGATTGGCTTTATGGAACATGCTCTTATAAGTTGCAAGCTGCATTCACATGTTAAAAGATATGATAAACCTACCTAAATGTGACCATGCAGTACTGTTTCACTGTTCCATGGTAGAAAATACATTTTAAATAGAGTGAAATGTGATAACTGCTTCTTTCAAGTTGGTGCATATCAATCAGTAGATGCAATTGAGCACTTCCAAGCATACAACAATTTTAGTGTCAGATATTCACCAAATTACATTGAATTCTGGGCAGCTACATCAAAAACTATTTTTATTCTCAATACTTCATGAGGTCTACAGGGGTGGGAGATTGCAACCTTCACGTGGTCCACCCTGTTTCGACGAATGCAATCAACCTGGCGTGCACAATCAAATAAGATCAAATAGAACAAGTTGTCCTACAACTTTAGGCTGTGCACGCCATATGCAAGAAGAAGATGAGATCTATATTGTAAACAATACACCCAACCTAACATGCTAATCTCCCAAATCCACTAACCATATCTTGAATAGCTCAAATGCTGGCCGCTCCCCCAAAAGGCCTCCAATGGAGACCCTGAACTCCAGCATTCAGTTCTCCTGTCTTGTTTCTGATTGCAAACAACAACCTTACCCCACCTAAAAACTCAGGCCCCGAACCTCTTCACTTCTTCTGCAACTCTCTGATGTCAATTGTGATCACTAATCTCAAGGATCTCAATCAATTCCTCCCATGTGCACTAATACTCTGCTGCTCCAGTTCCATTTATCACACTAGTCTCCAAATTGTCAAACAATGTGTGCAACTTCCAATACAATTATACAATTTATTTGTTGTCATTTGAACCTAAGTTCAAACGAAATTTGGTTTCTGCAGTCATACAAACAAGTAAAAAGAACCAAGATACAACACAATTTACACAAACATCCATCACAGTGAATCTCCTCCTCACTGTGATGGAAGGCAAAGTCTTGTCCCTCCCCTGCACTCCCCATTCTCCTCCCGATATCAAAGTCAAAGCCCCCGGCGGGCGATGGTAAATATGTCCCGCGGCCATTAAAGACGCGCCGGGCGATGCAAGGCCACGCTCCGGGTCGTGATGTTGGAGCACCCGGTAGCGCTAGCAAGTCCCGCGGCCATTTAAAGCCGCGCCGGGCGATGTAAGACCCCGCTCCAGGTCATCTTCAACCCCGCAACTCGGGCGGGAGAAGTTGCCGTTGCGGGAGCCCCGAAAAGCGGTCTCCCACCAGGGACCTGCGAGTTCCCGATGTCACCGTCCACCAGGCCGGCGGCTGGAGCCTCCGAATCTTCGGGGTCGGGCCGCAGCAGTTCGCCACCACAGCTCCTCCCGTTCCGAACTCGGCCAGCTCCGCGATGGTGAGTAAGTCCGCCGGCTCCGCGACTGGAGCCCCAGGTCAATTGTGATTTAAACCAATTGTGATTTAAACAAAAAAATAATTAAGGGTTGTGGGCAGTAGGCTGAAACAGTACTTATTGACCTATCCCCAATTGCAAGTGACAAAAGGGGTGATGAGCCAGCATCTTGAACTGCTACAGTCGTTGAGGTGCTAGGGAGGGTTTTCTAAGATTTTGACCCAGCAATATGAAGGAACGACAATATATTTCCCCGTCAGGGTGGTGTGTGGCTTGGAGAGCGACTTCCAGGGGATGGTGTTCCCATCCTTTTTCTGCTCTGGTCCCTCTAGCTCTACCTCCTGAAGTGAAGGTGATGGTACTCCAGGCGGTACAAATGCACTAAAATCTCCTCCAACTAAACTCTGAGAAAGCTGAAGCCATTGTCATTTTTCCTCATTGTTGACAAATCTTGCACCTTGAACCAGACAATTGAGCCTGTTATATCCAACTCAGAGGTGCTTCTGGGGTGGAAGATTGCAACCTTCACGTGGTCTGCCCTGTTTCGATGAATGCAATCAACCCGGCGTGCACAATCAAATAAGATCAAATAGAACAAGTTGTTCTACAACTTTAGGCTGTGCACGCCATACGCAAGAAGAAGAAGAGGTGCTTCTAGAAATGTTTATGTGCAGTCATACAGCCCAACTAGTCCAAGAAAGTAGCATAGACATATATATGTATAATATGTGCTTGTGTGTGTACGTTTGTATATATATATTTTTTTCACCGAGTATTATGCTCACATATCTATTTTGCTGCTGCAAGTAACAATTAGTGATCACAATTGTTCCATCTGCGGACATATGACAATAAAACACTTGATTCCTATCAATCTGTCACTGTTTCAGCTTAGATTCTGATGAAACCCAGGATTTGACACCTCCTCATTTAACTATCCTGATAAACCTTGGAGTATTGTGTGCAGTTTTGGTCTCCTAATTTGAGGAAGGACATTCTTGCTATTGAGGGAGTGCAACGTAGGTTCACGAGGTTAATTCCTGGGATGGCAGCGTGTCATATGAATGGAACGACTGGGCTTGTATTCACTGGTATTTAGAAGGATTAGAGGGGATCTTATAGAAACATAAAATTATTAAGGGATTGGACACGCTAGATGCAGCAAACATAGATACATAGATACATAGAAAATAGGTGCAGGAGTAGGCCATTCGGCCCTTCGAGCCTGCACCGCCATTCAATATGATCATGGCTGATCATCCAACTCAGTATCCCGTACCTGCCTTCTCTCCATACCCCCTGATCCCCTTAGCCACAAGGGCCACATCTAACTCCCTCTTAAATATAGCCAATGAACTGGCCTCAACTACCCTCTGTGGCAGAGAGTTCCAGAGATTCACCACTCTCTGTGTGAAAAAGTTTTTCCTCATCTCGGTCTTAAAGGATTTCCCCCTTATCCTTAAGCTGTGACCCCTTGTCCTGGACTTCCCCAACATCAGGAACAATCTTCCTGCAATGTTCCCGATGTTTAGGGGAGTCCAGAACCAGGGGCCACAGTACAAGAATAAGAGGTAGTCCATTTGGAACTAAGATGAGGAAAAACTTTTTCACCCAGGGAGTTGTGAATTTGTGAAATTCTATGGCTCAGAAGGCAGTGGGGGCCGATTCACTGGATGCATTCAAAAGAGAGTTAAATAGAGCTCTTAGGGTTTGCAGAATCAAGGGATATGGGGAGAAGGCAGGAATGGGGTACTGATTGTGAATGATCAGCCCTGATCACATTGAATGGCGGTGTTTGCTCGAAGGACCGAATGGCCTACTCCTGCACCTATTTTCTATGTTTTTATGTATCTTTTCTAAACGCTGGCACCTTTGTCACTCGGGAGATATTTTTACCTTGTCCAGCTGTTCATAAGATTGCAAGTGTGATGTGAGCGTTTTATGGGTTGAGTAAGGAATTTCAGTTACTTTAAATCCACTTTTTCAAGAGTGCAAAAGCACAAATGTATATTCATGTCTCTTCTCACGTGGCCTACAACCATTATTGTCATCATCATCATTTGAGTGTAAAAGTCCTTCACACCAATTAATTACAAAACCATCCATCACCCCAACCCTCTCGTGGTGAGTTTGTTAGTTCTCTCTGTGACCGCATGGGTTTTTTTTCTGGGTGCTCTGGTTTCCTCCCAGCTTTCAAATACATGCAAAGGTTTGTAGGCTAATTGGCTTCCGTAAATTGTCACTAATATGTAGGATGGTTCATTTTGTTTGGATGACCGCTGGTCGGCACAGACTCAGTGGGCCGAAAGGCCTGTTTACACGCTGTATCTCTAAACTAAACAAAAGTGAGCAAAAGAGCTCTAATTATTACTCCATCTATGGATGTAACTCAGTTGGGCATTTCAGCCACAAAGAGCTGTGACAATGTCTGAATTCATATTCATTTTGGAGACAAGAGTAAAAGTCATGCTTTTGGTGTTGTGATTGTCTGACATTCCCACTGCAGCTGAGTACATCTTGACTATTGATGGTATAGCAGACTTTTAACGCAAGTAGGATGCGAGATAAGCTGGAGTATGGAGATGGGAAAGTCACTTGTCACCACTATCTCTGGTATAGTATATAGCCATACACAAAACACCTTCAAGATTTTTTCAATTGCTTCTTTCAGCCCTGTTGCATTTTAAATGGTTACTGTTCCTGCACTTTGAATTTCTAATCATAAAACAACATGGAGAAGACGCCCTGATTTGCCGGCAAGTTACAATGCATTCTACAATGTTGCTTTGGTTATTCTGAAGGAAGATAGTAGCATCATTCATAGGTCAGTGAAATGCAATCTGATGAGTTAGGGAAGCTATTCGAGTGCCAGATTGCTATTCCAGCTACAAATCAGATAGACTGGTCAGTGATAATGATACTGCCTCTGGAGATAAATCTCATACACTGTACACAACAGGAGGAAGAAAGCTTCTCAAAAGAGCATTTAAAACGGGGAAGACAACCGAAAAAAGTTTGAGGAAAGTGTTATTACCAGAAACTATTGATGGAACTGATTCATCATGAACTAAATTGGTAATTGAAAATCAAGAAAACTGCAGATGCCTTGAAGTCCAAAATGAAAAAAACAGAACTTGCTGAAAACATCATTGCCATGACAACACTAGCCTCACCTCATCAGATATATTTTCTTTGTCCTACAGATTATTCCCCCACCTTCTGTGCCTCTTTAAACTAATTTTTTCATAATCCTTCTCAGTTCTGAAGGAGGATCTTCGACCTACAACATTAACTCTGCTTCTTTTTCCGTAGGCGCTGCCTGATCTGCTGAGCATTTCCGGCAATTGTTAGTTTTCATTATGAAATATCCTGGACCTGAAACAAGTTAACAGGAATAAAAGTAATGCACAGCAATATTCAAATTAACCCAGCTTCCAGTTTGACCTCAAAACCTTCAATTTATTCTTCTACTGCTAAAATTATTGAATTAATAGCATCACCTATTCTCAGCATGAGGGGGAATTGATACCTTAAGTGCTACAGAGAAAATGATTCTAAATTGTGCTCAAATTTGCAATACAGAATTATGCTTCAAGCTTCCACTAAAGTCATCTGCACAATAATAAGCATAAAAACATCCATTAACTAGCACAATCGGTCATCCAAATAGAATGCAATTATTTCTTTATTTTCTTTATCTTGAGATGGATTCCTTCATATTTTTTTATAAATGGAAATGGTGCAACTTTATAATTACAGCTGCAATTGAGTTTATCAGTAAACATTTGTACCGTCAAAGGTTTTTGTGGATGATTGTACCACTTGTATTAACTGGAAAGCAGTCCTCCTTCTCAGGCAAACGATTGTCTCAATAACATAGTTGGAACCCAAGCTGCAATTTTGACGGACAGTTGAGAAATGTTTCCAACTATCATATTGTTAATTCTGGCCAAATTGGAGAACCCAGAACACTGAAATTGAGTTAAGGCTTCTGGGATGCTAGGCCATTCGGTCAATTTAAATGTGCCTTCTGCAGAGATGGGACAAGCTGCAGAATGGTGCCAGTTTGTCTAGAGCCTAGTTAAGAGCTGCAGGAAAAGAATGAAACATCTGCAGATCCTGACAATTAGGTGCAAATTGCATGAATGCAATTTGGATGAATGCAAACCAGACACACACATTGTACATATTGTTGCAAAGCTTTACTTTGCTAGATGGTGATTGGATTAAGTATTGAGCCTTGTCTGGGTTTCTTGAATATCTGGGTAAATGTTGCAATGTTTGCTTCCTTTCAGAAGCACCGTTTGAATACATTGTATTAGTTACTGTATTATTGGGTTAGGGAAATGTCTATCATGTACTGGGTTAATCGATATCTGTTATTGGACTGTAAAGAGACCACCCACATTTGGTTCGGCCCCTCAAGGTTCGGGGACCTATAAAAGACCGCTCCCACGAGGTCCTGTGTTGATCTTCTGGGAGAACGCAGGACAGGGTGACCTTCTGGAGTGTCTCTGCTTGAGCGAGGCTAAAGAGTGCTTGATCAGGCAGATACGAGGATCGAACCTGCGGTAGTTAGGTATAGTAGTGGGAACTGTAATTCTGTTTTGTCAAAGTAAAGATTAGTTGTGCAAGTGCTTGACTCAGTGATTTTTGACTGAAACTAGACTGGAGGAAGCTTAGAACGAGCTATTTACAATATCATTTCAATCACAACATGCAACATGACACAAAGCTATGTTCTTAGAAACTAGCCCTTGATCACATTTTGATCAAGAAACCCACAGAGACATTTGTCACAGTGTTACCTCCTGGTTTTCTGAGCGTTTGGATTCAGCTGTAATCCACGTAGTCACTCAACATGTCAGCGCTTTGGTGAGTATCATCACCTGCTTGTATCCACAGCTAGCTTAAAATAACTCTTCACTGTCAGAATGACAACAAAGCAACAGATTAAAATCCCTCTCATCATCCTTGCACCACCAGTACAAATCTCAGTATAAACTCATCTATTTTATCCTCAAAAGTTATTTGGATAGGTGCATGCAGAAGAAAGTTTTAGAGGGATGTGGGCCAAATGCGGACCGGTGGGACTCGTGTAGGTGGGGCATCTTAATCGGCATGGGCAGTTTGGGCCGAAGGGCCTGTTTTCAGTCTATCTGGCTATGATCATCTAAAACACTTCTTTCCTGCTCAACATCGGTTTATGGTACAGCTATTTGTCAGTGGCTTGGGACTTTTACATTGACATGGTACATTAATGCAAGTTGATTCTGTTATGTCAAAGCCAAAAATGAAAGAACGCGGCTCAAAACCTTCTGGTCACACTGTGTGCTTCATGCCGTGTAATGAGTATTAAGGTCTGGTCACTGAGACACAAAGAAGATCACAAAGTTCCAGGCTGCTTACCAACAGCAGGAGAAGAATGCATGATAAGGGAAGATTTTAGAAGCTTGGAATTTTCCGTCTTGAACAGAACTGGCTAAAGCAGGCAATGGCTGCAGTGGATAGAATAATTAAACATGATGAAAGGAGGTAATAATAAAAAAATGAACTGAATACACAAGAGGTCAAGAAACATCTCAAGTGAATGACAAAATACTTCCTGAAGTATCAATTTCAAAACGAGCTTAGTATTTATTTATTTATTTTTTGCATTAGTTTTGTTCCTCAAAATATCACTGCAATTGTGACTTGCCATTCTGTCACTGAATTCCTGTAGTTTGTGATCACCTTCAATATGAAGAGCATTAAGGTGACCCTTTTCTCTCTCAGAGACATTCAACAGCAGCTTGTGCAGTGATTCAGTTTATCTTGACACGTCTGCAGTTAATGTGGTAGCCAAACAACCAACATAGCTTGCATTGACCTGCTCACCTAATGTAATTCTGACAAAATAAGCACATTAACACGTCCCTTTTGCCGAGATTCCCATTAAACATGCATTTGAGAGTAATTTTCTGGTGCTTTGTGTGCACTAATTGGATTCCTAAACTGGATCATTCATTTATATGTTACAGTCATTTGTTTTACAGCTGCAGTATGATAGGAATCTGGAGTTTTTATGCCTTTGATGAACATTTCTCAATGGATGTCTTTGAGATAATGCAATCTAATCAGAATTCCAAGCAAAATATTCTGAAGAAATATTGCGACTAAAAGCTGATTAGTACAGTATCCTAAAATCTATAGTACCCTCAAATTGCATTGGGTAGAACATTGGAGATACGTAATGTTAAAATAAATCAACTTCAATGAGACCGAACAATTTTTGATATTCATGAGAAAATTGCAGGAGTTTGAAAACATAAAATTACTGCATTTCAACTTTGTCAATTGTGCATTATTTAATAAACTTGGAGGTGCTATGGTTCAATCATCAATCCGATGGTGCATATGTCACTGTGTCTCTTCCATGCAGAGAGGATGCTGACATCAAGAGTCACTGCTGCAGTAAATAAATCTACACATAATCAGTTATCCACCACGTTCCCCAGTACCTAGCACATCTGGCATTGAGTAGAGGGGTAAACACATAGATAAAACTGGAAAAATTAATATTCTGTTCTCTTTCCACAGCTCAGCTAGTGCAAGTCATGACAATCTTCTTACATGGCTCTTTTTAAGCTTATGTTGATCACTTCCAGATGGCAAATGTTGATTCTTGTAAACCTTTGTTTATCAAGCCTCTATATCCCATTCAGATCATTTTCCTTTAGTCTTCAGAATGATTCAACACTCTATTTGTGTCGGAAGCACATTTTCACCTCAATGTGAGCGCCCACATTTTTCCAGTGACCAAGTTGCACCAGAATGTCACTTGTCTTTTCACTCGAGTAAGCCTCCACATGCTCTCAGGATATTTTCGCACTGTCCTCTTTGCTGTGCAAGCAATTGAAATGATCCTTTGTGAACCATTCTTTTTTTTTGTAACTTTTTATCTTTTGCCTATTATTTTCGAGGATTTAAATCGCGAGAATGAAATAAATTGAACCAAAAGACATGAGGGCAACTTTCTACTATTCAATTTTGTCTGAGGAAATCTTAGCCTCAGTTCCACTTTCCTGCCTGTTCCCCATCACTTTTGACTTCATCTGTCTATTCATCTCATCCTTGGATACATTCAATGATTCCGCCTCCACAACTCTGGCATCCAACCCTTTGTGAGAACATTTTTTTTTCTTAAGGTATAGAAGCAAGGAACTGCAGATGCTGGTTTACAAAAGAGCGCACAAGGTACTGGAGTAACTAAGCAGGTCAGGCAGCGAACATGTTCTCCAGAGATGCCGCCTGACCCGCTGAGATACGCCAGCACTTTGTGCCCAAATTTCTACTTAACTCCATCGTAATAGACAACCCCATAACCCAAGACCATGGGACTAGTGATAAGGGAGATATCTTCTGTGTCAAGTTCATAAGTTACGAGAGCAGAATTCAGCCATTCGGCCCATCAAATCTACTCCACCATTCATTCATGGCTGATCTATCTTTCCTTCTCAACCCCATTCTCCTGCCTGCTCCTGTAACCTTTGACACCCTTACTAATCAAGAACGTGTTAACCTCTGCTTTAAAAATACCCAATGACATGGCCTCCACAGCTGTCTGTGGCTATGAATTCCTACAGATTCACCACCCTGTGGCTAAATAAATTCCTCTTCATCTTCTTTCTAAATGTACATCTTTACAATTTATCATGTGGGCCAAAGGGGCTGTTCCTCTGCTGTCCTGTTCTATACTCCATGTTCCGTGTTCTCCACATGCCCAAAAATGCAAGTAGATCCCTGCTTAAATCTGAAGACTAACACAGCACATAGTACTTGGGTGTAGGGCCCCAAGGCTCTGTTCTTTTTATCTTGCTCACAGCTTGCTGTATAATATGTAGTTTTGAGCATGTTAATCTTTAGATGTTCAGGATAAATTGGCGAAGCGGGTTAAAAAGCCACACTAGATCCTTGGCTTTATTCAATAGAAAAGCAAGAAAGTACAATGAGCCCTTGATAAACATGGGCACAGCTGCAGCTTGTGTAATGAGTTTTGGCACTGCTCTTTGGGAATGATGTGAAGGTCTTAGAGGATGCAAAAAAGATTTACTAGAATTATCCCAAGGATAAGAGAAATCGCTTATGTGAATAGACCAAAAAACCTTGTGTTACCCTTCCTGGGAGGAGAGAAGCAAAGGGGTGCTTTAATGGATGTGCTTGAAATCATGAGTGGTCTAAAAATAGCAAAAGAAAATAAAATTACTGGTGGAAGAGTCAAGAACTGGAGGACATAAATTTAATATGATTTTCAAGAGAACTAGAGTGGATGGAAGGAATAGCATTTTATTTTAAACAGAATAAAATGTTGGAATCCAGAACCCATTGCCGGAAGCGCAGCTGAAAGCAAATTCAATTGTGACTTTTAAAAAGGAATGAGATTAAAATTTAAAATAAAATAAAAATTAACGGTGATGGGGAAGCAGTCAGAGAATGGGACGAACAGAAATGCCCTAACAGGAACTTGATGGGCAGAATGGTCTTCACCAGCATGATGCCTATGCTAAAATTCAGCACAGTTCACTGTCACTTCATTTGTTCTTACATTTGTGGCAAACAATATAATAGAACTTTATTTATACCAGGAGGGAAATTGATCTGCCAACTGTCATAAAATACAAGATACATGAAACATGAAATTAAAGTGGCGAGTGGAAAGGATTGGGGATGTGCAAAGATTTGGGGAGGGGGGCGGGTGGGTGGAAGGGGGTAGGGGGAGTCAGTCTACACCATGTCAGAAGAGGGAGGAGTTGTACAGTTTGATAGCCAAAGGGAAGAAGGATCTCCTGTGACGTTCTGTGCTGCATTTTGGTGGAACCAGTCTGTTGCTGATGGCACTCCTCAGGTTAACAGGTCGAAACACAAGATTTTTCACATTCACTTTGCATTTCTCAATTTCCAGTTATTCACATTATATGATAAGAGTATGCAGTCCTTAAAATAGGGAGACTGCAAAGCACAGAAGAGTTTGAGAGGTCACCAAGGGTTTGATTCAATGGTAAATGTAGATTATGGAGTGAATTATAGGTAATAGCCGTGACATGGGAGCAAGAAATATCTGGGTAATTATGAGAGAATCAAAATGGCCCCATTACACCGAGCTGGACTGATGGAGGAGAGGGTCGAAAGGATGATCGTGTAGTCAATCAAATCAAAGGTTATACAGAGAGTCATGAGCATGGTCACAATATTGGTTGTCATGAGATTTTAATTGCAACTCTTTGGGTGTTGAAATTGACTGGAATGTATTTTTTATTAAGAAGTGACAGTGCCCTTAAGAAGGGCTTTTAATCCATGTATGACAGAACGGAATGACAGAGGAAGCAAATGAGCTTTGCATTTAAGAAGACATTATCATTTCTTGGATAGATGGATAAATGGAAAATGACTCACTTTTTTATCCAAGATAGGTATCTCCATGCAAAGCTATCAAGTACATTTGCAGAGTGGGAGAAACCAGTGCTGCACAGATTTTAAAAGTTTCGAGAAAGTGATGAAAAAGAAACTCTAAAATGATATACTCTGAGATATAGCAGTTGGTGGAATGAAAACTGAAACACATTTCAGCAAGGAAGAAGGTTATTTGTCCATGCCAGATCTCGTTCCAAGTCAGAAGCATATACTCTTCCATCTGGAGAGAATGATGAATAGAAAGTTGTAGAAGGGGGAGAAAGTAATTACGTAAGGAATGTAGTTGTAGAGATTAGAAAGAGAACGTTCCTGTTTCTGGGGAGATCAGCCAGCTAAGAGTGAGAAAACAGTTTAAGATTAAATCAGGTGTTCATAAAAGCAAATAAAATTGGAGTGCAGAAAGAGTTTTTTCAGGCCATGAATTCTGACCATGAGCAATGGAATGAAAGGGAGGGAATGGGAGCCTTGACATTGGTGCAGGTAACACTATATTCCAAGTTGAATTTCAGTGCATCATGGACCATGGCAGTGAAGGACTCAACCCTGTGATTTCGGCCACACAACAGCCATGCAAGGCAGCCACTAAACCTCTCCCCATATTCACACTGTGGTCTCAGACTGTACTAGACTGCTAACAAACACAATGTTAGAACAAAGCCACAAACAGACTGGAAGAACACTACCTCATATTTTACTTTGGAGTCACGTGAGTGACTACGTGAAGAACCCCGCCAGTGCGCCTGCGCGTCATTACGTCAGACGCCTTGACGCAAACGGACGTGAGTCTAGTGGATTTGTAGTTTTCAAATACAAGGTAAGTAAAAACTTTTTTCAAGTATATGCAGGTCCGTTTACTGTGGGTCTGTGGGAATTTTTTCCACAGATGCCATGGAAAAAACGGGCAGGGGGAAGAGGCGAGCGACTCAGCCGACAGAAAGTCGGGAGTCTGCGGTTAGAGACCAACCGCCTCTAACCCCGGTACAGTCGCCAGCGGTGAGCGTAGCGACTGTGGACCTGGGGCTGCTGAAAACACAGTCAGCGCCTGTCGGGCGAAAGGCCAAGTTTAAATCCAGACAGCCCACGGAGGAGGAGTCCCAGGCAATGGAAGTAGCTCCAGGGCTAGATACTGCTTTTGAGCGTATTGCCCAAATGAAAAGCCTTGTACATAGGCTGTTGGAGCAAAGTACACTCAGGGAGGGGTGTACTGAAATCCAAGCTGCTGGAAGCAGCTCAACAGCTCCTGGTACAGGGCTGATGGAATGCACCCTCAGGGATGAGGAGCGTGCCATGGGTCATGAGAGTTCAGACCCCGACTCTGACGGTGAGGCTATACAAGGTGAAGAACGGCAGCTGGCAGATATTCCACCACTGGCAGTACGATTCGCTGCCCCGTCAGGGTCAGGAGAGCCATTAGGAGAAGAATTGGCCTCCCTAATAAATTACTTGGTTTCCCATCAGCTGGAACAGCAGATGGATGAGACTGTAAGAAAGCATGAGACCCCAAGTAACTGTGTGTTGCTGAAAGCACCAGCAGTGAATCAAATCATCTGGAATCAGTTGGGTATGACTATGAGAACTCAAGAATTAAAATTGCAGAGAATATTAAAGCTGCTGGGTTCTGGAATAACTGCTTTTGCCAGAATAGCGGATAAAAGCCAAGAGATGACGGAGTTGCATCAGGATGCACTGGGGTTGCTATGCAGCACCCACTTCGAGATCAATTGTCTGAGCAAAGGTGCTATACGGCCTACTATGAATCCAAAATTCGCAGCACTCTGCAAACCAAGTAATATACAATTACCCAACTTACTCTTTGGAGAGGATCTCGGGAGACGTACTAAAGAGTTGGAAGATGAAGCGAAAATAGGATTGATGAAAACATCAATGGTTGTAAAGTCTGTAAAGAGGAAGTATCCTTTCAGACGTCATACGGATCCCGAACCAGGACCAAGTTGCTCATCAACGTAGGGACGTAGTTGGCGGCCTGCAGCGGGAGCAAGAACCAGTGGGGGTGCTTCCGGGAGAACCCAGGGATCTCAGGGTACTCAAATGACTCAAGAGGTAGGTGGACCTGGTTCTCATAGATTAAGTCCAAAAGTTGGAGGCAGATTACATCTCTTCTATAACAATTGGAAGAAGATTACTTCAGATGTGGTAATTCTGAATAGTATACAAGGATTTCGAATTGAATTCAATCAAAATTATGATTTGCCTGTCCAGCATGTTCCTAGCAGAACTCTCCACTTTGCACAAAAAGAAGTGATGGAGGTTCAAGCTGCACTTGAAACCCTATATATAAAAGGGGTTATTGAAGAATCAGTCTACCAAATTCACCAATTTGTGTCAAATGTATTCCCTTGATCAAAAAAGGATGGAGGATGTAGGATTATTCTAGACTTGACAAGTCTGAATCCTTTTGTTCAATTTAGACATTTTAAAATGGAGACATTTGTGACTGCCAAACAACTTATTTCAGAAGCATGTTATATGGCAACTATAGATTTAAAAGATGCATATTATTCAATGTCTGTTCACTCGGAAGATAGGAAGTATCTTAAATTTACATGGATGAACCAGTTATGGCAGTTCAAAGCCCTGCCTAATGGGTTAACGTCCACTCCCAGAATATTCACAAAATTGTTAAAACCAATTCTGGGGTTGCTGAGAAGCCAGGGGCATGTACTAATGGCATACTTGGATGATGTCTTGATTATAGGAAAGACAAAACAGTCAACAGAAGCATCTGTTGCAGTTGTGAAATCAACTTTTGAAAGTTTGGGGTTTCTAATTCATCCAAAGAAATCAAGGTTAACACCATGTACCTCAATTGATTATTTGGGGTTCACAATTGATTCAGTCCAAATGAAAATTACTTTGCCCAGGGAAAAAAGGGTGGAGTTGATTAGAGATTGCAGTAATCTGTTAAACGAGCAAAAACCCTCAATCAGACAGGTGGCTCGAGTACTGGGAAAATTAGTAGCAGCATTCCCAGCAGTCCAATACGGACCATTACATTATCAACAGCTGCAGAGAGTTAAAGAACAGGCACTGAGAATGCATGCTGGTCATTTTGATAGAACCATGCAACTAACAACAAATGCTGTTTCTGATCTGCAGTGGTGGATTCTACATGTCTCAAGCAGTTCCAGCAAAGTGCTGATTGAACAACCTTCCATGATATTACAAACTGATGCCAGTGCACTAGGATGGGGTGCAACTGACTTAGCATCTAGCTGCGGAGGCAGATGGAATCAGGAAGAGTCATTGTTACTGCAGACATGGGGAATTAACTATTTGGAGCTTGTAGGATGTTTCTATGGACTCCAAGCTTACTGTTCTAACACAACTAATAAGCATGTTCAAGTTCAAATTGATAACACAACAGCAGTTGCCTATATTAATCATATGGGTGGAATCAAGTCGGTGTCATGTGACAAAATGGCTAATCAAATTTGGTCTTGGTGTATTGGAAAGAACATTTGGGTTTCAGCTATCCATCTACCAGGTAGAATTAATACGATAGGAGACACCAGGTCACGAAAGTTCCATGATAATAAAGAATGGATGTTGAATCGAGAGGTATTCAAGGACATAGTAATCAGATTTGGAATGCCAGACATCGACTTGTTCGCATCTAGACTGAATCATCAGCTATTGAGATATGTGTCATGGGAACCAGATCCAGGAGCAGTGGCGATTGATGCTTTCTCGCTACATTGGGGTGGTATGTTTTCATATATATTTCCACCTTTCTGCCTCATAAGCCGATGTTTGCTTAAAATCAGGCAAGATGCTGCTTCAGGGGTATTAGTAGTACCAGATTGGCCTACACAGCCATGGTATCTGTTGATATTAGAATTAACAACACAAAAGTTGATGAAAGTCCCAAAAAGAAGTAATCTATTGCTGCACCCTGTTGCTTTGTTGATTTGCAGGTTTTAAGAAGGCCTTTTCTGGGGTGAGGACTGTCTGAGCGTACTGTGGACATGCTTACGGCAGCCTGGAGGAAGAGCACTCAAAAACAGTACCTTTCTTATATTAAGAAATGGGAAGAGTTCTGTGTACAAAATAATGTGGAATATAGTACTGCAGATATTTCAAATGTTTTAGAATTTCTGTCAAAACTTTATTATGATGAAGGTTTGAGTTATAGTGCAATTAATTCAGCCAGAAGTGCATTGTCCTCGTATTTGGTTCTGGATTCAGAAAGAAATCCAATTGGGTCACACCCACTTGTTTCCAGACTGATGAAAGGAATCTTTAATTCCAAACCTCCAAAACCTAGGTACATGACAATCTGGGATGTAAGTGTGGTGCTGAAACTACTTTGTGAATGGTCACCAAGTGTGTTTTTACCTTTGCCCAAGCTCAGTATGAAAGTAGTCATGCTTATGGCATTAGTGACAGCACAACGAGTGCAAACACTTGGAAAATTACAAATAGACATGATGGAAGTAACTGAAGACAAAGTTACATTCTATATCTATGACCTACTGAAGCAAAGTAGGCCAGGTGTGACAGGATTTAAAATTGTGCTAGCAGCATATCCAAAGGATCCTTGTCTCTGTATCAAGACATATTTGTTACAATACATTGTCACAAAGAATTTGAGAGATATGGAAACTGGGTTGTTGATCACACACAAGAAACCACACAAGAGAGTTTCAGTACAGACTATATCCAGATGGATAAAAGAAGCCTTAACAGCTGCTGGTATTAACATTGATGTTTTTACGTCTCACTCGACTAGGGCAGCAGCAACGTCGGCGGCCAGGGCGAAAGATGTCCCCGTCGACCATATCCTCGCAGCCGCCGGGTGGTCCATTGAGTTGATGTTTCAACAATTTTACCATCGGCCTATTGTTAATGCGGGATTGTTTGCAGAAACTATTTTAAGTTCTGTGTAAATTCCTCTGGTTTAAAGGGGATCTGATTAATTTCATTATTAAAATAAATGAATTACTGCATTTGTGGTACAAATGTTATTATGAATGCTTCATTGATTATTCTCGTTCCGAGTCAATCAATGCAGTGAGAAGCCGGGATTGATCTACGGCATGAAATCACAAAGCTTTAAAATCTTCACGTAGTCACTCACGTGGCTCCGAAGTAAAATAGTAAGATTAAACGAGAACTTACCTAAGTTTGAAGTTTGATCTTTATTTTATGAGGAGTTACGTTGGTGATTACGTGCCCACCATGACCCAACTCTCTATCATAAAGGTCAGATGGAAGTTCTTGTATTACTCATTTTATTATGATACTATATTACTTCGCTTGTTGTTTTTTGTGATTTCACACCGCTGCTTTGAAGATTGACGCGCAGGCGCACTGGTGGGGTTCTTCACGTAATCACCAACGTAACTCCTCATAAAATAAAGATCAAACTTCAAACTTAGGTAAGTTCTCGTTTAATCTTACTATTCTGCTTGAAAAGCCTACAACCCAACACCATGAACAACTAATTCTCCAATTTCAGGCAAACCCTCCCCTCCGATCTTTCTCATCTAACCAGATTCTCTGCTACCCCCCCATCCACCCTCCCGTGCTAGTGCACACCCTTCCTTCCACTCTCCTTGCCCTCATCATCCAGTTCATTTCCCCTCATCTACCTCCCACATCTGTTCATGACCCTCTACTCCATGTCCTCCATTTTTATTCCCTTCACCCATCTCTATTCCCTTCACCCCACCATCTCTCCTTCATGATCTTAGAGTCATGACGTTATGCAGCATGGAAACAGGTCCTTCATTCCAACTTGTCCATGCCGACCAACGTGTCCCATCTACACTAGTGCCACCTACCTGCCTTTGGCCCATATCCTTCTAAACCTATCCTGTTCCTGTCCACAAGTATTTAAGATGTTGTGATAGTACCTGCCTCAACTATCTCCTCTGGCAGCTCGTTACATATACCTAACAGCCTTTGTGTAACAAAAAATGTCCCTCGGGTTCCTATTAAATCTTTCCCCACTCACATGAAACCCATGTCCTCCGGTTCTTGATTCCCCTACTCTGGGTAAAAGGTAAAAATCCTAGCCTACTCAACCTCTCCCTCTAGCTCAGGCCCTCGGGTCCTGGCAACATCTTCATAAATCTTCTCTGCACCATTTCCAGCTTAACATATTCCATATTTTCTATAACAGGGTGACTAAAACTGAATACACTACTCTAAATGTGGCCTCACCAATATCTTGCACAACTTTAACATAACATTTAACTTCTATACTCAATACCCTGATTGATGTAGACCAATGTGCTAAAGCCCTTTTGACCACCTTATCTACACATGACACCACTTTGAAGGAACTATGTAACCACACTTCTAGATCCCTTAGCTCTACAACAGTCTCCAGAGCCCTGCCACACTGTGTAGATCCTGCCCTGGTTAGACTTCCCAAAATCTATATCATTGATATTGTCTGTCAAACAGCAATGGGCTCAGCACCGAACCTTGAGGCACACCACTAGTCACAGGCTCTTCATTTCACTTTACATCTTCCTTTTCCATCAGATCCACCATGTGCACCCTTTTGTCTTCTCCACAGTCTTGGATACCACCTTCCATCCACCTTGGATACCATCTGTACCCTTCTCTCCCCATCTAATTTATCTGCCAATACTCAGCTTCCTCACCCAGCTCCATCCACCACTTTCCATCTCTTGCCCTATCCTTTCCTCTCTCCTCTTTCTACCAGTTCTCTCCCCTCAACCCCATCAGTATGAAGAAGGGTCTTAATCCAAAATGCTGTCTGTTCATTTCCCTCCACAGATGCTGCCCGACCCATTGATTCCAGTAGTTTTAATTTTACGTTGACCGATCACTCCTGGTCTTGCTCATTTGCACAGGCAACAAATCTTCCCATGACAATAATTTTAAAATTGCATTCTGTTATTCCCTCAGGGCCTCACCATTTGTTATTGCAGTCACCAACTTTGTGCTTTCAATCCTCACCATCCGCTCTGCCATCCAACCTCTGTGGCAGTCACATGTGCCAATACATCTTGGATTTATTGTTCCTGCAATTTAGGCCATTAGTGCATCCACTATTTTAAGTCCTTGACTCATTTTCTTTAAAATCAGAAATGTCACCAAATTGAAATGTCTTGATCCAAATATTAACTTCTGACCACATGCTGCCATATGAGGTAGTTGAGGCTGGGACTATCCCAATGTTTAAGAAACAGTTAGACAAGTACATGGATAAGACAGGTTTGGAGGGATATTGACCACTCACAGGCAAGAGGAACTAGTGTAGCTGGGACATGTTGGCCAGTGTGGGCAAGTTGGGCCAAAGGGCCTGCTTTCTCACTCTATGATATTTATTCACAGTTTGTGGATCTTGATGATAAGACTCTCCATAATTCTCCATTGGAGAGTGGCCTGGTATTGTGGCAGTCTGTGTCACTAACGTACGACTACAATACCTTTCAGTGGATGGTTGGAGAATTTTCTACTAGCAATGGAACAATGGTGGCTATATTTCTAAGTCAGGATGATATTGACTTACAGGGAAGCTTAGTTTATGAGGATGGATGGAGATATATTATAGAACATAAACAATGGTACAGACCACTTGGGTCCAATAAACTGGAATTGCATGATAAATATTATGTGTTACCATTATGAACAGCATACATTTGAGGCACCAGGGAACTGTATCTTCAGTTGGGGCTTAAGATACAGGTTCAATTTGAAAATATGCACTGAATGCCTTTAATTCTGAGGCTGTGAGCTATAGTCCTAGACGGTCCCATTAGTGGAAACATCCTCTCCACATCCTTATGAAAACTCACCATGACAGATCTAGACAAGGCAAGTCCATAGTTGGCACATGCATTAGCAGCAAGTTGCAATAACCTCTGGCTCAGTATAGTTCCAAGTCAGCAGAATACAAGTAGAGGATGTGATTTTGCAATACAGCATTTCGGATCTTGTCCCATTTTAGTTGCTGAAATAGAAGTGAAGCTCACAAGTTCTGCAAGCTGTACAGTAAAGTCGTACTGCCTTCTATAGTGTCTGCGAATAAATTATTTGGAAATGCTGAAGAATCTGGGTTCTTAAGCTTTCAAGGAACCAGGTTCATGAGGTTAAAAGTAATCAATGCTTGGAAAGTCATATCCCAAACTCAACTTCAAATAATAGCACAAAAGTAGGACTGGAAGGAAAGGTTTAAACTAATGAAAGGAAAATTGTGCACCAGCATTGGAAACCCCCACACAATGAGCATGGTTTTGAGCCGGAACTTGGAGGCAAGAATCTTACGGTCACGTTCAAGATGTGGAATAAGCTGTGCAAGCTGCCTATTGCAGTGGGGAGAAGAGTTCCTGTAGATTGATGAGCCAAGGTAAGCTCAATGGCCTTCCTCATCTGTATTTATCTTGCAATGTTTGAAGGTCTTCATATGGACAAGCACAAGCAAGATTACAATTTCTTCTGCAGAATGGTGATGCAGCCAAACGCAAGGACTCCAAACCCTTTCAATATATATTTTTTATCTTTCACGTGTGACAAATGTAATTTGAAAAAAAAAACCTAGGGGAAGCATCAAGGGAAAACCAAGATATTTATTTTCCATTAAAATGGAGCATTTCAACTGAAATGACAATCCAAAGCCTTTAATTTCGTAACTGCTTTTAGCAAAAGAAAAATCCATACCTGATGCAAAATGGTGCATTGACATTGTTTTTTTTCCAACAAATTATTAAATATCACAGTGATTCTAAAGGTTTACTTATAAAAGTCAGCATTTGAGTAAAATACTTTGCCATAAAGAGATTCAGCTGAAATGAAATCTCCTTTATACTAAAATGCTTTGACTGTTTTTCTGTGCTTACTGAAGGCTGATAGCTTTTTATCATTTGAACGTCTGTCATAACAAAATGAGTTTACGATAAAAGGTTTCAGTTGTTTGGGAAAACAGAATCACACAAAAGGATGTTGTGGTACAAAAGCCATTTTCCTCCGTGCCAAGGGAAGGAAACCTGTTGTCCGTGGATAGCCTTGTCTTCAAATTACTTGCTTTAACTCGTCAATTTAAGTGATCTGCTACACCACTCAGTTATATCAAGTTAAAGCAGTCCTTCATCTCTCTGTTGCTCAATGCTGTTTACATCCCCCTATTGTGTAGATCAGCTGTACCCATTGTTCTAATCATCTTCATCACATCTTTGCCCCTTTGGTCAGTTAACAGACTACAAGTAGACCATCTTCACCATTGGTGAATTTATCAAAGCAAATTTCTTGGCTCTCAGTCTCAGCTAGTAACTAGTAGCACAACAACAGAAGATTGGCAACAGGCGGGTGGCGACCGAGGACACTGGTGGCGACCTGAATCCGGAGGCTCGGCCGCGGGCCCGGTGGACGACATCGTCGGGAGCTCGCAGGTCACAGGTGGGTGACCTGTTTTTCTGGAGCTCCCGCAACTACAGCTGCGTCCGCTGGACTGGAGGGCGGCAGCTTCGGCCACCCCGGGCCGCGGAGTTTGAACCGGCCCGTCGCGGAGCACGGATTCAGCCGCGGGACTGACTTACCATCACCCGGCGGGGTCACAACATCAGAAGCCTGGATCACCTCAGCGCAGAGGAAGCACAAAGAGGGAAGAGACAGAGACTTTAAGACTTTTGCCTCCATCACAGTGAGGAGGTGCCTGGTGAACTCACTGTGGTGGATGTTAATTTGTGTTTATTGTGTGTTTTGTTATTTATTATTATATGTATGACTGCAGGCAACGACATTTTGTTCAGACCGAAAGGTCTGAATGACAAATAAAGGAATCTCTCTCTAATCAAAGGGTTTCAATGATGAAAGATGGGATGATCTTGTAGATCGTGCCAGCATCCCACCTAGAAATAGTGAGCATTGGAAATATACATTGGTTAATTCAATTGTATGAAATCTTTTTTTTTCTTCCTGTATCTGGTATTTGCACAAGAGTCTCCCTCTGTAATATCTGAAGGATTACTTGTAGTTAAGAATGAAAATAGCGCAAATTCATAGACGAAATGTGTGTTTTCATTTTGGATTCAATAGTCTTCAGAGGTGAAATGTTACACTTAAAACTGACCTCGAAAGATATGGAAGAGATAGACTATATGAGGAAGGCCAGTTAAAAAACAACTAGTGGTTATTGCCTTATCTACCTCCGAGTCCACAGCCCTGTAATAATGTTTCTTCAAGTACTCATCCAGCTTCTCTTTGAATACATTTAGGCAGTCAGTTCCAATAGCTCCACCAGTCGTCAAGTGAAATAAGCCTTTACAGCTCCATTCTACTATTTTGACCAATTAACTTACCTTTACTATCTCTGCCAAGGGTAATGACCCCTGTCTTCATAAGTGATGGAGCAAAAATTGACCATTCAGCTCATCACCTGTTCTGCCATTCAATCATGACTGATCTATCATCCCCTCCTAACCCCATTCTCCTGCTTTCTCCCCATAACCCCTGACATCTGTATTAATCAAGAATCCATCTATCCATCTATCCATCTATCCATCTATCCATCTATCCATCTATCCATCTATCTATCTCTGCCTTAAAAATATCGAATGACTGCCTCCACATTCCCATATATTTATCAACCTCTGACTAAAGAAATTCATCCTCATCTCCTTCCTAAAATAACGTCCTTTTATTCTGTGGCTATGACCTCTGGTCCTAGACTCTTCCACTAGTGGAAACATCCTCTCCACATCCACTCTATCCAGACCTTTCTGATGTGTTCAAAACCAGTAAGTATTAATGTGTCAAAAAAACACAGCATATTTTTGGACCATCAAATGGAGTGCAATTAATTACAACTTCTAGTACAGATTGTTTGAGGCAAGGCCTATTTCTGTCACCTTTAAACAAAAATTAGGCCAAGGAATCATGGAAACAATGGAATTGTTCAATGTAATTTGCATTTAAAAATCCAAATTTTATCACCATGTGCCCAATTTTGACTTGATTACACTGAGTACAAAATTTGCTACAACCAAGTAAAAAATCCAAACCATAACAGGGCGGCGCAGTGGTACAGCTGGTGGAGCCACTGCCTCACAGCGCCAAAGACCCGGGTTCAATTCTTACTTTGGGTGCTGTTTGTGTGGAGTTTGCATGTTCCCTCTGTGACCACGTGTGTTTCTTCCGGGTGCTTTAAGGGCCTGTCCCACGGGCATGCAACTCCATGTGGCAAGCGCGACCTAACCGCAAGCGGGGCCCGTGCGGGGGCCGCGCGGAGGTCGCGGGGCCGGTCCCACTTCGATCGCGGGAGCCGCATGGAGTTGTACAGAGCTGGTCCCGACATCGCGCGGGGCTCCGAAAAACTGACACTGTTCAAAAATTCCGTGCGGCAACGGCCTGCCGCCCCGCAGCCGCCTCGAGGCCGTGCACACCGCCTCGACGCCGGACTCAGCCGAATCGAGGCCGTGCGCACTGTCTCGCCGCCGTACGCACCGTCTTGACGGCACTTGACCTCCGCGCGGCGCCCGCTTCCGATTTGGTCGCGCTTGCCGCATGCAGCCGCATGCTGGTGGGACCGGCCCTGTACGGGGATCACTCGACCTCCGCGCGGCCCCCGCTTGTGGTTAGGTCGCGCTTGCCGCATGGAGTTGCATGCCCGTGGGACAGGCCCTTTAGTTTCCTTTCACATTCCAAAGACGTGCAGATTTGTAGTTTCAACTTCTCTAAATTGGCCCTTTTTGAAAATTGACTCTAGTGTGCAAGGAGTGGATTTGAAAGTGGGATACCATAGAACTGTTGGTCAGTGTAGACTCTGTGAGGCGAAGGGCCTGTTTCCATACTGTATCTCTAAAACTATCTATAAAACTAATCCATTATGCAAATCTTGGATTTCATTACTTGTAACATTACACAAAATGTAAATGCTGAAAGTCCGGGCGTTTTTAATCTTTTATGAAGAGGAAATATTTCCTTGCCAATTACGAAGTGATTGTGAATACTTCTGACTGTTACTACTTTGAATTTATACAGCAGCTTTGACTCAGATGGTGGGGGAGTGGGGAAGTTCCCTGCTATCAACACCATTCTTGTCATCATGGTCCAGAGTGGAGATGCTTGGAAAACTCAGGGTGATGGAAGATCTGTCTTAATGTATTCTCAGCAGCAAATTATAAGCTGACACACTCTATTACAGGCGATTCTAAGCACCTTCGCTTTCTCAGTCTTGGAAGAATCTGTGTCACATGGTGGTGAAAACAATTATTTAACGAAATGGCATCAATCAATAAGTAATTAGCCGATTTGACAACAACAAAATTGAACACCAATAAATTGTATTCCAGTTATCTTAACTTTTGCAAGTTGCAATTGTACACAACTGTAAAATTGCAATCGATTTTTCTTCCACTTGCACGGTGTGCATGGGGGGAAATAATCCGCGGAAAGAACAGGACAGAAAAATCAACAGGAGCTTTTAACTTTAGCCACAAAGTAAAGGCAGAGTTTTCAGATCAGTCGCCTGTAAGATTGAGAATTCTTCCAAAGACTGCAGGGCTGGTTTACTGCTAAAGCTAATCCTGCGGTATTATTGGGTCAATAACTGAACCACAACGACCGAATATACCAGCATTTGGGCTTTGCAGCTAAAAGATAACTGCATTAAAACACCAAAGCAGAACAAAAGTGTCAGTGGTTGGAAACTTATCAATACCAGCAGAACTCAAAGATTAAAAATCTGAAGTAGTAATAAAGCCAGAGGAAAGCAGCAAGGAATTGAACCAGTTCACACAAGAAAAGGGGAATTCTGGATACTATCAACAGTGGGTGCAAGGTACTCAGGTAAAATGCCACTGAATGCAGCGATCAAGAAGAGATCCGGAGAGAGTCCAGCTCTCTCAAATCAACTGCTTGAATGCAATCTCTGCCTATGTTCAAGACAACTCAGACACTCTCCGTCATCTCCGCGCATTCCACTCTCTAGGCCCTCACCCCCTCATCTTCACCATGGACGTCCAGTCATTGTACACCTCCAGCCCCCACCAGGATGGTCTCGAAGCAATTCCGTTTTTTCCTCGACCGTAGAAGCAACCTATACCCGGCCACTGACACCCTCCTCCACCTAGCGGAGCTGGTCCTTACTTTTAATAACTTTTCATTTGACTCCTCCCATTTCCTCCAAATACAAGGCGTAGCTATGGGCACACGCATGGGCCCCAGCTACGCCTGCCTCTTTGTCGGGTACGTAGAACAATCCTTGTTCAATGCGTACCAGGGCCCCATCCCCGACCTCTACCTCCGCTACATCGATGATTGTTTTGGTGCCACATCCTGCACCCACACACAACTGACTGACTTCATCCGCTTCACCACCAACTTCCATCCGGCACTCAAATACACCTGGACCATTTCCGACACTTCCCTACCATTCCTTGACCTCACTATCTCCATCGCAGGTGATAGACTCCTTACCGACATCCACTACAAACCTACCGACTCCCATGGCTATCTGGACTACACTTCTTCCCACCCTGCTTCCTGTAAGGACTCCATCCCCCACTCCCAATTCCTCCGTCTATGTCGCATCTGCTCCCAGGATGAGGCGTTCCACACCAGGGCATCTGAAATGTCCACATTCTTCAGGGAACGGGGATTCCCCTCCTCCACCATAGATGAGGCTCGCACCAGGGTCTCTGCCATACCCCGCAACGCTGCTCTCTCTCCCATCCCCCCCACTCACAACAAGGGCATAGTCCCCCCTAGTCCTCACCTTTCACCCCACCAGCCGTCACATACAACAAGTGATCCTCCGTCAGTTTCGCCACCTCCAACGTGACCCCACCACTCGCCACATCTTCCCATCTCCCCCCATGTCTGCCTTCCGCAAAGAACGCTCCCTCCGTAACTCCCTTGTCAATTCTTCCCTTCCCTCCCGTACCACCCCCTCCCCTGGTACTTTCCCTTGCAACCGCAAGAGATGCAACACTTGTCCCTTCACCTCCCCCCTCGACTCCATTCAAGGACCCAAGCAGTCGTTCCAGGTGTGACAGAGGTTCACCTGCATCTCCTCCAACCTCATCTATTGCATCCGCTGCTCTAGATGCCAGCTGATCTACACCGTTTCGCCGAACACCTCCGGTCGGTCCGCAATAACCAACCTGACCTCCCGGTGGCTCAGCACTTCAACTCCCCCTCCCATTCCGTATCTGACCTCTCTGTCCTGGGTCTCCTCCATGGCCACAGCGAGCAACACTGTAAATTGGAGGAAATGCACCTCATATTCCGCTTGGGCAGTCTACATCCTGGGGGCTTGAACATTGAATTCTCCCAATTCTGCTAGCCCTTGCTGTCCCCTCCCCTTCATCAGCCCTCTAGTTGTCTCCTCCCCTCCCCCAGCCCTCGGGCTCCTCCTCCGCCTTTTCCCTTTTTTCCTTTCTTCTCCCCACCCCCTATCAGTCTGAGGAAGGGTTTTGGCCCGAAACGTTGCCTATTTCCTGCGCTCCATAGATGCTGCTGCACCCGCTGAGTTTCTCCAGCATTTTTGTGTACCTCTGTTTCAGTTATGTTGTCTTGAATTGTTGCTTATTTTCAGTTGCAATTAAATGATGTGCTTCATTTCTAATACCAATTAGTGGTTGATGTTTAGTTTAGTTTAGATTAGAGATGCAGTGCAGTGCAGAAACAGGCCCTCCGGCCCACCGAGTCCACACCGACCAGCGACCCTCGTATACTAGCACCATCCTACACACGAGGGACAATTCATTATTTTACCAAAGCCAATTAATCTACAAACCTGTACGTCTTTGGAGTGTGGGAGGAAACCGGACAAGGTCACAGGGAGAACTTACAATTTCCGTACCGACAGCACCCATAGTCAGGATCAAACCCGGGTCCCTGGCGCTGTAAAGCAGCAACTCTTCCGCTGTGCCACCATGCTACTCCTTGTCTCCGATCAAGGTTAGAAAGTTATAGATGCACAATTCAAAGCATATGATCTTCTTGAATGACAACATATTTCAAGCTTTACACTGCCCAAAGTTAAAACTCTTGCAAATTCATGTGCGATTCTATTAATTATGGATCATGGATTCATTATGTTCAGCTGGAGGCTCTTTGGCCTATTGTGCATGCATTAGCTGAGCTTTCCAATCCCCACACCATCGCCACAGCCCAGGAAATGCTTTCCATCCAAGTGTTTCATCAATTTCTTCTTGAAGCTAATTTTCCATTTGTTTCCGCCAAGTTTTCAATCACTGCATTCCACATCAGACAACTTATTAAGTAAAAAAATATTTTCCACACACTACCCTGATCATTTTACAACCAGATCAACCTGACTTGCTTCCAGTTTGGCTTTGTGGGTGATTGATAAACCAATGTGCAAACCCTAATCTTTTCCACAGATGGGACTGAAAGGGTGGAGAAGCAATTAATTTATGAAGTGCTGAAACACTGTCTCCCTGGATTTGCATATGTTCCTGATTTATAGTCTCAATGTTGACTATGCCATCCTGAATGCTGATCATCCATTTTGAGCGGTGAAGTGCCAAAGATTCCCACAAATGTTACTAATTTCAAGGAGACTTTAAGCACACCCTTGAATTACTGTCCAAAACACAAAATCATGGAGAAATTCTGCAGGTCAGGCAGCATCTGGGGGGATGTGGAGTTTTGTGGTGGAATCCTTCTTAGACTGAATAAGGGTCCCGTGTCTGATGAAGGGTCCCAACCCAAAAAGTTACCAGTCCATGCCCTCCCCAAATGCTGCCTGTTCCCCAAGTTTCTCCAGCGCTTTGTGCCCTGCTTCAGATTCTAGCATCTGCATCTTGTGTCTCCTTGAACTGCTCTCTGGCACGTTATTATGTCCTAAGACAGAGTTAAGAATAAAGTGTGCATTTCAGGAATTTAGTGTCAGCTACAACAGAGAACTTAGGACAGTACAGAT
>CM075980.1:75216550-75758458 GCA_038087875.1 Malacoraja senta | reverse complement strand
ACTATTCTCCAGCATCTGCAGTTCCTTCTTGAACACAGCTCAGGAATAGATCCTTCAGCCCACAATGTCTGCACCAAACCAGCAGCACGGTGGCAGAGCGGTATAGTTGCTGCCTGACAGCGTTTACACTGCCAGAGACCAGGGTTCGATCCTGACTACGGGTGCTGTCTGAACGGAGATTGTACGTTCTCCCTGTGACCTGCGTGGGTTTTCTACGAAATCTTTGGGTTCCTCCCACACTCCAAAGACGTACAGGTTTGTAGGCTAATTTGCTTGGTATAATTGTAAATTGTCCCTTGTGTGTGTAGGATAGTGCTAGTGTACGGGAATCGCTGGTTGGCACGGACTCGGTGGGCCGAAGGGCCTGTTTCCATGCAGTATCTCCAAACTAAACAAAAAACTAAACATAATGCCGAGACCAAAATGAAATCTGCCTGCACATAATTCATATACCTCCATTCCCTGGATATCCATGTGTCCATGTAAAATACCACTATTGTAACTGCCTCCAATACCATCCCAGGCAGTGCATTCCAAGCATCCACCACCCTCTGTTAAATGAACTTGTCCCGCACATCTTCTTTGAACTCCTTTTCCCCTCTCATCTTCAAGCTACGCACTCAAGTATTTGATATTTCCCTCCGGAGGAAAAAAAAATTCTCATTGTCTACCCTATCTGTGCCTCTCAGTGTTATATATATCCTCAGATGACCTGCCTGCAGAGCAAGCAAATAATAACGGCTTTATTGACAGACCGACTGATGTTGGTCTGCTGACCCTACCAGTGAAATTGGAAGAATTTGTGGAGACAGCACAGTTAGACAATATCAGTCAAGTCTTAGAAGCATTTGACATTTCTTAAAACCAGCAGACATTCAAGTACTGGGAGAGGGCATTGTTACCTCTATTTCAAGTCTGCAGACAAACACAAACCACTGCTCAACCCCTTGACCACTGCCTCTTCACACCTCTCCTCTCCACTTCCAGACCCAGCCACATGAACCAAGTCTGACTGACATAAATGTCGCCAATTGTCAAGACCACAAAACTGGTTCAATGGCTGCAAATGAAGCCCAAACCTGATCAGCAGATCTCAAGGCACAAGGGGCAGCTTCCTCAATTGGCCATGGTCTTTTCTTTGGGTTTTGCTGAGCACTGCACTATTGGGACATAGTTCAGCAGTCTAGGCAAATGATTTCATAAACTCAAACAGCAAACTTCACATAAATTGCTTCTTATGTTTTAAATTTCGTTTTGGCAAATCATTATTCAAAGCTGACAATGCATTTGGTACAGTGATGGAAAATGTTTTCCATTTGTAGAAACCCAAGTGTTTCATGTTTTTATACCTTGGGAAAAAAAAATACACGAGGAATTATGTCGGCTTCTCTGGTCTATGTAAGAGCTAAAATCAAAAGGCTTAGCGATTCCAGTCAGGTATTTTTTGATTCACCTACTGTAAAATCAAATATGTCAGCTTCTTATGTCAGCAAAAAGTGAAGTGAACAGCAGGAGCTTCCAGTCATTATAAGTTGACCTGTGCCCTTCAGCAGTGATGTTCCACCAAAAAATGTCAGTGAACAAAAGGTGAAGGTGATGTCTATATGGAAGGAACAATAGCACACAATCCATGAACTTAATCATAAACACCGCAGATAAAAAAAAGAAAGTTGACAGCAGTAGACTTTAACCTTCCCATGAGGATCAAACAATATAAGCTTGGTGGTTGCAAATTAGATACCAAGGTTGTTCATAGTGCATTCAGTTCATAAAATTCATTAAGAGCAATAATTAAAGCAATAAAATGAATGTCAAAGTTTAATTTATAAAATTGAACCATCTCTGAAGATTGGAAACCTTTCTTTGATGGCTCTTCCTCTCGATCGTGTCTCCTTACCCAAAGACTGGCCTGTCCCAATGGCAGGGTTTATTGATTATTATATCTTAAGCCTTCAAATATTGGCATGGTGGCGCAGCGGTAGAGTTGCTGCCTTACAGCATTTGCAGTGCCGGAGACCTGGGTTTGATCCTCACTGCGGGCACTGTCTGTATGGAGTTTGTACGTACTCCCCGTGACCTGCGTGGGTTTTCTCCGAGATCTTCGGTTTGCTCCCACGCTCCAAAGACCTTATAGGTATGTAGGTTAATCGGTTGGTGTACGTGTAAATTGTCCCTGATGTGCGTGGGATAGTGTTAATCGCTGGTCGGTGCATACTCGGTGGGCCGAAGGGCCTGTTTCCACGCTATATTTCTAAACTAAACTAAATATCACCATATCGTATAACCTCTCCTGAAACTGGTGATTAACAGTCAGATCAAGCCTTCGAAGACAAAAAGCAGAAAAGGAAACGCCTCAAACAGCATTTGAAAGAGAAAGATTAATCCACACTTTGAGGTGACCTTTTCATTAGATATGGTACAGCATTCAAAGATACTGCAGGTAGACACAAAATGCTGGAGTAACTCAGCGGGTGAGGCAGCATCTCTGGATGGAAGGAATGGGTTTAAGAAGGAACTGCAGATGCTGGAAAATCCCAGGTACACAAAAATGCTGGAGAAACTCAACGGGTGCAGCAGCATCTATGGAGCGAAGGAAATAGGCAACGTTTCGTGCCGAAACCTTTCTTCAGACTTTTCAGATTTTTGTGTACTTGGAAGGAATGGGTGATGGGTCAGACTGAAGAAGGGTCTCGACCTGAAACGTTGCCCATTCCTACTCTCCAGAGATACTGCCTCACCCGCTGAGTTACTCCAGCATTTTGTGTCTACCTTTGATTTAAACCAGCATTTGCAGTTCTTTCTTACACAAAGATACTGCAGAATGTGCTATTAAGCGGGTCATTTTTTAACCATTGATAATTATTTGGGTTGAAGAATTCGACAAAGTTCATTGAACTCAAAACATCAACATTTATTTTCTCTCCTGTGCAAGACGTTGCTGGTTTTCTGTGTTTCCAGCCAAACCTATTTTCCTATTTCACATTCTATCTGAGGCAACATTAAAAAAAAATCTTGTTGCATATCTGACAATCTTGTTGCAAGCTGAACTGTGCTTAACATCAGGATTAGCATCAGGTGTTAATGAGGTCATGTTTCTCCATTTGAAGGGTAGTTGCAGTGTAATAGGATCCAACACTGCCCCAAAGTAAAGATACTGTTGTGGTGTAACAGTCTGGATGTAACAATATTGAGATGATGGCCTGCACATTCTACTCAGATTTCCATTGTACCGAAAATGCAGAGTTCAAATCTAGAAGAGCGAACTAGATGGTTGACGGCAATTTGGATCCAATCAGCAAAGTGCATGTGGCATCAGGCCTTTCTGCTACATAAGACACAGTCCTGGATTAACTCAGTGGGTTAGTCAGCATCTCATGATCTCCAGAGATGATGCCTGACCCGCTGAGTTACATCAGCCTTCTGTCTCCATCTTTCTGCAACATTATATGGTCTTGTGTATAGGCTCTGCCCGAAAAACCAAAGGAACCATTCATAACTGAACATATATAAAATTCTGAGAGGCATTGATCGGATAAGCAGTCAGAATTGTTTTCTCCCCGTGGTGGAAACGTCCAACACTAGAGGGCATAGCTATCAGGTGAGAGGGGAAAAGTGTAATGAACATGTGCATGGCAAGTGTAATTTTATTTTTCCACACAGAAAGTAGTGAGGGCCAGGAACACATGCCAGGGGTGGTGGTGGAAGCAGATACGACAGTGGTGTTTGAGAAAATCTTAGAGAGAAATATGGAAGTGCAAGGAACAGAGAGAGAGAGATATAGATCAGGTACAGGCAAATGAGATCAGTTTATCTTAGCATCATGTTCAGCACAAACATTGTGGGCCGAATGCCCCATTCCTGTGCTGAACTATGTCCTGAGCATCAGCATTTAAGTGAGCTAAGGGTGGCAGATTGGTAAGATTCAGTCCATCAAGGCTGGACAGACTGGGAAAGGTGCAGGAGGAACAATCTCAGTCAAAGCTGATGTTCATCACAAATTGCATAGGTCTGTGCTTTCATGGAAAACAATTCAATTGAAAACTTGACACAGATGAGAAGCTATGAAGGCAGATGCTGGAAATCTGAAATAAATACAGAAATGGCAGAAATCTCAGCAGGTCTGCGCACAGACGAACCAAGTTACAGTTTTGGGTTATGACCTTGCATTAGAGCAGTTGTTAGGTTGTTTAGTAAGAAAATCTTAAAGACTCTGGGGTTACATACAGTATATCCCACTATATCCAACATTTAAACAGAAACCAAAATTCACACAGCAGAAAATACCCCAAAGAATATTACCTTCTTAATACTTGTCGTCTTGTGAGATTGCTTTGTGCTATTTACTTAAATAAAATAAACTAGATAACTTATGGTACATCAACTTACACAGCAGAATTGGAAAAACCCTTCCAAGAAAAAGAGCATCATAATCAATCCATTGTATCTTTATGTTAAGAACTGATAGTGTGGTATTCTACATGAGTAAACCAAGAGGAATGTGGAGAGCATTTGCTGCAGTCCAGTATCATCACATCTGGTGTTCCCAGGAACCGATCCTGTCGCTGCTATTTCTCATCTACTGATTGTCCCTTGCTTGCATCTTCCAGAAGCACAGCACCAGCTTCCAATGCAAGCAGAACATTCTGGCCTCTACCTCAGCTTTGCATCACTTGGCCAGTCTACTCTCCATAAACGCTTGAGTGTCTGCCTGAATTCCACTTTTTGGATGAGGAGTTTTATCCAAAAAATTGTGAACATAAAATCTGTTAGCTTTGAAATTATGATTGCTGGATCCTTACTGGCAATGTCAAGTTCAACAGCAAAGTCCATTGTTTGGATGGTCCCCTCCATTACATTGATTGCCGTCAGCTTATCCAAGTCATTTTTGTTTAAATTTGCGAATTGCAAAATAAAGATTTAAAATGGTTCCAGAGATCACATAATGAAAGCCATTGAAATTCATTGAATCTTGACATATAACTAGAAGTCATAACTATAAGGTGAGAGGGGGGGATTTTAATGGAGATGTGTGGGGCAAGTTTGTTTGTTATGTTTGGTTTTTTGATTGTTGTTTTTTAAATATTATTTTACTAATATTTATTACTTATTCATAATATGCCTGCTACACAGAGTAGTGGGGGCCTGGAACACACTGCTATGGGAGATGGTGGAGGCAGATACGATAGTGGCGTTTAAGAGGCTTTTAGTTAGGCACATGGAAGTGACGGGAATAGAGGGATATGAATCGTATAGAGGCAGATGAGATCAGTTAACTTGGCATCATGTTCAGCACAAACATTGGGGACCAAAAAGCCTATTCCTGTGCTCTATTGTATAATGTTCTATGTTTTATAACATGGAAATCTTCTCCATTATAACACTATCTGACTGCTCCTGCACCACAGTCTACCTGTTACAGAAACCATGTGGGCTTGGTGACTTCTTACCATCCAAATCTCTTCCACCAGTCATTAATGTGCATGCTGACCTGCATTGTCTCCCAGTCAGACAACATCTAAATTTTTAAAATTCTTATCCCCATTTTCAAATCCCTTCATAAGCTTTCCCCTCCCTCTTGGTAATCACTCCTGTTCTGCAACTCTCTGCTATCTGTTTACTTCCGATTAGGGCCTCAGCATTCCCAATCCTCATCTCTCAACCACATGCAGCTATTCATTCAGTAGGCAATGAGATTATTCATCTACTTCCTCAAGACTCCTTAGAAAGCAAACCTTCTTTCACCTGCAATGAGTTAGTTTGCTGCCAAATATTATTGAAAAATTCTCCAGTGAAACATTTGTGATGCTTTACTATATTGAATAACCAGATAGGTGTATGATCTTTTGCGCGCAGCAAGCAAACTCTGTGGAAAACCTTAATTAAGAGATATTGTAGCATGGACTCAAAACAAAACTTTTATTTTGAGGCTAGTGCACAGAACAGAGACATCTATTCCTCAGACCCTGCCTGAGGAGACATCGCAACGTGACCAAATAACTATTTATCATGTAAGCCGTTAACTTTACAGTTATAAACCTGCCAACTTTCCAAAAATATGATAATGAATTCCTTCAGCAAAGATAAAAATAAAACACTTGAATTCTGCTGCATTATTGGAGTGGCCAGCTATTAAAAATATTAAATGAAAGATCAAAAGAAAATTTAAAAAAACTGCAGATGTTGGAAGGTTGAAATAATAGCAGAAAATGCTGGAAATGCACATCAGGTTAGATCTTGATGAAGGGTCACAAACCTAAAATGTTAACTCTGTCTCTCTCCTAATTTGATGAGTACCTCCTGTATCTCTTTTTTAATTAAACAAAGATCTCTGGTTCTTAACTAAACGAGAAAGATGCCTTGGTACTAGTTTTCCCAGCTAATGTTCATCATTATGACTTTAATTTTCACTCTCATAATCTAATGAGTATCTTTCCTATTCCCTCCCCCCCCCCCCCCCCCCCCCCGGCATCACGTCAGATCTCAAACCATTATGTTCAAGGTCAATAGAGCAAATGTGGTAAAACTTTAATCAAAATGGAGAAAAGGTGAAAAAATATTGTATCTAACTGCCTAACCTAACCAAAAGACTGCAGAAACTGGCATCTTGAGCTAAATAAATATTGCTGGATTAATTTACCAGGCCATGCAGCATCGTGGAGGGTAAAGAAAGGATGACATTTGGGTGGGAATCCTTCTTCAGGATCTTTTTCTTTTACACAAGGGAGTGTCCAAGGGGTCCCAACTTGAAACATCATCTGTGCTTTTCTCTCCAGCAGATGCTGGCTGGCCTGCTGAGTTCTTCCAGGACTGCTTGTTGTCTAATCAAGCAAGATTTGGAACAAGATTTTACTTCTATTTGCAACCCAATTTGTGAAAATAAAAACACTGTCTTTCACAGATGAGATTGTTTCATATATCTCAATTTTCAAAAATAGGAACTAAACTATTGGATCCAAGCAGACATTATTCTCCAAGCAAGGGATGAAGACAAAAGTAAAATGGCTCATAACATTTGCTGAAAGCAGTAAGAATTTGAATCTGCAAGCTTGGTGATCTGAAAACATTGAAAACTCATCCTTAAACCTATTGTGCTAATCCTGCAACTGAAATGAGAGTTTTTTCCTTTGTACAGATCTTGTAAGACCATAATATTAAACTAAAAAAGAAGCAAAGATCAAACAGGAGCCTTGCATTTTGCATCTTGAGGAGTGCTCGCATTGCAGTTTGCAACTATAATGAGGGGCTGATTTATTTAAAATACTGTTAAACGGTAGAATTTGTCCTTCGTTCAGTTACACGTACAGCATTTTCTTTTCTTTCAAAAGGGCCTGATCCTGTGCTGTACTGTTCGATGATCTGTGTTCTAAACCAGTAGAGGTTAAAATGCCAACAACATTCTGGACAATTTTGCCTTGTGCCTCATCTCCATTGAACAAAGTCACCATCATTTCTGAATGCCACAGAATATTTGGGATTGCCAAAGGAATTTTTAGAATTATGTTGCTGATATCTATGTGTTCATTCTGTACTCTCAAATATTAATTGCACCACCTCAGCATGAAACACAAAAGTGGGAAAATGTGGCTCCATATCAAAAGACACCATTTTTTTTTGGTATTTTTGTTTAGGATACTTTGTAAAGTCTCGCAAACCTCAATTAGGACCAGTGACTCATCAGATCAAATCAAATTACTACATTGGTATACCAGTCAAACTTAAAACCCTTTCAAAAATGCTACTTAACTTTAACTATGGAAAACACTGGCATTTAAAAAACAATAAATGCTTATGAATCAACCAATGGCTTAGTGGATCATTCATGATGGATCTTTTAACTTCAATGCTAGCGAATTTGTGAAGTATGATGACAACATAATTGATTATTTCAGAACAGTGGCTGCTGCTGTATATTATGCTGGAAACAATAGATGTCCACTGCTTCTCCCACACTCTGTGCTCTTTGTTGAAATGGAAACTTTTCATATCTGATGAGAATGCTCCTATTTTGGATAGTGTTACATCAACTAATGAGTCAAAAATGCAATGGGAAAAGCAATTGGTGAATGGTTGGAATTTCCCCCCCCCCATCATCTTCCCATTCATATTTTTACTCAGAGAGTGGTGAGTGTCTGGAATACGTTGCCAGAGGTGGTGGTGGAGGCAGATACAATAGCAGAATTTAAGAGGCTTTTAGATAGGCACTTGGAAGTGCAAAGAATATAGCTCACGTACAAGCAAATGAGATCAGTTTAACTTGACATCATGTTCAACATTGTGGGCTGAAGGGCCCGTTCCTGTGCTGTATTGTCCTGTATCCTAATGGAGAATGCTGAACTACACAACGTTAATGTGATGAGATTAACACCAACTAATGGCATAACTGACCTCATTAATGAACAAGGTCATAACATAAATTATTCAGAAATTATAGACAAAATTGATAAACTCAAAACTAAATAAAAAGGAAGCAAAACCATTGAGCACGAGTAGTTTAAATGAATAATGTGCTCCTAAAGAAAACTTAAATTCCTCACAATGTTAGCGTAGTAAAGTGTGCCTTAGCTTCAGAAGATGCATAATCAAATACATTTTCAGCACTGAGCTATACAAGAGAGACACGCGCACACACACACACACACACACACACACACACACACACACACTCACACACACACTGTTTATCAGAAGTAATATTATCATTTAATGTGGAGCTTTCATTTGTTTGGTTTCAATTTCCACAATGATTGCTGGGTGCTTAGAATGCAGAGATGATGATAAAGACCAAAATGATAGCTTTTGGTTAGGTACATGGATATGCAGGGAAGAGAGGGATATGGGTCATGTGCAGGCAGATGAGATTAGTTTATCATGGCATCAGGTTCGGCACAGACATTGAGCCAAAGTGCCTGATCCTGGGCTGTACTATTCTAGGATCTATGTTCTAAAACAGTAGAGGTTAAAATGCCAACAACATTCTGGACAATATATATTATTATATAAATAAAATATATAGTCTCTGAAAAGAGAGGATACAGAGGAACTTTCGAGCAAAGGCGCTCAGCTGAAGTTCCAATAGACACCACTGGAGCAGAGAAGATCATGTTTGTGCAATTGGCTAGAATTAGAACACAGATTTTTGGATGATTGTAGACCAGGCAGGGTTACAGAGTTGAAGAGGCCTAAAGAGATCTGAAAACTAAGATTATAAATTTAACACTGATGAGTTCCTGGACCAGATACTGAAGAAAGTCAGTGAGGCCAAAGACATGTCGTGATTGGAACTTAGCTCACGTTAGTTCAAGCATTCGAGTAGCTCAGGTCGCACCTGGCCACTTCACTGAAATAAAACAGCAAACTTAATATTAAAAATGTATACTTAGAGATATAGGTATTCTATTCCTCATTGGAGTCCAGTGACTATTTAACTCTGACTGTTTTTATTTACTTGCTGCAGATCTGCCAGATTTGTCTGCCAAAGATTATCAGACATCAGACATGATGCACAACTTCAAATAAGCCATACAAAAGTTACAAATGTTGTCAAATATAATTGTATACGAAGCACAAGAAACTATGTGTGACACAAAGGGAACATTACATTTCTATTAAAATTATAACAGTAAGATGACACCTAAAAGAGTGGGATCGATCAGGGATTAAAAAAAACCTGTGTATAGGTAGAAGCCATACTTAGCATCTGAATTTGTAAATTAAACATGCCAATATTACATTAAAAGGAGCAATTGGTTGGAATTGGTTGAAATTATTTAACAAGTAGACAGGGCACAAAATATTGAGTCCTCCCCACATTTCCTGATTAAGCATGGTTGGATATAATATAAACTTCCATTGCGAATGTTTCCAAGGGACTTCATTCATACACTTGCTATATTCCCTCTTTAAAGAGGGGGAATGGCAAATGCAACAACTACTGGCTGGCTCATCTAACTTCGGGAATGAGCAAACCTTTACAGGTATTAACACAAGATAAATTCAATTGTCATATCGTCAAACTTAATAAGCAAGGCCAATATAGATTTGTCAACAGCATATTTGATTAGTGTCATTCAGTCCCCTGATGAAATAAGGGAGAGGATTGATGAAGGTAGTGGTATTCATTTTATATGCAGCAGTTTCGCAAGGCATTTGACAAATGTAATCGAGTATAAAAAGCCTACTTTCAAATTTTTTAGATAAAACAAAATTTAGAAACATAATAAGCAGTGAGAATACTAAACTTCAAGAGGGCAAGAGTGTTTTATAGTCAGATGTACCAAAATTGAGCAATGACATTTTTACGTGCAGCATCTTGTAGTGATAAAGCGGAGAAATAAAAACATTACAATAAGTAAAACATGACAAAAATAAAAAGTTAACATAAAACATAACCAACTGATGTAAATATCAACACTGAATATTAATTCAAATAAAAGGCAAACATTAATCACTTAACCTCATGCATCCTTTCAATGGACATCATTAACTCCATTCCAATCAAAGGGGCTGTGCCAAATCTAGCAACTTTGGCTGGATCTAAATTGAGGAGCCAGATAAGAAGTGCATCTGACCCTTCTGCTCAGGTTAATCAGGATGCCCATGAACTCAGTGGCCACTCCAAGGCCAGAGAAGAATAAATGTTAATGTATATGTAGGAACTGCAGATGCTGGTTTAAACCAAAGACAGACACAAGAAGCTGGAGTAACTCAGTGGGTCAGGCAGCATCTCTGGAGAAAGGAATAGGTGATGTTTTCGAGTCGAGACCCTTCTTCAGACTGAGAGTCAGGGGAAACGGGAAGGAGAGATATAGATGGTACTTAGGACAAATGAATGGAAGATATGCAATGATAATCAAGGAAATGTGGAGCCCACAATGGTCCATTGTTGGCTGTGGGATAGGTGATAACGAGTTAAACAGACAGTGAAACTCAACAGGGTACAGTAAAACTAGAACGACGACTAAGGTGGGGTTAAATGTCAATGTGCACACTCCAGTTTGTCGACAGCTTTGCTTGGATCATTTAGAGAGACATCAATACATACCAGCCATTTCTTGCATCATCTCTCTTCGCATACACTTTGCAAGTGACAAAAAAGTACACTGCAACAAACCTCCAAAAAAAAACGACTTCCGAAACTTTTAAATGGAGTTGAAAATTGAATGCAGTTCTGTTTTTTAAAAAAAATTCTTGGGTGAGCCCAGCTGTAACGGATTATCGACTAGAAACATCTATCATTTTAGTAACATTCACAACAAGATGCAACAGTTTTTGTAATATTTCACAGTCTGCTTGTCGGCAAATCAAGTGGAAATTTAGTAAGCGAATTACGCCATGATGCCGCGCATCTAGAGCAGTGCAGTGTGATAGGAAAGTCAAAACAACAATAAGGATGGATATTGTCAATACATGCAGTGATGTGAACTGAATTGTGACTGATTGAAATGGAAAATGAGTCCTCGCTCATTTGTCAGCAGGATAGTGGCAGGAATTTAGGCTTCAGTTTGGCCCAAAGGCTTCTCTGACTTTTTGTTATCTCGGGCTGATTTTTATGCTGAATTTAACTGCTTAGCGATACAAAAATGCAGCACGAATTCAACAAAAGCTTGTATTTTGTGTGACTTCTGCAACACAGTAGAATGTACAAAAAGTGCATCAAAGGAGCACGTCATTTCCAATTTATCTTCAAGACATAACAGGCTGGATGACAATTGGTAGGTCTTAACCATATAAACCATATAACCATTACAGCATGGAAACAGGCCATCTCGGCCCTTCAAGTCCGTGCCGAACATTATTATTATTATTATTATTACTATTATTCTTTTTTTTTAAAAATAAATACTTCCCCCTAGTCCCATCTACCTGCACTCAGACCATAACCCTCCATTCCTTTCCCGTCCATATACACATCCAATCTATTTTTAAAGGAAAAAATCGAACCAGCCTCCACCACTTCCACTGGAAGCTCATTCCACACAGCTACCACTCTCTGAGTAAAGAAGTTCCCCCTAATGTTACCCCTAAACTTCTGTCCCTTAATTCTCAAGTCATGTCCCCTTGTTTGAATCTTCCCTACTCTCAATGGAAAAAGCTTATCCACGTCAACTCTGTCTAACCCGCTCATAATTTTAAAGACCTCTATCAAGTCCCCTCTTAACCTTCTGCGCTCCAAAGAATAAAGACCTAACTTGTTCAACCTTTCTCTGTTAAGGAACAGCTTAAAATGAGAGGGAAAGAGAGAGGAGATATAGAATCAGAGAATCAGTGGTTTTGTTTTATCTGCACTTTCTCTAGCTGCAACACTCTGTTTTTTCTGTTTCCTTTCTCTCTTTGCATCTCTTTCTATCTGTTAAACATGTATGTTTAATTGTACTCATGTATGGTAGAATTGTATTTGTGTATGGTATGATTTGCCGTGATATCACACAAAACAAAGCTTTTCTTGGTACATGTGACAATAATAAACCAATACCAAATATACAACAGAAGAACTGCCTCTTTGTCCAATGTGCACATGGCTGACAAAAATGAAGCTCTTTGAATAACTTCCCAGCTCGTGGTCGGCGGCCTTGCAGGTTATGCTCTTCAAGTCCTCTTTAAGCATGGTGTGGCTTTCTGGTACTATCACCCTTCTTGTCATGGAGTCCTGGAGATCCCACTGATCTTTGGGCATAATTAAATTTTGCCTCGACTTTCACAGATTGACTTCAATCTGTGTCCTGATTAGTCTTTGTTGTCAATGAAAATAGGTCCTTCCTGTTCATTTTGTCAGAGTCTTATTATTTAGTACTTAGGTATTTAATCTCCCCTCCAGTTTCCTTTCTTACTTTCATTCTCCAACTCTGACAATTCCTTCTCCTATGTTTTCACCTCCTTCCAGCAACGAGGCCATTGTAATCATGTTCAATATTCTAGCTGTGACCTTGTATCTCACTATATCATGACCTCCTGACCATTGCATTCCACACATTAGCAGATAAAAATAGGTATCCCATGTGCCGTCTCAGCCATCCAATCACAATTCATCACCTTCAGGGTTCCATGGATCTATCGAATTGCAATACCTCACATCAGTCCCAACTGTATTTCATTGGCAATTTTATGGTTATGGGGAGAAGGCAGGAGAATGGGGTTGGGAGCGAAAGATAGATCAGCTATGATTGAATGGTGGAGTAGACTCAATGGGCCAAATGGCCTAATTCTGCTCCTATGACTTATGAACTAAAACTTATTTCTTCAATCTCAATCATATTGCTAACTGCAGCATCATCAGCAAATGTCTTCATCAATGCTGTCATTTCGAATCCACTTCATTAATATATACTAAAAAAAAATCGGGGTCTGTGCACTGAAAGTGTAGCCTTTCCCCTAGATTTCACCGTTTTTCTTTTTCTTGATTCATCTGCACGTATACTGCATCAAATCTTCTATCAGAGTTAATAATCAAAATAATTAACTCAGTTATTCACAAAGATCAGACTGTAGAGGGGTCTCGACCCTGAATGTCGCCTATTTCTTCTCTCCAGAAACGCTGCCTGTCCCGCTGAGTTCCTCCCGCATTTTGTGTCTACCTTTGGAATATCTTGATGCTGTGTTGTGCCTCGTCAATCATCTGGGAGACAGCTTCTCAGGGGAAGACCATGCCCAAACCTTCCCGAGTGGGTTTTGAGGTCAAGAAGCAAAATGATCTTGCGTACTCATCAGTCAACAGAAGATGGAGGCCATTAATCATTTTTGAAGAATTATCACATGTAGGAAACAAGGCAGAAATGTCTAATTGACTTTGTTAATCATGCAGAGAAATGAATAAAGATTGAAACACGCTGATGGTGAATGTAAAAGCTGAAGCACAATAACAAAAGGCATTACTTTTTAAAAATAATTTTTTTGGAATCCCTTACGATTGGAAATTCTCATGAAAGAAATTAAAATACATAAACTAGAAATTAGTTTTATTTGAGCCAGATTTTTGAGAAGCAATAATTACGGCACAATTTATCACTAAAATCTCACAGACGTAATTTAACTAACCAGAAGGGTTTCAGAATATTTTATAGTGGAACTATCTCTAAGTATCCAATCTTTTATAGTGGGAATATCTCTCTAATATTTTATGGTGGGAACACTTCCATGTATCTGATATTCACTCACTTTCATGTAATTCCCACTAGATTGGGTTGTAAATGTGAAGCACTTACAGCAATTTAGGGATTTTTCTCATTAAGCCACATAGTAAATGCACTTAATTTGCTGCTGGTATGACAGAGTAATGACAAAAAATGGTTAGATTTTAGACTGCAAAATCCCGACTCATATCATTGACCCCTACAACATGGTGCTGGGATAAATTTTCAATTAATCTGATGCTGGATTCAAAAATTTGCCTCTCGGTATCTTGGTTACATTAGAAGACTCCTCTGATCTCAGGGCCAGAGACCTGGATTCAATCATGACCTTGGTTGCTCTTTGTGTGGAGTTTGCACATTCTCCCCGTGACTGTGTGTGGTTTTCTACCACATCCCAAAGACATGTGGGTTTGTGGCTTAATTGGCCCAAGTGTGTAAGGAGTGGATGTGAAAGTGGGATAACACAGACTGGCTGAAGGGCCGGTTTCCACGCTGCATCTCAAAACTAGTTATCCCAATACAGTGCTGTTTGTCAACTTCCTAACTTCAGATTAAAAAAAACAGCAGGCTTTGTTTGCAAAAATATGGAGTATTTGCAGAGTCAGGAGAAGCAGCACTCTTGGCAGGTTTGTAATCTCACAGAGGAGAGAAAGGATAAGATATGTCCAGATTATATTAGCCGTATAAATGGTAGAATCCACAGAACTATAAACCATTTAAAATGTGCATGTACTACTTAAGTGATAGCTGCACAGAAAAGCCAGTTTTAGCTGGCGTTTGGCCACTGAATGAGCACAGTTACATAGTAAGTCTGTTTCATTCCAGTTGTCAGGTAAATTTTGATGAAAAAGCAAGAAAAATTCTCGTGGTGCTGTTCACAAATTAAAAATAAATGATTTATACTCACACTCTGGGTAGAGAGCCATGTATCAAATGAAATGCTGTATTTTAATTGTGGTTTATGCCTCATTGTCACACAAATTCACTATTTTCAAAAGAAATGTTAGTATTTTGGTTTGCTCATTGCAAAGCTGTGTAATCTTACATACTCTGAGCAGGTATAAAGAACATAAAACATTAAAATGTGTTAACGTGCTTTGAAGCCAAAGTTCCAAAGCTTGTGCAGCAAGATACAACTTTAAGCATTGACAGATAGTTTTACAATCCCCTCCTCCCTTCCCTCTTCCACAGCCAGAGAAGCGGAAACTCCATCTGCCACATAATTTGAAGATCCGAGTGCTGCAAAATGGTCTTGGATTTGAACATCCAGATGATACAGAAGGCAATGCTTATCTTTACAACATTGAAATGAAGCAGATTCTTCTAAAAACCATGAGCAGTCAATGATCAGATATCAAACTTTGGAGAAACTCTGTTTGCCAGGAGCACCACACAATTTATTTCCCCAAAAAACTATTTTCAGTTTCAAGTGCATCAATTAACGTAGGAACATGACTCCACAAGTTAGTTTTAGTTTTTAGATTTAGAGATACAGCATGGAAACAGGCCCTTTAGCCAACCGATTCCACATTGACCATCCGTTCACAATAGTTCTATCTTATCCCATTTTCTCATTCACTCCGTGTACATTGAGGTTAATTCTTTACAGAGAAAAATTATCTTACAAACTCATGCCTATTTGGGAGGATACCAGAGCACCCGGAGGAAACCAACACAGTCACATTGGGATCATGCACACTCCACACAAATAACACCCGAGCTTGGAATTGAACCCAGGAATCTGGTGCTGTGAGGCCACTGTCATGGACGACTTTCCAGCAAAGCATGGTGTTGAATACTATTCAATGTTCCTCTAACTCATGAGTGAACACTGGAAACAGTTCTTCAAATTTAATGATGTGAAAGCTAATTGAAACTAGGAACACAAGTGGATCGACCTATTGGTGAATCTGTGGAATTATTTGCAGGAGAAGGCTGTGGAGGCCAGGTCAATGGATATTTTTCAAGCAGCGAAAGATAGATTATTGATTAGTACAGGTGTCAGGGGTTATGGGGAAAAGGCAGGATAATGGGGTTAGGATGGAGAGCTAGATCAACCATGATCGAATGGCAGAGTAGACTTCATGGACTGAATGGCCTAATTCTGCTCCTATCACATAACCTTATTCATCTATATATTACTAAAAGTCTGATCTTGACAGCTTTTGGCTCACTGTGCTGTGATTTCCGAGAGAACGCCGCCACCTACGACCATAATTTTTGGCCACCTCGCTCAGAGCCCCCCTCCACCTTCCGGGACCAGAAGATTTTTCCCATTGATGAAAAATCAGAGAAATATTAATGTTTGTAACAAATTTGCCATTCTCTCTGCTGCCCCTGCTGGAGGGAGGGGGAGGGACGATAAAACCAGGAAGTGGCGTGCCTCACTCAGTCTCTACAGACGGAGGAAGCCAGAGGGTCACGTCTCGTCTCACTGAGCTCTGAATAACACTGAACACGTGTCTACTCAACTGTGAGTGCCCTTAATGTGGTTTGAAAATGAAAATATGGTTGGTTTGAAGTAAAAAGGCATTGCCTGCAAATGGTTGTTTGGGGGGTTTTGCTTGAAGTAAAAAGGCACTGCCTGCAAATGGTTGATTGGGGGGTTTGGGTTGAAGTGAAAAGGCACTGCCTGCAAATGGTTGCTTGGGGGGTTTGGATTGAAGTGAAAAGGCACTGCCTGCAAATGGTTGCTTGGGGGGTTTGGGTTAAAGTGAAAAGGTACTGCCTGCAAATGGTTGCTTGGGGGGTTTGGGTTGAAGTGAAAAGGCACTGCCTGCAAATGGTTGTTTGGGGTGGTTGGGTTGAAGTGAAAAGGCACTGCCTGCAAATGGTTGTTTGTGGGGGGGGGGGGTTGGGTTGAAGTGAAAAGGCACTGCCTGCAAATGGTTGTTTGGGGGGGTTGGGTTGAATTAAAAAGGCACTGCCTGCAAATGGTTGTTTAGGGCGGTTGGGTTGAAGTGAAAAGGCACTGCCTGCAAATGATTGTTTGGGTGGGTTGGGTTGAAGTGAAAAGGCACTGCCTGCAAATGGTTGTTTGGGGGGTTGGGTTAAAGGGAAAAGGCACTGCCTGCAAATGGTTGTTTGGGGGGGGGGGGGGTTGGGTTGAAGTGAAAAGGCACTGCCTGCAAATGGTTGTTTGGTGGGGTTGGGTTGAAGTGAAAAGGCAACGCCTGCAAATGGTTGTTTGTCTAAACTTGACAACTTCCTGTTTGCACTATATTGATTTTAGATAAAACGCTACCACTTACGGCTGTGATTTTTGGCCATCTTACTCAGTTCCCCTCCGCTCATCAGGTGCAGAGGATTCTTTCCATCAATGAAAAACAAAAGTGTTATTACTGTTTAAAAAATGTTGAGAATCTCTCTCCTGTTAATCATGCCATGAAGGCCACATCTTTTCCGGTGGGAGGGGGAGGGATTATAAAACCTGGAAGTGTGGGTGTGGCTCAGTCTCTGCATGATGGGGGAGGGAGAGGTCACGACTCTGTCTGAGCTGTGAATCAACTGAACACACTGAATGTCTACTGAACTGTGAGTGTGGTGTTTTGTGTGGTTTTATGGTGGTTTTTATGGTGGTTTCATCCTGCTTGAAATAGTATGAAACTGCATTTGAATGTGGTGGCCTTGCACCCTGCATGAAATGGTATGAAACTGCATTTGAATGTGGTGTCATTGCACCCTGCATGAAATGGTATCAAACTGCACTTGAATTTGGTGGCCTTGCACCCTGCTTGAAGTGGTTGGAAACTGCACTTGAATTTGGTGGCCTTACACCCTGCTTGAAGTGGTAGGAAACTGAACCTGAATTTGGTGGCCTTGCACCCTGCTTGAAGTGGTATGAAACTGCACTTGAATTTTGTGGCCTTGCACCCGGCTTGAAATGGTAGGAAAATGGATTTGAATTTGGTGGCCTTGCACTCTGCTTGAAATGGAATTTCAAGGAATAGCCGTGAGTCAACTGCCAGCCCACCAGCCGTCAGTGAGCTGCCAGCACATCAGGCGTGAGGGACTGAGCTGCCAACCCAAGAATCCATTTGGCCTACAATGTCCATACTAGCACTCTGGAGACCAGTAGTCCCTGCAGCCAACAACACCCATACCAGCGCTCCAGAACCCCCCCCCCCCCACTGGCCACCAATATTGGAATTGATGGAGAGGTGGAATATTACGTCGGGGGACCAGCCCTCCCGTGTGAACATGGGGCCCAACGGGTCCCACTTAGTGTAGTTCTACCCTAAATTTCATACAAGCATACAGTGAGTGGAGACACAAATGTGCTTCTTTTTCATAAATAGCTGCAGAGCAAAGGAACCAAAGATCCAACACTAATAAGATTGTAAACATCGATAGCTCCTTTTGTGGAGATTCTTTTTATTTTGGGATTTATTTGTCAAACTAAGGTAAAATCTTTTCAATGTAAACTGTTTTGACGCAAGTTTGAATGCACAATACCTTCAAGATTTTTTTTAATGACGTTTTGTTTTTCTGTGTCACAAAGTTACAACCAAGTTTGCTTTATCCTGCTTGCACTAGTTCTGCTCAGAGTCAGTTATTTTTGTTGAGCATTGCACGACAGAATGCCTAAAAAATAACCCTGGGTATTTCTTTTAACATTTGCTATAAGCAGAAGGCACCAATTGGGAAGATGATAACTCTGCCAGTGACCATACCCTCTGTTGTTGAGAAGGTAGTGCTCCTCTTCCAGAGGCTGAGGGGACACCTGATAGAAGTTTATAAAATTATAAGAGGCATAGATAGCGTAGACAAATCAGAACATTTTTCCCTAAGGTGGAAATGTCAAAATCTGAAGGGCAGTAAAGGCTCTGTCTCACGGTGTTGCGGTCATCGGCGGTGAAGCGCGGCGTCGCCGGTAGAGGGGACCGCACGGCAACGGCGAGAGTGCCGAGCCTATGCCACGGGAGCGCCGCACGGATGCTGAGCGGGGCCCGAGTGATTTAAATACGGTTGGTCCCACGAGCTTGCGGTAAGTTAAAAAAAAGGGCGGGCCGACTGCGATGACGTCATTTCGGATCTGCGGGGCTGTGGCGGCGGCAGTGCTGATCGCGGTGCTGTGGTGGCGGCCGTGCCGCACTCGTGCATCACTGGCGACGGCTGTGCGGTAGGAAAATATTTTTGAACAGTGTTGGTTTTATTTTAGCACCGTGCGGTGTTGGGAACAACGCCGCACGGCCACGGAATTGTGCGTTTGACCGAGTGCGCGGTCTATGGCGGCCCAGGAGCAGTAGATTCTTCCTGTTTCGCCGCCAATGACCGCAGACTCGTGAGACAGGCCTTTTACTTGTTTTTTTATAATCCATGAACGGCATAATAGCACATCAAGTTGTGTTTCAAAAAAAAAATTACATTCCACAGAAGGTGCTCACACAAATCACGAGCTCCTGCCCACCAGTCAACACGTTCTTATGAAAGTGCTGACAGGTGAAATCTTACCCAGCGCCCTCACACTTCAGCAATAGCTCACAGTGTCAACCTAAAAAGCCTTGAGTAATAAAAAAAGATGAAAATAGCCAGGCCTGTTTGTGCTTTACACCTGGGGAAGATGAAGCAATACATGGCCAGGAAACGAATGGCGCCTCTCTCGACACTTTAATGGGACAGTGTGCGGTGAGCCAATATAAGCTATAGTTTGAGAGCTGCCACTTCAAAAATCGTTAGTGTGCAAGGCCCAAGATGCCCAAGAGTTAGGCAGCTCTTATTCTCTCAAAAGCAATTTTGTTTGTGCTGAGAGCAGACAAGAGAAATTAGGTAAAGCTAGGTTCAGATTGCACAAGAATAGGGGCGAGGATGTGGAGTGGGAGGGTACTGACGGACAGAGAAGAATTGGTGGCAGAGGATCAGCAAGAAATGTTGTCCAATTGTGGATGATCAGCCATGATCACATTGAATGGCGGTGCTGGATCGAAAGGCCGAATGGCCTACTGCTTCACCTATTGTCTATTGTTATGGGGCTATGGGGGAAGGTATGTCAAGGAGGGAGGAGCATAGGAGGATTGATCAGGAGATTTGTAGCAAGTCAGCAAATGAGGTAGCAGAGTCAGAAGTTGTAACCAAAATGGAGGTGGGTGGAGAATGGGGCTTCAAATATCCAAGACCATGCAATTGCGATGGCTGAAATTGTCTGAAGACACACCTATGGGATAATCGCCTATTTCAGACTGCATAGTTTGCGAGATGGCCAGGTAGGTTCACATTAGATAAAGACAAGGCCCTGTGAAGAGCAACTGTGAAGGGATTGTATTGTCCTTGATCCAAATATGTATGAACAGAAATCTTAAAATGTATGGTACATTGCATTTTGTATGGTACTGTCAATGTATGCATATTGTATGGTAGCGGCACATGCAGGCTTCCCCACATGTTGATTCATTGGATGCCGCGGCCCCAGTGGGGAGAACCAGGGACTTCAAGAATTCACCGTAAGTCCATGGTTTTTGAAACATGGCATTTCATGATCCAATTTATTTGTTATTATTTCTTATTGAACCGTATGTGTCTGTTTGGTGTTCAGCCATGAGCGAATGGCGGTGCGGGCTCGATGGGCCTGGTGGTCTACTCTCGCACCTACTTTCTATGTTTCTATGTTTCTATGTATGAATTTCCTAAGGGGTTAACAAATATGTCAACATTTGTTGAATTGACATCCAGTGCAAAATATAGGTATGGGTCCCATGTTCACACGGGAGGGCTGGTCCACCGACGCAATATTCCACCTCTCCACCAATTCCAATATTGGTGGCCAGTGGGGGAGAGGGCGGGGGGGTTTCTGGAGCGCTTGTATGGGTGTTGTTGGCTGCGGGGACTACTGGTCTCCAGAGGGCTAGTATGGACATTGTGGGCCAAATGGATTCTTGGGGTGGCAGCTCAGTCCCTCAAGCCTGATGTGCTGGCAGATCACTCATGGCTGGTAGGCTGGCAATTGACTCACGGCTATTCCTTGAAATTCTATTTCAAGCAGAGTGCAAGGCCACCAAATTCAAATCCATTTTCCTACCATTTCAAGCAGGGTGCAAGGCCACCAAATTCAAGTGCAGTTTCTTACCTCTTCGAGCAGGGTGCAAGGCCACAAAATTCAAGTGCAGTTTCATACCACTTCAAGCAGGGTGCAAGGCCACCAAATTCAAGTTCAGTTTCTTACCACTTCAAGCAGGGTGCAAGGCCACCGAATTCCAGTGCAGTTTCCAACCACTTCAAGCAGGGTGCAAGGCCACCAAAATCAAGTGCAGTTTCATACCACTTCAAGCAGGGTGCAAGGCCACCAAATTCAAGTGCAGTTTCATACCATTTCAAGGAGAGTGCAAGGCCACCAAATTCAAATGCAGTTTCATACCATTTCGTGCATGGTGCAATGACACCACATTCAAATGCAGTTTCATACCATTTCATGCAGGGTGCAAGGCCACCACATTCAAATGCAGTTTGATACTATTTCAAGCAGGGTGAAATCACCATAAAAAACACCATAAAACCACACAAAACACCACACTCACAGTTCAGTAGACATTCAGTGTGTTCAGTTGATTCACAGTTCAGACAGGGTCGTGATCTCTCCCTCCCCCATCATGCAGAGACTGAGCCATACCCACACTTCCGGGTTTTATAATCCCTCCCCCTCCCCCCGGAAAAGGTGTGGCCTTCATGGCGTGATTGACAGGAGAGAGATTCTCAACATTTTTTAAACACTAATAACACTTTTGTTTTTCATTGATGGGAAGAATCCTCTGCACCTGATGAGCGGAGGGGGACTGAATAAGATGGCCAAAAATCACAACCGTAAATGGTAGCGTTTTATCTAAAATCAATATAGTGCAAACAGGAAGTTGCCAAGTTTAGACAAACAACCATTTGCAGTGCCTTTTTACTTCAACCCAAACCCCCCAAACTACCCTTTGCATGCAGTGCCTTTTTACTTCAACCCAAACCCCCCAAACAACCATTTGCATGCAGTGCCTTTTTACTTCAACCCAACCTCCCAAACAACCATTTGCATGCAGTGCCTCTTTACTTCAACCAAAACCCCCCAAAACAACCATTTGCAGTGCATTTTTCCTTCAAACCAACCATATTTTCATTTTCTAACCACATTAAGGGCACTCACAGTTGAGTAGACATGTGTTCAGTGTTATTCAGAGCTCAGAGAGACGTGACCCTATTGCTTCCTCCATCTTGCAGAGACACAGCGAGGCACACCACTTCCGGGTTTTATCGTCCCTCCCCCCTCCCACCAGCAGGGGCAGCATAGAGAATGGAATTTTAAAAAACCCATTAATATCTCTCTGATTTTTCATCGATGGGAAAAATCCTATGGTCCAGTCCGGCGGCAACAATGATGGCCGCAAGTGGCGGCGTTCTCTCGGAAATCAAATCATAGTGAGTCAAAAACAGACAAATGCGTTCCAAGTACATGTTTGTACAGAGGTGTAGGTCACATAGACTGACTGCAGTTTCACACAGGGCAGCTGATGTTTGGGCACAATTGCTGAATTGGCAAGCCTGCCAGAAAGCCTAGTTGCAACATCAGGAAGCCCAAATTTAATACTCAAAACAGCATTCCAGTTCAGAATTGGTGGGGAGATTGATTTTCACAAGTGTTTAAATGTTGAAGTCACATAAGTCAAGTCAACATTTGAGCAGTGTTGCCAAGCAAGCTCAAACCATTGCCTTCATGGCTTAGATGTGACCATTGGGTGTGGCAATAGCTCCATGGAGGAAAATGTCACTGCTTTTGCATGATCACTGTTACAAATGCTCCTGTATATTTGTTGCTATCCATCCACCAGCCTGCCCCCTGATGCTATTCAAGGCAAAACCATACAATCTGAAGTCAAAACATAAAGTGCTGGTGTAACTCAGCAGGTCTTGCAGCATCTGTGGAAGGAATGGATAGGCAGCATTTTGGGCCGGGACCCTTCCTCAGACTCTTCAAGAGATATTCCAGCACTTTGTGTTTTGCTTATGCTTGCAGCATCTGCAGTTCCTTACCTCTGCAGGCATAACAGTGCCCATCGCATCAAAGTGGTCAGAGCTCCTTATGGTTATTATCAGGGCTATCTGGTCCAAAGAAAGTCAATAACTTTACTGAGGAACAACGGTTAAAATCAGTAAGACAGGCAGAGGCTCAAAGAGCGAACACAAAATTGACCAGTTAATGTTTTGTTTTTACTTGACTGACTGAATGAAAATAAGTTTATTTGGCATTCATTGGGGAATTTTGATTAAGTATGCCCAGAGATGTCACACTGTAGAACAAAGGGAAGGAGGGATTTGAAGTGCAATGAGGAAGTGGGATTTCCGTCACCCAAATCACAACCTGCTCAACATCTCAGCAGGAGAGTATGCCGTGAGGTAACCCCAACCTTCCCCTTTAGAGAAATATAGGAATAAAATAGCTACTGGAAAAGTAATCCATCCATGATTAATTAATGACGTTAGTGATAATTATTGACAAAGAAAAGTCTTAATATATTATGAAGATATGCATTAAGTCTGATTATTTTTATTTCAAAAACTAACAAGGGATAACCAAAAATTAAGAGAAAAAACAGAATAACAGAGTAAAAAAAGAGAAATAAATATCAGACTTAAGAGCTGCTGAAATTAAGTAGAGGTAGAGAGAGGTCCAATGTTAGTGTTTGGTAACAAGCTAAAATTTATGCTGAAGGATGTAACACCAGAACACCTTGGGAAGTATAATAGGATTGAGCAGACTGGACAGGCCTTGATGAAACTGCATCTGAAGGGACTATCGTGTTCAGTTTTGGTCTCCTTACAAAGAATGTACTTAATATTGAGGATGATCAGTAAAATGTCATTAAACGGAAAATATGTAGAAGGTAGAGAGAGATTATGGTTTGCTGTATGAAAGATTGAGTGGACTAGGAACTCTCTTGCATTTAAAACAGAAGATCTCATCAAAACATTAAAAATGTAATTTGCACACAGGAAAAATAGGTTTAACACAGGATGTCATCTCTCTTGCATAACATACAGCTCTGGATTATCTTAGTTTGGAGATACAGCATGGAAACAGGTTCTTCGGCCCACTAACGATCCCCGTATACTAGCATTATCCAACACACTAGGAATAAATTACAATTTTTACCAAAGCCAATTAACCTACAAACCTGTAAGTCTTTGGAGTGTGGGAGGAAACCGGAGCACCCGGAGAGAACCCTTGCAGTCATCGGAAGAAGGTACAAACTCTGTACAGACAGCATCAGTAGTCAGGATTTATGCCAGGTCTTTGGTGCTGTAAGGCAGCAACTGCCTTATAGTAACAATAATTAAAACACTTTTCTAAGCATTCAATTCATTGGCTCCAGCCCAGCCTTTAACACCATAACACTGAATAAGCTCAAACCTAAACTTCTGGACCCTGGCTTTGGGGCCTCCATCTGCAACTGGTTTCTGGACTTCCAGACTGGTCTGATACACCCATGAATGTGTGGCTAATAATAGTTCCACCTCAATCTTGACATTTGCCAATGATACCACTGTTGTCAGTTGGATGGACAGCGACAATGAGACAATATAAAGGAATGAGATCGAGAACCTTCTGTAATTGTGTCAGAACAACAATCTAGCCCGTAATGTCATAAAGGTTAAATAATTGTTTGTTAACCTAAGGAAATGAGGGAGTGAACACAATCCTGTCCTTATGAATGGAGTTGCTGTAAAAATGATCGACATCTTCACGTTCTGAGGCATCCCTATCATCTGTAAACTAACCTGGTCCTTCATTTCGAGATACAGCGTGGAAACAGGCCCTTCGGCCCACTAAGTCCATGCTGTCCAGCAATCCCCATTACACTTGCACACACTACACACTCGGGACAATTTATAATTTTTACTGAAGCAAATTAAGCTACAAACCTGCACGTCTTTGGACTGTGGGAGGAAACCGTGGCACCCGGAAAAAACACACGTGGTCACGGTGAGAATGTACAAACTCCATACAGACAGCACCCGTAGTCAAAATCAAACCTGAGTCTCTGGCGCTGTAAGGCAGTGACTCTACCATTGCGTCACCTTGCCGCGCCTGATGTGGTGATCAAGAAAGTGTATCAGCATTTAATTTATTAGGCATCGGTGAATATTCAGCATATCTCTCTCTCTTTCTCTCTCTTGAGCTTTTACAGATGCACCATGTGAAGTATTCTGACAAGATGAATCTGAGGCTGGTGTAGTAACTGGTCTGCTCTTGACTGCCAGCACCTGTAGAGTGTGGCAAACATAATCTAGACCATCACAGCCTCACATCACTTCCTTTCATCCAGTCCATCTCAATGGTGCATTGCATCAGCAAGGCTGAAAGTATCGTCCATGATTCCTGCTCCCTGGCCATTCCATTTTCTACCTTCTGGGAGAACACACTGGAGTTGGAAAGTTAAGACAACCAGATTCAAGAACAAGTTCCACCTCACTATTCTCATACTCCAGAACCATTCACCACTTTCTTCCGCAAGACACTGCCACAATATCTTACTTTTAACTCCATTTCACTTGGTTATTCTGTTATTGGACTTTAAATTTTGATTTTTGCACTATTTTGGATGGCACTACAATCTTGCATCATTCTGCTCTTTTGCACATCCTATTGAACATTATATTTATTGTTACTGCATGTACAGTGTTCTCTCTGTGGGCTTCATGCAAATTCAGGAAGGAGGGAAAGGAAAAAGCAGGAGAAAGCAGGGAAGTTTAGACTGGTTAGCCTAACTTTAGCTATCAGGAAATCACTGGTATCCATTTTTCAATGACAAAAAGCACACAGAAGCAATTTACAATTGATATTGATGACTTGTTTAAAGCAACCAAGTGTAACATCATGAACAAAATATCACAATGTGCTGGAGTAACTCAGTGGGTCAGGCAGCATCTCTGGAGAACATGGATAGGTGATGTTTCATGTCACAGAACAGAAAACAGTACAGGACAGGAACAGGTCCTTCGTGCCACAATGGTTGTGCTGAACTTGGTTAAATTGATCTCATCTGCCTGGGCAAGATTGATATCCCTCTATTCCTTGTACTTCCATGTGCCTATCTAAAAAGCCTCTTACTCCGCAATCGTATCTGTCTCCACTACCACTGCCGGCAATGCGTTCCAGGACCCCTCCACACTATTGGGTCGGGACCAACTTCAGACTGATTTAGGGGGGAGAAAGCTGGGAGAGAGGAGGGACAGGACAAAGCTTGGTGAGTAATAGGTGGATGCAGGTGAGGAATACAATAACATCAAACAAAAGTACTGCTACATCTGTATAAAGTATTGGTGAGAGGCCATCGACAAGCATCCGGCCAAAGTTAACAAAAGAAGAGGCAGGTTAGCAAATATTCTCTGATATTTGGGATAAGTCAATTATCCCATGCAGAAAGATTAAACGGAATGAATCTACACTCTTATGAGAAGTGAGAGACTCTCATTATTTTGGTATGCTGATCTGTGCAAGAAGGTTGTAAGTGTCACCATTGCTCTGAGCATCAGCACCATCTCATCTTGTCTCAAAGGTGACTGGACAACCAAGTCTTCATCCAAGTCATCATCATCATCAAATGGAAAATGCTTACCGTTTTGTGCTTTTCTGGGTGCTCTAAGTCACCAAAGAATGAATGCCAGTGATTTAATGGCAGCTGCAATTACTATGGCAGTGTCTTATATGGTGACCCTGGACACTGAACCAAAAGTATGCCATCTGTTCTCTGGATGCAAGACAATGATCATCACGATGGCTTGGGAAGAGTCACAAACCAGTCTAACAGAGAGAAAATCATGGCAGTTTCTGGTTGATAATCTGTTTTTTTCTTGATTTCCTTGATAATCAACTTATCATCCACAATGTAATATGATTGGAGTCAACATCATTTAATTTTGTAAATATTAAATCCTAACATACTGACATCTTCTTGCTAACTCTTAAGTTTCTGGCAGGGTGGGTGAAGGAGCACGAGCTGAATCCTTCTCTCCAGGTGCAGACAATGTTTATCTGTGCCTTGTTTCATGCAACAATATTTTGCAAAGAGTCAAACGTTAATGATGTCCACTCCACCAGGCCAAAAATGTTCCTGAGCTATAACAATGATCTCCACTGTGACTTCCCTGCCACAGGCAATGCAATTCTCCTCCTGTTTCAAAATGCAGGATGACTTGGAAAAATACCAACTTATTGCAACTAACCACTGCTAAATAAATCACCAACAACCTGCATTTAGGCTTTCTGAAGAAGGGTTTCGGCCCGAAACGTTGCCTATTTCCTTCGCTCCATAGATGCTGCTGCACCCGCTGAGTTTCTCCAGCATTTTTGTGTACCTGCATTTAGCTGCTGATTGTTATAAAGTGCAGACATGATATGTTCGGCCTGCTATTAAATGCTGGGCTTTCTCAGAAACTTGTTGACATTAGTGTCAGTCTCCCAATGGATATTCTCTCAATATACATTTCCTAATACGATGGTTGCCACGATTGACCTACATGTCCGAAATAGAGACATCACACAGCAAAACAATATCCATAATAATGAACCAAAATTAAGTGTAAAACTTTAAAACCCTAACAAAATCAGAACATAATATGTTATAAATTGTAGAATCGCATAAAATGTATGCTCTCATCACTCATTTGCCTTAAAAGAGAGAAAATAAATTCTCCGCAAAATGTTAAACATTTTCAGGCTTTCGTGGTACCTTGAGTCAGCAAGCCTCCATCATTGTGGATCCAAAGAAGAACAAAGGGCTTCTACTGTTTCACCATATCGCTGTACATCAGGAAATTATGACAATGCAGATTGATCAAAAGGTAAAACTTTGAACGTCTGGTCCTGGAAATAATCTATTCTCATTTCCATCCTACAGTCCAATGCTCCTGGTCATGGATTTTTTTTTCCTTCACATCATCTGCAAATTTTGCAAAAATAAACTGGCTGGAGTCAAAACTAACAAGCAATTCTTAATTGCAGCTGTCACACTGGAAAGATAATCAATTGTATCCAAATCAGGTGCTCACAGTTATTATGTTAACCGGCTTTTAAGGCTGTTTCATGAAGGGAGATAAGTAGTCACTGCTGTCCTTTGAGCTGTTTGAGAGACGAGGGAAGGTCTCATTTTTTACATAAATTAAATGCTGATAAAGACGGGGGCACAACCTAAATGAATTTTAATACTGAACACATTACTTAGGGCTCCAGGCCAATTAGAGTGAAGGAAAAAAAATCTGAGGTAAACCTTTGTTTGCCCAGTAAGCCTTTGGCTCAGAGAGAATGAGATCTGAGACTGTTTCTCTGTGTGAGAAGCCAGGGCAGTCAATTAGAAGCTTAAGAGTATTAAATAACCCTCCTTTCCAATGTAACGTGTGCATATGCAGCATAACATCACAGTGCAACCTTTCATTTTATTTGATCAGTTTTTCGATTTAATTTAATATTCTTCACAGCTTGAAGGGCTACATAATAATAATAATAATACATTTTATTTATATAGCGCTTTTCAAGGACTCAAAGTCGCTTTACATTGAGAGTAAATTTTTTTTTTTAAAAATAGAGCAGTAAGACAAAGATGCAAAGGGGAGGAGGACATGGGACTAAGGGTATGCAGAGGTGAAGAGATGGGTCTTGAGGCGGGACTGGAAGATGGTGAGGGACTCAGAATTTCGGATCAGTTGTGGGAGGGAATTCCAGAGCCTGGGAGCTGCCCTGGAGAAGGCTCTGCCTCCAAAAGTGCAGAGGTTTGATTTCGGAGTGGAGAGGAGACCAGCTGATGTGGATCTGAGGGACCGTGAGGGTTGGTAGGGGGAGAGGAGGTCAGTGAGATAAGGGGGAGCCAAGTGGTTGAGGGCTTTGTAGGTGAGGACCAGGATTTTGTAGATGATCCGGTGGGAAATGGGAAGCCAGTGAAGTTCTTTGAGAACTGGGGTGATGTGGTGCCAGGATTTGGTGTGTGTAATGAGTCGGGCGGCAGCGTTCTGGACCAGTTGGAGTCGGTTGATGTTGCTGGAATTGATGCCAAGGAGAAGAGAGTTACAGTAGTCCAGTCGGGAGGAGATGAATGCATGGATGAGTCGTTCAGCAGCGGGGGGTGTGAGAGAGGATCTGATTTTGGCAATGTTGCGGAGGTGAAGAAATGATGTTTTGACAACATGGCGGATGTGAGGCTCAAGGGAGAGGGTTGAGTCAAAGATCACGCCAAGGTTGCGGGCCTGAGGAGATGGGGAGACAGTGGTGCCGTCAATAGTGAGAGTGGGGTTGTTAATTTTAGTGAGTGTTGATTTGGAGCCAATGAGGAGAAATTCTGTTTTGTTACTGTTTAATTTAAGGAAGTTGAGTTGCATCCAAGATTTGATGGCTGACAGGCAGGAGTTGATATGGGAGAGAGGGGGGTCGTGGGGGGACTTCGTGCTGAGATAGATCTGGGTGTCATCAGCATAGCAGTGGAAGTCCAGGTTGAAGTGACGGAGTATATGACCAAGGGGGAGGATGTAGATGATGAAGAGGAGGGGACCAAGAACGGAGCGTTGGGGAATGCCTTGAGTGACAGTGGCTGTGGCAGAGGTGTGGTTGTGGAGAGAGATGAAGTGGGATCGGTTAGAAAGGTAGGAACGGAGCCAGCTGAGTGCAGAACCTTCAATGCCAAGGTCCCTAAGTCTGGTGAGCAGGATGTTATGGTTCACGGTATCGAAGGCTGCACTCAGGTCGAGGAGGATGAGGATATTGAGGGATCCAGTGTCAGCAGAGGTAAGGAGGTCATTGAGGACTTTGAGGAGAGCAGTTTCTGTGCTATGGAAGGGGCGAAAGCCAGATTGGAGGGATTCAAATAGGTTATACGCGAGGAGGTGGGAATGAAGTTGTGACGCGACGATACACTCCAGGGTTTTTGAAAGAAAGGGGAGGTTTGAGATAGGGCGGTAGTTAATGTGAGAGGAGGGATCAAGACCAGGTTTCTTTAAGATTGGTGTGACAGCAGCAGTTTTGAAAGCAGAGGGGACAATTCCTTGGGACAATGAGGAGTTGAAGAAATTAGTGAGGTAGGGGCAGAGAGCGGGGAGGCAGGACTTCAGCAGGGGAGTGGGGAGAGGGTCGAGGAAGCAGGTAGTGGGTTTGGACGAGCTGATGAGTTTGGAGATTTCAGTAGAGGTGACCGGGTCAAACTGGGAGAGGAAGCAGTGAGGAGGAGGGGTAAGGAGGTCAGCGGAGATGTTGAAAGGAGGGGCCTTGGTAGGTGGTGGAGTAGATGCTGGGGTGTTGGGTAGAGGGGATAAAGATTGATAGATGGTGCTGATTTGGTCAGCAAAAAAGTGGAGGAATGAGTTGCAGAGATCCGGAGTGGAGGTAGGGAGAGTGTTGGCTCGAGGCTTGAGGAGGTTGCACACTGTGGAGAAGAGGGTTCTGTGGTTTAGGCAGGGGTCGGTGAATATGGAGGAGAGGTAGGCGGATTTAGCAGCAATGAGGGCATCTTTGTAGGCAGTGAGGTGGAGTTTGTAAGCTAGTGAAAGGCTGCTGAACATTGAGGATGGATCACAAGTGGTTCTGACTAATGCTCTATTGTTATTTTTGATATATTAATGTGTCATTTGTGGTATAATCAGAAACATAACAGTGTAATAAAGGCCAAAATAAAAACAATTCACTGAAGAGCTGTAAAATATTTCATCAGCGATTAAACCATCATCTGAAAATGAAGATAAATCCAGACAGCAAAGCAGACTGCTTCTTCCAAAATCTCTGACAATGAAACTCCTGTGTGGTGTAAGCATATGCAGCATAACATCAGAGTGCAACATTTCATTTTATTTGATCAGTTTTTAGATTCTATTTAATATTCTTCACAGCTTGAAGGGCTACGTACCAGTGAAAGGCTGCTGAACATTGAGGATGGATCGCAAGTGGTTCTGGCAGTATTTACTTGATCATCCATCAACCCCATTCAATTAATTAATGGTGAGAAACCTGGATTACAGGAGATTAGTGTCACTGAACTGGGGTGTGGGGTGAGGAATAATTGAAGGATAAAAAATAATTTATTAAGAACAAAATTAGGACCAAAGATTTGGAGTATATAGTTTTGTGACAAGGATGAGAGCATTATTTTGGTTTGTATGACAGAAAATCCAGTCAGACTGACCAAATAAACCCACATTTTGGGAAGAATGTTTGCTGACAAGGCAACCAAAAAAGATTTCCTATTCATTATCGACTTGCTTGCAACTTGCTGAAACTTTGATGAGGCCGTATTTGGAATTTTTTGCATGCAGTTCTGGTCACTCCATTACAGGAAGGACGTGAAGGCTTCGGAGGGGGTATAGAGGTGGTTTATTAGCTGTCTTGAGAGGTTGGACAAATTTTGGATTGTTTTCTCTGGAGCATTGGAAGCTGGGGGAGGCTTGATAGCGGTTTATAAAATTATGTTTATAATATTATAGGGCAGATGATCGGAACTTTTTCCTCTAGCATGGAAATGTCAAATACGAGAGGTCAAAGCTTGAAGGTGACCGGGGTGGGGGGGGGGGGGGAAGAGTTTAAAGGAGATGTGCAGGGAAGATTACTTATTAAAAAGAGAAGAGTAGATGCATGGAACGTGGTGCCAGAGATCAATCTACCTCGTTGTGGCTCTTGCACGTATCTACTACCTGCACTTTTTCTGCAGCTGTAAGACAATATTTTCCATGCTGTTTATTTTTCTCTTTTAACTCCTCTATGCTCATGTGCAGAATAACAACTTAGATATCATGCAAAATAATGTTTTTCACTGTATCTCGGTATATCTGACAATAGCGGTGGAAATCGATATGATGCTGGCATTTTAGAGGCTTTTGGATGGGCAAGTGAATTTGGAGTGATATGGATCATGTACAGACGGAAGGTTAATTTGATTTGTTTAATTTGGCATCATGTTCAGGACAGACATTGTGGGCCAAAGTGCATTGTGCTGTTCTGTTCTAAGTTTTATATTCTAATATTAGCTTAATGTGTCCAAGATAAACTCCAAGATAAGTAAACTGCAAAGAAAACCACTATGCATACTCTGGATCAAATTACTTAATTGTGCTATTCATTTTAATAACCTGCTGCAAAAAAATATGAACCTGCTCAAACTTACAACGACAGGCTGATTGGCTTAGAGGTAAAAAAAATGTTGCTAGATATTTAGGAGATCCCTGGTATTTTAACCACTGATGCAACCTTTATTCAACCAAGGACATGCTGAGACCTCACCTGCCACACAGCTTTAATCACAGTACAGTCAGATGACGGAGGTGAACTACATAACTGGAGCTCGTGATTTACAACTCACCATTGACATGATCCATTGCCTGTGACGTGCAGGTGTAACATTTAATCCTGCACATTGTGAATTGCAAACTGAGTATTGTAATAAAAGCGTGCCGAGGCTCATTGCGTCTCCTCAAGTGCAAATGTGTAAACTTGCTGAGGGTTTATCCAGGTAATTAGGTCTGTTAGTGAAACAAGTCAGACAAATTCTGATATTTAGTATTGCTCTATTTGTGCACTGCATGGACCCTGGGAGGAAAGTGGCAGCTTCATTCTCCCATTACATCATTGGCACATCTTAGAACTCTGGCACGGTTGCCAAAACTAATTGTATTATTTGAGCAGCAATTGCAATGGTCAAAGAGGTGACTATTTTCCGGGAGCTTATAAGCAGCAAAAACAATTTAATTTGATCCCAAAGGTACTTGAGGCTGACTAATTTACTGTAGAGAAGTCAACCACAAACTTTACAGGACTAGCTCCATGTTCAAAAAAATGTCACCCTACAATTTTGTAGTTGGAGGTACTTGTTATCTAGGTGAACATTTTTGACACATTTGGGCATTAACTGACACCTCATTAAAAACTAAGTGCTAGTCACTGATTGTTACCATAAACATAGTTGTTCTCAGAAGAGGAAATAAAATGGTTAAAAATGCACTGCCCATTGACGAACTGTGCAAGGCAACTGTGCGGAGCCTCGTTCGGTTTCTACTTGTACTCCACATTGTTAAAATGCCTCTGCTTCCAAGATACTTGTGTTTACTTCAGCTTCTCTCTGTTCAGCGCTAGTGCGAAAGCTTCAATAATCTTTTTGCTTTATTACTTAAGCCACAAATAGTTCAGTGAAATATCTTGAATCATCTGACGTCACAAGTCAATTGCAGTAGGTGGAGCAAATACTCAATTGCACTTCAATTATATTTAGATTTCAGTGCGACAGTGGCAGTAACACGTGTAAAAGCATGAAGTTGGAACAGAGACTGGTTTCTTTAAAAAAAAAACTATTTTTCACCAGCCCTAGTGCGAGCCATCATATCATAAATAATTGTGTATTATAGCCTGGAGTTATGTCCCGATTTACCTGTGATTATGTAGCTTAAACATTTGCAGAGATTTAGAATGAGAGGAATAGAGGGAGGAAGGGAGGAAGGGAGGGAGGGAGGGAGGGAGGGAGGGAGGAAGGGAGCGATGAAGATGGTTTATGCATCACTAACTGCGACATGCCTGAAATCAGTTAATTCTGGCTACATTTGAGCTCTCAAACTTGGCCAGCAATGCCCAGATCTCATTAATACAATAAATAAGTCAAAAACAAAAAGTTTACTTATTTTTCTGATATTTCTACTGAGTATTGGATATTTTAAAAAATATATCCTTAGAAATGCTCATTTTAAAATTCACCAAATTCAATCCTCTGGCAAAGCAAAATTCACATTACAATGTAACAACCCTGTGACTGCAGGCAGGTGTTATGCTCAATTTGCGTAAATGGTCTTGAAACAAATAAATCTCATAATTTTAAGAAACATACTAAATGTGCACATGTTGTTTTCATGGTTCATGATTCTACGCAATGATATTTGAGCATTTTAGGCTTATCCACATTCTAATCAGTCTGGATGGATTGATTTGCAGATGGTCATAAGATCGTAAGAGATAGGAGCAGAATTAGGCCATTCGGCCCATCACCTCTACTCCGCCATTCAATCATGGCTGATCTATCTCTCCATCCTAACCCCATTCTTCTGCCTTCTCCCCATAACCTCCGACACCCATACTAATCAATAATCTATCTCTCTGCCTTAAACATATCCATTGACATTGCCTCCACAGCCTTCTGTAGCAAATTCCACAGTTTCACCACCCTCAGACTAAAGAAATCCCTCCTCATCTTCCTAAAAGAACGTCCTTTTAATTCTGAGGCTATGACCTCCAGTCCTAGACTCTCCCACGAGTGGAAACATCCTCTCCACATCCACTCTATCCAAGCCTTTCACTATTCTATACGTTTCAATGAGGTCCCCCCTCATTTTTCTAACGTCCAGCGAGTATAGGCGCAGTGCCGTCAAACACTCATTATATGTTAACCTACTAATTCCTGGGATCATTCTTGTAAATCTCCTCTGGACCCTCTCCAGAGCCGGCACTTCCTTCCTCATATACGATGCCAAAAATTGCTCACAATATTCCAAATGCGGCCTGACCAGCGCTTTATAGAGCCTCAACATTACATCCCTGTTTTTGATTACTGGCCCTCTTGAAATAAATTGTTTCCCAATGATGGTGACGTGGATATGGTGTGATCTGGATACAAGTTGGATGTGACTTCCATTCTGCACCAAATTCATCTTGGTGCTCAGGTGTCGTGGTCCTGTCCAACTCATACTTCCCACACATGGAACATCAAGCAGTGAAGTGTCATCTGCTCTATCTCCCAAAGGAATTCACCTCCAGCATTATGACTGTGGTCTACATCCCACTCCAGGCACATTCTCAGCTAGCACTGGAGGAGCAGCACTCCATGGCTAACAAACACCAAACTCCTAACCTCGATGCCTTTCCCATCATTAGCAGTGGACTTAACGAGGCTAGATTGAAGAAGTCACTTCCAAACTATTCACAACTGCTTGCGATGTTTGTGAACCTGGCAATGGACCTGAACATATATGCTGTGGTTGTTACAGATTTCATGAGGAAATATGTGGAATACAGTCTCACGAAGACCATGCAAATGTTTCCTAACCAGAAGCTTTGGATGAACCAGGTCTACAATGTACTGCGAACCAGATCTTGGACATTCAGGTCTGGCGATACAAGGTCAAATTGTCCAGATATGGAGCTATCAAGAAAGAGGAAAGACCCCATCAGTCTAAGCTGCTAAGCTGAAGGATTAAGCAGATGTTAAGCAGTTATGGCGGGGCTTGCTTGCAAGCCATTACTTTCACAAGGATAAACCAAGTGGTAGCTCAAGTAACAATGATGCATCACTCCCAGAGGAGCTCAATGCTTCAAAAGGGGGAACATTATGTACCTCTTGGGTTTCCGCAGCCCTCGATGATGTTGTGATTTCAGTCACTGAGGCCAAAGTCGGAGGTTGCTCATGAGGGCGAACCCTCGGAAAGCGACCAGCTCTGATGGTGTACCTTGCCACATTCCTAAAACCTGCATGGACTAATTGGCTTTCAGGAAGGGAAAGCTGAAGATCCATAAATTGGACTTCACCAGAGGGACAGTACTGGAGGGAGTCAATAGTTTCAAATTCCAGGAAGTGCATATCTCTGATGATCTGAGCTGGAACTTTGGTACAATCACAAAGATAGGTCATCAAAGCCTCTACTTCCTACGAAGATGGAGGAGATTTGGTATGTAGCCGAATATTCCGTCGAACCTCCATAGGTGCATGGTAGGGAGAAGACTAAGTCGTTGTACCACAGCCTGGTTTAGTAAATCAAATGACTCAGAATTAAGATGGTTGCAGAAAGTGGTACACATTGCCCATTCTATTACATGTACACACTTCCCAGCATCGAAGGGGTCTACAGGAGGCACTGCCTACATAAGGCAGCTAATATCAAAAGATCCACACTAACTCAGCCATGCTCTCATCTCACTGGTACCAGAAGAACGTACTGTACAGGAACATGAGCACACTGATCTACTGGTTCAAGAACAGTTTCTTGCCAGCAATCATCAAGCTCTTGAACCATACTGCAGAACCTTCCTCAGCAACGATCTACTATGGACTTTTCTGGTTGTACCATGTACTTCAATTTTACATTTATGGTCTGGTTACCTAGTATAGATGGTTATTATTTTTCAATATTATTGATTATTGCATATTTATTGGCAGCGTTATTGTGGTAATGGGCTTGTAAAGCAGCAACAAGTAAGGATTTCATTGTTCTGTTCTTGGTGCATATGATACATGGCCTGGATATAAGAAGATAAAACTGTTTGATTAACTTTATGTCATTCTCGCTTGTTGCTTTCGGCATAGGTTACTGCTAGCACCTCCACCCTCTCTCATTTCTAAAGCATTATGAAGTGCCCCACCAAATCACTTATACAGCCACCTGGGCAACAATTGAACAGAAGATAAAACTGCTTGATTAACTTTTTGTAACCTTATTGGCACAAGAAATGTGGCAACTTGTGTACTGTCTCAGTGAGGTCTGCTGTATGATTTTACCAGGTCGTATGCAAGACAAAGCAATTCACTGTGTCGAGGTATGTACATGTGACAATAAAGTATCATTGAATTGAATAAACATTCTTGACTCTTAAAGATTATCAATTTAATTATTCTACATGAACAACATTTTGCAATAAACCACCGACTAAATTTGATTTAATATTTAAATGCTGGCAAGATAGCAGGGCCCCATGCTATTTAATGATCATGTAATGCAGCAGCTACTGTATACATTGCCTGAGATGTCAACAGTGTGATGAGTGCCCTCAGCAGCTTGTGTTCAACCTCTCTGTGTTTGAGGAATAGCTTGCGGTCGTGATGTGCCATTTCAAATACTGAACGAGCCTGAAATATATGTTGCAGAAGCTGATCACTTTTCATCAAGTTAAGTGAGCAAGGAAAGTGGAGCCCATTTACCAGGAAGAGAAGCAGCGGCAGATGATGGAAAACGTGTTAGGTTAGTAAACAGCATTACAGTACTAAATTCCTGCAACAAGGGCAGAACAGAGAAATACATTCAAGAACAGAAATCTCGGCAGGAAAAGGCACAGGATAGGTTGGCAATTAGCTGCCCAGTTGGAAAACTGGCAATTAATCTGCCTCCCCATAATATTTGATTCTTGTGACATCAATATTTTGAAAGTTCTACCATGGGCAAGAAATCTGCAATCTGTTTTATACCCCAGTTTGAAGTTTTAAATTTACTCCAGCTAGTGCAGAAACACATTGGTAGAACGGGGATTTTACAGTCAACAAATATATCTGTACACGTGTATCTGTACACTGTGGGTGGCTCGATTATAATCATGTATTGTCTTTCCGCTGAATGGTTAGTACGCAACAAAAGCTTTTCACTGTACCTCGGTACACGTGACAATAAACTAAACTAAATTAAACAAAACTGGAGAACTAGTCTTGTCGTTAAATGGCGTGTTGTTGCCCAAGGGGCAGTATAAGTGATTTGGTGGGGTACTTCATAAAACTTTAGGAATGAGAAAGGGTGTGTAGGTACTAGCAGTAACTTATGTTGAGAGCAACAATCGAGAATGATATGAATTTAAGGTTCAATTAAGTAAGTTCCACAATATTGGGATCACAGGGATTGTTAGGTGAGTGGCATCCTTCCAGAATCATGGTAGGTAGCAGACAGACAATTTGAATTGACTTAGATACAGCATGGAAAGAGGCCCTTCAGCCCACTGAGTCCACTCGACCATTGATCACCAGTTCACACTAGTTCCATATTGTCATCAAAGAGAGCTCAATTTCTAACTACAACAGGGAGACAAAGTGCTGGAGTAACTCAGCAGGTCAGGCAGCATTTCTGGGGAACACAAATTGATGGTGTTTTGGATTGAGACCCATCTTCAGACAGGCAGAGTTGCTTGAAGAAACACCATTGCCTGCAGAGAGCCATCTCCAAACGCAGTGCTAACAGGCGACTGTTTTGGGTGCCTGGGTTCCCAATAATGGTAGTAAACATGCAGAGGTGTTTTTCTCAGTTCAAACGTGCTTGCATTGTAAATATACAGCTCTGTAGAACCAGATGTCTACACTCAGAATGATAAAGTAATCTGCAATTGTGACCACTGAAAACCTGTTTAATTATTTGTTATTTTCTTTCTGCTTTAAGAGTATAAAACTTTAATGTACTTTTCACATTTGGGTTCAATCAGATTCTGTTGAGATTTGTCTCAGAGATTCTTCCAGCACGCCTTCTTGTGCTCAATAAAGGCTTTTATATTTGCAGCTCCACTCTGTCTACAGCATTACCAAGAGAGGCAAAAACACAGCAAGGTCTGGAGGGAATTTGTCTCAATACGATGGTTTACGTGACGCACTAGTCACTTTAGAAGTATTTTAATAAATGGAATAAGCATGTCTGCAGAGATGGTTTAAATGGAAGGCACTTTTAATTCAAGGTGTTTTTAGCAGTAGATGTAGACAATAGGGTAAAACAGCAGAAGGGAACAGGAACATAATGGTTAAGTTACTGAATTTGTGTCAAGAAACAGAGTCCAAGGATCCAGAGACAAGCTAAAAATCAATAATTTAATTAATTAAATTGGGAATATATAATTAACGTCAATATTGGTGTTCATGGTGCTGTATAATCCAATTTAGTTTACATGTTCTCACGGAAGAAAAGTTGTTCTTGCCAGGTGGGGCCAATATGCAAAGCCAGGATTCTTAGCTGTCAACCAAGGAACAATTAGGTGCCAGCCTTGTTAGTGTGAGCCGTATCCCATGAATGAATTTAAAACACAAGACGGGGTAAGACTCTAAGACTAATTGGAGAAATGTACAAAAAAGGCTGACCAACTTGAAAGGGTGATACGTTGCAATAGAAGGTCAAAGTATAATGCAATCTGCCACGAGGCACTTTATCCATCACACAGATTATTTTTTTCTCCCTACCCTTACAAATCAACGACACTCGAAAACCCAGAATAAGATGAGAAAGCACAGATTCGCATCAGCACCATGCTGATATCACTTTTGTGGAGACTAACACAATCTGGGCTGACACTGGAATGGAGTGCTGCACCATTGGGAAATCACACAGTGCTTATCTTAACCCAAGGTCCTGTTCTTTTCAAGATGGATGCAAAACCTCTGCGACATCACCTTCAGAAGAGCAGAGGATTTCACTGACCGCCTCAGCCAACGATTATCTTTCAACCTGCAACAGCAAAACTGCTTAACTGAGCATTTATTTAGCTATTTATTGAGACTTTGCACATAACCAGTTGGCTCCTATGTTTCCCTCTGTTTGCAAAGTGCATTTTTCTCTCTCCTTCCCGCCCCTCCTTAATTCTTAAATGCATTTTCATAAGCTGACAGTGGCGCAGCAGTAGAGTTGCTGCCTTAGAACGCCAGAGACCTGGGTTCGATCCCGACTACGGGTGCAGCCTGAAACATAATCCTAATCGTAATTTATTAGCCAAGTATGTTTTGCAACATACGTGGAATTTGATTTGCCATACAGTCATACCAATAAAGCCACAAAACACACAAGGACATAAAATTTGACATAAACATCCACCACAGCAGCTCCTCCACATTCCTCACTGTGATGGAAGGCAATAAAGTCTTATATTTTTTCCTCCTTTTTCTTCCGCCATCGGGGAAATCGAAGTTCCTGCGGCTTGGAGCTCCAGAAGTCAGTCCCTAACCAAGGAACCACGTGTTAGGTCTGCAGACTCCCGCGGTTGGAGCTCCCGACGTCGACCACCCTGATAAAGGGATCGCAAGCTCCACGATGGTAAATCCACAGGCTCCCGCGGTTGGAGATCCCAAAGTCGGTCCCCAGCTAGAGGCCGCAAGCTCCACGATGTTACGCCGCAGTGCGGATGGTGATACGATACGGAAAAAGTTGCATCTCCATCGAGGGAGATAGAAAAAGTTCCCCCCACCATGCCCCACATAATACAAAACTAAAAGTACACTAAAGCATACATTTACAACAAACTAAAAGCAACAAAGAAGGAAAAAGACGAGACAGACCGTTGGCGAGGCAGCTATCTTTGGTGCCACCTGGTGTATGGAGTATGTACATACTCCCTTTGACCGTGTGGGTTTTCTCCATGTGGAGATTTGACATCGCAGATAGAAGAGCGGGATGCAAATCATGGAAGTGGTATTGCGGGATGTTAGTAACGTCAGGAACAAGTGATGAGACGGGAGAAGCCTGAAGGAGGAGATGAAGGAGGCGGGTTGGGGAGAGAATATTGCTGGAGAAGCTGGAACTTGGTGGGTGGTAGTCTTTGTAATGTACTCCACCCATTTGCCAATCATCCCCCTCACCTGTATCAATCTATCACTTGCAGGCTTTGTCCCACCCCACCTCTCTTTTCCAGCTTTCTCCCAACTGCTCCATCAGTCTGAAGAAGGATCCTGACTTGAAACACTGTCCGTCCATTCCTTCCAAAGATGCTGCCTGACCCATAGATTGCAGCATTTGCTGTCCATATGTCTCTATCTCTCTAAATCCGACGCACTTACTATAAGGAGCAGGAAAACTTGGCAAAACATACCACAAACTGTGATAATCACAAAGAGGGCAAAATTCAAAACCCCTCGAAAATAGTGGCAGGGATCACAGTGTGTATTTATAGAATGGGCAATATTTCCAACTTCATGCTGCCATTCATTTGCCCGATTTATACACACCAGGTCATCCGAGATGTCCTCGTTCTTTAGGGAATGGGGGTTCCCCTCTCTCATCATTGATGAGGCCCTCACTCGTGTCTCCTCAGTACCCCACAGCTCCGCCCTTGCTCCCCCACCCTGTAGTCTCAACAGAGCCAGAGTCCCCCTAGTCCTTACCTTCCACCCCATCAGCCATCGCATTGCAACACATAATCCAACAAAATTTCCGCCACCTTCAACGGGATCCCACCACTAGCCACATTTTCCCATCTCCACCCCTTTCCGCCTTCCGCAGAGACCGTCCCCTCCGCAACTCCCTGGTTAACTCGTCTCTTCCCACCCAAACCACCCCCTCCCCAGGTACCTTCCCCAGCAACCGCAGAAGATGCAACACCTGTCCTTATACCTCCTCCCTCGACTCTGTTCAGGGACCCCGACAGTCCTTTCAGGTTAGGCAGAGGTTCACTTGCACCTCCTCCAACCTCATCTACTGTATCCATTATTCAAGATGCGAGACAAAACGTAGACTGGGCGATCGTTTCGCGGAACACCTTTGCTCAGCCCGCCTGAACCTACCTGATCTCCTGGTTGCTGGACACTTTAAATTTCCTTCCCATTCCTACACAGACCTTTCTGGTCCTAGGTCTCCTCCATTGTCAGAGTGAGGCTAAACGCAAATTGGAGGAACAGCATCTCATATTTTGCTTGGGCAGCTTACAGGCCAGTGGTATGAATATTGATTTATCTCACTTCAGGTAGACCCGTCATTCCCTCTCTCTCTATTTCTCCCCCACCCAAATTGCACTAGCTTCTCGTTTTCACCCTACAAACAGCAAACAATGGCCTGTTTCCTTTATCATCGTTAATTCATTTTTATACATTGTTCTTTATCTCTCCACATCGTCTATATCTCTCGTTTCCCTTTTCCCTAACCAGTCTGAAGAAGGGTGTTGTCCCGAGACATCATCCATTCCTTCTCTCCAGAGATGCTGTCTGTCCCGCTGAGTTACTTCAGCTTTTTGTGTCTACCTACATCCATTAACTTTGCTACTCAAAATGGATTTACTATTGTGCCCACTTCGTACCGCTTGTATTAGGATGCGCTATTTAAGAGACAGCTGATGCGTTAAATGGACGTGGAAACAAGTTGTGGTACAAATCACAAGATCTAGGCCGACAATCCAGCATAGTACTGTGACACTATTGTTAAAAGATGCCATCCATTAGCTCAGGAGGACACAGAAGATTGCCAAATACTCTGTAAGGGAAGCAAGGAAGACGTAGTCCAGGCCAATATTTATAGAAACATAGAAAATAGGTACAGGAGGAGGCCATTCGACCCTTCGAGCCAGCACCGCCATTCATTGTGATCATGGCTGATCGTCCCAAATCAATAACCTGTGACTGCCTTCTCCCCATATCCCTTGATTCCACTAGCCCCTAGAGCTCTATCTAACTCTCTATTAAATCCATCCAGTGATTTGGCCTCCACTGCCCTCTGTGACAGGGAATTCCACAAATTCACAACTCTCTGGGTGAAAAAGTTTTTTCTCACCTCAGTCTTAAATGGCCTCCCCTTTATTCTAAGATCCCTTTACCAACCATGAGAACAGATGATCTGGTCATTGTGCCACTCTGAGGTTACCCGATACAAATTGCCTACAATGTTTCCTGTGATACAAACAGACACAAATTCTGAAACACTTCTTTGGCTTAAATATGCTTTAAAGGCCTGTCCCACGGGCAGGCGGTTACTGGCGGTGTAGCAGGAAGTTGGGACCGCATGTGGACCGCCAGAGACCGTGCATGGCCCGCAGGGTCGGTCCCACGCAGACCGCCGGGACCGTATGTAGTTGGTCCCGACACCGTGCGGTGCTCAGAAAAGCTGACTGTTCAAAAATCTCGGCCTACCGCACAGCTGCCGCCTCTTCGCCACGAGCATCGCCAGTGCGGCGCATTCGCGGCGCGATGCACCGCCTGTACGCCGCGAGCCGTCTCGACGTCATCGCGTAGCGTGTTGCATTGCGCGATGACGTCATCACCCGACGCCGCGCGACGTCCATTCCAGTCGGCCCGTGGGACAGGCCGTGCGGTGACCACCCGGCATACGCGCGGCAACAGCTTCCGGTAAGGTTTAACTTACCGCATGCTCGTGGGACGCATCCGAGCGGCGCTCCCGTGGCATACGCGCGGCGCTCCAGCGGTAGCCGCGCGGTCCCCGCTTCCGGGGACGCCGCGCTTCACCGCCAGTAACCGCCTGCCCGTGGGACAGAGCCATTATAGAGTATCACCAAGTCATGAAATGGAAGTTAATTTCATGGATTTAAGGAACATTGGGAGCTTGTAAATAAAAAAAAATCAGCCTGGATGGTTGTTCTTTGTTCAATAGCTCTCCACAACAGAGGAATAAGCTACCACACCAACTGTTTTTAAACAGTGGAATCATGTTGCCGTGGTGGTTCATGCCAGGAGCCAAGCCACAGGAAACTGGAGTTAATGATCATATGCACGTGGTCAAGCTCAGAGATCGATCCATTAAACACTGCATATCTTTAACAGCGCTGGTTGGAGTTGGTCAGGGCTCCTGCCTCTGCTGAACAAATGTTCAACTGTGCACGTTTAAGAGGGTTATTAGCCGAGTTTCTAAACGGCAGCGCTGCTGGCAAATCATCAGTACATGTTGATTAGCGCCACAATCTGCTTCTTCTGCACTGTGGATTATCAGGACACTGACCAAAGCCTTGCTGATATCATATCCAGGCAACAAGTGCCACACATACAGAATCCCTTTGAACACTTTTTGGAAAAAAAAGACTAAATTGATACTTGTAGACCCCAAAAATCTCACTCCACTCAGTTTAATACTATGGCCATAGAATTAATAGCATTGAACTGTCAGACACTAATCAACCCATTTGCTATCTCTTTCACACTTTAATTTAAAGGCCAGTAGCAAATTAAACCACCCAATGGAACCATTCAAGTTATGCAGCGTATCAATGGAAAATGAACAATTTGACCCGCAGTCGAAAAGGTCCTGTGCAAAAAGCATTTAGAACTGGATATAGTACGAGTCAGGTTTTATTTAAGCTGTCAAAAGAGAAACAACGGCGCATGGAAAATCTCATTAAAAGGTACAGGACATATTTGAAGGACTACACACGCTGTGTTTCAATTAAATTTGCTACTAAAACAGAGATCTTCTCTAGAATTGATCACATTGGGTTTGAACAACAGGTGATTGTTAATGAAGTGGGAGACACTATGTTATCGGGATTGGGGCAAAGTGTTTTAAATGGTTCTTGAGATATTTGAACAATCAATCAAAAAGAGGTAGAATTTTTCTTTATTAAACAGCACATTTAAACCACATCCATAGCAAATTTCTGACCCGCTGTGTTACTCCAGCACTTTGTGTCTTTTTCTGTAGATGCTGTTGACGTGCTGAGTTTAGATTTGTTTAGAGATACAGTGTGGACACGGACCTTTCGGCCCACCGTGTCCGTGCCGACCAGCGATCCCTGCATATTAACACTATCCTGTACACACAAGGGACAAACTACAATTTTACCAAATCAATTAACATATAAACCTGTACATCTTGGGAGTGTGGGAGAAAACCAGTGCTCTCGAGGAAAATCCATGCAGATTACAGTGAGAACTTAAAAAACGCCGTACAATCAACACCCGAAATCAGGATTGGACCTGTGTTTCTGGCATTGTAAAGCAGCAACTCTACTGTTGCGCCACCATGCCGCCCTAATTCTTGCTATTGAGGGAGTGCAGCGTAGGTTTACATGGTTAATTTCCGGGATGTCGTGACTGTCATATGCTGAGAGAATGGAGCGGCTGGGCTTGTATACTCTGGAATTTAGAAGGATGAGAGGGCATCTTATTGAAACATATAAGATTATTAAGGGTTTGGACACGCTAGAGGCAGGAAACATGTTCCCGATATTCGGGGAGTCCAGAACCAGGGACCACAGTTTAAGAATAAGGGGTGACCCATTTAGAACGGAGATGAGGAAACACTTTTTTCACACAGAGAGTTGTGTCTGTGGAATTCTCTGCCTCAGAGGGCGGTGGAGGCTGGTTCTCTGGATACTTTCAAGAGAGAGCTAGATAGGGCTCTTAAAGATAGCGGAGTCAGGGGATATGGGGAGAAGGTAGGAATGGAGTACTGATTGGGGATGATCAGCCATGATCATATTGAATAGCGGTGCTGGCTCGAAGGGCCAAATGGCCTACTCCTACACTTATTGTCTATTGTCTAACTCCAGCACTTTGTTCGTTTTACGTAAACCAGCATCTGAAGTTCCTTGTATCCACATTTTACTGTTCCACTGCAAAATCCCCTCAAGATATGCCTACTTTGAAAAAGTTCTCTTCTCTCCAACGAGAATTCTGTGAGACACTACCCCTCTGTGATTCCTGTTCCTCTCCTGCTCTTTGACCATGTTCTGCAACCTATTACCTGCCAGTCTTTGGCCTGCCCCTCCTTTCTTCCAGCTTTCTTTCCCCCCCAACCCACCCCACACCCACAATCAGTCTGAAAAAGGTTCAAAACCTGAAATGTCACCTTATCCATGTTCTCCAGAGATGCTGCTTGACCCGTTGAGTTATTCCAACACTGTGTCCTTTTATTGTAAACCATCATCTGTGGCTCCTTGTATCCACATTATACTGTAATGCTACTGGGCCATGCAATGGTGAAGTAGTGAGTTGTCTATGGGAAAGACTGAAAGGAGCTGTTGAAGATGATCTGATATAAACTGTGGAGTTTCTTTTATCAGTTCCTGTTACATTTCATTCTCCATATTCATAATCCATTGCAGGCTGCATTTCTCCACTTCTGTCACTGCTCCATGTAGGTTTATGCCACTGCCATTTAGATGCAGTCCCTCCCTGGGTTATGAATGCTCGACTTATGCACAGTTAGGACGGCCACTGGCCGCTGCTTTTTCCCCACCCGTTCACTCTCCCATCACATCTGTTTCTGTGATCCTCTCCCACACACTGTTTTGTCAGGAACTGCCTGAAGAAACAGACAAAGCGCAAACACACTCAAATATATATATTTATTTCTGCAGACAAAATTTAAAACAGTTCTTCAATTTGATCCTCTGTTTCGGTTTGATTGAATTGATTGAAAGATACAGCACAGAAACAGGCCCTTCGGCCCACTGAGTCCGTGTCAACCATCGTTCACCCGTTGACACTAGTTCTATGTTATGAAACGTATTCACTCCCAACACACTGAGGGGCAATTTATAAAGGCCAATGAACCCACAAACCTTCACATCTTCGGGATGTGGGAGGAAACCGAACCAGCCGGAAGATCGTGCAAACTCCATGTAAACAGCATTTCCACGTTATCCCACTCACATCTACTCCCTCCAGATTGAAAGATACAGCATGGGAAAAGGCCTTTTTTCTCTTCGTCAAATGAAACAGCAGGCATTACATAAAACTTCAGCAAAGATTAAACCCAACTCTGCCTTCCCACTTTTTCCAAATATTAGTGCAGCAGTCCTGTCACCACAAGGTTTTGCTGAAATATACATCTCAACTCAGCTTAATCATACAGCATGGAAATAGGCTCTTCGACCCAATTTATCCGGACCAACCAAGATGCCCCATCTCAGCGTCCCATTTTCCCTCTTTTGGTCCATATCCCTCTAAATCTTTCCTATCCATACTTCTATTCCGAACCTCTCTCGAAACTTAAACTATTTCACAAACTTTTTGTAATTAATATATCGAAAATGAATGAAAACATTTAACATTTCTAAAGGAACATCAATGTGGAATCTACATATTCAGTCTGCCTGATAACTCAATGACTTTAAAAGAGATTTATGTCTGCACATGGTGATAACAGAAGAAGCATCATTTAAAGAAAGCTAGGACTAAAATCCTCATGTGAAATCTTGCTCTCCATTTGCAAGGCCACTTGGTCTTGGCCTTTTAAATTGCAAAATATTAATCAATAATTTATAAAGATACAAGTGACTGCAGATACTGGAAACTGGTGCAAAAACAAAGTGTTGGAGGGACTTGGCAGGTTGAGCACCATCCGTGTGGGGAAGGGGGTTAGAAATCGTTGACATTTTGGGCGAGACATTAAATCAGGGTCATTTTTGAAGTACATGGTACATGATCATCCATTCACAATTCTGTAGATTTGATGAATACATATTTGGAGTAATAGATTGTATAATAAATACACAAAACAATGCAATCCTGACATAACTATCACGATGAACATTAGTAAACTGATCAAAGGAATATTCGGAGAAGTGATCATATTCAACATACAGTATGAAGCAATAATATTGATGTTTAAACACTTTAAGAAAATAATTCTCAAATCAGAATATTATGTACTGATGAAATGTCAAAAAAGTGACTGCAATAAATATAATGTAATATATTACCGTTAAGTTTAATTTGAAAGATTGTATAATATTGGACAGAATAAGTTCAACAACCTGAGTATATGATGAATAGCATCAAATAAAGACCTGAATTTCAAAGGGACAAATGGGGTATTAATAGATTCAGCATTTAGTGTGTTCCTGTACTGGAAAACATTAATCAAAGCTATCAGAATGCTGACCATATATCTAAAGTAGTAGTGCACATGTCAGCAAATAGCCATTCTCACTTCTTTAGTGCTCTTGTCAGATCACATCAAGAATATTGTGCCCAAATCTACTTATTGACATAAAGATGATCAAACCCTGAAAGGACTGTAGTGAGAAATAGCCATCTGCTTTCCAGCAGAAAACTAAATTAAATCATGAATTAAATTAAGCACATGTTTGACGAGATTCAGTATTCTGCAGGATACCATATCAAATTCTACATGTGTGCAGTAGAGAGCATACGGACTGGTTAAACCATTGCCTGGTTTGGAACTCGAACACCCAAGATCATGGGAGGCTGCAGAAAATTAAGGACATTGCGCAGTCTATCACGGGTATTGACCTTCCACCATCTAAGGGATCCACTGGAGGTTTCGGCCTCAAAAAGGCAGCTAATGTCATCAAAGCACACACACAGCACCCTGGCCGCACTCTCATCTCAATGCTACCATCGAGAAGGAGGTGCCTGAGAACCATCACCTCCAGTTTTGGAAGCAGCTTCTTCCCAACAACAATCAGGCTCTTGAACCACAATGCACAACCCCAACCATGACCTTACCTCAGCACCGAACTACGATGGACTCTGTTTAGGTTGCACAATGCACTGCGGCTTGCACGACTATGGTCTTGTTTCCTGGCCTTACTAATAATTTATTATATCATTAAACACTGTATATTTATTTGTTCTGTTGTCGCCTTTACGTGCCTGCAAAGCTGGAGCAAGAAATAATGTATTTGTTCTGATCCCGGTACATTTGACAATTGAACAGTCTTGGCACTAAAAGTAAACAAGTTTCTAAACAATAAAACTGAACTATCACTTCAATTTTAACAGTAGTTTCAAAATGGCACCAAAAAGAAAATTGGGGTTGGTGCACAAAGTTCTTTGTACAATAGAAACATAAGGAATGAATATGGTAGTGAAGAGCAAAGCACTGCGATTGCTTCAAAAAGAACTGTCAGTAACTGATGGTTTTTAGTTATAAGGTCATAAGTAATAGAAGCAGAATAAGGCCATTCAGCCCATCGTCTACTCCATCATTCAATCATGGCTGATCTATCTCTCCCACGAAGTCCAGAAAGTAGCAACAAAGAAGAACCAGGTATCCACTGTTGTCCTGTGAAGAAAGCTCTGCAGATGATTCTTTCTTTGACTATCTGCTGTGACTCAAGGCTTCACGATTAATTGCTGTTATTGAGAATATCAGACATTACATTAAAAATGTACTCTCTTTATTAGCTTCACTGATAATCTAAAGATAAACAAGTTATTTTGATGAAAAGTGTTAAGCGCATCCCACAATCATTAAGGGTTTCACTATCCAGAATTGCCGAATATCATTACATATCAGCCTGGGATAAAGATTACAATCAGAAATTATGCAAGTGGCCACACGGCATAAATCTTTAAAATGTGATCAACTAATACTACTATTTTGGCAACAAATAAACTGGAAGTCACGTCATTCTTCAAATCACATAACATTGTCTTACAAACGTCTCTATTTTTAATAGGAGATGATTGTGGCTCCTTGGCCATTTCAACCTTCGGAGTTATTGAGACATAGAATCCGAGTCACAGAATGAAGCAGCACAGAAATGGCTTCCTCACCTCATCATCGAACCCAGGTTCGATCGTGACTACGGGTGCTGTCTGTGCAGAGTTTATATGTTCTCCCAGTGACCACATGTTTTTTTTCCGAGTGCTCTGGTTTACTCCCACATTGCAAAGACGTGCATGTTTGTAGGTTAATTGGATTTTGTAAATTGCTGCTCATGGGTAAGATGCAAAAGAAGGATAACATAGAATTAGTGTATGGGTGATCGATGTTTGGCGTGGACACGATGGGCCGAAGGACCTGTTTGCACAATGTTTCTCCACACTCGAATCAGGTCATTAAACCCAAGTCATCTGGTGACCAAGATATCTATCTGAACTAGTCCCAAGCATAGGCAGAGACAGTACAAAAAATAATAATCTGGAGGTATATTCATCGACAATTGTGGGAAAAAAGATGTCAAGAAATAGAAGTGAAATCCTGTTTTACTGAGTAGAATTCATTTCACTTTCAGGTTCAATTAATTTTGTCCTCGACTCTGAGCAGCGGAATGATGCAAATATTCCATCTGTCTTTCTTCTGGTGGAGTTGTTAGTATGTAAAACATAACATTTGGATAGCCTGGAGATCGAGATTAAGTGTAAAGTGGCACAATTTTATCATAAGATTTTATTACTTGAGCATGTCACTGGATTTTCATTTAAATTTGAATCTTTTCGCTTGAAGAAAAACCACAAGTCAAAAATACAAACTGAAATCTTGCTCAACATTATTGTGTATTTAACTGGAACAGGATAAAAGCAGAACACGATATCACATCATAAGCCAGCACTGAATGTAGGATATTTGGCTTAGTATCACCAAATATAAGTTGATCCCTTTGGCATTACATGTGGGTCTTAGGAAATTCCATGCATCCTAATGGGATGCAATGTGGATCATGCAGTGATGTACAAATAGGGTTTGGCATCAGTGTAGAAACAAGGAACAGCAAATGCTTGTTTACAAAAAAAAGACACAAAGTACTGGATAAACTCAGTGGGTCAGGCAGCATCACTGGAGAACATGGATAGGTGAAGTTTCGGAATGAGACCCTTCTTCACACAGGGTTTGGTATCAGGTTGAGTTGGCAGGTATGCAGCCAGTATAAGGCGGTGGCAATAATGATCATGGTTGGATTCTGAAAGTGGATGTAGTAATCACCTGGGAATAGGAATGGGTTTCATCAGGTTGGTTTGGGTGTTGAGGGCAGGGTAGAGGAGTGGCAACGGGGATGTCATCCGGTCCCAGCCAATTTTTGAGGGGTTAATGATTCATGTGCAGATCTCAGTGGGGTCCTGATCTCTAGCTGCATCCTGAAAATCTAATTAACTCAGAGTGATCAATAATCATGATTCGCTGGGAAAAGTGGTCCAAGTTGCCTGTGCAATATCCACACGGATTTCATATATGAGAATTTGATGAACGTATGACAAGGAGATCATGACGCATGATCAGTTTGAATTCCTGGAATGACAAAGTAGTTGCAATGGCCTTTTCCCTCTGCAGTAAGTGCAATTTCAACCAAGAACCACTGAAATAAACAATTCCAAGTCAGGGTGTCACAATCAACTGAGGACAAGTACAGATGGATTCAAAGGCAGGAAATAATGGGAGCAGGATGCAGCACTGTGATTGAAGGCACACTTTAGAGTCATGCACTCTACCTTTCTTTTAATAAGGTTCTAGCTCATAATTCTCTATCCACATTTAAAACTGACAATGTTTATGCAAATTTCTTGAACTGCACATCACCCCACCAGAAGCGGTAGGTGTACTGTGGGCTGGAATAAATACGTTAAATGAGGGTACAAGACATGTCGACAGTAAATGCATGCAAAGATACGGATGTGTTCAAATGCTGCAGTTAGAGGAAGAATGATGGCATTTGGTGGGCCTAAAGAGGGAGAAAAAAGTGGGATTTAGCTACAGTTAACATTCTTGTATTTATTTAATATTTGCAATTGACACTGGTGCATTATTTACGTGTGTTATGGCATAAATTTGCAGGTACTATCACAATGTTTATGAAACATTTAGACAGGTACATGAATAGAATAGATTTAGAGGGATATGGGCCAAACGCAGGCAGGTTGGGACTTGAGTCGATGGGACATGTTGGTCGGTGTGGGCTAGTTGGGCCGAAGAGCCTGTTTGCATACTATGACTATGACTGTATGACTCTAACTATAATCCTTTGATCCCTGTGTGAACAGTTTTTGAATTTAATCTTCTCAAATAATATTGAAAAACATCCAAATTTCAAGAACAAGTGAAAAAAATCATTATTTTGATTGTTTGGATCTCAGATAACCACTAGGGGCTCCACATTGATGGCAGCCTCTGCCTACAGTCTGTCTGTTTTTTCTATCTTTCTTTAATTTTTAGTCTGTTTTAAAAATGTGTTTTGGAAGTTTCTTTAGTTTTTCTTTGTGGGGGAGGGGGGTAGGGCAAGGGGGAAACTGTTTCCCAGTCACTTCCTGGTGAGGATGTGACTATTCTCTGAGTCGTGTCCTCGCCCCCCTCCTCGCGGCCTACCAACTGGATTGGTGCCACCTTTCTTGCCAGGGACCGGTCAAAGCTTCAGCGGCGGCGGCGCAGCACTGGATTCACCGCGGAGCGGGCGATGCCTCAGCTGGGATTGCCGTTTGAAGCTCCTGAGTGCTGGGCCTGCTGCTTCAACATCACGGAGCTGGGGTTTGTGGAGCTCCCAGCACGGGCGGCGCTGACTTCAACATCGCGGAGTCCTGGGACCTTTTGCCGGGGGCCGCCAGCGTGAATCTCCGCCCAGCGCGGCCTGTGGACTTCGGGAGCTGCGGACTCCGGTAGGAAGTGGCCGATTTGGAAGTCCAAGCCGTTGAGGTGGTTCTCCCATTCCGACGTCGGAGTTTCTTCATCCCGGCGAGAGGGCCTGAACATCGGGCCGCCCATAGCGGCGACTGTGAGGAGTTCGGGAGCCTGCCGACCACGGGTGAACAACAGAGGACAACAGAGGACGGTGACTGAATTTTGGAGCCTTCCCTCACAGTGGGGAAACTTTGTATTGTATTGTATTATTGTATTATATTCCACTGTGTGGGGATGTCTATGTTAAAGACTATCGTGTCTGTGCACTTTATGATTCGTATGGCTGTATGGTGACCACACATTTCATTGGTACATGTGACAAATAAATGTATCTTATCTTATCTTATCTGATTGGAAAGTAGAAAGGTGTTGGACTTGAAATGTTGATTTTGTTTCTCTTTCCACAGGAGCTGCCAGGTATGCTGAATTCTTGATTTTCGTATTTTTTTATTCTGTTCAACGTTTCCCCAGAATCTAGCATCAGATAAATGAGGCACTGAACTGCACCACTGATTATTAGACATATAGCAGGGAAACAAGCCATTCAGCCCAACCTGCCCATGCCGACCAAGATGCCCCATCTAAGCTAATCTCATCTGCCTGTGTCTGACCCATATCCCTCTAAACCTTGCCTATCCATGTACCTGTCCAAGATGTGAACAACAGTCCTAAAACTTGAAGATGTAAAAAGTAAATAGGGAATATTTTGCCTAAAAATGATTATTTCTGAGTGATGTGTAGAGGTGCATTATTTCGGCTAGGAGAGCTTCTGCCTCATAGATTTTTCCACTCAGGTTCAATCCTGACCTCCAGTACTGTGTCTTTCGGATATTTCTTCCGGGGGCTCTGGTTCCCTCTCACATTGCAAATACATGTCGGCAGGTTAATTGGCCACCGTATACTGCACATGGTGTGAAAGTGAGTACTGGAATGTTGACGTGGTGGGGGAGGGTTGGCGCCCATTGTTGGTGATGTGGAGAGAATAAAATGGGTTAGAATTAGATTAGTGTAAGAAAAAGCGTACTTGATGGTTGGTGTGGAGTCAGTGGGCCAAAGAGCATATTCCTGTGCTGAATCTCTCATTGACTTTTTGACCTTCCCCTGGACAATCATATTTTCAATTCCTGAGAAAAGCAGCAGAAGTTTTACATCCTAGTCACATTTTGGTACTATCCAGTTTTGAGCTTACAAGAATGTTCTGCTGTATTTCAATAGACTAATTAGATTGGGCAATCACTCTGACTAATTTTCTTCTTTTTTTTAAACCATTCTTTTGTTACTCTAACATACACCAGAGAGGAAGAGAGTCCCTCAAAACACATTCCACTCAGTGATTCACCAACAATCTGCTAATAAAACGAGTTAATACTTACTTCCTGCAACCCGCTAAAAATGGAGCAAAGTATTGGCAGGTGTGACACACTCTGTTTAAATGAATTAATCATCTCAATGGTAAAAGATGTGAATGTTCGTTGAAATGTCTAAACTAATTTCCCTTATCCAAAGTACTGTAGTTTAGACACTGCTTCTCAATCTGTGAATTTAATCTCCGGAGAACTATAGTTAACTTAATAGCAACATCTTTAACATGAATCATGCCAAGATCCTACCATGGCAGATTGTCAGAAATCCCAAAGCTCTAAGCAGTGAAATGCATTTAAGAATTCTGAAAATGCATCATAGAATTAGTTGTTTTTTTCTGTTCCATTCTATATTAATTTTGGTAATTGAATTGATCATTTGAGACCTCAGCTTGACTTTAAAAGCTTGTCTTTGTGTCCATCCTAAGAAAATGTAACGGGAAAAGAATAATACTGCTGGTCAAGTGGATACATTGGGCATTTAACTGCTGAAACTCCAGGAAGATTTGGACTTCCACACCTGTGCTGACAATCGCGATGGTCCCAGGCTGACTGAGCGACAGATGGCACTGCATCTGCTAACATGCGTTATTCCCTGCACTCCATGGATGCCTGATGGAACAGCCTGGTATTGCTGGGACTCCCTATCATTACACTGGGAGGATCGCTGCTCAGTTCCCATGCCAAGGCATTCATCACAGGATCTGATACCCCACCGAGATCAATGGGGTTATGAGGCAAAGGGGTGCAAAAGTTTTATTTCAACGTCTTTAATTATTTTCATTATTTTTATGCGCTTTAAAAAACTTTTAATTTTAATTGGCTTATTAAATTATTATTTTTTATTCGTTTAAAAAAAATGTCTCAAACATTTAAAAACTGTTTTTACTGTTTTAAAATATACTGAATTTTTGTTTATTATCTATTATCAATGTGTATTGTGTTTCATTCCTATTATGCTACTGCAAGCAAGAATCCCATTGTTCTGTTACCAGGACATATGACAACTAAACACACTCTTGACTCTCCATTTGGGCATTCCAGGAGTGGAGACTCTGCCTCATGCCAACTGAGGCTTCATGGTTGGACTAGAGGGTTAGGAGGGCCACTGGGATCAGCTAATCACATCTGATCCAGGTTAGGTGACATAACATGGCTAGTGAAAATGTGTAGGAAGGAACAGCAGATGCTGGTTTACACCAAAGGTAGACACAAAATGCTGGAGTAACTCAACGAGTCAGGCAGCATCTCTGGAGAAACATCACCTATTCCTTTTCTCCAGAGATGCTGCCTGACCCGCTGAGTTACTACAACATTTTGTGCCTATCTATGGCAAGTGAAAACACATGCGGCGTATAGGTGAAGGGTCTAGCCCTATAATATCAAGCCCAACATATGAACAGAATTCATGCCCTACATTTTGGCAATTATGAGTAGAACATTGAACAATACAGCACAAAGAACAGGCCCTTCAGCCCACAATGCCTGTGCCAAACATGATGCCCAGTCATGTCTGCACTCATCTCATCCCGCACATCATCTTGTTTGTCCTTCTGCCCTCAGGAAAGCATTACAGGTCCATCAAATCACACACAAGATTAACAAACAGTTTCTACCCCAAGGCCATCACCACTCTGAACTCTGCATTGAACACACAGCCCCCATAGCCAATATTTTGTACTGCCACAACACTATACTGTGAAATATTGCACATTCTGACTTGACTTCACATTTTTCTTGACGTTTTTGTTGTTTGCATTAGCGTTATTATTTATCTGTTATGTCGGACCTCCGCTCGGGCAATGCGTCTGAGATTTTGTTGTATGTATTTACAATGACAATAAAGTTTATTATTATTAATGCAGACACCTACACAATGGTTCATTGAAACCAATGGTTACTTTCTTTAAAACGGTCACACTTTATATATAAATGCAGTAAAAAAAAAATTAAAAAAAAATTTAGTTTAAACTTCCAATCATAATTTAAACATATCTGTAATTTTCTGTACTTTATCAGTAGACTAATTAAAGCGCACACCTAGTCCTGGACAACAATCGTTGGAGGTCCATGAGCAGATACAGATATCATTTATATTCAACCTGCAAGTGACGAGAATTACAATGGCTAATGCTTCAACGTATAAATGAAGGATTACATCCACCAAGCAACAACGTTTCCAATGCTTAGCTTGTAAAAAGCAAAGCATTGTGGTTGTCAGAAACACATTTTCCATCAGAACACTGACAATATTTCAAGGTAAATGGCTGTGCTGTAATTATTTTTTCTTGGTGGAGAAGCAAGGAGGAAGTCTAACTGACAATGGGTGCTGACATGACTAGGCAAGAGAAAAGTCAGGTCAGAACTTGGCAAATTAATCCACTATCTGACATTGCAGCTTGCAACGGGAAAAACACAAGGGCCATTTTTTTACAGAGGCATGTCTTGGATGCAAGCCTGATGATGCATATTGCAGCATTTTTTTTTTGCTGATGCCAACTTTTGGTGTAATGACATCAATCACCATGTTTTCCTTGATCACAACCACTTTCCCAACACAATTCTCCCCAGGTTATTATTTCACAACATGACTCACATAAATTCACGTCAATATAGGGCTTCATAGGGCTGCACCCTTCTTACCATCCCTCTCCCCCGACTCTCAGTCTGAAGAAGGGTCTCGACCTAAAACATCACCTATTCCATTTCTCTTGAGATTCTGCCTGACCCGCGGTGTTACTTCAGCTTTTTGTGTCTATCTTCTTACCAATACCGTCGAATGACTGTAATTATCTGAGAAATCGGACAGTCTCTTATTTGTTTCCCTCAAGTACATGTTTAGTATTGAATGTACAAGAATCAGGTGTATTCGTTATAGATTAATTCATGATTCATCAGTTCATGAGTTTTAAATTAATGCTGGTAATAACTTTTTTTTAAAACCTGCCAGTGCTGAAAATCTGACAAAGAGAAAACACAGGAAACATCCAGCAAGTCAGGCAGCATCCGTGGAAAGAAACAATTTGTGCACCATGGTTCCAACAAAATGCTTTGGTGTGAAAGAGAGGCACGGTGGCACAGCGATAGAGCTGCTGCCTTTCAGTGCCGGAGACACAGGTTCAATCCCGACTATGGGTGCTGTCTGTACGGAGTTTGTACGTTCTCCCCGTGATCTGCGTGGGTTTTCTCTGAGATCTTCGGTTTCCTCCCACACTCCAAAGACGTACAGGTTTGTAGATTAATTGGCTTGGTATAAATGTAAAATTGTCCCTAGTGTTCATGCACCTGCAGTCAGGATCGAACCTGGGCCTCTGGCGCTGTAAGGCAGTAGCTCTACTGCTACCATGATGCCCTACAATGATATTATCTTGATTCTACTTACCTTTCCATCCACCTTCTCTGCATTTCAAAACCAATCCCTTTTTAAGGTCACTCTTCCACAGTTCTGACAAAGACCTGAAACATTAACCATTTCTCATTCCACAGATGCTGCCTGACCTGTTGAGTTTTTCCAGCATTTCCTGACTTTATCCCACAAATACCTGGTTTACCTCTTGAAATTTCTGCTTCAATTAGATTCCCATCAGGTACTCCATGTATCAAGTTTGAATTTGCCCAGAACAGAAACAAGTACACATTTGAATTCACCTGTGTAACTTGGCTTCTGAATGACTATACAGTATTCTGGTATTGATATTCTCCAGCAGTACAAAGCCACAAGGGTCTGATGCGAGGCCAGACTTGATGATTAATGATCGAGTCCACCAAGAATTTGTTATGTTCAGTGGTAATGAAGAAAGCAGCCACTAAATCTTTATTAGAATGCAAGTAGAGTCATACCTGCAGCATTAGGAACAATTACTGCAATCAATTAAAGGAACCTTGGCTCATGGGACGAGAAACAAACTCCAGCACACTGACTGAAATATGATCTGAGTGACTGAAATATTTAAAAAATGCCAAATTACAATTTAATTTTGTATTTTTGGTTGTATTGGCCTCTGGATAAATTCTACGAATTTCAGAGATTTTTTTTGGCCAAACACCGAGGGAAAAGGCACATTTGTCACAGCAGAATTTGTAGTGACAGGTGATTTGTCGTGACAAATTTCTCTGATCCATGTTGCATTTGACACAAGGCCCAAAATAGTGGAGACAGGGGCATGCAGCACAATTTGCAGCAAATTCAAAACAAATTGGGAATCTTTTTCAAAGGATGAAGGAACTGGGCAAACTGAAATGAAACAACAAACCGTTAGCAGGCTCCTTTGTGAGGATAAGGCACATTACAAAGGTGGAACATGTGAAATTTTGGTCTGTGGCTAAAGCAATACCTGACCTGCAGATGTTTGAAGCTGACATTATGTATTTGCAAAAGATAATTGAAGTGTCCTGCTCTCCAGCACTGGTACTTCTCAGCATGATGAATACAACCAACATTATTGGTTTTATTCCACAATATGAGCTGCAGAAACTGTGCTCGGTCTGAGGGTGACCTTGGAGGTCTCCTAATTTTCTCCGGCTGTTTCTTCAGCATAGAGAGCGACCTGTTTCCACTCTGGTTTTGTGGGTTCAGAGATGACCAATGAGGCCAATCTTGGAGGTGCATGCTCTTCCTCTGATGGGACAGGTGATAAGGTTCACTACTTATTAAACAGACAACTCACAAAAACATTAGGTAGACCAACTCAAACTTTACTGATCATCGGCCCATGGAAGTGACGAGGATACTCCAGTCAAGTAAGCAACACAGACACTTAACTTTCCTCGTGCCACCACTTCAATGAACAAAGAATTACATGATATTTTATACTGTATGTTTGTCACTTAGTCACATTCCAAAGATGTTAGTCATGGTCAGAGATACAGTCAATACACATTACCACAGGATGCATCTGAGCTTGTCTCTTATCAATTAGCAGTCACATTTCAGAGGCATCTTATCAGTTGGTACTTTCAAGACAAGACATTTCAAAGGAATCAGTCATTGTCTCAATACACAGCACTGAGACAAGTCTGGGCTTCTTTCTCTCATCAATTGGTAGACCCATTTCAAAGGCATTGGTCATTGTCTCAATATACCTCACTGAGACAAGTCTGGGCTTCTCTCTCTCTTCAATTGGTAGAAGCATTTCAAAGGCATTGGTCATTGTCTCAATACACAGCAACCCGAGGTAAGCCCAGGCTTGTCTCTCTCTCTTATAAATCCACTGAAAAAGGCCCGCTAGAGACAAAATATAAGCTATAATCTAGTCCAGGATTCCATTATATATCTTTTATATATTTAAAAGCATTTAACCTTTTCACAGGTATCTGAAGGGGCAGATCGATGGATGATTTGTAACATGATACAGTATATAGGTCTTCATGTGCTTACGTCACCAACCTAAATGAATGCCCCGCCATTTTGAATAATCATGGCCACAGATTCCCAAGAGTCAGTGGTGATGTCAAGGAGGCTTATAGTGCAACTTTCAATCCTAATTATTGGCCACCCTGTAATCTCATCCCCACGGCAGAGCTTGGAATACATGGTCTGGTGGTGAGGATACAAACAATGTTGTCTGTCCAACATAGCTGAGTTAGTTCAATTATTACCTCAATACTGGAAACGTTGACACAGATGTTTGGTGTTCTTATCCCAACAGTCAATTTGGCTCATTTTACAGAGAGATCATTGATCGTATCTTTTCGACTGCCTTGTCTCGCTGTATCGCTGCTTGCAAATTCATTTCACTGCACCTTAGGGTGCATGTGACGAATAAAATTGACTTTGACTTTGGATATCTGGCATAAATAGTCCAGGTCTGAAAGTACACAGGAGGGCATGGATCACTACCACCTGGTCGACCACAGGTTTTGTACCAAGTCTGAGTCTTGATCTTCAAATGTACTTTTCCTCAACTGATCTATGAGTGAGCTCATCGGAGGAGGTGGTGTATTTCATCAGCATTGTCCTCTGTGGCCCCTGTTTACTAGGATATCACTGTGACTATTGCACTATTTATTGTTGAAGAGCAGAGTGGTGTAGCTGGAGCTCAGGACTCATGTACTGCAGATGCTGAGTGAAAAAACTAGCCCCTTATATACTTGCGTCAACACATATCTCACCTCCAGAAGACATTTTGCAACAGTGGATCTAATCTTTGGAACTAATGGGAAACTATTCAATCTACAATTAATATATTCCCGGTCTCCACTTATGAGAAGGTACAAATACAAACAATGTCTGCCTACTGTCGCCCAACTGCCGAGGTTCAGGTGAACTTTGTTCGGGAGTATATTATCAATTCACAATGATGAATTTGAACAACATTCTAACATTGGAGAGACAGAAACTTCAGATGCTGGATTATTGATCAAAACTCAGCTTTGGAGGAACTCAATGGGTCAGTCAGCCACTGTGGTGAGAATGGACAGGTGATGTTTTGGATTGGGATCACACCCGAACTGTCGCCTGCCCATTCCTTCCACAGATGCTGCCTGACCCACTAAGATCCTCCAACATTTTGTGTTTTGATTAACCTCCCAACCTTCACAAATTGGTTCAAAATATGAATTCCATATTCATGCAAAGGAATGCGTCCCTTTGTACTTCTTATTTTCTCAGTTTAGATACATTTTAAAGTACTTTTCCATCATTTGGAAATTCAACGAGGCAAAAATTAAGAACTGTCAAAATATTGCCAACGTTTTTTCAATCTTTTTAAAATACATTTAAAACTTTTGGTTTTACCTTTTGAATTCCAATTTCTTTTAAATTCATTATGAACTTATCTGTCAAATTCATGTGTTATAAACTCTTCAAGACAATTATTTTTTTTAAAGATTGTGCAGTTATGAACAGCAAAATAACAGGAATATGATAATCAATTTGGTTCTCACAGATAATTTAAAATGTTGAAAAGACAGTAGAGTTAAATTTCATTCAATTTTTTTTGCTGCCAGTTCATTATCAGTATATAATAATTATTTTCATATTACATTCATAGAAATAACAGGAATATAAAATGCATGAATTGTCAGTTGTTAGGACAGATTGTGTTCTCACTCCTAATGTTGTTCACTTGTATTTTATTAGCACATATATCTTTGCAATAAGATGTATAATGTTGTTAAACCATGGTTACTGAATGGAAGGGATTGCATAAAAGATTTTTAGCATGTGGCTTATCATGTGATATAAAGTGACAACTCTCTTTCCTCTGCCTGAGATTCATCACATTCTGGGATTTAAATAGTCTTGTCTGACTCTTTTTTTCACAACTAGGAAATGTGATGTTTTTGAGAGATGCTGCTTTTGGCCTGAATTTTTTATTTAAAATATCAGCTTAGACATTCATGTGAAAACATTGCGGATGGTCCTTAGTTATTCCGTCAATATTTATTATGTAAATCAAGTAAATTAGTAACTACTTGATTATCTTATTATTTATGAATTCTTGCTCTAGGCTGTTGGCAAATCTATCTAAATTGGGAACAAATTAAAAGTACAACATCAACAGTCTTATCATTTTCAGGGATGCAGCAAATATTAAACTGACTCATGTGTTCAGATCACTCTCACAAATAGACCCTATATCCTTCTTTCAAGAGTGCTCCAATGTTATTTAAAACCCAATCATATTAGAACATAGAACCGTACAGCACAGGAACAGGCCCTGTGGCCCACAATGGCCAGGCCAAACATTGTGCCAAGTTAAACTAATCTCCTCTGCTCATATTAAAACTAGTCCTAGGAGTTGATGGTTGACCTTGTCACTGGATCTATAATTCACATTCTTCAGCTATATCCTGTTCCCCTAACCTTTCAACAGATAACAAAATCTACCTCCACTATGCTCCTGGCATGTATTCCAGGGTCTATCCATTTTCATCAGTTATGGTTTTAATTTTAATCAACGTTTTTCCACGTGCTCTGATTCACAATCTGAGCACTTCCATATTTAATTCTTCACTATTTTCATTATCACCATCAGATCCCTTCTCTAACTTCACTATTCCATGCAGAGCAATCAAGCTTTTCCCTGTTTGGTCATCCAGGGAACACCAGCTTTAATTATCCAACATCTCTCCCCACTTAAAAAAAAGTGGCAAAGCAATGCATAGGCTTTCATTTTTTGTTTGCACTTTTACCTTCTGATTTTGAATTCTAATTCATCCAGGAATTATTTTTCTGGTCCATTTACTTCTCATTCCATTGAAAACAGCACCATCGATCATCCGTACACTAGTTCCATGTTATCCCAATTTTGCATTCTATGCATTAGGGGCAATTTATAGAAGCCAATTAATCTACAAACCCGTACATCTTTGGAATGTGGGAGGAAACCTGAGCACCCGGAGGAAACCCACACGGTCACAGGGTGAACGTGTAAATTGCGCACAGTCAGCACCTGCAGTCAGGATCGAACCCAGGTCTCTGGAGCTGTGAAGCAGCAACTCTACCACTGCACAATTGTTCTGGCAATTTTAATCTGAATTTAACTATCAGATAAGTATACTTCATGTAATAATAGGATTTTTAGACTTCAATCGGAGGAAGATCCAGTGAGGATTGCCAGAAATCCCAGTACTCATTAAATGGCGAAGCAATTATAAAACTTCAAGTATATAAACTATGGCTTCTTCATTTCTGCAGAATGTCATTTATACTTTTTCTAAAATCATATTGGAACACTGCACACAATTTCAGAATCGAGCTAATCTGCCTGGCTTTGGAACAAATATAATACTTCAACAATTAATAAATAAATGGAAAGATTAGTTCAAGCATATTTGTCATCCTCCTTTGCTGCATTAGTATATTTTATTTTTTCCTTGCCTTATCCTCATTACAAATATTGATAGCCGTGAAGGGTTGTGGCGGGATGGCGCAGATGATGCATTCCATAACATTTTCTTCCACGTGCAAACTTGGGCATGTAAAATCATACAAAATAGCTGTTGTGGAAACACGAGAAAACTTGGTCTGATTCTACATTCGTCTTCATTCGTGGGTTTATATTCTCAACAGGTGTTATTAAATAGGAAGCATACTGTGAACACAGAACACAGAATTGTTCAGCGCGGGAACAAACCCTTTGACCCACAATGTCTGTGCCTAATGTGATGCTAAGTTAAACTAATCTCCCCTGCCTGCATGTGCCGCACATCCCTCCATTCCCTGCAAATCTACTTTCCTGTCCAAAAAGCCTTAGAAATGCCACTGGAGTGAAACACTGGAGTTCACTTTATTTCACCACAACCGAGAACAGAGTCCAGTTGAAGGGCCATTTTTACGTAACCCACTTAAGACCACCTGCAAATAGTCTGAAGATGACAAATGCAAAGTAATCGAAGACATAAAATGCTGATTAGTTTGACATAACAAAAATCAGAAGGTAAAAGCACCACATTGGGGCAAATTGAGCTGAATGGCACCATTTCTCAGGCTCCACACAGGTCGAGAATTAGTTCTGAAAAACGCACAAATGGGATGCGGAGAAAACTTCAGCTGGATAAACTAACCACCTCCAGCAGCACTCAGAGCAGGATGATTGTGACATTCATCAGTGTTGATCTGAGCCCAGTGTTGTTATTTTAAAGCTACATATTCCAGCCAACAGGATATCTTAGCCTTTCGCAACCGTATACAATATTCAATTGAATGAAGCACTACCAACAAAAGTGAAGAAGAATCATTTGCTAACTTCACAGTGGTAGAGTTGCTGTCCGACAGCGCCAGGGACCTGGGTTCGATCCTGACTGCGGGTGTTGTCTGTACAGAGTTTGTACATTTACCTTGTGACCATATGGGTTTTCTCCAGGTGGTCTGGTTTCCTCCCACACTCCAAAGTCGTACAGGTTTGTAGGTTAATTGTCTTAGGTAATTTGGTAATTGTCGCTAGTGTGTACGATAGTGCTAGTGTATGGGGTGCTTGCTGGTCGACATGGACGGTGGGCCAAAGGACCTGTTTCCACGCTACATCTCTCAACTTTCAAGGGAGAGCTAGATAGAGCTCTTATAGATAGCGGCGTCATTTGATATGGGGAGAAGGCAGGAACGGGGATTGGGGATGATCAGCCATGATCACATTGAATGGTGGTGCTGGCTCGAAGGGCCGAATGGCCTACTCCTGCACCTATTGTCTATTGTCTATTGTTTATTGTCTCTCTAAACTGAACTAAACTATTGTTTAGTTGCTGTGTTGCTTTTTTGCTAAACAGGACATCACAGTTTGCTGTCTGATTTTGTGCATTCTCCCTGTGACCACATGGGTTTTCTCCAGGTGCTCCGGTTTCCACCCACACTTGAAAAGCATACAGGTTTGTGTGTTAATCGGCGTCAGTAAAATTATAAAATTGTCTTTAGTGTGTTGGATAGAGTTAGTGTTCAGGACGGCACAGACTCGGTGGGCCGAAGAGCCTGTTTCCACACTGTACCTCTAAACTGAACTACTGTTGAGATGCTGTGTTGGTTTTTTGCTCTACAAGACAGACTCGGGATGATATGACAGATTAAAACATCTCAGATTACTCTCGCCCATCAGGAGCAGCAGACTTGGATTCTACCTGAGGTGTATTCTCATAACCCATCCATTCCCCATTCTACCGTAACTTCCAAAGGTAGTGGCCTAATCTAGTTCAATGAAAGTGCAGAAGCAACACCAGGTGTACCTAAAAAGGAGATACAAAGCTCCAAACAGCAACAGAGTATATGATGCAAAACAGGGTCCTAATAAGGGTGGTAAACTCGTAACTAATCCATTATCTTATCAATCAAATCAGCAACATCTGTAATCTTACCTTATCCAGTTGTGATTCTATCTATCTATCTATCTATCTATCTATCTATCTATCTATCTATCTATCTATCTATCTATCTATCTATCTATCTATCTATCTATCTATCTATCTATCGCGTTCACTCAAATTTGGGGTTGAGTGGTGCCATCTGCTTCATGATGTCCTGCCACTCACTTCTGTCCTTAGCTAGCCTGCTAGCTCTGACCAGAGAGTTGATGTTATTTTTGCTGCAGTCTGCTTTCAGGCAGTTACTACATCTTTTTGGAGGTCTTCCTCTTGGGCGGTTTCCATGGACACGTGCCTCAAATCCTAGTTTGGGGAAGTGTGATGGTGGCATTCGCTGGATATGGCTGAAGTAACATAGTATTTTTGTTGTAATTCTGTCCAGAATGGTTAATTCCATACCAAGGGTTGCACGTATGGTGGTGTTCCAGGTCCTATCGAGACGTGACACTCCCTTTATTTTGCGAAGGCACATCATTTCATACGTGGAAAGTCTGTTTTCATCTTCCTTCTTAATGGGCCTGTTGCACTTCCAAAACGGGCAACTGGAATGGTGACTGTCAGAGTGGAACACACACGCACGCACACATACATTCCTTCACCACCCCGTTATGCAGGCGGTGGACAGGGCAAGCAGGGGGATGCACTGTCTGAGTGAAATTCATACGGCGCAAAGCCAATCAATGATACAGACATTGAACAGGAAGGTTGGTGCTATCATTAAGAAGCTAAAGAGCACTGTGTACGGTAAGTCCTTTAAAAGAGGGGCAGAGAGGGGGGAGAGGGGGGAGAAGGAGTGGAGACAACTTTTAAGAAGCCAGAGATACACGGCTGTGAAGCTCGGCGGACATTAACATTACTGGTCGGGTATCCTTGGTTCTGAAAACTACTGTTTACTTTTTTTTCCCCAATGAGCCAATGAAATTCACCGGTCAGCACCGGCTACAACCTACGATAACCTTCGACCTCCTGGCAACCCACTAGGACCTCCTGGCGACCCACCTATGGCACGAGAATTCTCGCTACTCTCCATGGCGGCTTCATTCTAGTAGCAGCTAAGTTTTCAACATGTTGAAAAATTCGCGGCGACCATAATGAGACCGCGACCAGTTCCCAGAATGCGGGAACTCCTCAGGACCATGAAGGCGACTCCCCAGCAACTACCTGCAAACATGTGGCAGCCGCATAGTTGCCTAAAAAGTCGCCTAAGTTGGACAGGCCCATTATTGCCCATGTTTCCGCTCCATTCAGCAGTATTGAGAGCCCAAGTACTTTACAGAGCTCGATCTTAGTGCTGCTTCGGATGTCTTTGGCCCTCCATATCTTTTGGAGTTTTTGAACAGTCCCAACAGCTTTCCCAATGCATAATTTTACGTCTTCAGAGCAGGATCCAGTTTGACATATCTTTCCTGCTTGATATGTGAACTGCTCAACCTGGGCTAATGATGTACCATGGATTTTGATATTTATTGTTATGTTCTCTTTGGAGATTGCCTGCACTTGTGTTTTTCCTAAGTTGATTTTCAGTCCCAGCGCTTTACTGCTTTCATGTGCAAGGTTTACCAGAGTCTGGAGATCGGTTTCATTTGCAGTAACGAGTGCGATGTCAACTGCGAAACACAGGTTATTTAGGAGCTGACCTTGGATATTTACGCCTATATTTGTGGCGTGCAATGCATACAACATGACCAGTTTGAGCAGGATGTTAAATAGACGTGGTGAAATCATACACCCTTGTCACACTCCAACTCCAGTGGTAAACCAATCTGTCAGTTCCCCATTCACTCTTTCAGCACTTGTAGATTTCTGGTAAAGTGCTTTTAGTAGCCTTACAATTTTGTTGGAAAAGTTGTGATTAGCAGAGTACAATTATAAAGCTAACACAAAGAGGAGGCACAGACAACCTAGTAATGTTTCGGAGAATTGAGCTTGTTTGTTTAGTTTAGTTTAGAGATACTGCATGGAAACAGGCCCTTCGGGCCACCGAGTCCGCGCCGACCAGCTATCCCCACACATTAACACTATCCTACACACACTAGGACAATTTAGACATACACCAAAGCCAATTAACCTATAGTACAAACCAGTACGTCTTTGGAGTGGGGGAAAAAAAAAAGATCTCGGAGAAAAGCCACGCAGGTCATGGGGAAAACGTACAAATTCCATACAGACAGCACTGGTAGTCGGGATCAAACCCGTCTCCGGAGACTTAAAGGTTCCTCAGCAGAAGACATGGCAGTTGAGGAATCTTTGACAAGTCCCTCTTCAAATTTAGCTTGAACCAATGTTTGTAATGTCTTTGTTTTACAAGCAGAATGTAATTGAAACAAGTTGCAAGCCAAACCTCAATGTGGATGTCAGGGTGCCAATAGCATCTTCCACACCACAGCTGGAGAACTGAAAAACATCTGACAGCTTGCAATATATTGCAGCATGAGGGATATCCTTGAGGAGCTCTGCTCATCGTGAGACAATTTAATCTCATTCCTTGCAGTCACTGACAAGCAGACTTATCCGACACTGAAATACAGGCTTACCTGTGGTCAAGGCTGTCAGAGTGATCACGCACATTGCTCTGTATATGTCCTTGGCAAAACTGGCTATGTTCATAAGCACAGACAGTGGGTGCCAGCAAAATGTAGGAACTGGTCATTGATTTAAGGAAGTGGGGTGGAGTACATGCTCCAGTCTGCATCAACGATGCTGAAGTGGCGATGGTCAAGAGCTTCAAGGTCCAATAATGTGACCTGGTCCAAACCACATTGATGATACAGCCAAGCATGCACATGTTTCCACTTCCTCAGACAATTAAGGAAATATAGCACATCCCCCATTCTAAAGATGCTTCCTATTGGGAATACATCACATTTTGATCCAGAAACTGCAGAGAGTTGTGAAAACGACTAAGTCCATCAGGCAAACTTCACGATCTCCATCTACACTTCACGAGGCCTCGGAAAAGTAGCCAACATCATTGAGGAATGTTCACACCCCAGGCATTCTCTCCTCCCCTCTCCTGTCAGGCAAAGATACAAAAGCTAGAAAGCACATACCACCAGTTTCAAGAACTGCATCTGTCTTTAAACTAGTACTCATGAGATCAAGTATCATTGTCTCTTCATCATCTTCCTGCAACTAGGAAGATTGCATGTCTGGCAGATCTAAAATAACAAAGATTTATGGGATTCATTGCACTGGGGGCAGAATATATAGTATCCTGTTATCTCCTCCTTTACACTTTCTCTATCAAGGTGTTCAGTATGTCAATGACTATTCTGCCACATCGAGAAAAGGGCAGGGGACAGGGACGAATTGGATAGTCTTTTCAGAGACCCAGTAGAAGGGAAAATGATCGGAAAGCCTGCCTGTGCTCTTGATTCTCAGTGGTTTGCAGAGTTAATAATTGTCTGTGTAAGATTTGTGAATTGTCGACTTGGGCTTGCAACCCTGTTGTACGTGCAAGGATGTTTCAAGGCAAATACATATTAAGTGCTGATTGACATTATTGGTGAACGTGTAGTGGAAGTGTGGAGAAGAGAGCAGTGGAGAAGGCCATGGCACAGTCAATTGGAATTGCTGTTTAAAAATGAACACATTAATCTTGACAACTCATATATCATCGTTAGATTTCTTCCTGCATTGAATCTATTGCCCTCTGCTGCTATTTTCATTATGTCACAAACCCATTTCTCCACCAACACAAGGCTACATTTGATATAAATCTATCCCACAGGTTATTCTAATACGAGTTCTGTGTAAACCACAATGGAGTAACTACATGCCCCCTCACTAGGGATAAAGCTCTCTCCTTCATTCCACCATTTCCACTTTTTCTGTCTTAATTTCACCTTAACAACCTTGATCTTGTAATTTGTAGGCCATACAACACGGACGTGGGCTCTTTGACCAATCATCAAATGCCCATCTACACCGATTACTTTCCTAATTAATCTCCCCACACTTCCATCAACTCCCTCCAGATTGGATCACTTCCCGATACAGTGGGGGATATTTATGTCTGTTAATTAATCATTAACTAAGGATGTGGGAGGAAACCACAGAAGTCTCAGGGAGATTAACTCCAACTCCAAACAAACCATACCAAAGATCAGATTTCAACCCAGGTCAGTGGAGATGTCAGACAACAGTTTTATGCCATCATGCCACCGAAGACAGTACTCAGCATTCCTTAAAGTGCTGCACCCGCATTCAATTTTTTCAAGAAAATATACTGGCACATTGACAGTCAATTATATTCTTTACCACACTGTGAAAACAGCTTTGTTTACATGTATAAAATGAGAATTTAAGGTTGCAAATGACCTACTGAGCCATTTTGGTGGTCTGTCAAGTTGTCAGAAAATTATTATTCATCTCTTCAAAATAATGAATCCCACGGATAAAGAGTTTTTTTGCTTAGTAAATAAATTATTCTTCTAATTATTGGGTCTGTAACAACAAACCAGAGAATTCAATACTTTTAGCTTAGTTTAAAGATACAGAATGGAATACAGGCCCTTTGGCCCAATGGGTCCACGCCAAACATCGATCACCTATTCACCCTAGCTCCATTGTATCCCAAATTCTTATGGACCTGTCGCACTTAGGTGATTTTTTTGGGCGACTACAGGCGACTGCCACAAAATTTTCGACATGTTGAAAAATTTTCGGTGACAGTGGCGACAATTTTTGCTGTCGTAGGTTGCCGTAGGTGTTGTCATAGGTTGTCGCCAGGTGTCGTAGGTGAATTCCATTAAAACTAGTCCATGGCAGTCGCCTAAAGAGTCGCCTAAGTGGGACAGGCCCATTATTCATTCACTGCACATTAGGGGCAATTTTACAAAGGTGACGTTTTGTGTCGGGACTAGTCTGAAAAAGGGTCCTGACCCAAAATATCACCTATACATGTTCTCCTGAGAGGCTACCTGACCACTGAGTTACTCCAGCACTTTGTGTCTCTTTTTGTAAACCAGCATTTGCAGTTCCTTACATCCATAACCTGCAAAACTGGGCATCTTTGGGATGTTGCTGGAAATCGGAGCTCCTGGAGGAAACCCACGCAGTCACAGGGAGAACTTGCAAACTCCAAACAGACAGCACGCAAGGTCAGGGAAATGGTCAGGAGATGAGGGAATGACTGGAATGTATTTTGTCCTTGATAATGTTGGCTGTTTTCTAGTGGCAATGTTCACTTCAAGGCAGTGTATAGATGGTGTCAATGGGTTGGATTGTAGGCTGGTTTGTTGGATGGACTGGGTTACATCCATAATTCTCTGCAATTTCTTTCCATTTTGAGAAGATCTGTTGCCAAGCCAGGTTGTGATACATCCTGATAGGGCGCTTTCTTAGGTGCATCTGAATAAGTTGGTAAGAGTTATTGGGGACGTCCCGTATTTCCTTAGTCTTCTGAGCATGTAGAGGTATTCGTATTTTCTTGGCCATAGCTTCAATGTGGTTAATCTATGACAAATTGTTGGTAACATTTATGCCTAGGTGTTGAAGCTCTCGACCATCTCCACTTGGGCACTGCTGAAGCCAAATTGGGTGTGTACACCAGCTCATATCCTGATGTCAATGACTAGTTCCTTCACCTTGCTGACATTGAGTTCTACAATATTATAGTATTTAGTGCAGCATTGTGGTGGAGTCCATGCCTCATAGAGTGTAAGATACCCAAATTCAATCCTGACCCAGGGTGCAGTCTGTGTGGAGTTTGCAAGTTCTCCCAGTGACTGCATGGGTTTCCTCCGGGAGCTCCAATTCATTCCCACATCTCCAAGATGTGCGTGTTCATTGCTGTATCTTAACATTCAGTCTGTTTATGCTTTCTCTTTATATATAACCTCTCATTGAGGTATCATCAATACTCACTACATCCTCACCAATGCTTTGATAATTTTTATCTAATGCACCAACTAGAACTGAATGAAGTATTCTAAGAGTAGTATTGAAGGTGTGAAACGTGTTTGGTATATCTTCCATTCAGTTTTCTCCCTCCAGAAATAAATATTATTGCTTAAGAAAGAACTGCAGATGCTGGAAAAATCGAAGGTAGACAAAAAAGCTGGAGAAAGTCAGCGGGTGAGGCAGGAGCAAAGGAATAGGCGACGTTTTGGGTTGAGACCCTTCTTCAATATTATTGTTTGGTTTGCTTTCTATTTCACCTTACTAACCTGCAACACAGTGTATGGTATTTGGCATTAACTTATTTCTTTTTACACTCTGACTGGTCACTGTTCATATTCGTGACTTAGACTCTGGAATTGAGTCACAGATGCTTGTTCTAGTTTTCCAACCAAACGGTACTTCCTCACATTTACCCAAGTAGAACTTCCTTTACCATTAATTTGCAAATGCCTTTGACCAAATAGTATGGGAGCACAGCTTCTCAGTAACTGTGCATCAGGTGCATTTTAATTCATCTGAAGCCAAACTTTAGATGAGGGCAATATTTATCCATTTTAACCAAAAAAGCCTTTTTAATTATGGAATCATTTCTGGCTTCACCAAACTGAGAAAAGCATAGAATGAAGAAGGGTCTCGAACCGAAACGTCACCCATTTCTTTCTCTCCAGAGATGCTGCATGTCCCGTTGAGTTACTCCAGCATTTTGTGTCTATCTAAAGCCTAGACTTTATACTGTTACCAACCAACAGCAATCTGCAGACAAAAACCTGTTTCCTTTCTTCTATACATTGAAAATATGTGATTAAAAAAGAGTGTGCAATTTGAATTGATCAGGAGGCAATATGTAAGAACTTATGAACAAACCAAATAGTGAGTCATTAGAAACCATTGAAGCAAGTAATGGACTTGACACAAATGTCTCAATCATTTGAAACCTATAACAATCCAGAAAAATAATTTAAATGAGACATGGAGAGTTATTCTGACAGAGGAATTGGAGGTAGAATGAATCAATAGAGATTTAACAAGTGGCAATTATGGAAAATAATGTCCAAAAAGCAATTGAGACCAGGCTAAATGAAAATTTAAAAGAAACAAGATTGATAGATATTTGTATGACAATGATTCTATACTATGATAGATCCTAGGTGGCAGGATGGGAAAGTAAAATAATGAATAGTCGGTATATACTTCAAAAGAGAAATCTAATTTGACCAATCGGATTAATTTCTTGAGACAATAGACAATAAGTGCAGGAGTAGGCCATTCGGCCCTTCGAGCCAGCACCGCCATTCAATGTGATCATGGCTCATCATCCACACTCAGTACCCAATTCCTGCCTTTTCCCTTTATCCCCTGACTCCACTATCTTTAAGAGCTCTATCCAACTCTCTATTGAAAGCATACAGAGAATTGCCCTACACTGCCTGATGAGGCAGAGAATTCCACAGATTTACAACCCTCTGTGTGAAAAAGGTTTTCCTCATCTCCGTTCTAAATGGCTTACCCCTTATTCTTAAACTGTGATCCCTGGTTCTGGACTCCCCCAACATCGGGAACATGTTTCCTGCGTCTAGCGTGTCTAAACCCTTAATAATCTTACATGTTTCAATAAGATTCCCTCTCATCCTTCTAAATTCCAGAGTATGCAAGCCCAGCTGCTCCAATCTATCAACATATGACAGTCCCGCCATCCCGGGAATTAACCTTGTAAACCTACGCTGCACTCCCTCAATAGCAAGAATGTCTTTCCTCAAGTTAGGGGACCAAAACTGCACACAAACTCCAGGTGTGGTCTCACTAGGGCCCTGTACAACTGCCGAAGGACATCTTTGCTCCTATACTCAACTCTTCTTGTTATGAAGGCCAGCATGCCATTCACTTTTTTCACTGCCTGCTGTACCTGCATGCTTACTTTCAGTGACTGATGAACAAGGATCCCCAGATCTCGTTGTACTTCCCCTTTTCCCAACATGACACCATTCAGATAATAATCTGCCTTCCTGTTTTTGCCACCAAAGTGGATAACCTCACATTTATCCACATTAAACTGCATCTGCCATGCATCTGCCCACTCACCCAACCTGTCCAAATCACCCTACATCCTCATAGCATCCTCCTCACAGTTCACACTGCCACCCAGCTTGTGTCATCTGTAAATTTGCTAATGTTACTTTCAATCCCTTCATCTAAATAACTAATGTACATTGTAAATAGCTGTGGTCCCAGCACCCCACTAATCACTGCCTGCCATTCTGAAAGGGACCCGCTAATCCCTACTCTTTGTTTCCTGTCTGCCCTACCCCCAATACCATGTGCTCTAATTTTGCCCACTAATCCCCTATGCGGGACCTTATCAAATGCTTTCTGAAAATCCAGGTACACTACATCCACTGGCTCTCCCGTGTCCATTTTCCTAGTTACATCCTGAAATAATTCCAGATGATTAGGTAAGAATGATTTCCCCTTCGTAAATCCACGCTGACGGACCGATCCTGCTACTGCTATCCAAATGTGCTGCTATTTCATCTTTTATAATTGACTCCAGCATCTTCCCCACCACCGATGTCAGGCTAACTGGTCTATAATTCCATGTTTTCTCTCTCCCGCCTTTCTTTAAAAAAGTGGGATAACATTAGCTACCCTCCAATCCACAGGAACTTATCCTGAATCTATAGAACATTGGAAAATGATCACCAATGCGTCCACGATTTCTAGAGCCACTTCCTTAAGTACCCTGGGATGCAGACCATCAGGCCCTGGGGATTTATCAGCCTTCAGTCCCATCAGTCCACCCAACACCATTTCCTGCCAAATGTGAATTTCTTTCAGTTCCTCCATCACGGTAGATCCTCTGGCCACTAGTAAATCAGGGAGATTGTTTGTTTCTTCCTTCGTGAAGACGGATCAAAAGTACCTGTTCAACTCGTTCGCCATTTCCTTGTTCCCCATAATAAATTCACCTGCTTCAGTCTTCAAGGGTCCAACTTTGGTCTTAACTAATATTTTCCTCTTCACATACCTAAAGAAGCTTTTACGATCCTCCTTTATATTCTTGGCTACCTCAACTTACTCCCCGTATTGCCTTTTTAGTTATCTTCTGTTGCTCTTTAAAAGTTACCCAATCCTCTGGCTTCCCGCCCATTTTTGCTATGTTATACTTCTTCTCTGACCCAAGTGGTGGCGCCATAGAGTGTGGCTGTCTAGCCTGCAGCTGTCTGTCCTTTCATTCTTTTTGTTATTTTTAGTCTGTTTTAAAGTGTGTTTTTGGAGGTCTTTTAGTCTTTTTTTATGTGGGGGGGGTGGGGGGATGGGGGGAGGGGGAAACTGTTTTTCTTAGTCACTTCCTGGTCGAGGATGCGACTATTCTCTGAGACGCATCTTCGTCCCCCTCCTCGCGGCCTACCACCTGGATTGGCACGACCTTCCCCACCGGAGACCAGCCAGCTTCAGCAGTGGCGCAGCACTGGATTCCATCGCGGAGCGAGCGATGCCTTACTGGGGTCACCGTGTTGGAGCTCCGGAGTGCTGGGACTGCCGTCTTTGAACACCGTGGAGCTATCGTCTGTGGAGCTTCCAGCCTCTGGTGGCGCTGACTTTCCAGCCGCGGGCAGCGCTGACTTTAACATCGTGGAGCCCTGGGATCTCTCGCCGAGGTCGCCAGCTTTGAATCTCCACCAAGCTCGGCCTGTGGACTTCGGAAGCCGCTGTAGGAAGCGGACGATTTGGAGGCTCCGGGCCGCTGAGAGTGTTCTTCTGTTCGAGGGCCTGAAACATTGGGCCCGTAGCGGCGACTGCGGAGGCCTCAATAGGCCCCAACCACGGGTGAACAGAGGAAGAGGACTGAACTCTGTGGGGGGATGTTTTTTATGTTTTATGTTAAATTCTAAAGTGTTGTGTTTATCTTATTTGTGTGCTGCATGGTAACTCAAATTTCACTGCACCAATTGGTGTATGTGACAATAAATGTCCTTTGTCCTTTGGCTTCCCTTGTCAGCCATGGTCGCCGTTTACTTTCCTTGGAATCTTTCCAAGGTAACAACATGTTGACAATGGCAACGTGGTAGATGTAATTTATCTAGGTTTTCAAATAATCTTTGATTTAAAACAAAAAGCTAATAGCGTTCAAGGTAATGATAAAGATCGGAGAGCCTTCAGTCGAAAGACGAGCCATGTAATAGACTGCAAGTTGACTTGGACAGAACGAAGAGAGATGAAATTAAAGGGAGCTAATTACAAGGGAATTGATGTTTCCACGAGAAATAATGCTGAGGCCACCACCGATCACTATTTACATTCATGACTTGGACTCTCAAAAGTATAATTTCTAAATCTATGGATTAAAAATACACCACAGATTACAAAGACAACACGTAAAGCAAACCAAACATTAGGAATTGTGTTCCAGAGTGGCAGAATTATAAATTAGGATAATTATGTTGATCCTAATTGAACCGTGCTAAAATCACACTTGGAATTTTAAGTAGATTTATGGTCACTGTATTTCAACAAGCATGCAAAGGCATTGGAGAGAATGCAAAGAATATTTATCAAAATTATACCAGAAATGATGTGGCATGAATATTGCCAAGGAGTGAACAGATTGGGGCTTTATCAAGAGAAGATATCCAAGGGGAAACCCAAGAGAGGTCTTTTAAAGTTATGAAACATTTTGATAAAATGGATACAGGGAATATTTCTACTTGTGGAGTAGAATGGAACTTGAAACCATAAAAGGAAGAAAGTCACCCGGAAATCAAACAGGTAATTGAGAAGAAACCTCTTCAGCAAAAGAATGGCAAGAAGATATTATTCACTGTCACATGGAGTGACTGACATAATTGAGGAGCAGCTGGACAAACTTTGTAATGCAAAAGAAAATCGAGTATTGCTCTTTTAAGCTTTAAATAAGGAAAGGACAAGGCTTAAGTAAAGCATGAGGGTGAACTAACATGGATGGGTTCACCAAATAACCTCCTTTCGTACCATTTCCCTTTGCGATGATATGCAACGATTCAAAAGACGTATCAGGCACGATCTAATTGAACAGAACATGGTTGAGGGGTCGAGTTGTCCACTCTTCTTAAAATTAATCCCCCCAAATAGCTGTCAGAGACGTGTAAACCTTGAATGCCTATCCAAAAAAATAAATGTCCAGAGAACAGGGAGTAGTTTATCAGTTGACACAGACTATTCTCATCATTTGGGTTCCAAATGTTAACCATGACCCTGACAGCAAGGTCTTCATGATTGAAATGCAATTAATCAGTGAGCAATGCTAACCTCATACTACAATTACCAGAATGTTTTCATAGGTAAATGAAATATTGTCATAGCAAAAGGGAGTAATGTGCCTATGGGGGCGGGGGTTGAGAGAGAAGAGCACAGGTTAGCTTGCGATGTTCTTGCCCCTTACTACGTAAAGACCAGGATCATTTCACTGCATATATTACACTTTTTAAATTATTTTTCCAAGATATCCCTTCTTTCATGTTTCAACAGTCAGCTGTCATTCTCAGATAATTTAATAAAATGAAATAGAAGCCCAATAAGCAAGTTGTACAGCTTATCTTGTATTAGAGAAGAAATAACCAATTTAAATTATTGATAGTAGATGTGTCTACTGTTTACATAGTGGCTGTGCAAAGCTCTGTCAATGAAGAAATGTCATAAAACCTACAGAGTGAAACGTCCTTGTGTCTCATCTAAAAGACAAATATGTTTGACGTTACAGGTAATTAGTGAAACAGCGAACAAAGCACTGTTGTTTTTAACTGTGGTCAATTTTTATTATATGATTTTGAAATGAGACCATAAATCTATTTTATCCCCCCCCCCCCTCATCCTTCTAAACTCCAGTAGCCCAGACCCTTTAGAAATGCATCATATGTCAACCTAATCATCGCCGTGATCATTCTCATAAACCTTTTCTGGACCCTCTCCAAAGTCAGCACATCGTTCCTCAGATATGAGGCCCAAAATGACACACAATATTCCAAATGTGGCCTCACCACCACCTGATAATTCCTCAGCATTACATCCTTCCTAATATATTCCAGTCCCCTCAACATGAATGCCAACCTTCCATACCCATGACTCAACCTGCAAATTAACCTTTTGGGAATAATGTACCAGCACTCCTGTCCCTTTACACCCCCGATTTCTGAATCCTCTTCCCATTTAGAAAGTTGTCTAAGCCTTTATTCCTACCAAAGTGCATGACCACACACTTTGCTACTCAGCATTCCATTCATCAATTCTTTGCCCACTCTCCCAACGTGTCCAAGTCCTTCTGCAAACTACCTTCCTAGCCAAGTCCATTTTTGTTTGTATTTGGAAGATACCTTGATTTTGTTCACAAAGAACTTGGGGCAGTAGAGTTGCTGCCTTACAGTGCCAGAGACCCGGGTTCGATCCTAACCACAGGTGCTGCCTTAAAGCGTCTGAGACCTGGGTTCGATCCTAATCACGGGTGCTGTCTGTATGGAGTTTGTATGTTCTCTCCGTTACCTGCGTGGGTTTTCTCCTAGTGCTCCGGTTTCCTCCCACACTTCAAAGATGTACAGGTTTGCAGATAAATTGTCTTTGGTAAAAAATTATTGTGTAAGTAGGATAGTATTGGTGTGCAGGGATTGCTGGTCGGCATGGACTAGGTGGGCCGAAGACCCTGTTTCTGCACTGTAACTCTAAACTAAACTTAATGTGCTCATATGATGCATAAACAAATTACTTTTGCAATGGAAATTGTACACAACTGACAACAATTCCATTTTATTTCCTTTGAATCTATATGGTTTACAGAATAATTAAAATGGAATTGGAAGGCTCAATTTGGATTGACTACAAATCATCAATATGTGTTCCAGGAGTTGGAGCAGCAGTGAGACAAGTCATCAAAGGTCCTTTCACTGAATAAAAGTGAACCTTTATTGACATTTTTTCCTCAGAGTTATGTTCCCTCACTCCAACATTTTATGGTCCTTTTAAATTGATTATGCAGTGACCATATGACTAATAGAGCAAGATTTGTTTTCAAAAGTTTGGCTCAGAATATACTTTCATGATGAAAAGAAATCAATTGTAAACATGAACTGTACATGTAATTTGATCAACAGACAAGTTTGAATTTTGGAACATTTTCAGTATTTTTATTCTCCAGCTTACAAATCCATCGACAAAGCAAAGCAGCAATTCACCAAACATTTTTGACTGGCACCTCAAGCATTTATAAAGAAAAAATGTCCTTGATACCTCAAAAAGATAAATAAATTCTTACAAACTCTGTAAATTTCTCCTCAAATTTGATTATATATTATCTACAAAGGATATTTTTGGCACAATGAACTGTGAGACCTAAAATAACACTTGTCCTCACAAAATTATACGCACTCTCAGACATTCATTTTGAAGAGTGCTTGCTTCGGGCAACCTCCATCATATTTCAATACAAGATCCAATGTACCTACAGCAGATTATCACTTGTTTCGATATCAGTCAGGTTTGCTGTTCAATTTTGATTGCACTCTTGTCAGCAAGATGTATTATGGCAGCATCATAAAATAGATGAATATAAAACTGATATAAGAATAGAGAGTACCAAGTATTCCAAAAACAATTTTAATGTGATTATTTTGCATTACCTTGGATACCAACCAAGCTACAGCTACATCTTGAAAAAAAATTAATGAAGTGCTTGCCAAAAATGATTAAGTTTCAATCTTTGCACAATGTAATTTGTCATTAAGAAACCACGCCCAACTATTTCGGCTACTATTGTGCCCCTCAATAAAACATGACTGCGAGATAAATAATGTTCAGACGAATTAGAAAAGGAGAATAAAAAGAGAATTAAAGATGATAAAGGTAAATTAGTTATTGGCAGTCACAAATTCATAATTTCATTTCCCTGCTCCCTATTCTGCCTCTTCCATCAGGTAAAACGTATAGAAGTGTGATAGAGCTCTAGGGGCTCTGAGTTAGATAGAGCTCTAGGGGCTAGTGGAGTCAAGGTATATGGGGAGAAGGCAGGCGCGGGTTATTGATAGGGGACGATCAGCCATGATCACAATGAATGGGGTGCTGACTCGAAGGGCCGAATGGCCTCCTCCTGCACCTATTTTCTATGTCTATGTCTATGTCTATGTGGAAACGCACACTTCCAGATTCAGGGACAGTTTCTTCCCAGCTATTATCAAGCAACTGAACCATCCTACCCCAACTAGAGAGCAGTCTTCAACTACTATCTATCTGATTGGTGACCCTCGGACTATCTTTGATCAGACTTTACTGGCTTTACCTTGCGCTAAACGTTATTCCCTTATCATGTTTCTGTACGCTGTGAATGGATCGATTGTAATGTATTGTCTTTCCGCAGACTTGTTAGCATGCAACAAAAGTTTTTCGCTGTACCTCAGTACACGTGACAATAAACAGATCGCCAGCGATGATGACCAAATTACCACAGCTGAATCCGATAGGCAGCTGATATAATTTGCAAGTTCAGCACCTGACTTCCAAAGACAAGGGATTATCATGTAGTCAAAGAATAAAAGTGTTTTCAAAACTTCCCTGGAAAAGTATAACATTTCCACTGATTTATTGCAACAGCTAGGCCATACCCACTCCAAATGGAGATGACAAATGATAATTTAGAATGGTATTGTTGTCTTTGCATCAATTCTTTGGGAAGACAGACAAGTCCAATGTAAATGGAGCGCGCCCTCTCGACTACCAATTCACCCTCATCAGCGCCTCCTCTCCCACAGTTGGCCTCAACAACCACTTCAGACCACACAGAGGTCTCGTTGTCCTGGGCATGGCGGGTGTGTGGGAGACCAGGAAGGAAGAGGAAACAAAAAACTCACATTGCTTTTATGAGTTTCACAGTGCTATTTATATTAATTCAATACGAATACCATATATTTCCAAGCAATTTGCAATAAATCATAGCTCCATGTTTCAACTTTATTTTATTACAATTTATTTGCTCAGTTGCATAATTTACCCATTCATTCATATATCATTGATATACATCTCTCATTCTTGGTACTTCATCATTGTCCATGTGCCAATGAGCATTTTCAAGGGAACATGCAGATTTTCACGACAAATATCTAAACGGAAATCACAATACAAATCCATTCAAAAAAGTCCCTCAATCGAACATCAAAGGCTTTTGCCATCTGCATTACTGTGAATTCAAAATTTGTCCTTTACTTCAATTTAAATTGTTTAGTTTAGCATAGTTTAGACATACAGCGTGGAAACTGCCCCTTCGGCCCACGGAGTCCACCGACCAAAGATCACCCGATACTACACACTGGGGGCAATTTGCAGAAGCCACTCAACAGGCAAACCTGCACATCTTTGGAATGTGGGAGGAAACCAGAGACCGATACAATCACAGGGAGAACATACAAACTCCATACAGACAGCATCTGTAGTCAGAATCGAACGCAGGTCCTGTTGCATGGTAAGGCAGCAACTCTATTGCAGCGCCACTGTGCCGCCCCATTTATTGTGCAATTTCTTGATGTATGTATTAAATGTATAATTATTGCTTTCTACTAGATTGGTTTGTCTATTTTGCTAGTCTGATAGTTACATGTAACCTTTAGCCCTTACACCCTGCCATTTAATATAATCATGGTTGATCTTTTCACCCAGAACCATTTCCCTGCTCTAACTATTTATCTCTTGACTCCACAATGCTCTTGGGAATTCATTCAAAAGATACAACCATCTAGATGAAGAATTGTCTTCTTTATTTAGTGCTTATTTAGAGTGTGACTTGTGGTTCTTGAAAGTCCTTTCCTTGAAAGGAAACTATATTCCTGCATTTATGCTCTTAAACGCAGTAAGAATTATATATAATTTAATGAAATCAGGACTCAATCTTCTAACGTCATGAAAGAGCTAACCTTGTCTACCTAATTTTACGACACTATAATTTCATGAAATTTATTGGTGAACCTTCGTTACACTCCGTCTCACCTTCCTCAAGTACAAAGTCCAGGCCCATACACAATATTCCATCTGCAGTCTCACCAGGGCTCTACGTAAGTGGAACAAGGCGAAATGAGGAGTCTGAAGAAGGGTCTCAACCCAAAACGTCACCCATTCCTTCTCTCCAGAGATGCTGCCTGTCCTGTTGCTTATTCCAGCGTTTTGTGTCTATCCGGGTGTAATTATCCTTGCACTCAATTCCTCTTGCAATAAAAAATAACATCTTATTTTCTTTCCCAATGGTTTGCAGTTACAATTTGGTGACCCATGCATGACATCTTGGCCTCTCTGCAATCTTGCACCTTGTAAACAGCGGCCATTTGAAAAATCATCTGCTTTACTATTCTTTTAACCTCAGTGAATGATCTCAGCTTTTCCACATTATGTATCATTTTCTATGTCCTTCCTTGCCTATTCAACCAGCCACTCAATATCCCTCTAAAGCCAATCCATGCAGATATTTAGCAGAATATCAACAACTAATCTGGAGATATTATAGTTAATCTTCCCGTACAAATCATTCATATAGATTGCTAACAGCTGAGGCTCCAATATCAATCCATGCAGTGTGCCACTTGTTAAAGTCTAAAAATGAACATTTTATTGCCATTTTATTGTCTGTCCATTGACCTATCACCCATGCATGCCATTACATCATGTACTCTGTTTTCTCTATTCACAGGTATTGCCAAACATGCTGAACATTTTATTTTTATTCCAGATATCCAGTATCCATACTTCAAATGTTATCAACACCCCTTTAATTCTTTCTATCATGAACATTCACAAAATAGTACTTCACAGTAGACAATCAACCTGCCTGAACACCGTGATCATGGAATCTTACAGCATGGAAACAGGCCCTTCTGACCAACTGCCCTACAATGGCCAACATGTCCCATCTACACTTGTCCCACCTGCCTGCATTTTGCCCAAATCCCTCTTGGCATGTGAGCAGAAACCACAGCACATGGAGTCCCATGGAGAGAGCATTAACACTCCACACAGACAGCACCCAAGACCAGATTTAAACCAAGGTCCGTGGAGATACAAGGCAGTGGCTGTGCTGTAGTCAAAATTATCATGTCAAATATGTGAAAAATAAGATGACTCCAGAAATCTACAAAATACTTCCCCAAAAATGCCATTGAATTGTGCTAAAACATTCTGAAGTAATGAAACCAAGTCTTTTTTTTTGTAAATCAATAAACATGCATTTCTTATTAGCACCTTACATCCTCGAGCTATAATGCGACTAAGTTCTGCATATGTTAAACTCTTGGAAAGAAGCCCAAATTGTTAAGTTTACTATTAATATTGCACCAATTAATATTGCACCTGGTCAAATAACATCACATCAATAGTTAAGAGAGCGCAGCAGCAGTTGCACTTTCTGCACCGGATGAGAAGAGTTCACCTCCCCCATCCCGTCCTCACCACTTTCTACAGAGGCACCATAGAGAGTATTCTGACCAGCTGCATCTCTGTCTGGTTTGGGGACTGTAAAGCCTCCGACTGGAAGTCCGTACAGAGAGTGGTGAGGACGGCAGAAAAAATCATCGGGACTTCTCTCCCCTCATTCGGGGACATTGCGAGCAAAAGTTGCTTGTCTAAGGCCAGCAGTATTATAAAGGACCCCACACATCTCCATCGTGGACTGTTCACTCTGCTGCCCACGGGCAAAAGATATCGTAGCATAAGGAGCAGAACGTCAAGGTTTTGCAACAGCTTCTTCCCACGAGCCATCAGACTCTTGAATGCCATGTAATGGGCCGCCACCATTATCTATTTTATCTTTTTATCCATTTTATCCTTCTGTTTATTTTTGTGTTGCACGGGGAGCCAAATGCAACGGAATTTTGTTTAGAATTGCATATATCGATGTATTTCTGAATGACAATAAAGTTTTGATTGATTGATAATTAAGTTTCATTTGCTGATTATTTTTTTAATAAAAGTACATCTGCATTTTTGTGGCTCCTCTTTGGAGCATACCAAATTATTTTTAGATATAAGCAATTGGCAGGTCAATTTTTCTTCATTTTTTCCAACCATTTGATATATTAAGAAAAAGCAAGAATTATATCAGGTTATACAGATGGCATTTTAAAAATACAGCAAGAGGAGATTAGTTCAAATGTAAATCATCTCCCCCAATTTAAAAAAAAAGCTAATTAACACAACATATATTGAGTGAACACAAAATACTGAAGTAACTCAGCGGGGCAAGAGTAACTCAGACTGAAGAAGGGTCTCAACCCGAAACGTCACACATTCCTTCTCTCCAGAGATGCTGCCTGCCCCGCTGACTTACTCCAGCATTTTGTTTCTACCTTTGATTTAAACCAGCATCTGCAGTTCTTTCCTATACTTAGAGTGAAGCTGTTTAGTGCAGAAAAAAGGATTTTACCAGGATTCAGTGAAGCATTTATGATGAGTAAAGACAGCTCAAAGTTTAAAAATATAAACCTATTCAGTGTGAATCTTTCCAGCTACCCAAATAATCTCAGTACCCTCATCATAAATCTGTTCTGGTCAAGTATAAAAATAGATTTATAGAGGATGAAACATAGATGGGTCTAATTCCTCCACAACAACAATTTAATCGAGACTGCCAAAACATAGGTATAATTTCAATGTGTCATTTCAAGTGTATATTATTGGAAAATATTTTTTCTCCATAATTAATAGAAAGCAAAAGAAAACTCTGCACTTGCAAGAGATTAAAAGAAGTACATCGTTCTTTTCTCAGAGGATTCCAGGTTTTTTTAATATCAAAATATCACTCAAATGAGTGGAATGGGGCCAGAGGAAAGGGGACAAAAGTTATTGGTTTGTGTGCAGAGGTGTAAGGTGAACACATTTTTGTACTGCACTTATTTGGCAAAATGAATAAAGGTCGCAAAGGCGGTTGCACAAACAATATAGCCAATTTCCTGTATAACAGGGAAAATATTACTTGTTTTTTAAAGACTTATTGCAAATACATCTGAAGAATACTCTTGTTGAAACCTGGTGTTTTTCAACCATATTGGAGAACAGAATCATGGTTCTTGTGCCACGTAGATCTACTTGTATCTATTATGAAAATTAGTGTTTCAGTTTATTGATAGAAAAACAGAAGGATGCTGAAAACACTCAGGTCAGGCAGTATTTGTTGAAAGAACTGGGAAAGAGAAATCAGCTTTGTTTTAAATTGGAAAAAGGGTGGAGGAAGATGGGGAGAAGAATGAACAGTACAAAGGGAATAACTCTGATAGCAGGACAGTCGGGATAACCTGCACCTAAATCATCTGATGGATAAGTAAATTATCTAATTTTGAAACCTAGATATTCCTTCATTTTTGTTCCCTCGCCAACATCCCTCACTATCGAAGCCAGTTGGGCTCTTGTCCAGCTTTGAGCAAAACCTCCTCAACTAACAAAACATTTATCTCTCTGCAAACTTAAGAACTACAATGCAGCAGTCCTCATGCTTCTCTCTTTGGTTCAGATACAGATATCATATTGGACACCCATCCACTGTCACATGCACTTCCTCTGGTTTGTAACCTGCATTTGCAAGCAGTAGAGTGAAGAAATACAACCAAAAAAGTGAAAATACTGGCCTAAAACATAATTCAAGTGGATCAGGCCTGTCACACATTACTGCGGCCGCACTTCGAGTATTGTGTTCAGGTTTTGGTTACCTTGCTATAGGAAAGATGCCATTAAGCTGGAAAGAGAGGAGAGATGGTAGACCAAGATGTTGCCAGTACTGGGGGTCCTTAACTATAGGGAGAGATTGAGCAGGTAAGGACTTTATTCCTTGGAAAACATGAGGCTGAAATTGATCTTATAGAGGTGTCTCAGTTCATGAGGGGAATAGATAAGGTGAATGCACACAGTCTTTTACCCAGAGTAAATAAATCAAGAACCAGAGGACATGGGTTTAAAGCAAGGGAGAAAAGATTCAATAGAAACCGGAGAGGCAACTTTTTCACACAGTAGGTGGTCGATAAATGGAACAAGCTGCCAGAGAAAGTAGCTGAGGCAGATAGAATAATAATATTAAAAATATTTGGACAGGTACATTGATTGGAAAGTTTTAGAAGGATATTGGCTAAATCCGGCAATGGGACCAGCTTAGAAGGTGCTTTTGGTCAGCATGGACGTGTTGTCCCAAAGGGCCTTTTCTATGCTCTATCAACACCGCTTACCTGGTCACAGCAGATTCGGCTAAGTCCTGGACCAAGCACTCCATGTTCACTATTAAAGATAAGACACTGGTAGGTATCTGACAGTATCCTATTGATTTCCCCTTTGCCTTTTAAGTCTGGCTAAAGGCTCTTGACCCATTTCCCACGACAGATGCTGCCTGGCCCATTGAGTTCCTCCAACAGATCTCCTTTCGTTGCTCCAGATTTTAGCATCACCAGCCACTGGTGCCTTAATATGAGTATCATTTGGGGGTTGACTGATAATGAGGTTATCTGGGGGTCGGGGGAGTTGTGAGGCTCAATCATACTGACCGTGGAAGATATCAAGAGGCAATAAAAAAAACTCCAGTGCAATTCTTTTTCCCGCTAGACCTCACAATTAGAATTTTAAAAATTAACAAATTATTTACGTTAATGGCAATTAATTGACCACCCTAATTAACTTGTATCTATGTAATCTCTCTCACATCCCCCGGAGAGTCCAACGGTTCCAAGCAAAGCAATTAGTTATTTAAACAGCAAGTCCTAAAAAATGCTCACCTAATTAGATTCCCTAAACCTGTGCTGCAGGAGAAGATGGCTTAGCTTCCTTCTCAGGAACGTCATCACCTTGCAACCTCCTTGGTCTTGAGACATCAGTACGAAGTCAGATGTCAACAGTAAAGGCACGAAGTACTAAAGATGGAGGCAGCCCTGTCGTTTTAAAGACATCAGAGAGAGAGACTGTTGAAGTAGGTTGACGAGGAATGAAGGTACTTACTCTCATCTTGCTGAGTAAATATGCCGAGACCATCTTCACAACAAGAGTTCAACATGTCCATTTCAGTAAACAGTGTGCAATCACTGCTTACTGAATTGATTTTATATTTCTAATGTATTTCTTTAGTTTTCATCTTGTATCAAGTGTTCATCAGACAACTGCTGCTTCTCGATAGTTCCAGGCAGACAGCTTGTCCGGAGTCTTTGAACGGTGGGTCTCCTGTTTTGTCAGGACAATTTACAAATGAACATAGTCGGATATAGGATGAGCACAGAGAAAACACATCCATCACTCTGGCACTGCTGAAAAATCAACACAAACGCTCCATTTCTAATGTTAGAACCCGTCATGGCTATTTGGCTTCTGAACGCAAAAAAAAAAAACATTACCAAAATAGAGGCGACAACTGTACCAGAGCTGTCCATAGAGGCTTCTGATGATGCAAACACAAGTCACAGTTACATCCTACCATGGGACAATAGTCAAACTAGACCAAAGCTAGCTGCTGTGTAAGTGTCTTTGCCTTCCTGCCTGGAGTGAAATTCTCAAGGGAAACTGTGGGCAGTGGGGTACGCCCCAACAGCACATCTACAGAGGGCAGACTTCCACCGCCAACTGTCCACCTCCCCCACTTCCACTGCCTCCTCCTACCCCTTTTTTCACTACTGACAGCTCTCCTCCCCCACCTCTACCTTTCCCTCAATCACTGCCTCTCCCGACTCGCCTGCTTCCACCTCGTTTCGTGTCAGAGGGCACAGGTCAAAGGCGGGGAACTTTTATATCATGATGATGGCAAACGGAGCAATGAAGAAATAATCAGTGCGGAATGCAGATGACTGTTGTTCTGACTACAGTAGTGCTGACACAAGGATTTAATTCTGTGGAATTTGATGATGGTCTGCCAAACGTATTGTGACCCGATGTCCATCACAGTAAAGGCAATCTCCTGGCCTAGCGAGAATGAAGAGAGGATTCGGATTTCCAGGGGCCTTTGTACCTTAAAACTCGATATGATGCAGCAGGTGAAACAAAGAGGGTGTCTCTGCAAACCACCCAAAACCACTTATGCTTGACTACACAAGGTACACTCAGAGAGCCAGTCCCATTATTTATGTATAGCTACTCACTCTCAAGCAGATTTCAAAATGCCCCATGCTGTGTAATTGCCCTTGAGAAGTCTGCAATCCTATCAAATCTTTGTCATTATTTCAGCAAAAGTCCCCCCCCCCCTCTCCCCCCTCCCCCCACCAATCCAGAGACCAAAACTCCTAGTCATTGAGCAGATATTACAGCTGACTGCCCTTCTGCCACCCCATGTGGTAAACTGCAAGCATATGCAACACGGATCAATGCTGTCAGCTGGAATAATCTGAAGGCTCAGAACTACAGGAAGACAGACTTTGCCTTTATTTTATAATTATATTTAATTGTTATTAATTTTCAGAGAAGGATGAGGGATGATCTTATTCAAACATGGAAAATCTTAAAGGGGAAAGACGGGTTAGATGGTGAGCTCCTATGTGACTGCTTTGAGTCAATGTACTGGTCCATATTCAAGGACTCAGCAGCCAACCTAAACAAATACACCACTGCCGTCACAAACATCATCAGTGAGTGAGTAGAGGAATGCGTGGCAAAGGAGACAATCCTACTGATATGAAGACATAAAATGCTGGAGTAACTCAGCGGGACAGGCAGCATCTCTGGAGAGAAAGAATATGTTATGTTTCAGTTCGAGACCTTTCTTCAGACTGAGAGTACTGTTCTCCAACCGAAAGCCATGGATGAATTTGAGAACCACTCCCTGGTGAAGACCAAGTCTGAGGTGCTCAAGTCAGGTTATCCCAATCTATATAGAAATGTAGGTATGACCTTTTCAAAACTATCAGGGATGCCAAGAGACAATTCTGGATTAAGCTAGAATCTGACGCTAACCATACAGTCACCCAACAATTGTGGCAAGGATTGCATGCTATAAAAGTTTACAAAGCAAAGTTCGACAAAATCACAACATAAAAAGTTATCAACAAACAAAGTTTCTAAAAGTTTGGTAACTTCTCCAAGAAAAACTATGACTTCTTTATTCAAGTTCAGTGTGACAAATATATGGAAGAGTTGGTTGCCAAATGGTGTTCCAAATTAAACAATGTTCCCCAATAACTAAACATGAAGCTCTGCAAGATGCCAATTCATAATGAATCTTCAACTGGTTCTGGGACAATGGGGAAGAGTATTCAACTCTGAAGATTGGATAATAAATAACGAATAAAGAGAGAATAATATGGAAAACCTGAAAATAGCCATTGCTATGCGTTTCCTGTTCTCCACTAAAATGATTCCAAGGATGTACTTGTGCATAGAGCTGTGGTTGGAAAATCAACAGCTCTATGCACAGTACATTCTAAATTGAACATAGTATTCAAGATATTTCAGAATACCATGTATTTCAACTCAATTATTCACACAAAAGAAGCAATGGCATATCCTGTACCAGCTTGGATTCTGGCATTTTGTAACTTCTACAAATGATTCAAGGCCAATCCAGAGATCAATTGCTTGGCAAATATATAGCACGTCAAAACTTTGCTATCCAAATTGAAAAATGTGTGCAAACTAAACAGCAGAGCTTCTTGCACTTTCTGATAGAATTTTCTTCACAAGGGAAAATGAATAATGACAACTTGGGTCATTTAACATGTTGTCAATGTTGGTGGTGAGCTAAGTTCGGTTATTGGGCATCATCAGGCAAGCCAAGAGATGATTTCCTCCACTGAAATACAATAACATCTGCAATTCTCAAAGGGCAGCAAATTGTATCTTTATTCTTGCCACAAGTATTTCCTCGTTCAGACTTACTATTACTATTGTTTTTCTGGATGCATGCCTTTCCTATTCCCTAACCCATCCAACCCCAAACTGTGGATGTAGTTCTTTATCCCATTCCATTTTTTTTTTACATGTATATATTGTGAGGAGAGACAGAAGATCAGTGAGAAGCCAATTAATACCAACCGAGTTGCTTACGGCAACACACTTGTGCTGCTCTGGGTTACGTTAGTCCTAACTTTTCTACAGATTTAACTACACTGTAATAATTTAGCTTCAGTATTATCGATTATTTCCAGCAACAGGAGTGTCTCTGACAATCAAAGCCAATCGCTACAAGCCACACACTGTGATAGTACTAAAAGAAGATTAAATCATATTATCAGGTTACAAATTCATGTTTTGTGCATTTATACCCAATCTCGTGTAGGAAGGAACTGCAGATGCTGGTTTAAACCGAAGATGGACACAAGAAGCTGGAGTGACTCAACGGGACAGGCAGCATCTCTGGGGAGAAGGAATAGGTGATGTTTCGGGCCTGAAGAAGGGTCTCGACCCGAAACGTCACCCATTCCTTCTCTCCAGAGATGCTGCCTGTCCCGCTGAGCTACTCCAGCTTTTTGTGTCTATCTTCGGTTTATACCAATCTCTGCCGTGAATGTGACTGGAGCTGCCTAATCTCGATCCTCATCAACAGGAACTAATCTGAAATATAAAAAGATCCATCTCCCATTAGCTTAGTTGCAACTCTGATAATTGAATGGGTGGCAGCTAAAAGTTGTAGACGAACCATCGAAGCAGCGAAGGAAGATAGATTATCAATAAGTGGGCACAATGAACTGAATCTGTAACAACATGCAGACCCAGTCTTGTGAAACTGATCTCATCTTCCCATCAGACTTTCTTGAATAGCTTATTTTTAAACTCATCCTTTCACCTCGAGATGTTTTGTACAATAGGAATTATGATTATACAATTTGGCACCCAGGAGGGTGCAGAAATCCCAAACCCGACTCAATTTTCAGAATTTTTTGCGAATTTACACAAATTTTTTAAACTAATCTGTAAATCGTTGAACTAAAACAAAATCTGAAGGAGAAAGATGTGATTGTTAGTAATTGTTGGTGAAAATGGAGCTCAGATTGTAACAAGTCATGAGAGGGGAATGCAGAGAGTCTGGGTCAGATTCCATCATGAATGAAATCCACCAGGATTTAAATTGGGCATCCAATCCAAATTCACCTTGCCAGCAGTTAACTTTTAGTTTAGTGATACAGTGCGGAAACAAGCCCTTCGGCCCAACGAGTCATAGAAATACAGATAGGTGCAAGAGTGGGCCATTCGGCCCTTCGAGCCAGCACTGCCATTCAATATGATCATGGATAAACATTAAAATTAGTACCCCATTCCTGCTTTTTCCCCATATCCCTTGATTCCTCTACACATACACCTAGCCAATTAATCTACATACCTGTACGCCTTTGGAGTGTGGGAGGAAACGGAAGATAAAAGAGAAAACTCATGCAGTCACGTGGAGAATGTTCAAACTCCACACAGACAGCACCCTGTAGTCGGGATCGAACCTGGGTCTCCAGCACTGCAAGCGCTGTAAGGCAGAAACTCTACCGCTGCATCACCGTGTTCTTTAGACTTTAGAGATACAGCACAGAAACAGGCCTGTCGGCCCACCAAGTCCACGCCAACCAGCGATCCCTATACACTAACACTATCATATACACTAGGGACAATTTAACCAAAGCCAATTAACCTATGAACCTGCACGTCTTTGGAGTGTGGGACAAAACCGGACAAAACACACGCAGGTCACAGGGAGAAGGCAAAACTCCGTAACTGACAAAGACCCACAGTGAGGATTAAACCCGGGTTTCTGGCGCTGTAAGACAGCAACTCTACCGCTGCGTAACTGTGCCACCTCAAGGCTTTGACTTCTACATCTCAGCATATTTGTTGAAAACATTTGCAATAAATATAGCATCTCTGTAATGGGATTTGAATTTATCAGGAATACACATCAGTTTCCTGTTCAACTCAAACTCTTAATATTGCTGTGCTTTACAGGGGGTGTCAGCAGCGTCAGACAATTACACATGACGGAGTCCCTGGCTGTTCATCATCTGAGCCGAAATCTGCCACTTTCATGCAATCTGAGGTTGTGTTCCGAATAGTATTTGAACAGGTTTGGTCTGTCTAATTATAGCTCATAGCAAAAGATACAAAGTGCTGGAGGAACTCAGCGGGTCAGGCTGCAGCACTGGAGAACATGAATAGGCAGCATTTCAGGTCCCAAAACATCGCCTATCCACGTGCTCCAGAGATGCTGCCTGACCTTCTGAATTACTCCAACAGTTTGTGTTTTTATTTTGTAGGCCTGCATCTACAGTAAAGACTATATCCTTGGGTCTACATTTCATAGATCATGGTTGAGTTGATCAACCAAAATGTATCCAAATTCTGTTTACTATAGACATTACATTACTATGGATGGCATTACTATGTGCTATAATACCACGCAATATTTGTTTTAACATTAGTTCTGTTCATTATCAAAATAAAGTGGAAAGGTAATCATTTATTTTATGTCTGCATTTATGTATTTTGATCTTTGTGCATTGAGAGAGATGTGCAGATAGTTGTGTAATTTGACACTCTGATATTTCTTCAAGAATCTTAATTGCTCCCATGTACATAAATGTATGGTTTGCCCATATCTTTGATGTGCAAGAATAGTTCTTCCATTTTTTAACATGTAACAAGGTATGATAAATGGAATTTGTTGACGCAACATATTCAGTCTGCTGAAATCTCCTGCTTCAGTGCAAGAGTTTCATGTAAATGAAAAGAGACAATGCTTATGCACAAGATACTCCAGAATCCAAAAAGTGTGCCAACTCTCGAAGACCTCCCAGTTGTTTTTTTAGCTTGTTGATTTAATTCATCACACAACACATCAGTCTGCCAATTCAGTCAAAGAAAGCAATCTCCTTCTCTCAGGGGCTGCTTCAGGGAGTTTCAAGCTGCTTGCTGCAGAATTAATAGCTCACATTTCACACAAGGCACAATGTGTAGTGTGCTGAACAGATATAAGGGGAAAAAAAAGATCATTGGATCCACCCATGGGGGCACCAACTCGCTTTGTCAGGGTGGGGTAAGAAAGTCTGCCAGACCTCGGTGACAATAGACTGGGTGGAAGTACGATCACTACTAATGACGATAATGCCTCTGGAGTAGGACTCGAGGGCCTGAGCTACATGGAGATGTTGGGCAGGCTAGGACTTTATTGTCATGCGTGTAGGAGGCCGAGGGGTAATCTTATAGAGGGATACAAAATCATGATGGGGATAGGGTAGTTGGACGGTCTTTTACCCTGAGTAGGGGAAACAAGAACCAAAGGACATGGTTTAAGGTGAGAGGGGAAAGATTTGATAGGAACCGGAGTGGCAACTTTTTCCCCATACAGAGGCTGTTTGATATGTGGAGTGGGCCACCAGAGGAGGTAGTGAGGCAGATACTATAAAACCATTTAAAAGACATTTGGACAGGTAGGTGGATATGAAAGGTTGAGGGATGTGGGCCAAACACGGGCAGTGGAACGAGCGTAGATTGTGCATCTTGGTCGGCGTGGATAAGATAGGCCGAAGGGCCTGTTTCTGTACTGTTTGATTCTATGACCCAAGATAAAAATAGTTATAACAGAAAATCTGCTGTTCTGCATCTTGACCTGGCCTCATTACTGGCTAAATGACTCTCCTGAGCTACCAACTTAATTAAAGTCTTATTCCTCCTCCGATGAACAACAAAATCAACAATTCTGAGCATCAAGACAGTGTTGGGAAGCAATCCCAGGACAACATCTCTAACCAGAAATGTGAAAGAATCTCAATGCACCATAAGCAGTTGTTCCTGTGCAGCGAATGAGTATCACCTGCCATTGCTCGATGGGAGTAGGGAGGGGGGGGGAGGGTTGTCACATAGCAACCAGGCATCCAAACAGCAGACCTATAGCTAGAAATATGGACCTGCGGTAAATTTATACGGTAAAAGAATTATAGCATCAGAGCACGGAAACAGGTCTTTCAGACCAACCCGTCCTTGCTATTCCAGATCATTTCAAACTGCTTAAAAAAGCTAGTTAAAAGCATGCATTCATTAATAGACTCATGGATGCATAACAGCAACAATTCTTGCTATTATTCTGCTCTGCATTGGTGTGGTCTAATTGCATCAAGTAGAAATGGCCATTCATTGTTTGAATGACTGAGAAAGTTAGTGACTGATAGTTCAAGTGGTTGACTGGCTACACAAGTGCACATTTGTTTTCATTTTCCACTTGGAGAAAATGTTAATACTCTGAAACAATTTACATTTAATTTGTCTCCTACTACCATTAAAGAGCTTCAGTTGATCGTGTGAGTAAAATATGTTGAACTTTCTGGCCTTTTATTTTAGTTTAGTTTAGAGATTCAGCGCAAAAACAGGCCCTTCTGCCCACCGAGTCCGCACCGACCCCCGCACATTTACACTATCCTACACTAGGGACTATTTTTAAATTTATACCAAGCCATTTAACCTACAAACCTGTACGTCTTTGGAGCATGGGAGGAAACCGGAGGTCCCAGAGAAAACCCACGCAGGTCACGGGGCGAACGTGCAGTCAAGCACCCACAGCCGGGATTGAACCCGGGTCTCTGGTGCTGTAAGTGCTGTAAGGCAGCAACTCTACCCCTGCGCCACCATGCCTCCCCACTTGCAATCCAGTTGGATAATGGCATTAACCTGTTAAATTCAACATAGCATCGATAACTTACATTATTTCTCACCATTTAGCATTGCCTTGAAGGACACTCTAAGGCCTGGAAATTTCCCACACAACATCCACTGAGGGAGCAATTGTTGACTGCAGACCAACATCTAATAATAGAAGTCTACTTAGCATTCATAAAAATTGTTACAAAAGATGATATTTGGGAGTAGTCCTTGACAATTAATCATTTTATGCAACATGCACAATACAAACACGTGGTGCAAATTAGCTTCCAAACTGTCTTCATCAATGTGGGCCTTGGAAGGGAGGCTATGTACTAAACTCAAGAGCAACAGAAAAAAAGAGGTTGTTAACAAGTAAGCATTCATTTTACCTACCACTTGATTTTCAATTCTATGATGCAAGACTGGCAGTAAGTTGGCTGTCAATATAACATTGATAACGGTTCAAAAGGACAAGAAAATGTAATCCTTCTGTGTACATGACTCGCTATTAATAAAATGCAAGATGATAGCAACAAACTTTAATTTACGGAATTAGAGTTTAATTTGAAATATTATGTCGTCATTGGTTGTGCTTAAAATAACATCTTGGCCCCGAATTCCAGCCAGATGTGCCCAGAGACGTCACACTAATTGCCAAATCGGGAAGGGCACTTTAATATGCAGTTCTTTCACTTATTTAAAATAAGCTTATTCTTGGTTAAAAAAAACCCCACACAAAATACAGTTAAAACAATTGCTCAACTTCTTCTCGAGGATCTGGTTGTCATTGATTTATAGCTCATCTCTAATAACCCTCCAGAAGCAGGTGGCAAACCACCTTGTTGAACGTCTACAGTCTCACTGTTGAGATTATCTCGGTACTGTGGGGCAAGGAATTTCAGGATTTACATCCAGCAACAAAACAGGTCTAACAACAGAAATAGACTTTGAGGAAAGTTGTTGGGGCTCTGTTTCCCTTGTTCTCCTTTGTGTTAGAGATCTGTGTTTGGAAGGTGCTGTCAGAGTAGCTAAGATAAATAACTGCAACTTATTTTGCAGTGATGCAGACTGCCACACCGCTGATGAAGGGAATGAATGGTGAGGGCAGTGGATGGCAATCAAGCAGGCTGCTTTATCCTTAATAGTGTGGAACACCTTGGCAGTAGTTGAAGCTACAAAAAAGTGGAGAGTGTTCCTTGCAGATATCACAAAGGCTGTGGGGTCTTCTTTTGTCAATAAGGCAAGGCTTTGAGGAGTCACTATGTAATGGGATACTTTGTTTCTAACCTGTTCTTTTCCTCATGGTGTTGAGTGGTTGGACATGTTCTGATTGGAGAAAGTAATTGCTTGACACTCAAATGTTAATTCTCACATCCCATGCCTGAACATTGTCTTGGTTTTCGTGCATGGAGATACAGGTTAGTTCATTTGCTGTGTAGCTCTGAATGGAATTGAATATTGAGCATCCACCAGCAGAAGTTCCCATTTCTGATTTTATGAAGGAAGGAAGGTCATCCAGTAACTGGTTCTAGTTGCTGCCCCGGGGAGCTTCTGTTGTGATATTCTGGGACTGGGATTATTGACCTCAAACAACCACAACTATCTTGCATTACACGAGCAATGATTCCAACCATTGGACTATTTTCTTCTTGATTCCCATCAACATCAGTTTTGCAAGACTCCTTGATTCCCATTTGGTCAAGGGCAGTCATACACACTTCATACATGGAATTCAGTTCTTTGGTCCATTGTCAACCCATATTTGTTGAAAATAACCGCTGCAAGTACCCTGCAAAGTCCTGTGCATTTTGCAAATGGATTTCACCAGATCCTCAATCTTGCCCACGTTTCCTTTTGCCATTGTCTAGGGCCATCTCCCCACTCTTGGAGGCTACACAATTGAAGTCCTCTCCGATGGAACTCATTTGTTATCTTGAACCCTTGAGAATAGGTGCTTGTGCCTATTTGTCCCACCTATTTGTCCATGAAACATTAATGGGGCACACAAACATAATGAGTTCCGGAGCCCAATGGTCATAGCGAAATCCAAGCAGGACATGGGTAAGCAGGTTATTGGTGAATACATACTACTTGATACAACTATTCTCAGCAACTGTCAATTTGCCAATTGCTGTGGGATTAATTGGGCAGAAATTACCTGGATTGGATTTATCCTGTTTTTTTTTTACTTGGCATCACTGGGCAATTTTCTGCAATGTCAGGTAAAATAATTTGCTAACTTACTGTTGCCCAGTGTGCACTGCCACCCAAGGTAAGTTCCACTCAAGTTCTAGCCCATTTGCTATAATTTTTACTTACCACATTTTACAAATATCCATTTTTCAAACAGATGTGAAAGTAAAATAAACTAATAAACATCTTTCTAGTGCATTAATATCAGCAGTGACAAAAAAACTTGCTTATATATAGAGAACATATGTGGCAGCAACAACCAAATGCTCGTTGGATTTTCATTTGGAAATGCCTTGCAATTCAACCAATCAAGTCAGAAATTCCCCACGACCACTTCTGCCTTAACCTTCAGAGTGCTTGTTTCTGATCTATGCCGTTTACATTGCAATCATTGATTTCCACTCTGTTATCCACTCTGCTTAATATATTTGGTATATTAATCAACTAACCCAAGACCAGTTGGAGTGCAGAAGATAAAAAGCCACTATACTTATCATAATGGATTTACTGAAGTGAAAGTACCACTGATCAAATTGAAGTGCCAAAACAAATCTTTCCAAAAATCAGAATTTATTACCAACTTTATTTCCTTGATCTACTTTTGTTTTCAAGAATAGATTTGAGGATTCATCATGAAGTTGCTCTGCCATATTCCAACATGTAAAACATTCATCAGTCATCTTGTTAATAATAAAAATCATTATTCTCCTCCTTCTTCAATTTATTTTACGTTAGGTCAGGGGCCATATCTTTGTTACTTTTCATAAATTGTTTTGCCAACTCATTAATGCTGTCAAATTTAGCAGTGGGCATTGTTATTCATTACAGTCACTACAAGCCTCAGTGAAATTCAACATACACTCAGTGCTGAAGCATTTGACATCCAGAACCATTTAACAATATTTTTGTTACTTTATACTCTCAGAAGGTTTTGCAATGGAAAAAGGTCAGGAAGATGAACACCACTCAAATCAGTTTTCAAGCAGCTTTCATGATTTTTCTTCAGGTTTCAGGGAAAAACATACATAATAATGTATTTTGATAGGAATAAATCTCCCACACTTCCTTGAAAAAAACCCATCTTCAGCACACTATTAGACTATCTACCATCTACTGTAATCACATATAGAGGAAAGTTTGAAGATGGGAATTACTATTTAAGAACAAAAATAATTTACATTTACCTTAATCAGAAATCAAATCTTCTTGCATGTTCTGCGCGATTCTCCACAATCATGGAATGATCTCTTTCCCATGATAACAAGGATGAAATAATACTACCGGAAACTCTAACTTTTCAAATTAATCGAGGCACTAATTTCACAATATGGACGATCAAGTCTCCAATTTGAAGGGTAGTGTGCGCACGTTCCAATTTGAACGTATCATATGTTTAGTTTAGTTTATTGTCACATATGCTGAGGTACAATAAAAAGCTTTTGTTAAGTGCAGTCTGTGAAAAGACTACATATGATTACAATCGAGCCATCCACAGTGTACAGATACATGATAAAGAGAATAATGTTTAATGCAAGATAAAGTCCAGTAAAGGCTGAATAATCACCATTGAGGTGGACAGCGGTTCAAGACTGCTCTCCACTTGTTGATAGAATGGTGCAGTTGCCTGATAACAGAATTATGATAACAAATCATAATTCGTAAAGATTGAAGCTCAACCATCTATGATCCATGAACAATCATTAAGTTGCTTTGCAGGCAAGGTCTGATGAAGGGTCTAGACAAAACATCACCCATTCCTTCTCCCTAGAGATGCTGCCTGTCCCACTGAGTTACTCCAGCGTTTTGTGTCTATCTAGGGGATATGGAGCAATTACTCTTCATCTACTACCCTAACTTGGAGTGGTTCTTTGGTCTGTCTATTCCAAGGCAGATACCATGCTCTGTTCCTAACAGCTGTCTAATCCCCCACCTCACCTCTGCATATCAATGTCTAGTGAAAGCTTAAAGTAGTAGATGTTCTGTCAATTCATTCTAATTGTTCTAACACTGCTAGTCATGCCTCTTAACCTCCCATTTATCTTTCAGGATTTTTCTTCAAATTTACATGCCCAAATCATTTCTCTTGTGGCTCGGTATTAAATTTTGGTTGGTCGCAGCCCTGTGGACTGCCAGAGCATTTTATTAGACTTTAGACCTTAGAGATACAATGTGGAAACAAGCCATTTTGGCCCATTGAGTCCATGCCTACCATATCCATACCTATACATCAACACTATCCTACACACTCGGGACAATTTTACATTTTACAGAAGCAAATTAACGTACAAACCTATACGTCTTCAGAGTGTGGGAGGAAACCGGTGCCCAGAGAAAATCCACGCTGTTACAGGGAAAACATACAAACTCCGTACAGACAGCAACCATAGTCAGGATGAAACCCTGGTCTCTGGCACTGTAAGGATGCAGCTCTACGACTACACCACTGTGCCGTCCAGAAATATTATGTTGACCACATTATAGAAAGGCAAGTTGTTGTTGTTTAGTAATTCATCTTTCGTTCAAAGAAAATCACTTGGACTTGGCCTTGCAACACTGTATACCTGAAGCAACCCATGGGTGACAAGGCTGAAGTGCTTTCACAATTTACAATACGGTGCTATTTTGCGATTGCTGCTACTTGGTCATCTTAACTGGACAACACAACACTTTTTTGTCCGATCATATTCCTACCATTTATGTCCTCAGGTATCTTTCTCTCTATGTGTTCCTCTCTTCCTTCCCAATTAGTTTTCTGATGGGCGGCACTAGAAACCAAACATCACTTTCAAATCCAGTCTGCATTATGAAATTAAATTTGATAACCTTATCTGAGGAAGCACTCAAATAAAAAAAGCAAATTGGTTCATCAACTCCAAGGAAATAAATCTGCCATCCCCACATGGAATGAAAGTACCAGCTTGTAACCAGTAAATGATTTTCCTGGATAACCAATTAGCCTGCAAAATATATCTCTTTGACATATTATACCAAGGTTAACAAATTAGTATCCCACTGATACGCCTTATAGATTAGTATCCAACAGATATCTCCTTTGAGAATAATTTGCCTTGCCAAAAGGGATTGACCATCAGAGGTGGATCCATGGGTGGAACATGATTGAGTGGAATGCTCAATGAGCTCAGCCTTCCAGCCCTGTCTTTGTTCCACAGCATAGATTCAAGAGGTAAAATAAAAGTCCTTCCAAAGTTTAGAAATCAATTTGAGCAGAATTTTGCAATTGAGTACAATCACAACAAGGTGCACTTTCAAAACTGGACAAACGTCATAGAGTTATAGAGTGATACAATGTGGAAACAGGCCCCTCGGCCCAACTTGCCCACACCAGCCAACATGTCCCAGCTACACTAGTCCCACTTGCCTGCGCTTGGTCCATATCCCTCCAAACCCGTCCTATCCATGTACCTGTCTACCTGTTTCTTAAACGATGGGATAGTCCCAGCCTCTACCTCATCTGGCAGATTGTTCCATACACCCACCACCCTTTGTGTGAAAAAGTTACCCCTCGGATTCCTATTAAAACTTTTCCTCTTCACCTTAAACCTATGTCCTCTGGTCCTCGATTCCCCTACTCTGGGAAAAAGACTCTGTGCATCTACCCAATCCATTCCTCTCATGATTTTGCATACCTCTATAAGATCTCCCCTCATCCTCCTGTGCTCCATGGAATAGAGACCCAACCTACTCAACAGCTCCCTGCTGCTCACATGCTCCAGTCCTGGTAAATATTTTCTGAACCCTCTCAAGCTTGACAATATCTTTCCTATAAAATGATGCCCAGAACTGAACACAATATTCTAAATGTGGTCTCACCAACATCTTATACAACTGCAACATGACCTCCCAACTTCTATACTCCATACGCTGACTGATGAAGGCCAAAGTGCCAAAAGCCTTTTTGACCACCTTAACTACCTGCAACTCGACCTTCAAGGAACCATGCGCCTGTACTCCTACATCCCTCTGCTCTACAACACTACCCAGAGGCCTACCATTTACTGTGTACGTCCTGCCCTTGTTCGACGTCCCAAAATGCAACACCTCACACTTTACTGTATTAAATTCCGTCAACCATTTCTCTGCCCACCTGGCCAATCGATCCAGATCCTGCTGGAATCTATCACAACCATCTTCACTACCTGCAAAACCACTAAATTTTGTATCATTAGAAAACTTGCTAATCCTGCCCTGTATGTTCTCATCCAAATCATTGATGGAGATGACAAACAGTAACGGGCACAGCACCGAACCCCGAGGCACACCACTAGACACAGGCGTCCAGTCCGAGATACATAGAAAATAGGTGCAGGAGTAGGCCATTCGGCCCTTCGAGCCTGCACTGCCATTCAATATGATCATGGCTGATCATCCAACTCAGTATCTCGTACCTGCCTTCTCTCCATAACCCCTGATCCCTTTAGCCACAAGGGCCACATCTAACCCTTTTAAATATAGCCAATGAACTGGCCTCAACTACCCTCTGTGGCAGAGAGTTCCAGAGATTCACCACTCTCTGTGTGAAAAATGTTTTTCTCATCTCAGTCTTAAAGGATTGCCCCCTTATCCTTAAGCTGTGACCCCTTGTCCTGGACTTCCCCAACATCGGGAACAATCTTCCTGCATCTAGCCTGTCCAACCCCATAAGAATTTTGTAAGTTTCTATAAGATCCCCTCTCAATCTCCTAAATTCTAGCGAGTATAAGCCGAGTCTATCCAGTCTTTCTTCATATGAAAGTCCTGACATCCCAGGAATCAGTCTAGTGAACCTTCTCTGCACTCCCTCTATGGCAATAATGTCCTTCCTCAGATTTGGAGACCAAAACTGTATGCAATACTCCAGGTGTGGTCTCACCAAGACCCTGTACAACTGCAGTAGAACCTCCCTGCTCCTATACTCAAATCCTTTTGCTATGAAAGCTAACATACCATTCGCTTTCTTCACTGCCTGCTGCACCTGCATGCCTACTTTCAATGACTGGTCTCGCTGCATCTCCCCTTTTCCTAATCGGCCACCATTTAAATAATAGTCTGCTTTCCTGTTTTTGCCACCAAAGTGGATAACCTCACATTTATCCACATTATATTGCATCTGCCAAACATTTGCCCACTCACCCAGTCTATCCAAGTCACCTTACAATCTCCTAGCATCCTCCTCACAGCTAACACTGCCCCCCAGCTTAGTGTCATCCGCAAACTTGGAGATGTTGCCTTCAATTCCGTCATCCAGTTCATTAATATAAATTGTAAATAGCTGGGGTCCCAGGACTGAGCCTTGCGGTACCCCACTAGTCACTGCCTGCCATTCTGAAAAGGACCCGTTTACTCATACTCTTTGCTTCCTGTTTGCCAGCCAGTTCTCTACCCACATCAATACTGAACCCCCAATACCGTGTGCTTTAAGTTTGTATACTAATCTCTTATGTGGGACCTTGTCGAAAGCCTTCTGAAAGTCCAGATATAACACATCCACTGGTTCTCCCTTATCCACTCTACTAGTTACATCCTCGAAAAATTCTATAAGATTCGTCAGACATGATTTACCTTTCGTAAATCCATGCTGACTTTGTCCAATGATTTCACCACTTGCCAAATGTGCTGCTATCCCATCTTTAATAACTGACTCTAGCAGTTTCCCCAGTACCGATGTTAGACTAACTGGTCTGTAATTCCCCGTTTTCTCTCTCCCTCTCTTCTTAAACAGTGGGGTTACGTTTGCTACCCTCCAATCCTCAGGAATTACTCCAGAATCTAAAGAGTTTTGAAAAATTATCACTAATGCATCCACTATTGAGATACAACCTTACGCCATCACCCTCTGCTTCCTTCCATGGAGCCAATTTGCTAACCATTCAGCAATCTTCCCTTGGATTCCATTTGATCTATCTTTCCAGAGCAGCCTTCCTTGTCGAATGCCTTGCTGAAGTCCATGTATACAACATCTACAGCTCTGCCCTCCTCAACCTTTTTGATCATGCCTTCAAAAAAAATGAATCAGATTTGTGAGACACGACCTCCCACGTACAAAACATTGCAGATGATCCCTAATCAGCCCTTGCCTGTATAACCTATCCCTCAGAATACTCTCCAGTAACTTACCAACTACAGACGTTAAGCTCACCGGACTGTAGTTCCCAGCATTTTCCCTGCAGCCCTTCTTGAAAAGTGGCACAACATTTTCCACCCTCCAATCTTCTGGCACCTCTCCTGAATTTAAGGACGACTTGTAAATTTCAACCAAGGCTCCCGTAATTTCCTCCCTAGTTTCCCGCAATGTCCTCGGATATATTTGATCGGGCCCTGGAGATTTGTCTACTTTCAAACATGACAGTACCTTCAGTACTTCTTCAACGGTAACCCTGACTGCTTTCAAGACACTTCCAACGCTCCAATTTCCTCCGTCCTACTGTCCTTCTCCTCAGTAAACACAGAGGAGAAATACTCATCTAGTACCTTGCCCATCTCCTGTGACTCTACACAGAGGTGACCACTGATTCCTGAGAGGTCCCACTCTCTCTCTAGTTACCTTTTCCCCCTCAGGTATTTATTTTAAAAATTGTGATTGTCCTTCATCCTACCCGTCAGAGCAATCTCCTGGCCCCTTTTTGCCCTTCTGATTTCCTTTTTTAGTTTACTCCTTAGTTCCCCAAACTCCTCCAGAGACGCACTTTATCCCAGTTGCCTATACCTTGCCCATGCATCCTTCTTGTTTTTGACTAACGTCTCAATTTCCCTCATCAGCCAAGCTTCCTTACATTTGCCTGCTTTGCCCTTCACTCTAATGGGGACGTACACATCCTGAGCTTTCTTCAGTACATTTTAAAAAACATTTGGCCAATGCTCCTTTCCCCTCAAATAACCTGCTCCGGTCAACTTGAGCGAGACCTTCTCTCATACCCTCTAACTTGGCCTTAAACCAGTTGAGCATTTTAACACGTGGACCCTCTCCGTCCCTATCCATAACTATCAAACGTAATCAAACTTTCACTGGTCCCAAAAGACTCCTCCACACACACTTCATTAACTTGCCCTTCCCAATTTCCCAATACTAGATGCAGCATTGCCCTTTCATAAGTGGGGGGCCTCCATTTACTGCTTAAGTAAACTCTCCTGAACACTTTTGAGGAATTGCACCCAATCTAAACCCTTCATGCTATGATTTTCCCAGTCTATATTGGGAAAGTTAAAAACCCCTACTACAATAACCTTACTTGACCTGCAGCTGTCTGCAATCTCCCAGGACATTTGTTCTTCAAATTCCTGTTGACTATTCGGGGGTCTGTAGTACACCCCCAACAAGGTGATCACCCTTTCTTGCTCCTCAGCTCTAGCCACATAGCCTCACTAGACAAACTGTTCGTAATGTTACCTCTGAACACAGCCGTGACGCCCTCCTTAACCAACAATGCAACCCCCCCTCCTTTTTTTTCTTCACCCCAGTCTCTCCTGAAGCTCCTGTGCCCCAGAACATTGAGATGCCAGTCCTGCTTGTCCCTTAACCAGGTTTCAATCATGGCTACAATGCCCCAGTCCCTCGTACCTATCCATACCCTAAGCTCATCTGCGTTACAGCTCAGGGCCCTTGCATTAAATTACGTGTAGTTTAAACCAACCCTCCATCCTCACTCTCTGCCTTTCACCTGCCTATTCTGTCCTCTAACCTTTTCCCACACGACCCTCCATACCAACTTGCCTCTGTCCTGCACGGGATCCCACGCCCATGCATTTCACGATATTTCAGGCCAAACCATATCAAGGAAACTTTTTGTCTATCCACCTGGGGGGGGGCATGGTGGCGCAGTCGTAGAGTTGCTGCCATATAACACCAGAGACCTGGGTTTGATCATGACTATGGATGCTTTCCGTACGGAATTTGTACGTTCTTCCCATCACCGCATGGGTTTTCTCCGGGTGCTCCGGTTTCATCCCACAATCTAAAGACATACAGGTTTGTAGGTTAATTGGCTTTGGTAAAAAGGGTAAATTGTCCTTAGTGTGTAGGATAGTGCTAGTGTAAGGCGGTCGCTGGTCGGTACGGACTCGGTGGGCTGAAGGGCCTGCTTCTGCGTTGTATCTCTGAAAAGTAAAACCTCCCTCAACAGATTAAGTAGAGCTTCTATATGTTAAACATCACTTGAAGATATATCTAGGGGTGCCGAGAGCACGAAACACAAAGGACTTTCAGTGCAAGGAGGGATAAGGAATAAATTCAGCCAGAATCTAAACTAACACATCTAAAGACACAGCAGACATGAACCAATTTTGCTGTGGCGTGTTTATTTCACTTTCTTTGTTGAATTAGTGGTGACAAATGACACGGGCCCTGATCTTCAAGGTTTAAAAATTGAATGCCAGAAGAGAATTAGATCTCTTTCTGCTGATCCCTCATTCCAAAAAGCACATACGCCAATTGATGATTTTGGTCGAGAATACAACGATAAAATTAAGGCCAGGAGATCAAATTATCATTGATCTCTCCCGTTTGTGTCTACTTTTCTAACCAATTATCCTGTTCATTACTTCAGAGATTTTTGTCCCATGAGCTTTCTCTTCAACCACAAAGCTCTTGATAATTACTTGATCAGTTATGCTCTGCACGTTCAGATGCAACATCCACCTGTAGAATCAAAGAACTGCAGATCCTAGTTTACAAAGAAACACACAAAGTGCTGGACTAACTTGGTAGGACAGGCAAGCAGCTCTGGAAAACATGGATTAGCGATATTCTGGGTCGGGACCTTTATTCACAATAGTGAGAGTGGGAGCAAGAAAGCTGAAAGAGAGGGGGGGGGGGGCAGGACGAAGCCCAATATCCACCTGTTGTGTTACATCCAACCCATTTGTATTTCATGATCTTCTTTTCGTAATTACATAGTAATTGATACAAACCCGTGTACTATCCATCTTACAGGACAAATTGTTAGATTTCTGCTTTGACATGAACAGAACAACTCATCTTGCAATATGTATGAAATATGTAAATTAAAAAATCAGGGCTCTTGCTCTCCTTACAACTTAGAAAGAGGGGAATCCTCGTTCCCAGGCAGGTGGCTCAGCCTCTGCTGAATAAATGTTGTAAAACTGCTGGAGGGTCACATATCCACTTCCACCCTTACTTTTCCCATGTGTTTTGTGCTTTCTGCAAGGATGAAAATGAGAAAAGGCAGCACAGTGGTACATGGGGAGGCACAGTGGTGCAGCGGTAGAGCTGCTACCTCACTGCACCAGAGATCCTGGTTTGATCTTGACTATGGGTGCTGTCTGGGCGGAGCTTGCATGTTCTCCCTCTTACTGCGTTGGTTTCCTCCCCCATCCCATAAATGTGCTGATTTGTAATTTAATTGGCTTCTGTATATTGTACAAGTGATCGATGGTCAGCATGGACTCGGCAGGCCAAAGGTCCTGTTTCCATGTTGTATCTCCAAATTAAACCAAACAAACAAAAGGCATGTGTCAGAGCAGATGTTGAGCAATGCTTACTAAATGGTGATGATGAGGCATGGATAGTAGATTAACACCATCATATCCAGCTTTCCTACCACAGCATTTGTGGCATTCTATTCAAAATCAGGGCCAGCTGCACACATCTGTAGCAAATTCAAGACACATCTTTACGGCATTTCCAAAATACCATTTCCGCTATTCCACCGTCTGGTCTATCATGGACACTGACCTCCCCACGATCGAAGGGATCTACAGGAGGCGCTACCTGAAAACGGCAGCCAGCATCATCAACAACCCACACCACTATCTCTCATTTCACTCCTGCCATCCTCCAGGTTCAGGAACAGCTTCTTCCCAACCATCAGACTACTGAACGCTACAACCACCAACTAAACTTCAAACCACAAACTGTCTTGGTTGCACTAGGGACTTTAGGCTTTTGTTTTGTTTTGCACTAATATTGCACTTTCCTAATTTATTGAAATTCTTTGTTTTATTATGTTACCTATTTAATATTGTGCTTATAGGCCTGTTATACTGCTGCAAGTCAAAATGTAATTGTTCCGTTTCGGTACATATGACAATTAAACATTCTTGACGGTTCCAATCGCAGCCCTTTTGATCACCAACAAGTCAGAAAATGGAGAATCATTGAATCTTAGGACAGCCATAACACAGCCATTGACCATATTCTGAGCTTGTTGGTTGGTGTCGTCAACTCCAAGGTCCATCAAATTTCATGTTTATGGAATGTATTTAAGCAGTGAATTTGAAATGAAGCCATGCACATATGAACACCATGCCTGTTCAGCCTAAATAGGATGTGAAACCTGCAAATAAGTTAATGTACTTATTGTACTGAAGTGCCACTGACAAGTGTTCAGTGGAAGTTTAGGTTTGTTCTCTTTCCCCCCATTAGCAGCTTCTTCCAGCGTAAGAGGAATTTAAAATTCAGTTTGTACTCAAAATGAGTAACAACATCTCTTTTTAAACAAGTTATAACCTCTGAGTGGATTCCGTTTCAAATCAGCTTCTATTCCCTTTTACAATTTACAAAACTGAAAATATCATTGAGAATGTTGACATTTATAATCTGAAAAATAACATCTTAGTTGAAGCAGCAACTCGGAAATTGGATGTTTCCAGCTTTAGCATATCCCCCTCAAAGTAGCTGCCATTTCACTCTGATATACCAATTGTAAATGAAGTTGACAGGAGGTTACTAAACCATTACTTTTGCAGTGCCCTTCTCCTGTATATTACTTCTTTGGGTCAGAGAAAGTTGCACATGTTCTCATGGGCCTCTGGATTCCATCCTATTTTCAGCAGCAGCATGGCCTATGACTTTGCCTACACAGCTGTGAGTGGGGTAGGGAAATGATACATACTAATTGCCAGCACATTGTTCAAATTGGCATACGCACATTTGTGAACAACTCAAATATGACCTTGATTATGTGCCCTCTAGCCCCAATGTTCAGGTCAATCAATTACCACAGGTTCAATAAACCCTCAATGTAATGACTTAATATTTTGTATTACAGAGCTTCTTGTATTATCATGTTGCCCCAGGTCCATGTTCTCCCAAGGAACCAATACCAGGGTATTGCTTTTAGCCATATTGCTTTTATTAACATTGTGTTAGCACAGACATGAGTGGTAGCACACAGTCTTTTATTTCTTCAAATAAATTACCTCAATTGCTTATTTTCTCACTTTTCACATCATAGCCAAACAATTTAACAACGAGGAAATCAAGTTACTTCTTTCAAATCAAGTGAATGTAATTGAATTTGATTTACCATCTACAAATCAAAATTCACCAAATACAAAATTATTTTTTTCTAAATCCAAGATAATTAAATCTTTGTAAATTTAAAGGATTAAAAACAAAAGAAACAGACACATTGCGATTGATTACAGTCGCTATCTTTCCAATTCTAACGATGTTGGCATTTGGTGGTGAATTTGCACTTACCAATGATAATGTGTCAAATAATTGATTCCTTCTCGCAGTCTTCCCGCAATTTACAATGAAACCAACTTCAGAACAATGTGGCAAATTATTTTTATTAATATTAATTTGGAATACATTCTTCAAGATCCAAAGTTCCTTCAGTTATATCAGATCATAAGGAAACTAAGAAAGGAAATAAGACACAGTTGAATATCAATTAATGTTTCACCAATCAACAATTTTGGTGACGCAAGGGATTTAGAATTTCAGTAGATGCAAAGAAAAAATCCTTTCTTTATTTGTGGGATGTGAAAGATAATAAATACTCGATGCACTTTATAACATAAAAATGCACAACTGCATCAATTGAGATTCTAAAGCAGTTTCCAATCATTATTTCCCTGCCGCATCTTCCATTAATTTAATTGGAAGTAGACATTGTTACAGAAGGGCTAGCCAAAATCCCTGACAGTAACTAGGCTGATAGACAGTTGCAGTCCGCTGGGTCAATTACCTCCTCATTTCAACACAGATCCCGCCACCTTCTAATGTATGTTTTGTTTTAGCACGCAGTAAAAACACTTAGTTAATCTGGCAGCCATGGTTTTGAAAAGATATCTTGTAATTCAACACAATCCTCTGATAACTACATCTTGTAGGAGGAAGCTGTTGTAGCCATGTCACTAGGTTAAAATAAAAACACATAACTTTAAAAGGCTTCCAAGCCATAAAGGGTTATAATATTACAATAAGTATTTATTTCCCCGATTTTACGCCTTATTTTGTTGGGCCAAAAAATGCTACCATGGAAATTCAGGTGATTTTAAAATTGACCAACCCAAGCTGAATTAATGGTGGTGGGATGGACAGTGATGAAATTACTTTGTTCTGATAGGTGGTTTTAGTGGACCCAGTAAAAATAAACATTAGACACAATTTTTGACCAGTTTAATAAAAAGCAGCAAATGAGTGTAATAAGCGATACAATGATTTTGGGCTGATAACCTACAAAATTGGATGTCAACAGACTGCCACTTGAAATTTAATCATATAATAACAAATGCAAAAGAATAGATTTAACACCATGTTAACCGAATCGTAAGTAACGATTTTAGACATGCAAACTCTTAGAACCAAGACTGAAACATACAGGAAATACAATTTTACTTTAATTATATATGCTTAGTGCCAATAAACATTACTCTGATCCTGTCTGATCACTGAAGCTAAGCAGACTCGTGCCTGGTTAATACTTGGATGGAAGGCATTAAAAGTGTGTCGGCGTTTTTTTATTTTCTTTCTCCCTCTATTTTCTTGACAGAGGAAAATCTGGCCTGACCTATAGAACTTGAACAACAAACAAGATGCACAGTAGAAGTCCAGTTTTTGGATATAAGAAGATGGACATAAAAGGATGGAGTAACTCAGCGGGTTAGGCAGCACTCTGGAGAAAAGGAATAGGCGGCGTTTCGGTTGAGACACTTCTTCAGACAGAGAGTCACGGGAAAGGGAAACGAGAGATATAGACAGTTCTATAGAGTGATGAAGAACAAATGAATGAAAGATATGCAAAAAAGTAACAATGATCAAGGAAACGGTTCATTGATAACTGTGGGCTCGGTGAAAATGAGTTATACAATGAAAGTCACCAGGACAATAGTGAAACTAGCACAACAACAAGGGTGGGGGAGGGACAGAGAGAGAGAGGAGATGCAAGGGTTACTTGAAGTTAGAGAAATCAATATTCATACCGCAGGGTTGTAAGCTGCTCAAGCGAAATATTAGGTGCTGGTCCTCCAATTTGCGTTCAACTTCACACTGATAATGGAGGCCCAGGACAGAAAGATCAGTGCGGGAATGGGAAGGGGAGTTAGTGTTTGTCAACCGGGAGATCACGTAGGCCCTTCTAAGCGAAGGTATTCAGCGAAACGATCGCCCAGTCTACGTTTGGTCTTGCCGATGTACGAGAGTCCAGATATCAGAACACCTGTATTCAATATATGTGTGCACCATTGGAATGGCCACAAAAAATGTGGTACACTAGTCATCATGGGTATAAGTTGATATTGCTTAAGTCAGAAGTAACAGCATTTTCCCACATTCTGGATCCTATGCAGTAAACTGCAGGAATAACCAGAACAATAACAATGACATTTAAAACATCCTTTACCACACACAATCCTCTTGCTCCACCTTCTTTGAAGAAAATCGTCTGCATTTCTATTAAGCCTTTCATGACCACTAGACGGTCTAAAGTAGTAAAGGTTTATAGTGAAACTCAATAATGATAAGATTGCTCAATTAAATATGGACATTGAGATGAAAGAGGAGCAAATACAATCAGAGCTGGTTGTACATGCTTTTGGAAAGGAAAAAAATCCATACATAAACAAAATTATCATCACCTCTCACAGTCTGTCAATGTTCCTTAAGCTCCCTTTAGCAATGCCTTAGATAAAATAACTGAAGGCTAGCAGTCTTTCTAAGAATCATTTCCCAAACATATGCCTTCTGCCTTGATACCTTGACACCTCTGTGCATTTTAAAAAAGCTTCCTGTCTTCTATCTAATTCTAACAAAGCATCTTCAACTTCAACCATTGATTTGTTTAAGAACAAATAATAATAATTACAACAGATAATCCTCCGACATTTTCACCACCTCCAACGGGATCCCACCACTGGCCACATCTTCCCATCTCGGCTTTCCACAGAGACTGCTCCCTCCGTAACTCCTTGGTAAATTCATCCCTTCCCATCCAAATCACCCCCCCACCCCCCCAGTACTTTTCCTTGCAACCGCAGGAAATGCTACACTTGTTGCTTTACCTCCCCCCTCAACTCCATCCAAGGATCCAAGCAGTCTTTCCAGGTGAGGCAGAGGTTCACCAGCACCTCCTCCAATCTCATCTATTGCTGTTCTAGGTGTCAACTGCTTTACATTGGTGAGACCAAGCGCAGGCTTGGTGATCGCTCCGCCCAACACCTCCGCTCAGTTTGCATTAACCAACCTGATCTCCCGGTGGCTCAGCACTTCAATTCCACCTCCCATTCCGAATCCGAATTTTCTGTCCTGGGCCTCCTCCATGGCCAGGGTGAGTCCCACCGCAAATTGGAGGAGCAGCACCTCATATTTCACTTGGGTAGTTTACACACCAGCGGTATGAACATTGACTTCTCCAATTTCAGGTAGTCCTTGCTTTCACCCTCCTTCCCCACCCCTTCCCAGCTCCCCCACAGCCCACTGTCTCTGCCTCTTCCTTTCTTCTTCCTGCCCCACCCGACATCAGTCTGAAGAAGGGTCTCGACCAAAAACATCGCCTATTCCTTCGCTCCATAGATGCTGCCTCACCCGCTGAGTTTCTGCAACATTTTTGTCTACCTTAAACCATTGATTTAGTTCCTCTTCCCACAGATGCAGACCGACATGTTGAGTATTTCCAGCATTTTCTGCTTTTGATTGTGATTTCCAGCATCTGCAATTCTTTTTTGATGTTCAAGAGATATTGCATGTTTGCCTTCGTTGTTCATGGAATGGAATATAAAAGTTGGGACATTATATTGCAACTGGGAGATCAAAAGTAAGGGGAAAGTTGATGGCAAGACTCAACACCATTGATGTGCAGAGAGATATTGGGACCCAGGTCAATCGTTCCCAGAAAGTGGCAACACAAGTAGATAGAATGGTAGAGGAGGCATATGGTATGTTCAACTTCATTGTTCAAGACTTTGACTATAAGAGTCAGGAAGTCATGATGCAGCTCTACAAGACTTCAGTAAGGCTGTATTTGGAGTATTGCATGCAGTTCTGGCCACCCCATTAAAGTAAGGGTGTGGAGGCTTTCGAGAAGGTGTAGATGTCTACCAGAATTATATCTGGATTAAGGAGTATTAACCACAGGGACAGGTTGGATAGACTTGGATTGTTTTTTTCTGGAACATTAGAGTTTGCAGGGAGACCTGATGGAAGTATGTAAAATTATGAAAGACATAGATAGGGTAGACAATCACAGCCTTTTTCCCCAGGGTGGAAATGTGTGGTGTTTACGAGGCTTTGAGATGGACACTCAGGGATATGCTGGGAATGGAGGGGTATGGATCATGTAAAGGCAGGCGAGATTGGTTTATCTTGCCATTATGTTCATCGCATACATTATAGACCAAAGGGCCAGTTCCTGTGCTGCTATTTTGTATGTTGTATATTCTATAACTCACAAAAGTTGGACTGCACTTTCAGCATCAGCATCAGCAGCAGTTCTGATCGTCACACTAAAGGAAGGGTGTGGTTGTGCTGAAGGGATTGCAGTGGAGATTCACAGGATGTTGTCTGGATTGTTGTACTATAATTATGGGAAGAGATTGGACAGGCTGCATTTCTTTTCCCTAGAGCAGAGGAGGATAATATCAACCTGATAGAGGTGTATTAAATAAGATAGGCGGGTATGTTAAATAGATAGATAATTATGGTTTATAATCAGTAACTTTTTCCCCAGGGTAGGACTATTAAAAACAAGATGGTGGAGTTTAAGTATTAATTAAAGAGGTTTGAGGGGAACATTTATTTTTGTCAACAGGGAGTGGCTGATATCTGGAATTCTCTGCCAAAGAAACTGGTGAAGTCTGACACAATTAATATGTTTAAGAGACATTTAGACTGGGCCTTGAATAGGCAAGGCAAAGAGGGATACGGACCTGATATGGGCAAATGTACTTAATGGATGTGGGCGACAAGGTCGTGATGAGCCATACAACTCAAACATTTCCTCTTTAAGTGCAAGTAGCAGCAGGCCTTTTCAAAACAAAAATGCCTCTGCAGCAATTACCTCCAGCAGTTTCCCACTTTTTCCTCTACGAAGCTAGAAAGGAATATTGGTGGATCCTTTATTTTAAGCAGCACAAATCCAAACAATGATCACTTGTTATTATTGTTATTTCCAATAATTATATTCCTTCTTTGCAATGCCAGACAAATCCATCAGTCTCTACATACAAAATTACCAAATGCCCCAAAACAAGCAGTAAGTACATCTTAGATACTCATTAGTGTTTTTTTTGTTTTTTTTAATCTTCTGCCGAGACATTATGGATTAATATTTGAAAAATCATGGTATGTATTTAGAATACTGTTGTAATTCATTGCAGAGATCATTCCAATTGCTATTGCTCCGTTCCCCAGTGCAGTTGCCACTTTGTAAAATTACGCACAGAACTCAAGAAACTTAATCTCCATATCCTGTAAACAGCATATAGGGTAGTTCAATTAAATTTTCAATCTCTACATGTCAACGCTCATTTTTATGAAATGAATAAAGCAAATTTGCGGATGATAGAACACAATTAACTACAACCTTTTTATTGCTTCTTGTTCCATCAAGTACATATTTCTTCATATAGCTTACAGAAATACTAAAAACGTGGCTTAATTGTTTCAATTGGACTTTCTAGCAGAGCACAACTGAAAGCAAATACATTATAACAAATGAATCATTCAACACCATTTTCACTTGCACAGCTTCATATAAAACAATTATAAAGCAAAAATATGATTGCAGGTTTTTATTTACAGATTAATAACACTGATTCTCCCAGGCTGCAATATTCAATAACGATAGCAAAGTGTCAGGTCTATTTTGGAAATTATGGCAAGTTTTCACCTTGTCACATATTTAGAAGTTACTTGTTCGAGGTAATGAGGAATGGGAGTTTTAGGAGACCTTTGTAATTACAATCATACCTTAATCTTGCCAGCGAAAGTGACGTTACATCAATGGTTATCCCCAAAACACTTTACATAAGCAGGCTTTGACAAGCGATTGTATGCATTGTCAAATTAGAAATGATGCACATGTCAGCACGTCATCATAACCTGCAGCTTTTAAATATTCAGTTCATCAGCAGTCATTTAATATTGTAGTGGTGAGAGCCCCAATATAATTACTGTCAAATGTGAAAAGGTCTCTGTAGATATAAATGATGAAATAGCTCACACTAATCCTTGAAATACGAACCCAGAGCTTTATATCTTGCATAACAACTTAAAAACCATTACAATTGATGTTTTTCTTTTAAAATCCATCTTCATAATAGAGGGCATTAATTCGCAAGGCAACATGGAATTACAGGAAGTTAATTAAAATTCACTCCAATTCAAATCTATACATTTTTCTAGTCACAGAACCTGGGTATAAAACTAATTTCCATAAATTTTCCAATAAAAGAGAAAGAGTTTCATATTCTGAAGATGAATTTTAAGAACATCTTCCTCACACCTAAATTTTCCAACAGATAGTCACAGCAACTCAGAATAGATTAAAGTTGCACTGACATAAAGCTTTTAGTACCTCAGCCTTTCTTGATAAGGGGATCACCCTTGAAGCGACATCTTCAGTCGGAGCGTCCCATCTCAATTACTGTATCATTGTCCTTATGCAGCTTTTATATTAGAACAACAACGTCAGTAGATCCATTTCTTTTTTTAACTGCAGGCAAGATATGTACTTATGCTCGCTTAAGATGGCAATGAAGAATAATTAGCATATAGAGTGAGGGGGAAAAAAAGGGGAAATTTTTATAATTGGAATTTCTTCCCAGTAGGAGTGAAAATAATTTTGCAAGACCAACAGGAAAAGAAGTAGCTCCCTCTTCGAAGTGAAAACTAAATTTCTGGAGGTGTTATGTCTAGTTTGTCTATAGCCTATTTCTCTGCTCTTAGTTTGACTTAGCTAAACATATCCATTGCATTCTTTGTGTTCAAATCAATTATACTTTATTGTCAAGAAATGTACCTAGGCACATAGAAATTTGCTTTTTGCGTACAGTTCAGAAATGAATCTTCCTAAACATACGCACAATCACACACCAGTGCAAGTGTAGGAATAGTAGATAACACTGAGACAGTAAACAATGCCACGTTTCCAGCGCCATATCATATGACTCAAATCTCAATTCTTTGCAATTAAACGTCTGTGCTGGAGAGCGTGTAAACTGAAACAAATTTGCATTTGCAGATGCACTTTAAACATTTGTAGTTTCTCTTTTCTTATCCCAATGCTCCTTCTCCCTAATGCATGCATGAAACTTTTACTTCAATACATTCATGTTGAATCAATCTTCAATCAATCCAAGTGACAATCTCCATAATCCAACTCACATAATCTCACTAATTCCACCTAAATTTTACATCTGATCTATTTTTATTATTGATTTCACCTGAAAAACAGTGCTCTACCGACCTGCAGAATTGAATCTTAGATTCGCTACAGCACAGTAGGCCATCTAGCTCAACGTAAATATGGTGTCTCTTTCTTTGTCATTCTGCAAAGTATTCTCTCCCTTTACAAGTATTCTCTCCCTTCACCGAACATTTTGCAGATCACTAGCCGGTTTCTCCTTTTCCCGAATGAAACCTCTTGTTCATTTCTTCCCTGAAAATTGGAACCAAACAAAAGTTGGTCTGTAACAAAAGTTGGTGACCTGCCAGCACATCCCATCCCATTATTTCCCCATGTTTGTGCTTTTCGGAATAGTATTTTTCAGAATACAGCATGGAAACAGGGCCCTTCAGAATCAACATGTCCATAATTCACCCGTTCACACTAGTTCTATGTCATCCCACTTCCATGTTTACTCCCGACACACTAGGGTCAATTTTACACAGGACCAATTCACTGGGACCAAAACTGCACTTCTTTTGAATGTGGGAGAAACCCATGGAGAACATGCAAACTCCACACAGGGAGCACCTGAAGTCAGGATCCAACCCAGGTCCCCAACCCAGGCTCTACCAGCTACACCACTGCACTTTCTGCCTCTGCACACAATACGGCCTTACTAACTTAAGACCCGTCTGAAGAAGGGTCTCGACCCAAAACATCATCCATTCCTTCTATCCAGAGATGCAGCCTGGCCCGCTGAGTTACTCCAGCATTTTGTGTCCATCAGCAGTTCCTTCCTACTTATTAACGAGCTGGTTTACATCGCACAATCTATATCTTATTCTCAGATCTCTTTGCTTTTCGCCCCACAATTTAAGATGTGATCCAATTTAAGTTCCTCCAACATAATATTTCTCATTAACTGATAAAACCTGAACTTTGCTCCATTAAATTTCATGCACTGTTCATCTGTGCATCTCCAAGAGGAAAGTACAAATTATGATAGCCGCTTGAACATCAGACAAGAACAATAATGCCAGTGACCTCAGAGATCAGCCACCAACGAAACATGAAACACAGTAGGATTACAAGTAGAAACACTCATGTGTGCTTTGTAATATGACTGACAGCCTGTTCATCTTTTCTTAATAGCTGCTTCCCAACCCGCTGAATATTGTTTGGTCGTGTTTTAAGAATATTTTATTTGCTTCAGTAAATGCTACAATGCAACATATTTCCTTTTGTACTGGCTGACATGTAAAACCAACCTTACTTGGGAAAAAAATCTCAAGGTTACACACATTGCAGGCTGCATCCTTAATTATCCTTGCCAGTGTACTACAGGCTGCTGAGCACAGTGTAACACCCCCCTCTACTGCAGTTAGATTAACAGAAATTCACCCTTATGGAATTCACAAATCATTGCCAGAAAGGGATATGGAATAAAAATTCACTCTTACAGAATTTATGCAAGTAGGATAATAACACAAAATGCAAAAATAAGCAAACAGATTTTGACAATTTTTGGCTAAGATGTGTTATAGAAAATTGAGATATGAACAATTTTCCTATCTTTCCATTGCACAGAAGTGCCCTAAACTGCAACATTGGTGATCCACAAGAGGAAAGATTTCATGTCATAAAGAAATACTCTTGGCTTATACACATATTCTCCAACAAAGCCCTAGTGTCGAACAGTACCAGTCAGATACAATAAATCCTGGAAATTATAAGAAAATTGGACAAGTTCCAAGTATGTTTAACCCAGGGAACTTGCATTCTGAGGACACATGATGGGGAAAAAGGTAAAGGACATGCTTGGAGAGGCAATAAATAGATTTTGTAAGTGTATATAGCAACGCATTGCTAACTGGAGTGAAGATTTTGTAAGTAAGATAGCAACGCTTTGCTAACTGGTGAAGATAAATGGAGGTTTTAAACCAGGCTGAGGGCCATGAAACTGATCATGAAAAAAGAGGTGTCCTTTAATGCACCCATTTGTCAGACAAATAAGAGAATGGTTTCCTAAATACAGGAAACATAAAGTTAAAGATAACCCAGAAGAAACAAGGATGAAAGACTACAAGGAAACGTTGATCACTGATGAATTATATCAAAAATGTAAAATTTGCAAGTAACCATTGAGACACAGAATATAAAAAGACTGAAGCTGTCGTGAATCATCGATGCACTTTGGGTTCTCTCAGTGTTTCCCACAAAATATTGTTAAAGCCTTGAATAAACAACTTGTTTGAGAAACTCACAACTGTCTCCGAGATTTTCTTTGTATGCTGTCCCAAACTGAGCTGTAATTTAGAGGGTGACTGGGCCCCACAGGAAAGCAAGATTCCGGGTTTTGATCAAACACACAATTCTCTCCAACACAGCCAATAAATGATCAATGGTTGCTTGAAAATTTCAATGGATAAATATATGCTTGGGGTAGTATAGATTTCTATCCATCTACTTGGACGTTTTAGAACAAGGTTTTCTGCTTCAGTGCAATACCACATTTCTACCAAATTCCAATTCATTCTTTTTCATCAAATATTTATAGATTTAGAATTTCATTCTCCAATCATCAAATGACAATAATATCTTACAGTCCACTTCAGCAAACTGGAGATGGACACACCAAGACGCTTTTTCAGGCCGTGACTCGAAACGCCCCCCATCCTTTTTCTCCAGAGATGCTGCCTGACCAGATGAGTTACTCCAGCACTCTGTGTCTATCTTAACCAGCTTCTGCAGTTCTTGGTTTCTATATTTTATCAGCAAACTGGATGTTTATCCAGTGTCTCGAAAAGTTTTGACAGACAAGTACTCAGAGTACTGCTAACGTGTACTTCAATATAGAATTCCCAACGCCAAAAAAGATGATTCTGTTGAATAGTGCAGTGTGTAAAGGAGTCAATCTAAATCTGCAAAACATGCACGTACTGTAGAGTGCAAAGCAGATTATAACTGATTGGTAACCGATATCTTTAACACAAAGATATGAGCATGAGCAGCTTTGATGTGCCACTACTTCCTCTTTGGTTTTAATAGAGTTAATAAATCGTCTGTGTTTAGGACACAGTCTGTAGAGTTAGAGAGTTTGGGAGGTTTTGCCCTCATAGTTCACCCACCCCAAGTCAAAGCAGCTGATCATCCAACCCAATAATTACTCAATTTATTCATCTAAAATTGCCAGAAAGCAGACTATTTCTGCAGCATCTCACAGGCAGCCATGAATGACACCGTGACTCTCACTGCTAAATGGTTATTTGCAAGTGTTCAGATGAGAACCGCTTTCCAGAAAACTACTGACAGAATCAGTGCCTCTGTTTTGGTTTTCTAAGATCAGAATCAAGCTCATTGAAAACCTCAACAAATTGGAAATGCTGAAAATCTGAAATTAAAACAGAAAATGATAAGAATCTTGAGCAGATCAAGCAGCAATCTATGTAAAAATGAAAACAGTTAACTCTTCAGATTAGTGACGTGTCATCAGATCAGATAACAGTTCTGTTTTTCTCAATTTTCGCCTGGCTTGTTGAGTATTCTCAGCATTTTCTGTTTCGTTAATCCCAAATATGACATGTGGAGTGTTACTTGCTCCAAGTACAGTCACTGATATTAACCCAGAGATTTTAGAGAACTAAAACTGAACAGAAAGTCAACTCCTGAGTTTAATTCGAAGATAGACACAAAATGTTAGATTAACTCAGCGGGACAGACAGCATCTCTGGACAGAAGGAATGGGTGACTTTTTGGTCGAGACCCTTCTTCAGACTGAGAGTCAGGGGAGAGGGAGGCACAGATAAGGAAAATTTGAAAACGAAACATCAAAGAGGATGAGAATTAAGGAAAATGTAGAATTTATCAAGGAGAAGTTGACAACAAAGCATAGAGATAAAGTTTAATCAGGGAGTCAGTCACACCGGATGGAGAACTAGGAAGGGGGAGGGATGGAGAGAGAGGGGAAAGGAAGGGTTACTTGAAGTTAGAGAAGTCAATATTCATACATGGGTGTAAGCTGCCCAAGCAAAATATCAGGTGCTGTTCCTCCATTTACGCTGGGCCTCACTCTAACAGTGGAGGAGGCTCAGGACAGAGTATCTAAATTAAACTCAGTACGTGTAAGAAGGAACTGCAGATGCTGGTTTACACGGAAACAGGCCTCAGCCCAATGAGTACACGCCGACCACCGATAACCCATTCACACCAGTTCTACGTTATCCCATTTGGTCATCCACTAGGGGCCATTTACTGGGGGCTAGATTAAGCTAGAACCTGCATGCCTTTGGAATGTGAGAGGAAACCACAGCACCCGGAGGAGACCCACATTGTCAAAGGGAGAACATGCAAACCCCACACAAACAGCACCAATAGTCAGGATTGAACCCGGGTCTCTGGTGCAATGAGGCAGCAGCTCTACCAGCTGCACAACTGCTGATCAAGTTCCTACTCCTAATATTGTTGCTGGAGGATGTACAAAGGCCTATGGTAAATGTAGCCAACTTCATGACTGTTATGTTTAGTTTAGTTTAGAGATACAGTGTGGAAACAGGCCCTTCGGCCCACCGAGACCGTGCCAGCCAGTGATCCCCGCACACATTAACATTATCCTACACAAACTAAGGACAATTTTTTTACAAATGCACCAAGCCAATTAACCAATTGGAGCATGGGAGGAAACCAAAGATCTCAGAGAAAACCCACGCGGTCACGGGGAGAACGTACAAACTTCGTACAGACAGTACCTGTGGTTGGGATCGAACCCGGGTCTCCGGCACTGCAAGCATGTAAGGTAGCAACTCTACCGCTGTGCCACCGTGTTCTTAAAATATACAAAATAAACTGGGGCCACCAGCACTCTGGTTCAGATAATTCACCAATAGAAACATATAAGTGTCTTGTCAAGGTGTCGGGAAATTATGAACATTTTCTGCAAAGTTGAAGAATAGTAATTTTCTTACAACAATTGAAGGAAGCCACCATGCATCAAGCCTCTGCCTACTCTTTTCAGGAGCAGCCTGGTGTAAAATTATTTTTGACCTTAAAAGCAGCATTTAAACTGTTAAAGTGAAGTGAAAAGAAAAAAAAAAGACAAATATAAGAGTATTGTTATCCAGTAAGGCTCAAAATCTATACAGCACTTAAATTTACATTGACTATTTCGTACAGGGTCCAGCCAAACAATATACAGGAAATGGCAGCTAATGAGGTGCCTTCAATCACTCACATTTGAATAAATTGGACGTCTGAAAGTTATTATTCCAAAGCAATTTTCTACATGTTGCCAAGCATTGATTATTTCAATTAACAATCTGCATAATTGGTGATCGGTGTAAAAGAGGTACAAATTTTAGAAAATGAATCATAAGAGATATACAGCATGGCAACATGGTCCATGCACCCATACTAAGCAACAACCTTCCATTTGCATTAGTCACATTTTATTTTTATTCTCTCCATGTTTTCATTAATTTCCTTACAATTCTGCTACTCACCTACACAAGAGGCACATACAATGGTCAATAAACCTTCCAACGAACTTGATTTTGAAATGTTGGAGGAAACCAATTCTACTAGTTGAGCCACTGGGCTGCCCAAATTTGTTCAGTAAAGTTAAAGCCCTGTCCCACAGTACGAGTTCATTCCAAGAGCTCTCCCGAGTTTAAAAAAAAAAATCAGACTCGTGGTCAGAACGGAGAATGAACGTAGCGGGTACGTCGGAGCTCGGGGACGTCTCTTTGCGGCTTGTTACGCTAATGGCAGGTACTCGGGAAGACTCGCTAACGGCAAGTAAGCACGGGAAGACTCGTGAAGATTTTTCAACATGTTGAAAAATGTCCACGAGAGCCCCGAGTACCGATGAGTGACCATTACCATAAATCTACGAGTTCGAATCAGGGCAAACTCGGGAGAGCTCTTGGAATGAACTCGTACCGTGGGACGGTTTTAGTTAGTTGCATGAGAATTGATAGAAGAGGTCAAGTCAAGTTTTATTCGTCACTTGCACATAAAGTGCAAGTGAAATGAATTTGCCAGCAGCGGTACAATAAAAAAACCACACAATACACAATGAAAATTAAACACAAACATCCACCACAGCATTCATCACTGTGGTGGAAGGCGCAAAAATTGGCCAGTCTGCCTCCATTTTCCCCGTGGTCAGGATCTCAACCCTCCCCAGTCGCTGCTGCGGGCATCCAGTTGTTCAGACAAGGTAAGTCCAGGCAAGTCCTGAATCGGTGCCTCCCCACCGGAGACCACCGCTTCAAGTTGGTGTAGGCCACAGGCCGGCAGTCGAAGATCTAAAGTCCCCGCTGCGCCGCAGCAAGAAGCACCGGACTCCAGGGCTGGTGGTCGGAGCTCCTCTCCAGGGATCCCCAGCGAGGAACCCCGCTCCGGATGGTAAGTCCCCCCCCCCACGCCCGCGTTAGAAGTAGCCCCCGGGCCGGCGGAGCTCTTCTCCTCCCGGGTCCCCAACGAGGAATCCTAGGCTCTGGACGCTGCGCCAACAGGCGCTCCGCAGACCGCGGCTTCAGGCTGCCACAGGCCAGCGAACGGAGCGCTCCGCTCCAGGGACCCCCGACGAGGGCTCGCACGCTCCGCGACAAAAGCGTCCTCGCTGCGCCTGCTGCTGAAGCCCCGGGCGCGTCTCCGGGAAAGGCCGCACTGATCCTCGATGTTAGGCCACGGGGGAGGCGACATGGAAAAAAATCGCCCCTCCGTGGATGCAACCAAAACGGTTTCCTCCTTACCCCCCCACACCACCCCCCACACAAGACACACAAAGCGACATTAAAAACACACATTAAGACACACTAAAAAAACAAAAAAAGTAGAAAAACTAACACGCTGCTGGCAGGGCTGCCGGCTCGCAGGGCCCCCACCGACTACTTTGTTATTGACAAAACTAGAGGGCATAGCTTTAAGAGCATGCCTTGAAGCTAAAATATTAGCTATAAAATATGAGAGCAGGTAAGTTTGCAGGAGATTTACAAGGAAAGTTTTTTGTTACACAAAGAGTAATATATCCCCACAATATACTGTCAAGGGAAGTGACGAAAGCAGAAACAATAGCAAAAAAGTTTAAGAAGCATGGAGATAGAAACATGAACTGTCAGGGAAAGGAGGCATATAGAACACCACAGGCAGTTGGGTTTAGTTTTTATTGATCAAGGTCATTTTAGTCAGCAACCACCGTGGACCGAAGGGCCTGTTCCTCTGCTGTTCGATGCCCTATCAAGCAATAGAGTCACTAGTCTAACATCCAGCAGTACAATCCTAAATGCCTCTAATTGGGAAAGATGAAGGCTTTAGATGAGGTTAAGTAGATATATTTAACTGGTACCAGGACTGAAAGATTACCGATATTGGGAATGCTATAGGTTGATTCTTGTCACGTATACCTAGATAGTGAAAATGCTTTGTGTGCTGTACTCATGTATGGTATTATTCCACTCATTTATGGTGTGGTCTACAAATTATGCCATGCACGAGTACAATCATACAATGCGTACAACAAGTTGTGCAAAAAGAGAAAAGAAAGAGTGCAGGATAAAGTTACGAAGAAAGAGCTGGAAAAAAAAGTGCAATGGCCACAATGCGGTACATTAGAAGAATGGGAATACAGCAGAAAAACTAGAAGTTGGCATTGCTTTTATTAGAACCGAAGGTGGCCAAGAGATATAATAGTGATATTAAAAAATCATGAATAGTTCAAAGTTAAAAAAAGATTTGAAAATTGTAAAGCTATTATGAAAAAGAGTAGATTAAGAATGAATTGTGGATGAACTAGAAATGGTGCGAGGTAATTTGCGTGACATACAGTGAAAGGTTAGGATCTAGAAGGCAACACCAGATGAAGTGATAGAGACAAATTTTTTAAAAAGGTACCAAAAAGGCAAATAATAAATACATGGATAGATCAGGGAGGCAGAGGCAGGGAGAGCGAAGCAGGGGGGTAGGACAGAGTTATTTTTGAATGAAGATGAAGACTTTCTGGCCTACATTGGTGCACTTCTGCAATGTATTATTCTGTGATAGTTTGAAAACAGGGTACCAGGTCCCTGACCTCCAACCCAAGTTTTGCCTATTGCTAAAAAGATAATTATTACAAAACACCATTAAAAACCTGCATGAATCTGAGAAGATAAATATATATTAAGTGCTAATTATGTTCACAGCAAAACCAATTTTTATCCTTTTGAATTACATTCGTCCCAACAGTGCAAGTTAATATAATGCAAGATATGACCCAGTACCAAGATTCTGATGAGGATTATAAATTGCACACAGGAGTTCATCCTTTAATCTACATCATTACATTTTATATTATGTGCTCTGCAGGTAACAATTATGAAATGGAAATGAAACATCAGCCTAAAACATTTATCCTGTTTTTCCTCTCTACCCAAACCACTTATTTCCAACATGTCTATGTGTTTTCAAGTAGGTACTCTGTGAATCTGCAAAACTGGATCTTTAGGTTCACCGAGTGAATATTTCACCTTGAAGGATTATGTTCCTTACCGCAGGAGACCATAATACTTAATTTAGCTCTGAAGTTATCTTGCATAAAGCAAAGCTTACTTAAATGCATATGGATCAGTAAAGTGCAGTGACGACAGTCACATTATACAGCTCCTAGCTTTTCTATGAGATATCAAGAGCCTCAGAAACATCTAATTGTATTTCATCCTCTGTGGTAGCAATGTCTGCAGACAATAATACACAAATTACAAAAATGCGATTTAAGATGAGCTCTGTGAATATTACAAATAAATGCAAATTAAGTACTTATTAGCATATTTCACATAGCAAGGCAAACAATTGCAATCATGTTTCCTGTACGGAACCTAGCATGGTAGTCAGTTTGAGGGTTTATGCTTTTTGATTGAATTCCAAAAGAAATTATACATCAAAACAGTTCTACTGCAGTGCACTGATTCAAGCTGTTGGAAACATTTTTTTTTTTAAAGTCTTGTTTCTTCCTGCTTTGGAATCAATTTTATTCAAGTTGTAGCTTTTCTTTTTGTTTCCATCAGATTCTTGGGCACATGCAAGTCCTTGTGACACTTCCTCACATACACCATCTCATCTGCAGTCTCCAATACAGTGGCGGCACAGTGGCGCAACAATGGAGTTGCTGTGCTAACAGTGCCAGAGACACAGGTTTGATCCTTACTGCAGGTGTTCGTACGTTCTCCCTGTGACCTCGTGGGTTTTCTCTAGGTGTTCTGGCTTTCGTCCACACTCAAAAGATGTATAGGTTTGTAGGTTAATTGGCTTCTGTAAATTGTAAATTATCCCTAGTGTAGTATAGTGCTAGTGTACAGGGTGATCACTGATCGGTGCAGATTCGGTGGGCCGATGGGCCTGTTTCCATGCTGTCTTTGAAGTCTAAAAACTCTAATGTAAATACAATCAATTAAAGTAAATATACACCACTTCTCTCATAGCTGCTGGGACAAAATTACTCATTAATTCAGCATTACGAGTCTCTCCAAAGCAGGCACGTGCCATCAGGGTAGGCAAGGTAGGCACTGCCTACCCTGACTAAAATTATAAAATGAAAATTATTATATATAAATAGTAAAGGCACGGGAGAATTATGCCTATTAGGCATAATTCTCCGTGCCTTTCATGCACAGTACATGTAATACGGGAAAGTGTGTGCAGCCCACGTGCCGTGGACGCTGCTTCAAGACGCCAATTTCAAGCAGAGCTGAAGGCAGCTGAAATTCTGCCTTTGCTGCGCGGACTGTGCACTGCGCATGCGCAGCGCAAGCGGCTGTAAAGTGGGAAACGGCTGTAAAAGGACAGCGCTGCTGGGGGGAGGGAGGGTTCCTTTCACAGCGTGTGGGGAGTCTGGCCAGCGGTAAAGTTGCGGGAGGGCAGGAGCGTTGAGAAAGAGGGGGTCGGGGATCATGCCAGAGCAACCAGCTCAAGAGCGGGTCAGCGGGCGATGGATAACAGGACAGCGGGTGGTGGAGCTTATTCCATGTGCCAGCACGAGTAACCTCAATTGGTCCCTTGTTTGTGCTGACACAGGAGTGTCCACTGCCCACTGTCCTGTTATCCATCGCCCGCTGACCCGCTCCGCTCTATGATCTTTGCTCTTGAGCTAGTCCCCTCACTGTTCAGACGGAGAGCACTGCCAGAAGTGAGCGGGCCGTCAGAAGGCGCTGAGGTCCCGGCGGCTGCTCGCAGCCACCCGAGCTACTTCCCTCCCCGACCACAATGCGGTGGCTCCGCGCCCAGAGCGCGCGGCAGCGGTAAGTGAATGAGTTGCTGGCAAGATCCCCGACCCCCTCCTTCTCAACGTTCCTGCCCTCCCCGCAACTTTACCCCTGGCCAGACTCACCACACGCTGTGAAAGGAACTCTCCCGCCAATTCGTCCCTCAAACTAGTATTGTCATTCAATAAGATCACAACTGATTCAACCTGTCCCGGTGTGCTCCCGTTTTCCCCACTATCTCTCCACCTGCTGTCAACCTCCATCCCCCACCCCCCACCCATTTAGTAATTCAGAATAAAGGAGATTTGGAAGCCTTGGGTAAATTGAATTGTTACTTTCTATATTTGTATTCTTTATTTTTACGGAGAGGAGAACAATCTTTTTTTTTTTTTAAAGCTGGCTGACTGCCTACCCTGAGTAATTACTCATGGCACGTGCCTGCTCCAAAGTAATTCATTAGACGTGTAGTGTTCAGTTTAGTTTAGAGATACACCTTTGAAACAGGCACTTTGGCCCACCGAGTCCACAGTGACCGTGGATCATCCATTCTCATTTGTTATATGTTCTTTCCCACTTTCCTACAGACTAGGAGTAATATACGGAGGCCAATTAACCTGCAAACCCGCACACCCAGATGAAACCCACAAGGTCACACAGAGAATGTGCAAGCACCGCACAGACAGCCCCCGAGGTCAGGATTAAACCGGGGTCTCAGGCACTGCAAGGCTACAGCTCTGCCAGCTGCGCTATTGTGCCGCTGTGATTTTGAACATCTGAGAAAGATAGTGCGTTGTTTCTTGCTAATCCAGGCAAACTGGTGAGGCAACAGGAAAAAATATTATTTGAATTAAAACCCCATGATCATAACACTAAACTTTATATGCCGTATCTATCTGTGGAGACAGTTTGAAACAGACTTCCCCAGCAGCACACTAAAACCACTTGTGTCTCTTACTCAAACTGGAATCACCAGGAGTTAATGAACACTGAGCTGACAGCAAAAACACTCACCCATGCCTAGAAGGGCCACCTTTTTAAACACAGAAGTTGATCCAAATGCGCAAGTGAGTGCAATCTATTTTCTACCGAGCATAAAATCCCAAATTAGATCAGAAAAAGACAGTCATGAACTTTTAAAACATGTCTTTTTGAGGCTAGTAGGCATGTTGCACCTCCATTTACTTTAGCAAAAAGGAGTCTAGATAATGATCAAATTTATATATCCAGTTTTGTGAACCTGATGCCAAAATGGCAGTGTTCAGATGTCTGAGTTTAAATTGTTAAAATATTGATACAATCAAATGACCTTTAATCTCATCACTGCCACAGATACCAGAAAAAAAACCATATCACATCAAAGCAAATCCTCCTACTGCAGTAATTTTGCATCTTCAGTCTGAAGATCATTCAGAAATCCAATCAATCTGTAACTGATGCTCAGGGCAAGAAATTAACTTTATAAACCAGGCACAGTGTGAGCAAAAATGTGAGAAAAAGGGCTTTGTAATATTACCCAAAGCCATTCTAATCATCGACACGGAATGATAATGCGATAAAACACATGATTAAATGGCTAAATTCAAACAGCACTCAGACAAAAAACCTCCACTGAACCGTGCTTTTCAAAATGTACATGATATTGCAAAAGTCCAATATTCTTATCACCGTATTTGGGCTTGCTTCCTTTCAAGCACTCAGAAGATACATTGGTTGCTCTTCTCAATCTCCAGGAAAATTCATAGCTGGTCATTGGCACAAATCAAATTTGCTCTATGCAACTTGAACAGAAATGTCACTAATCACTTCTAGCAACGATTAGAACCAAATCAAGGTGTGGGGGGGGGGGGGGGGGGTTAAATGTTGATACCCTCCTCTGCAAATCCAGATTCAAAGATATAAGAGCCCTTGGATGAATCAAATTATACATTTGCTTCAAAAGCAAATGCTACAACTGGGTTGACACTTGGAAAGTTCTTATGGTTAGAAAGAAAGTAACAGTCAGCAAAATATTAAGAAAGGGAAAACAAAAACAACAACAAAATCACAAATACACAGCAAAAAATATATATAAATGCAATCATGAAGGCTCCCTTGATATTTGGACCGGTACGTGGATAGGAAAGGTTTAGGGGGATATGGGCCAAAGTCAAGCAGGTGGGAAAGTGGAGATGGGACATTTGGTCGGCATGGACAAGCCAGGTCGAAGGGCATGTCTTCATGCTGTATATCTCTTTGAATCTGTAGAAGTAGATTCACAGTGAAAGGAAGGAACTGCAGATGCTGGTTTACACAGAAAGCAGGCACAAACCTGGAGTCACTCAGCGGGTCTGGCAGCATCTCTGGAGAAAAGGAATAAGAAACGTCACCTATTCCTTTTCTCCAGAGATGCTGCCTGACCCCACTGAGTAACTCCAGCTTTTTGTGTCCATCTTAAGTAAATTAATATTTTGGATCAAGATGCTGGCCGAGAATTTACTACCAGTGCCATTCTCTAAAGAAGTTTGCACTTGGCTTGCTCGGTTTCGCCAGTGGCAGTCTTCCGTGTTGCGATCTGGCAAAAGGCAGCATGAGGGCAAAACAAGCCTTCCACTGAATATTGCTGTCTATCTGAAATAGTTCTGACATCCTAGTGTAGCTCTTGACTATTTTGAAGTGTTTCCATCTTTTTTTTTATTTATCTATTAAGGAAACTTTAACAGATCTCAGAAATCATTAAATAAATTCAAACAATTAAAATACTCGATGGAAGTACTTAAATGGGATAAAGTAACGAGGCTGCAAGACCTGGCACAGGCTGTTCAAACCAATTCTCACATCCATGAGGAATCCTGTCAGTAAGACCATCACAGGTGATTGACCGGACTGACACACAGTCCATGTTTGAGCAAATCTCCCAAACTCCCAAGATGATCACAGAGGAAAAGGTCAGCTGATACTCTGGGAACATTCCCCGACCATCTGAACAATTGCCTCAACCTGGAAATAATACAACCTTATCATTGTTTTGTACAAGCAGTGGATTTGATGGCAGTCTTGATCATAACCAAATGCAATAAAACCAAATTTTAGTCCTGTATATAGGGCGCAGCAGTAACATTGCTGCCTTACAGCGCCAGAGACCTAGGTTTGATCCTGACTACGGGTGCTGTCTGTACGTAGTTTGTACGTTCTCCCCATGGTTTCTCCCGCATGGGTTCTCTCCAGGTGCTCCGGTTTCCTCCCACACTCCAAAGAAGTACAGTTTTTAGGTAAAATAAATTGTACCTAGCGGGTTGGATAGTGTTTGTGGACAGGGATCGCTGGTCAGCGCGATTCGCTGGGCCGAAGGGCCTGCTTCCACACTGTATTTCTAAATGAAACTATTCTATACAGGGTTCAAATACTTAGCAACAGAAAAATAGCATACTAAACAATAAATGGCTGTGAAGAAGACCACAATACTGGGAACATTTCTGAAACAGTAGGAATTGGGAATTGGGACTAGAAACCTCAGTTAGGATTGCAGCAGTTTAGGATTTCAGGCTTTAGACAGAGACTGAAACGACAGCTCCAAACTACACAGAGCACAACTGATTAATATTGCAGGAATGCAATTATTGTTAGAGGAAATAGACACAAAATGCTGGAGTAACTTTGTTAAAGGTAATGCATCTCAGTCAAACACATTTAGTCAGCTATATAAACATTCATCTTTAGTATTTCAAAAAAAAAATTGCTGTTTCTAAAAACAATTAACAGATCAAAACTTATCCAAACCAATCTCAGTATTGTGACAGAAGTCCCACACTGTCACATTGTACTGCTTGATGCCAAGGGGCAGAGCGATGGAGGAGAAGGATGCAAAAAGAGGCAAAATAAACAGAATGTTTGGCAAGAGGGCAGAAGGGAAGCAGAGTAGTACTATCCCGGTCCCATAACATTCTGGTCAGTGAGGGTCATTGAATCCAAAAAAGAAGTTCCTCTGGGAATGGACTCTGACAAGGTTTCTCTTTTTATTTGATCAACCCATTACTGTTGGAAATCTAAGCCATGCTTGTCACTGGGAACACATTTTTTCTCCATTCATGTCTGAATAATTCTGCAGGCCAGCATTTTAAGAATTAAAATATTATAAACAGATGGTTAAATGTTAAAAGATTACATTATTACACTATTCATCACTAATGTCCAAATCCCTCGATTCTTGCTTGCAAATATTCAAGTTGCTAATATTTAGAAAAGTAGGATTGTGTGCAGTTCCCATTGCAGGAAGGATGTGCAGGCTTTGAAGAGGGCGCAATACAGATTTACCACAAGGATGCCTGGATTATTAAGGAATTAGCTATTAGGAGAGTTTGGATAAACTTGGATGGTTTTCTCCAGTGTGTCAGAGACTGCAGGGAGACCTGATAGAAGTATGTAAAATTATGAGAAGCATAGATATGGTAGACATTCAGGTGAGAAAGGCAAAGTTTAAAGGAGATGTGCGGGGTAAGTTTATTTTTTAAACGCAGAGAGCGGTGGGGGCGTGGAACCGTGTGCGGACGGGACGGTGAAGGACGAGAAGCGGAAGCGAAGAAGTGGAAGCCAAGATACCGAATGGAAACGGCGCTGAAAAGCCAAATAACCGAACGCACACGACGCTGAAAAGCCAAATAATCGAACGGACACGACGCCTAAAAGCCAAATAACCGAAAGGGAACGACATCTAAAAGCCAAATAACCGAACGTACACGTTGCCGAAAAGCCGCCGAACGGACATGACTTCTCTGGGGACGGGATTTGTCAGACAACTTGCCAGCGATTGGACCCCCGCGTCCATCACCTCTCTCTTTCCCCTTCTCCCCCTCTCTCCCTCTCTCTGCATTTTGCAAAGACACCGCATCTGCAGTTCCTTTCTATTGAAGAAGAACCCTGGCCCAAAATAACTCCTAATCCATTCCCTCCACAGATGCCGCCGAGGCCGCTGAGTTCCTCCAGCACTCTGTTTTTTATTTAACTCTGAAATTGAAGATAGACACAAAAAGCTGGAGTAACTCAGCGGGACAGGCAGAATCTCTGGATAAAAGGAATGGGTGACGTTTCGGGTAGAGACCCTTCAGAAAATCACAAGTACTCTTACTGATGAGAGTTCAGTTCAGTCTGAAGAAGGGTCTCCACCCGAAATGTCACCCATTCCTTCTCTCCAGAGTCACTGCCTGTCCTGCTGAGTTGCTCCAGCAATTTCTGTCTACCTTCGGAGTAAACCAGCATCTGCAGTTCTTCCTACACGGTTCTAGTAAATCTTGCCTGCGCTCTCTGCCGTGCTTTCGCGCTTTCGTGCCCAATGTCCCAGCCTTAATGAAACCAATGTTTTAACGAAGTTCAACACAAACTCCTTGCCTTTGTACCCTGCACCTTCAGTTACAAACTGTGCAAATGGTTGGCATTGTTGATGCTGCATATTTTTTACAATTTCCCCTATTACCCCAAACGTATTTCCGATTGGAAAGCTGACTATAGCTGATGCGGTCGGTTAGATCAGACGAATGCTGGTTCCGAAATTTGTTTAATTTCGAAAAATGCATTTGATAAAGTTTTTCTCTACATCTGACCCACTTTCCGAACCCGAAAGAAATCATCGAGTGCAAAACGACCAGTACTATCATATCACTGAACCGACTAAGGGAGCCATGATATTCTTTAAAAAACAGTAATATTTTTTGGTCTAGTTTCTTGATTCACACCCAAAGGACCACTGGCCTTCAAGATGCACGGTAGTGTACGTATTGTGGTAGTCAAAATATAATTGTTACAGTGATACTGTTGGTATAAATATCTATGGAACCAATTTGGATTATCATTTTGTTAAATCAACCGAAAGTTCCACTCACATGGGGTTTCATTTTATATTCAGGAAAGTCCAAAAGCGGCGAAGGAAAATAAAAAATCCCCCCCACCCTCTCGTCTCCACTCCCCCCCCCCACGGTCCCGACTCCCCCCGCTCCCTCCCGTCTCCCCCCCACCGTCCCGTCTCCACCCCCAACCCTCCCGTCTCCCCTCCACCCTCCTGTCTCCCCACCGCACCCTCCCGTCTCCCCACCGCACCCTCCCGTCTCCCCACCGCACCCTCCCGTCTCCCCACCGCACCCTCCCGTCTCCCTCCACCCTTCCCCTCCCGTCTCCCCCACCCTCCCGTCTCCCCCCCACCCTCCAGTCTCCCCCCCACCCTCCAGTCTCCCCCGGCTAGTGATGTGATGGACGCGGGGGTCTGGACCCATCGCTGACAAGGTCTCGGACAAATTCCGTCCCCGGAGACGTCATGTCCGTATGGCGGCTTTTCGATGTCATGTCCATTCTGCATATTGTCCTTTCGGCGTGGTGTCCGTTCGCATCCTTTCGGCGTCATGCCCTTTTGGTTATTTGGCTTTTAGGCGTCGTGTCCGTTCGGTTGTTTGGCTTTTTGGCATTGTGTCCATTCGGTTAATTGGCTTTTAGGCATCGTGTCCGTTCAGTTATTTGGCTTTTAGGCGTCGTGTCCGTTCGGTTATTTGGCTTTTAGGCATCGTGTCCGTTCGGTATCTTGGCTTCTACTTCTTTGCTCCGGCTTCTCGTCCTTCGATGTCCCGTCCGGGTACCTTGTGGAACATGCTGCTATGGTGGTGATGGAGGGAGATACCATAGGGGCATTTACGAGGCTTTTAAGATGCACATGGATATGCAGGGAATAGATCACATGTAGGCAAAGGAGATTATTTGACCTAAACATGGTGTTCTGCCCAGATATTATGAGTTGAAGGGTCTGTTCTTAGATATTTCCTGATGGGTCTTTGGTGAGCAATGAAGCAGAAAGAATATAATTTGCTGGTCAGATTAGAACATTTTCAATAAACAATGTCTTCTTTGCATGACAGAAAACTGGGTTTATTTGGAAAAATGGTTTAAAAGCCAATTGGAGCATATCACTGATCTTTGTATTTTCCAAATGGAATATTTTCCATCTCCTTTCCTGACTAAAGAGTTAAATTGTAAGTGCAATTAGAGTGATACCATTGACTTCTGCTGCAAACAATGAGTTTATACCTGGGACAAATTTTAAAGCTGTTCCAATTGGTACTTACACTGACAATATTGGCAAACCATAAACATTTTAATGGTTTGAAATTATTGCTATGAAAGAGGGATAAAAACAAAGTCTGTCAATACAACATATAATTAAGTACCTGAAAAATAGAACTATACCAATAATCTTACAAATGAGATTATGAAAAATGCATTTAAATGAATGAAGTATGCTCCCAAAAAGAATGATAATGCACCCAGAAAAAATATAGCACCAGAAAAATGAACATATTTATATTCAGATTATGAATGAACTGATTTAAACATCTGACTTTATGCAAATTGCCTTATACATGTTTAAAGTATTTTTCAAGATGATAATAAAAAAATTCATGATATTCATTAAATGACTGGATAAAATATGTATTCAAGTCAAGAGTCAAAATTGTTTTATCGTCCGATGTCACGAAATAAAATTCTTACTTGCAGCAGCACAACATATATTTAAACATCATACTCTGTAAACACTATAATAAAGAATTATCTCTCTCTTTATATAGATATATGGATATACATATACATATACATATATATATATATATAGCGCCCCCCCCCCCCCAAGTCTATGTAGATCGGAGCTTATTTGGAGGTTGAAGTGTGTAATAGCCTGATGGTTGTTGGGATGGAGCTGCTCCTGAACTTGGATGTTACCGTTTTCAAACTGATTAATTCTTCCCGCTGGTAGGATTGAAATGAGAGTGAACAGAGTGGTGTAGGTCTCTAATGATGCTGGTTGCCTTTGAGACATCCCTTCAATGTTGGGGAGGTCAGTACCCGCAATGGACTGGGCAATGTTCACCACCTTACAATCTTCTTCATGCCTGGGCATTTGATTTCAATAATAGGTGGAGCTTGGGTGATTACTCAATGATGTGAAAGAGTTAAAGCATATTTATACTAATACAATAAGAGTAGCTAATAAAAATGGACATCTCTGACATGGAAAGTTCTCAATGACCGAACCTTTACGTCACTCTGGGACTGCAATCACATAGGTTATAATCTGCTAACTTTACTACAATGCATGCACAAGCACTATTTATTTTAATTGAGATCTGAATTAAATATTGTCCACAATTAGAACTCTTGGCTTTGCCAATCTTACAAAGAATCATGCATATTTCATTTTTCTAAATTTCAATTTGCCTATATTACTTACTCTTAAGCAAATCCTTTAACATAGGATTCAAACTCTAATATGATCAATTGTAGCTTCCAAGAAACAAATATTCTTGCGGATACGAGTCCAAGACAGTGTACAATTCGCCATTGTGCTTTCATGAAATTACAGCATAAATGGAGCAAAACCTCAATCTTGTCGTCCCAACTCCCATGCAATCAAAGTCAATGTGCCATTTGCTTTCCAACAGTTTACCTGGCCTGCATTACTTTGCACCAGCTATGTATCAGTTTTTCCCCCATCAAAAGGGAATAACCTCACATATCCCCAGTTTATAATTCATCGGTCATCTTCACACCCAAACACAAAACCAATCTATTTCTTTTGTTGAGTCTTTAATCCTTGTCACATTTCGATTCCCGAACCAGCTTTGCTTCATCCATAAATCTCAACATTACTCTATGTCTTCTCATCCTTGTCATTTCTGTCAACTGATGTCAGGCTGACTTGGCTGTTTTGCCCTCATTTTTCCTTTCCCTTTCTTGAATATCAAAAATGCATTTGCTGCCTTTCAATTTTGAAAGACCATCAGAAATATTTGCTTCCTTTGTAACAGTTTATCATATCCGGGAGTTATCATATACATTTCTATTCTTTATTTATGGTTTCATTATAATTTCTTTTTAATAATATTAACTATTTTATATCCCTGACCGATAGGAGGCCATTTTGCCATGATGATGATCTCTGGTGTTTTCACCATGTATCTAATAGTTTAAAAAAGAACTACATGTCTATAGTTTGTCAAGAATTAGTCGTTCTTGTGGACCACTTCTCAATGGAAAGTATGCTTGTTGAAAATTCTTAAATATGACTTCATGTCAGCTATTGTTTATTTATTGCCAGGCTTATACTCTCATTTTCCAATTTATCAGCCAAACCTGTTCCTTTTACCAAGAGATTTGACTTTTTGATCACAAATATAGCTCCTGTCTGAATTTTATCTTTCACTTAATATAAAATGTTATCATATTGCAAGGGCTACTCGAGGGAATGACAATGAAATTACTAATTAACCTTGTCTCATTATGCAAGACACGCTCTAAACTAAACGTTCCCTTGTTGGATCCATTTGGTATTCTTCCAGGAAAGAAATGTCCCCAAAGCTTTCGATGAACTTCATCTCCAAAATGTTGCCAATTAGATTTGTCCAATCTATAAGAATGAAGCTCTCCCTACCCCCCTCCAATCCCCACTACCACCACTAGAAATATGTTGATTTCTTCCCCCTCCCTTTATTTCTGGATTAATGCTTCATGCAGTGGTAGAATTAATGTTGAGAAAACTTCAGAGTACTCCCACCACTGCTCTTCAACCCTTATTATCTCAGTTACGTCCACACAGAAGGTACATTCTTAGCCAAGATGATTCCACTTTACAAACTGTTTATCAGATCTACGAAATGTCCAGCTGTTTATTTAATTTGTTCTTTCTCAACGTACTACTATGGAATACCCAAGTATAAACCAAGTACCTACAGAGGCAATAGATCAGACCCATATTTCCTCGGTTTGAGATTTTTATTCATCATTAATCTGGAGATTCTCATGTGTAATGCTCCATATTTTAATTGACCACAAACAGAACTGCATCCTAATACTGATTTAATCAGACCACCTTTGCGATGAGATGTAAATAGCAATTAGTCGTCAGGACACCATAACACGAGTCTCCTATTCTTTGAATCATGCCATTTGGTCTTCTTTTACACACCTGCTGGGCATATGAAGCTCATCCTAATGTCTGCAACTTCAATGGTATAGCTCTTTTTCAACAGGTCATGCCTTATTTTTAGTCAAATAGGGCTTACATTTGGTATTCATGGCATGCATCAATTATTGTATTGCAACATAAACTATAACGATGCAGGTAGTTTATAGTAACTAGGTAAACTGCAAACTGACCTACTGCTATTTTTAATTGTCAGCTGCATGTTTCTCACCTGCAAAATGTGTGACCAACAATTGAAAATATGGAGACATTTTAGCCAAGCCATGAATACCAAAGAATCAATAACTGCAATTGCTTGCCAGACCTGCATGCTATCCATTTCATCTTGCAAGCTGCTTATAAATGCAATTCAAGGTTCCTCAGCAGTTGTAGGGTCTTGAATGTAATTTCCAGGTACCAACAAGTGTTGCCCATACATATACCATTTGCCTGGGGTATTTAACAGTCCAATCAAGGTGTCAGACTTGAACTGGAGTATTGTGTGCATTTCTGGTCGCTCCAAGAATACACGTCACTTTCTTGGGAGCGAGAACGGTGTGAAGCTAGTAACAGCAGCGATTTCAGTTGCAAACATTTTACAACCTATGTCACCTACCTACACCAATATCCCCATTAGGGCAGCCAAGGTGCCACAGCGGTAGAGTTGCTGCCTTACAGCGCTTGCAGCACCAGATACCCGGGTGTGATCCCGACAATGGTTGCTGTCTGTACGGAGTTTGTTCGTTCTCCCAGTGACCACGTGGATTTTCTCTGAGATCTTCGGTTTCCTCCCACACTCCCAAGACGTACAGGTGTGCAGATTAATTGGCTTGATACAAGTGTAAATTGTCCCTAGTGCATGTAGGATAATATTAATGTGCAGGGATCGCTAGTCGGTGCGGACTCGGTGGGCTGAAGGGCCTGTTTCCACACTGTATCTCTAAACCAAACTAAAACTTCTTTCTTCCTGATGCAATGTCAATGATTCCAAGTCTTTGCCACATAAGGCTGTGGAGGCCAAGTCAATGGATATTTTTAAGGCAGAGATACATAGATTCTTGATTAGTATAGGTGTCACGGATTTTGGGGAGAAGGCAGGAGAATGGGATTAGAAGAGAGATCTGCCATGATTGGATGGCAGAGTAGGTATGATAGGCTGAATGGCCTAATTCTGCTCCTATCACTTATGACCTTATAACTCCCTCCCCACTAGTTCTTCCCACCTCCCACAGATGCTGCTCAACCCACTGAAGTCCATTGGATTGCTGCTCCAGATCCCAGCATCTGTGGTCTCTCGTGTCTCGTCCGACTCTTCTGCTTTCAAACCCAACCAACATAGACTCAAGTTCTTTTAGAACATTTTGCTGCTGGTGTTCAAATGAGAGCCAAATCTGAAAATAATTCATGATGTCCCAAGAGTCAGAGTCTTACAGCATGGAAACAACCTTGACGTTTAAATGCTATCAGCAACTCAGCTTCCACCAATCTCTCGAGCAGTGCATTCCAGATACTTAGCACTCAGAGGGAAAAAAGTTCCCTCAGATAAGGTCATAAGTAATAGGAGCAGAATTAGGGCATTTGGCCCATCAAGTCTACTCCGCTATTCAATCATGGCTGATCTATCTCTCCCTACTAGTATCCCAATTGTCCTGCCATCTTCCCATAACCCCCGACACCTGTACTAATCAAGAATCTATCTAACTCTGCCATAAAAATATCTATTGATCCCTTTTAAATCTCTTATCCCTCACCCTAAATATATGGACTCAAGTTTTACTCACTTCCAATGAGGAGAAAACTATTCAAAAGTCTACCCTATCCATTTTATATGCCCATATCATGTCCTCTCTTAAACTCTCAAGGAAAACTAGCCTCTCTAGTCTCTCCTCATACCTGAAATGTTCTATCCCAAACATCATCCTGGTGAATCTTCTGTGGACCATTACATCTTTCCCATTGTGTGCGCACCAGAACTGTATGCAGTCCTCCAGCTGATGTCTCTCCAAGGTTTTCTAAAGTGGGAGCGTAACCTACCTGTCTTTGCTACCTATCCCTCTTCTCCATAGATGCTGCCTGACCTGGTGCGTTACTCCAGCATTTAGTGCCAATCTCCCATCTGGAACATTGTCAAAGATCTGACTTAAATCCACATTAAACACATCTACTGCAGTCACCTTTGTCAGTACACTTTGGTACCTCCTCACAAAAAAAAAATCAATTAGATTGGTCAGACAAGATCTGTCCTTGACAAAGCCACGCCGGCTATCTCTGATGAGTCACTGCCTTTCCAATTGATCACTCATCCTGCCCTTCAGACGTTTTGTCAATAACATCCTTACTACTGATTTTAGGCTTTAGGATCTTAGGTGTGGAGATGCTAGGATTTTTCTTGTTGCCCTTCTTGAAAGGCAGATCACATTCAACCATCCTCCAGTCAACCAAGACCTCACTTGCGCCTCGTGAAGATCTAAAAATCTCAGCCAGATCTACAGCGGCAATATCTTCCATTGCCTTCCCTAGCAGCCTGAGAACAAGATTTGTTTTGGATAGGCATTTGCCCCCCTCCACTGACTTCTTCATTTCAATGATCCAGCAACCAGTTTAAATGGAAAACAAATCCTGGCGCAGGCTTTAGCAAACGGCATCACCACTTGGTTGCTGCCCAACTTTCAACATTAATCTCTGCATACTAAAACAAAAATTTGCATCGAAGTAAATATATCATCATTGCTGCCTAATATGCACACATCAATAGATTTTAAATTAATCCCCAAAATTCCACAGGGGCATTAAAATGGCCTGAACTGCAAAGTGATTAGAGGTGAAAGTAATTACACACAATAGATTTTATATAAATATTGCTCGTCTTCGCACAATGAATCAACAGCAGTGCAGAGACATTTAATAATAATTTGCATGGCTAAAGAAAAACTTGAAATTTATTTTTTAGTCAGCAATGTGGTTTATTTTCTGCCGAGGCAGCACCAAAATTCAAACAATTTTAGTTTAAAGTAAGCAGCTTGCTCTGCAGATGCAAAGAAGAAGAAAAACAAAATCAGTATCGTCCAACAAAATATGGGCCACGGGTTTGGGCATGTGTCAGGCTGATAGTGATTAATATTGGGAATTTACCTATTGCACGGATGGTTAAATCAATGAGTAATTGAGTTCATCAGAAAGCTTTGAGGTTTTATCCACAACTGTTTATGGATGCTAAACATGGTATCAGTTGCAGTCATACATTAATCTGCAACATGGTTTTAAGGGGACAGAGGGACATAGCAAGGTTGGTGCGGGACAACCAACTTTTGCTCAACTTTCCCTTCCTGACTATCAGCCAATAATGTCCCCTTCAAATGTGCATATATGAAGATTGAATAAAAATAGGACTCAAGTTTAGCTGCATAGTCAACTTCAGAAAATATGACATTCCAACCTTCAATTTGGCAAATTTGTGACAAATTATTTTTTTGTGGCACTATACTCCAGCAAATAAAAAGTGGCTATCTTTATCAGAGGGGTACGAGAAACAAGCAAAAAGAGAAAAATTGAAGGAAGCACGCACAGTATTTCAAGATTCACATTTGCCACTAATTAATATCCACACGTCATGAATTGCAAAAATACAGATTGCTGCCGTATGCAAGTTTAATTGAAGGTTCAAATTATCTTCAATTCAAACACTAAGAATGAAATGAAGTTACCAATTTGTTGCTCTATAAAAAATTTGATGGAGGTTAATGTAAATGCATGCTGGTGAGAATTACTGATAATGCGATTTTTCCATATTTCCTTCCAACATAGGAGACCATTCAGCCCATTGTCTACACTGGCTTACAGAGCGACCCCTGTTTCCCTACTTATTTCCTCTGTATACTATACTCCTCATGTCCTCTACAACTCCCCATTACCTACCAGTCACCTATGGATGATTTACAGTGGCTGAGCTGTACATCTTTGCGATGAAAGGAAACCTACACAGTCACAAAGTCATAAATAACCATCTCAACAATTAAACCCATATTCCCAAAAAGAATGGAACACAAAACAAAAGGTTTCTGATAAACTGTTGGGGGAAGGGGGTTCTTTTTGTTTTAAAAAATCACCAGATTACAGAAATTTAACAAGACATATGAAGTACAGTTCAGTAAAATGCCTTTATATGCAAATATACCTTGTACCAGTTATTTTTAGGTGGGAGCACATCACACATAATGTTCAAAATGCTGGAGACAGGTCCATTGATTTTTAAGAAGAGGGCAAGCCATTCAATTAAAAAAAAATCAAACAAATTGAAGTGGAGGCTTGATTGGAACATTACTTGAGAGATTTAATACAAATGTCTGGACTATCCTCAAAGGACACTGGAAGTTACCTTGGCTGGCTTGATTCAAGCATACAATCATTCCATAGTCAACTGAGATAAACAAAGGTGAGACACTTTAATAGGTGCCAACAAAGACACAAGATTAGTCAAGGTCTACATTTCAGCACTCAGCTTCACCAACAGAGGGATAAGTGCTGATGTCTTCTCTGTCCAAAGGATGGATAATGAAGTCTGTAATTACCTCAAATCTACTCTTTGATTTCCCTACCATTCATTTATCTTTTCACTGTCCAATATATCTATTGGTCTTGTAGTTTATAGCTTGTCACAGAAAGCAAGCAATGGCAAGTGATATATTATGACAAGCGTTCACCAAGTTGCAGTATATCAACTTGTCTGGAAGCCCCAAGAAAAAGTGCAACTGCAGTTTATTTTTTACAACCATATTGATGATTATTTTTAACCTATGTATTCCAGTGTCATCAGTTTGCTTTCAATATTGCAAATAATTCATTACAAGATGTGGAAGGACTAAATTTTCTGCTTAGTGGCAAAGGATCAGTCTTTCTTAAACTTAACACTCGCAACTGACCATACTTCTTTTATGGGCCATTGTGGGACAAGTTGTGATAATCAGTGATATATTTCAACATGCTGCCCTCTTCAGCATGTCCAAGATCTGTCTAAGCAGGAATATCCAGACTCAATAAGTCCAATAGTCTGAAGAAGGATCTCAACTTGAAACGTCGCCTGTCCATTTCCTTCTACAGTTGCCACCTAACCCATTGAATTGCTCCAGTGGGGGGGGGGGGGGGTTTGGCTCAAGATTCCAGCATCTGAAATGTCTTGTGTTGTCCAATAGTCTTCTGGCCAATTTCTGATATTCCATCCTCAGTAAACCTGAACTCATTCAAATAAATCACTATTTCAATTATCATTTTTTCATGACATCTTACTAGCTCAGCTATTGTGATGATAAGCTAAACATTGGTGCTGGGCTAACAATAGTACAATTTAAAAAATCTCAGCTATGCCTTCAAAGCCCTTTGATGCTACTACATAGATTTGTTTTATTTTTGTCACATACAACGGGATGCAATGAAATTCCTTGTTCAGATTGAGCACAGACAGTAAACAGTATGCATACAGTAATGATAAATGAAATAATACACACAATGATAAGTGCAAAATAGAATGGTGTCAGATTGTTGTGCAAAAATATTCAATATTATTACATTTTAGGGCTCAAATAAGTAGGAGAAACAGATAGGAATAAACTGAAATAAGTGTATGTCATACAAAAACAGGTAATGTCATGGTGTCTTGGTATCAAGTATTGTAATGCAAAGTAGACCATGAAAACATCTGATCTCAATGGAGTCAAAGGAAAAGTCATCTTGGTTATTGGCCTGCTCCAGCACTCCAGAGATGAGGTCAAGATCACCATAGACTAATCACCACAATACACAGAAGGAATGCTGAGGTCTATCAGTAATGAGCCTTCAATATAATCAACTTCAGCCACTTGAATAATCACTTTTCTTCTCCGAGACCTCTCATAGCCAGAAGCTCAATTACACCAGTCATTTTGAGGAGATTCAGCAGTCATTGAATACTCCATTGAACTTCGACAAGTGTACGGTGGAGAGCACACTGACTGGTTGCATCACAGCCTGGTTCAGTAACTCAAAAGTCCAAGAAAGTGGTGGACATTGCCCGTTCCATCGGGTGTATTGACCTCCCCACCAAGGGGATATACAGGAAGCACTCTCTCAAGAAAGTAGCTAATATCAAAACGCCCACAAAAACCTCATAGGACTTTGTATGAGGTTACATTACTTACTTGGGCTTGCACCATTTTGGTCTGGTTACATAGTAGAACTGATAATTTATTGTACTATTGTTTATTGTATATTTATTTGTTGCTGTGATGCAGCTATAGAGTTGCAGCAAGAATTTTATTATTTCAGACCTGATGATATGGCAATTAAACACTCTTATTCTAGTTTATTTCAACACAGCAGTTGTAAGGCCAGACAGAATCTAAGCATTCCAGTGATTTACTACATAAAGCCTTCGACCATCGACCTTAATATCATGAATCAAGTCGCTAACTTGGTGCAGCTACAAGAAAACTCAAACAACTCAACACAGTCAAGGAGAAAGCAGTTAAGTTGACTGGCACTTCTGCCAGTGGCCTTAATAACACCCATCTCCATCACTGGGCTTTGTCAATCTTGTTGCTTTTAACTTGTACTTTCAACAAACTTAAAACAAATCGCGCGCCCACACTCCCACAGTGACAGATCATCGTCCTTTTCCGAGGAGGATAAAACATTGATTCTCCAGTTCATGAGAATCAATTCTGAGAGAAATTCATTCAAATGACCTATGGGTCCTTTCAGACAAAAATAGCTTCAAGTATTTGTAGCTGGGGGCTTTGTATTTCTAATGGGAAAACAACACATAATAGTTTTTAAATTGGTGAAGAATTAGCTCTTGCATTCCCTCTTTGAACACTCCTTGTGTGCAAGAGTTTTCTAACCCTGACGAAATTCAGCTCTTAATCAAAAAGGCAATTTTAAAATATCACAAGCAAAAGACAAAATACTGAACATCAACCAGCTTGCTGAATGAAATCTGCATAAAGCACACTTATCTATTGCAATATTATTATGAACATTATAAAATCAGCTTTTTAAAAAAAACATTACATAATTATAACATTGAGCATTGAGTGATTATAAAAAGGTTAATCATGTAGCCCAAAAAATGAGGTGAACAATATTATTGCAAAATAGAAGCAGTATTCCTATAATATGAATAGTGCTCCAGGATAATACTTGCTCCGAGAGGGAGGGATAGAGCACGTGTTAGAGAAAAGTGTATGTCACCAGGGAAGAGAGGCAGGTAGAGAAGTTGGAAGTCACACATAGAAACATCGGTGCAGGAGGAGGCCACTCGGCCCTTCGAGCCAGCACCGCCATTCAATATGATCATGGCTGACCAGTACCACAGTCCTGCTTTTTCCCCCGTATCCCCCGATTCCTTTAGCCCCAAGAGCTAAACCTAACTCTCTATTGAAAACATCCAGTGAATTGGCCTCCGCTGCCTTCTGTGGCAGAGAATTCCACAGATTCACAACTCTCTGGGTGAAAAAAGTTTTTCCTCATCTCAGTCCTAAATGGCCTACCCCTGGTTCTGGACTCCCCCAACATCAGAAACATTTTTCCTGCATCTAGCCTGTCCAATCCTTTAAGAATTTTATATGTTTCCATAAGTTCCCCTCTCATCATTCTAAATTCCAGTGACTACAAGCCAAGTCGACCCATTATTTCATCTTAACTCTACTCAACCACATACTCATGTATCTTCAAGAAATGAGTGTTGCATGTGGTATGCTTTTAGATACATTATGGTAAAAGACACGGATGTTGGTTGATAGTTATCCTCTTAGAGAATGGATGTTCTGTTCATTGCCCTACTCATTTTGTGAGCTTCAACACTAAAGAGCCGAAGATATAATGTGTTGGGGACAGCGGCAGAAGGCAGGTGAAAGGGTGTTTTCTCTCTCCTGACCTTGTTTTACACTTGAGCGCTCTACATCAAAATCCAGCAGAGTAATGAACTACAATGAACAGTACCAGGTCCAAATAAAAATACGGGAGGTTGGATCTGAAGGATTTGGAGGTGGTGTTGCCAGAGGAAAGGTTAGATGCAAACAGGTGGCAAATTTAGAGCAAATTTCAGACGATCACTGGGGATTGTACATTCGGGACCTGTCTTCTCAGGAGAGGAAGGGAAACTTCCCCAAGTCAAGTTCCCCGTAGCAGGCTACTTGAAAGCATGCAACTGCAGAGAAAGGAGGCAAATTAAATGTAATTCTGTTGAGAGTACCCATCGAAAAACTTGCTCTGACTCAACGTGATCCAACATAACCTTGCGTTGGTCAAGATCTCACTGTATACACCCATCAGTACAAGCACAAGTTGTGCAGGAAGAAGCTAGTCAAGCTTCCAAACATCACAACTTCATCTGGAAACCAGCACTAGCACAGTTCACTTTGAGATTGTCCTACTGTAATATGTGTAAAGCTGCAAAAGCCAGTGGCACATGACCCAATTTCCAGGAAAAGGATTTCTGTTCTTGAAATCTTAATGTAACGGAGACAGTGCAGCATAACTGCAATTAATCATTCAAATATTATTTATAGATCCTTTATAAGAGAATACATTCACTCGAAATGCTTAGTAGTCCACAATGAACCTTACTGTAATAGCATCCAGCGTATCCTTCTGCAATTAGTTTTTTAGTTTAGTGATACAGGCCCTTCGGCCCTCCGGGTCCGTGTCGACCAGCAATCCCCGAACATTAACACTGTCCTACATCCACCGGGGACAATTTTTTACATTTACCAAGCCAATTAACCTACAAACCTGTACGTCTTTGGAGTGTGGGAGGAAACCGAAGATCTCGGAGAAAACCCACGCAGATCACGGGGAGAACGTACAAACAGCACCCATAGTCAGGATCGAACCCGGGTCTCCAGCACTGCATTCGCTGTAAGGCAGCAACTTTACCGCTGCGCCACCGTGACCACCCTGAGGGCATGTGACAGGTAGTTCTGCAGGTATCTTCAGTGACCTCATTTTTCCTCAAAAAAGCTATTGCACAAAATATTTTAAATATCCTTTGTTACAGACATCATGACAAAATTATCTTTTCTTTATTTTTTTTACTATTAACCATCTTCCAATGTGGTGCAGGTGCAAATGAGTGAGCTATACATAGATAGTGATGTTATGACATTTATGATGGATTTAATAGAAGAAATTAGCAGCTCATTGCTCTGAGAATTGCAAACTCATTTACCCGATCACTGGGAGCTCCCAATAATGACTGGCCCTCTGTGGTACAGAATTCCACTCTGCATATGTGCAGCAACAAATCTAATGCGATTCAATGAAAATTTAATGCAACTCTCCCTTTCTGAAGATTGTCATTTTCCCCAACACTCGCAACTCTGCAGTGGATCATTCAAGCAGATATTTTCCACATCAAAGCCAATGAAGTGAGCATCGGTTTAACCTTGGTGAGCATCACAGCCGAGTGCAAATCTATTCAGACACATGCAGTTTACAGCAATGGTCCCTGATGGACATCAAGACTGAGCACTCTGGCCGATATTAGTCCTCCCACAGGTTTCCAAGGGCAACTGGTGCCCTGCTGCTGCCCCATATCAAATTAGTCAAGTAATCGCAGGGCACATATTCACACAGAGATTTTCAGAATGTGCATTGGCTCGCTACCAAGCCACACAGAGCATTCATCCACAAAGCTAGAGAGAAGGCACAGTGTGTGTTTTATGGCAGCACGGTTGCATCTATTTACTTCACTGGTCTCCTGTCCCCTCAGTTCCCCAAGTTGAAGTGTAGCAGATGATTTGTATTCTTTCCACCAAAGTATATCACTTTTCAAATACTTATACACTGGTCTCCACTGTCAAACCAAAGGGAGAGACACAAATCACAGCAGAAGCAGGTTGCTATCCTAATATCTATACCACCTTAGCAGTAATACTGTTTAACATCCAAAAATAAAAATCAATTCTCATAAGGTTAACTAACTGGAAGCTGATCTGTAAAGTTGTTCATGCATTAACTACATAGACTATCTACAGTTGGCAAGGATGGGTTCAGAAATAAAATAACTAACCTTTCTTCCAAATTTACTTCTTTTTTTTTAAAACAACCCTGTTATTTATTTAAATATTCACTGGTGTTTACAACTTCCTATTATTATCTCCACTTGAGACTTGTCCCAAACTTCATACCATAATTCAGTCAAATTAAGGACAACACACCAAGTGCAAACAGCAGCATCAAACAGAACTTGGCCTGATGTGCATGAGAATTGAAGGACACTTTCTCAAAACAGGGTCATTGCAAACCAGGAGCGGACCTCTTAGACCAGCAACGACATGATAAAGCTTTATTCATCCCCGGAGGGAAATTGGTCTGCCAACAGTCACAACACATGGTGTACATGAAAACTTGAAATTAAAAGTGAGAAAGTGCAGGTTGTTGGAAGCATTTCCCCACTCTTTTCCCGTAGCCCTTGACTCTTACCTACATTCTAATAATTAACCATTTTGTAATGAAAAAACATTAAATCTCCATTGTCCAGACATGAAAGCATTGGATTGTAAATCTAACACTTTCTGGGAGGCAAAAAAATGTATTCTTCGATGTTACCCACGAATCTTTGGCAATCATTTAACAATTTTGTCTGGACTTTGACCCATCTGTTATTTGAACAACTTTCGGAAAATCCACAAACATATCACATCCACAGCACTACCCTCAACATCACGTTCCCTCATTAAAATAAAATCTTACTCAAAGATAATTTTCCTTGTAATTAAAGAAAATAGAACACATATTGGAAATCTGGAATTTAAAAACAGAAAATGAAAGAAACACTCAGCAGGAATTCCTCACCAACAGAGCTACCCCACCGCCATTCTGCCCAATCTCAAGTCCATCAGTTCTGGGTAAAGATCTATGACCTGAAATGTAAACTCTTTGTCTCTCCACAACTGCTGCCTGACCCATTCAGTCCTTCTCTTTGTTTTTTCTTCCCCCCCATTAACTCTGGCTGATTCACCTTTGTTAGAAACATAGAAACATAGAAAGTAGGTGCGAGAGTAGACCACCAGGCCCATCGAGCCCGCACCGCCATTCGCTCATGGCTGAACACTAAACAGACACCCTTACCCACAAACAGTAGACACAAGACACAGAACACAAGACACTACCCTCCCCTTTATACCGCTATCACCCCTCTCCACCCCAAGAACCGCGTGATCTCCTGGGGGAGGCAAAAAAACGGATAAAAACCCAGGTCCAATTCGGGAAAAAAATCCGGGAAATTCCTCTCCGACCCCAATCCAGGCGATCGACACTTGTCCAGGAGATCACTCAGGTCTTACTATACTAACCATACCTAGGTCCATATCCCTGCCCTCTCCCCGTAGCCCCTTATCCCCTTGGCAGCTAAAAAAACATATATTTTAGACTTAAATATATTTAATGTCTCTGCTTCCACTGCTCCCTGGGGCAGTGAATTCCATAAATTAACCACCCTCTGGGTGAAGAAGTTTTTCCTCATCTCAGTTTTAAAAGAGCCCCCCCTTATTCTACAACTATGTCCCCTAGTTCTAGTTTCCCCGATCATTGGGAACATCCTCGGTGCATCCACCCGATCAAGGCCCCTCACGATCTTATATGTTTCAATGAGATCGCCTCTCATTCTTCTAAACTCCAAAGAGTAGAGTTCCAGCCTACTTAACCTTTCCTCATATGTCAATCCCCTCATTGCAGGAATTAATCTTGTAAACCTTCGCTGCACTGCCTCCAGGGCCAGTACATCCTTTCTTAAGTATGGACCCCAGAACTGTACACAGTATTCCAAATGGGGTCTCACTAATACTGTGTACAGCTGCAGCAAGACCTCCGTGTTCTTATACTCAATCCCCCTAGCAATAAAGGCCAAAACTCCATTGGCCTTCCTGATTGCTTGCTGCACCTGCATACTAACTTTTAGTGATTCATGTACTACTACCCCTAGATCCCTTTGCGTTGCATTACAACGCAGCTCCACCTCATTTAGAAAATAACTTGCCCTATCATTTTTTTCCCCAAAGTGAATGACTTCACATTTATTAGTATTAAATTTCATCTGCCAAGTTGTTGCCCACTCACCTAGCTTATCTATATCCTTTTGCAGACTCTTCCTATCCTCCTCATCCCCTACTTTTCCTCCCATTTTTGTATTGTCCGCAAATTTTGATATATTACACTTGGTTCCCTCCTCCAAATCATTTATATAAATTGTGAACAACTGGGGTCCCAGCACCGACCCTTGCGGAACCCCGCTAGTTACCGGTTGCCATCCCGAGTATGAACCATTTATCCCCACTCTCTGCTTCCTATTTGTTAGCCAATCCTCTACCCATGCTAACATATTACCCCCAATCCCATAATTTTTTATTTTTAGCAATAGTCTCTTATGTGGCACCTTGTCAAAAGCCTTTTGGAAGTCCAAGTATACCACATCCACCGGTTCCCCTTTATCCACCCGGGTTGTTACTTCCTCAAAGAATTCGAGCAGATTCGTTAAACAGGACTTCCCCTTCACAAAACCATGCTGGTTCTGTCCGATGAAGTCATGTTTATCCAAGTGCCCCGTTAGTGTTTCTTTAATAATTGTCTCTAACATTTTACCCACCACCGATGTTAGACTAACCGGTCTATAGTTACCCGCCTTCTGTTTACTTCCTTTTTTAAATATAGGTGTTACATTGGCCATTTTCCAATCCACTGGGACCGTTCCTGCCTCCAGGGAGTTTTGGAAAATTATCACCAATGCATCCACAATCCCCATCGCTATCTCCCTTAAGACCCTTGGATGTAATCCATCAGGCCCAGGGGATTTATCCTCCTTCAGTCTCATTAATTTCCCTAATACCACCTCCTTGGTGATCTTAATAGTATTTAGCTCCTCCATTCCTACCTCCCCCTGTTTATCCAGCGTTGGAATATTTTTTGTGTCTTCTATGGTGAAGACTGATACAAAATACTCGTTTAATGCCTTTGCCATTTCCATGTTCCCCACCAACAACTCTCCAGTCTCACCCTCCAATGGACCAACGTTCACCTTAGCCACCCTTTTTCTTTTTATATAGCTATAAAAACTCTTACTATTAGTTTTTATGTTGTTCGCTAAATTCCTTTCATAGTCTATTTTCCCCGTCTTAATTAATCTCTTAGTTATTTTTTGCTGACCTTTAAATGCTTCCCAATCCTCTACCCTCCCACTATCTCTGGCTACCTTATATGCCCTTGCCTTCAGCCGAATACTATCCTTTATAGTTTTACTGAGCCATGGCTGACTGTTCTTTCCCTTACCCCTTTTTTTCTTCATAGGAATAAATTTTTCTTGAAGGTTATACAGTAGATCCTTAAACGTACACCACTGCTCATGTACCGTCTTATTCTTGAGTCTGCTATCCCAGTCAACTTTGATCAGCTCAGTCCTCATACCTTCATAATCCCCCTTATTTAAACTAAGTACCCTAGCCTGAGTTTCAACCTGCTCCCCTTCTATTTGAATATGGAATTCGACCATATTGTGGTCACTTGTTCCCAACGAGTCCCTAACTATGACATTTTTAATTAATCCTGCTTCATTACACAGGACCAGAATTTGTTAATTCAGATACCTTCAACTAACTAATCAACTTTAAAGGGATATGGGAATAGTCGGATAGTCGGCGACTAAACCATCTCCCCCACCTGGTTTGCCAGGTAAGGAGGGGAATGTAGACCCTCAGCAGGACCAAAAACAAGACCTGTCCAAAGGCGGATGAGCTCCTAGCGAGCCAACGGCCATCCACACTTCAGTAGAAGTTGTGATCACTGTCGTACATGGCATTGTAAGGCACCGTGCCCGTTGATGTTTTCAAATATGATGATGATGATGATGAAATACTACATGAAAGCAGTACTGAAGTGAAAGGTATGCCATGATTTTACTGAATTAATGACAGGTACAAAGGGAAAAATGATAATGATACCCGATTCTACTTCTTCTGGTTTTGTATTCTCTTTGTTTACAAACTTTCTTTCACCACTCAGGTTAAACTGTTGTTATCAAACTGCTGGAGGAACTCAGCAGGTCAGATTGGATCTGTGGAAATAGACACATGATGTTTCAGGTCAGATCCCTTCTTCAGACTGAAACGTTATTTGTTAATTTCCCTCCGTAGATGCTCCCTGACCCGATACATTCCACCAACAGTTTGTTTATTGCTCAAGTGTACAGCATCTGCAATCTTGTGGCTCCAAGGACTGTATTTCTCGAGTCTGTACAAGCACCCTTTTCGAACACCCTTTCTGCCATTCTTCAGTCTGCTAGCATTACTTCTGTATCAAGTGAGATTATACCCAACATTATTGCAATTGCCACCACACGACTGAACAGCTAACATGCACCCATCCTTACCAGCTGCATGGTACTTTTTTTAAAGTTATTGTACTTCTTGCCTTGGTACTTCTTCCCCTTTTATCAATTTTGACCTAATCCATTCTCTATTTTTAAAAGAGTGTACGAAAAAATTGCAGATGCTGGTTTATACCGAAGATAGACATAAAATGCTGGATTAATTCAACGGGTCAGGTAGCAACTCTGGAGAAAATGAATATGCGGTGTTTCAGGTCAGAACCCATTTTCAGACTGAAGAAAGGTTCCAACACAAAACATCACCTATTCTTTTTCTCCAGAGATGCTGCCTGACCTGCTGAGCTACTCCAGCATTCTGTGCGTTTCTCTTTTTTTTTTCTAAAGGGTGTGGCAACATAACCGTGATTCAGATGTGACTTCTGCCTCCTATCAAATTTACCTTTCTTGCTCATAGCTGTTCCTTTTCTTTCTTAACTGCTTACGCATCATTTATGCACCAACGGAAGATATTGCATTTCGTTGACAAAAAATCCATTTTATTCTTGATTTGACTTTAACTAAAACACAATGTTCAACTCAGCTCCACTCACTAATCATTGTTAAAGCAATTTTGCCTTTTCTGACTTTTCCCCTTTTCGAAAACTCTTCAACCAAGCTAATGAAAACCTTCAGTTCTGCAGCTGTTGTTACACAGGCAAATGTCACAACCGTTTTGTGAATTGCAAATTTTTCAATAAATCAGGCAAGGTTTAGCTCATTTTTATTGGCAGTATTGGTTAAAAGCAGTACCTTGATCAGAACACCGTGTAAATTATCTCCTCATCAAGGTCTCCTGGCTGAGTATTTTCAGCAATTCCCACAGATATTGCAGTACAATGAAAGTACTTTCACAACTTATCTAAATATCAACACCACTGATGATAGGCAATTCCCCACACATTTTATTGGGTTGCTTAGCTCGTAGATGGAGCCCCCTCAAAGCCTAGTAAGGTGCAATTTCACTTGGGATGCAAGCACCAATTAAGCAAATACTTTAATTGGACTCCCCATTTCTTTGTCCATGCTGTCAATTAATGTGGTTATGGAAAGTGTCAGGAAATCTGTGGGTCACCATCTCCTGACAAGTGCCAATCTCCCAACCAGCATTATGGGAGGCTTTAGTTTTTGTTTTAGAGAAACAGAAACAGGCCTTTTGGCCCACCAAGTCCACACCGACCAGCGATCCCCACACATTTACACTATCCTACACACACGAGGGACAATCTAAATTTATACCAAGCCAATTAGCCAACAAACCTGTACGTCTTTGGAGGTGGGAGGAAACAATAAGATCTCGGAGAAAACCCACACGGTCACGGGGGGAACGTACAAACTCCGTACGGACCGCACCCGTAGTCAGGATCCAACCCGGGTCTCTGGCGCTGGAAGTACTGTAAGGAAGCACTTCTACCGCCGCACCACCGTGTCGTCGGAGTTGGCCAGGTCTGGTCAGTCCATGAGTTGGGGAACTGCATGTCCATTGAGTAGCTGTGCAAATCAATAGGATCTTTGCCACCACGGATGCAAGTTGATAGCATGTCAGTCATTACAAGGTCGTGGTCATGATGGATGCTTGCCAAGTACAGGTGATTCGCACAGGTGACAATCAATCCTTAATGCATTGTGACACTTCGAGGCAGTTGCGTTGTACATTTGTTTCTGAAATCTGCAGTGCCATTCTTTGAGTGTAGAAAGGGGTGGCCTTGCAAGTTCTTGGGAAAAATGATCTGCACGGTCTAGCACAAGAGGAAGACATTTGCCAACGATAGTAGCTATACACAAGATGGCTGACACTGCTGGAGGTGGATTACATTTTTACTGGATTGGAATAAAATCCAATGATCTGCAGAGGCTTTTAGTGCTGTCAAATATCCCATCACTGACGCACATGCCGACATGACTGGAGTATAGCATTTTTATTTGCATGTTGACAATGATGATTTTGTAACTACCTCTCAGGTCGCCACAGTGAAATAGGCACACAAATACTCTGGTTAGATCTCAACAAATGTGAAATGGGATAGAATGAAAGATTAGTTCCCTCTCAGGAAATTGTGGACAAGACCGCTTCAAATTTAATTATATTTTTAAATTGCTGGAATTAAATACCATTTCCATAATTATTGCAACTGCTAAAAAAAATTAAAAAAATATTGAACCTTGTTTGGTATCATTCTTAATATGATGATGTACTGTTTTCCCATCAACGTTACAAAGGCTATGTTCCCGAGAACAGTCTTTAATCCGAAAAGTTCCCGAGCTGGAAATGTTGCTGCCGGCAATATATTTGAGTAAAGACACGAGCCGACCAAGGGCAAGAATAGTTAAACCAGAGCATTTCACTCAACCGTCCAGATTTCTCGCAGGAGAGGCAGCCAGGAAATCCATCCCACTGGTCTGCCACATGCTCGACTTAAGTCAGCCGCTCATAGACCAGGGAGGACAAATCCCATCTGTTCGCAAATGATCTGTCACCCATCATCTCCTGTCTGCTCATGTACCTGTCTAAATGCCTCATAAATATGTTTATTTTAACTGCTTCCACCATTGTAATGCATTCCAAGCACCTACCATTTTGAGTGCAAAGAAACTTGTCAAGTAAATCTCCTTTGAAAACGTTCCCCGCTCTCGTCACGAAGCGGTGGCCTCTAGTATACAGATCCTTTCCTGCTGTTATCAAACCACTGCATGGTCCTCTCATCAGCTAAGCTAGCCCAGATCTCCTAACCTACCTTGTGGCGAGTCTTGCACTTTTTTTTATCTGCACTTGCTCTGTAACTTGGCACATCAGCGCCTCTACTTCCTGAGAAGATTAAGGAGATTCGGTATGTCAAAGAGGATTCTCTTGAACTCCTACAGGTGCACAGTAGAGAGCATACTGACTGTTCGGCAACTTGAACCTCCAGGAGTGGAAAAGACTGCAAAAAGTTGTGACCACTGCCCAGTCCATTCGATAGATCCCTCTGACCTCCCCACCATCAAAGGGATCTATCGAAGTCACTGCCTCAAAAAGGCAGCCAATATCATCAAAGACCCACACCATCCTGGCCACACATTCATTTCACCATTGCCATTGGGAAAAAGGTACAGGAGCCTGAAAACTGTGACATTCAGGTTCAGGAAAAACTTCTTCCCGACAGCCATCAGGCTATTAAACACAACAACAAATAAGCTCTGAACAACAACATACTATTATTATTATTGCATTATATTTGTTTATTTATTGAGTATGTGTGCATGTGTATATATACACACACTGAACTTTCTTTTCTTCCGTTATGTACTATGTTTACATATTCCGTTGTGCTGCAGCAAGCAAGAATTTCATTGTCCGATCTGGGACATATGACAATAAAACAATCTTGACTCTTAACTGTAATGCTATAATATTCTGTTATTTTCCTCTTGACACTACCTCTTGCACCAGAGCAAAACACAAAGTGCTGGAGGAACTCCGTGGATCAGGCAACATCTGGGGAGGTAAGGGACAGGCGACATTTCGGGTGGGAACCCCTCTCCAGATGCCACCTGACAAGATGAATTTCTCCAGCACTTTGTGTTTTACAAGACGATATAACTTTATTTATCCCAGGAGGGAAATTGATCTGCCAACAGTCATAAAACACAAAATTATTGAAACATGAAATTAAAGTGACGAGTGGAAAGGATTGCTCAAGATTTCTTGATTAATTGGTCCTTTATTGAAGTAGTACAAAGAAGTGATTCATATCAAGTATTTCTTATTCCAATACAAATTGTAACTTTTCGTTCATACTAACTGTTTCATCCGTGTCGTGTGGTAAAAACTGTTGTCTCCTCCATCCCCCGAGGCTAAACTGACCAGCCCACTCTCTGTGGCTACGCTAGCCTCCTCAGCCCCCTCTACGTATCAAATCCCACCCACAAACATACAAAAAAGATACAGCTAGAAATATCTAGACATGGCTATAATATACTAACAGTAACGAAATGAAGCATAAATGGCTCCTACAGTGTCTTAGTACATCTGACAATAATAACCAATGCAGTTCTATCTTGGGAAACATTGGTCCTCCCCCCCTATCCATACCTCTCGTAATCAAGTAAACCTCTATCAGGTCTCCCCTTGGTCTCTTGACAGTTAGGAGAGAACAATCCAAATTTGTCAAATCTTTCCGAGCAGCTAATTCTCTCCCCAATTCAGGCACCACCTTTCATATATGTATCAGCTTGTTTATTTTAATTTCCCCAGCAACGATATTGTTTCCATTAAAATATTGTATATACATTTGCATACCATAATCCATCAAATCACCAATGCTTTATATTCGTGTAACATTTCCACAGCAAACTTCATCACGAGTCAATTCAATGCATACTGGTTTACTCTGTCAATGAAAAATATTATTTTACTTCTCCTTGATATATTCACAATTCATTATTCACCAATCCAGAATCCAACAGACATAATTTGTTCATAAAACCATGAAGTAACTCAATCTTATTTGATCAAAATCAGAGGATGCTGAAAATTTGAAATAAAGGCAAAAAGTGCTGGCAACCCTTAGCAGCAGCTCATGAAGGCCCAACGTTAAAACATTAACTGTTCTCCTTTCCACTGATGCTACCTGCCTTGCTGACTTGCTCCAACATTTTCCTTTTTATTTCAATACTACTTGGTCATTTGTTTCTTTAGAAAGGGAGAGCAACAAAACCTTTAAGCTTTATTGCAGTTTGCCCATTAAATTAATCTATCTTCAAAGATTTTATGACAGAATAAACTTCCAAAACAAGTGGATCTTTGTTTTTGATTGATGATGTGTTTAAACTGTTTTTCCACACTGTCTTCTCAAAATTCTCCAATTACTGAAAGCAACGTATTACAACACATGTTTATTTCTCAAAGCCGTACCTTTCATACCATCATCTTTGAACTCTGCTTACTACAAAATAACCCATAAATGTTTTTACTGCAACCCAATGTGCACGCAATCAATATGCAGCCACATATCACAAAGACTAAAGTCTCATTAATTTTAGTTATCATCTAGACCCTATTAGCTTTCTGACCTTCCAGCAGTATCATCACAATTAAGCCAATTTGATCCTTTTAAATGTAATTACAATTTTCCAAAAGGTTATAAATTAACGTCAACTACTTGCAGAAGAATATTTTAATGCTTTAGTGCAAATTTATAAAATAGGTCAATTTGAATTGTTTCATTGCTTTGCTCTCAGCTTCCCTTATTCGTTGGTCTGCTATCCACACTTGTAGTATTTGCCCATGACAACACTCAATGTGTATTTCTTCAAATGGGTAAGTTGACCATGGCAGAAACCAATTACTATTTATCAGACACGAGCTATATATAACTGGTTAGCCATTGTCCCGCAAGAGACTGGGCATTATTTTTTTTAATCTACTAATACCCTTGCTTCGGAATTCTTGAGAGATTATTAAATGGCTAGCATTCTAAAAGTTTGATAAAAGGAGGTGAAGTGTAAAGTATCGAGATTGCACGCAGTCAAAAAGACCTGCACTCCAAGATATTACTTGACCTTTTCAAGGACATCAATGATAAATAGCCAAGGCTTTTATTTGACATTCACATCAAATAATTTCATCAAAGCAAATTGAATGTAGAACTAATACCTCTCACAAAATTCATGTTTTAGTTCTGGAAATGTTCTATTTGTGTGCGTTAAATGGTTCAATTAATGAACACGTGCAGTTTGATTCTTGCCCGAAGGCAACAAGCCAGCATAAATACCATGATTCAATGGAAGCCTTCTATTTTTTGTGCCCATACAAACTTTGCACCTGAAAGTCCCTCTGCACACTAGTTCTGAGCAGTTCCATTTGGATTAGGTTGATTTGAATTCTTGTGGGTTCTCAATGGCATTTCCAGACTCACAATATTACTCATCTCCAGTAAAGGCAGGAGACATGGTAGGAAATTGATATTACTGCTGCCATGATACAATATGACAAATAACTCAGCTCTGCTGCACAAAAAAATCTTTCAAAAAATTGAACAGCATTCCTTGAACTACATCCAGCAATGTGGTTATTGAAATATTAACTCCTCCTTTGCTGCCTTTAACAATTTGACGGTATGCTTAAATCCAGAATCGCAAAGAAATGCACTGAGCAAGAACAATTCCTCTGGGACATGTACATGCGCCTGTCCAATACACTTAACATTAACTGGCTCACAATCATGGAAAATTGTGGCTGAGGTCATGAGATTAGTAAAGTATTCCCATTACATTTCTCGTTACTGCATTAAAGATAATAGTTAGTATTCAAATTAACAATGATGACATTTTATTAAGTAAAATGCAAGAGGCAGGATCGTATTTCACAAGTTCACAAGATATAGGAGTAGAAATAGGTCATTCAGCCCATCGGGTCTACTCCGCCATTCAATCATGGTTGATCTCAGCCTCCTAATCCAATTCTCTTGCATTCTCCCCTTAACCCTTGACACCCATTCTAATCAAGAATTTGTCTATCTCTGACTTGGCCTCCACAGCCCTCTGTGGCAATGAGTTCCACAGATTAACTACCCTCTGATTAAAGAAGTTCCTCCTCGCCTCCTTTCTAAATGAGCACCCTTTAATTCTCGGGCTACAACCTCTGGTCCTAAACTCCCAGCAGTGGAAATAGACTTTCCACATCCACTCTATCTGTGCCTTTCATTATTCTGTAAGTTTCAATGAGGCCCCCCCTCAACCTTCCAAACTCCAGCGAGTAGAGGCCCAGTGCTGTCAAATGCTCATTATATGTTATCATTTCTTCTCGCGCTGTCCCCACGCAAACAGATAGAGACTCTGGAACTTTACACACTATACAAAGTCAACTTCATTGAGAGCAGGGAGTGACATGAAGCAATCCTAAAAATAGGGAATCCTTTAAAAAAAAGTCTTAACAACCAATGTCACAGGAAATAAGTGTTACCCAGCCATTTCAAAACATTTTTAATGATCTGCGAGTGTTGTTCATTCACTGTTTAACTATAGGCATTAATTAATGTTGAACCCTAATGCCTTGAAAGTTACCCGATTTTCGTAATCAGTTTTTGAAAATTACAAGTAGTTCTTTCTTATCCCTCCTTGCCCTTAAATGGTCAAAGCTGCCTAAATGGATGCAGCAGAAATTTGCAATAATGAAATTCTATCAAGTAAATGCAGTACAGATGGAACATTTTATTGACTAAGCAAAAAAGTGCATTGAAAACAAATGACAGTTAATGTCCTTCACTGTACTGTTTCAATCCAGTAAACATCTACTCTATTAAAGAGATTAAAACCATCAACAAATCAAATGAAGGCAGTTTATTGCCTTGTAGTATTACCTTGATACATTCTGAAAACATCTGGTGATTATTGAGTTGGATGCAAGGGCATTGAAAACAAAAAACACTGCAAATAAAGCTAGTTGGCAGGAAAATATGATAAACTGAATCCAAAATAAAAGCTCCATATTTCTACTTTCAATTGGTTACTTGGGTTACACCTTGAACTCATTATAACTCATGTTGGGACAAGATACAATAACCCTCGTTTTTGATTCTATTCTCATTGTCTGGGCAAATATATTTGCAAAGCATAACGACGTAACACCTAGGCAGAATTAGGAGAAAATGTGCATCTCAAGTGATCTGCCCGGCCAGAATACAAGCCAGCAGTTCAAATGAAAACTTGCACCTTCCTCAAATACCTTGCTGCCTCTATTCTCATGCTTGTACTCTTAAATGCACAGACTTCCCACAGCACTGTAGTTCCACGGGTATTGGTCATCCCCCAACGCTTCAACTAAGTAGCTGTCATCAGCGACATAACCTTGACAAATAAACATCTGTCCACTGTTTGATTGCAGATTTCTTCACAAATAACCCAAATCCTGTCTTCATCCAACGTCCACACTTCCAGGTGGAGTAATTATAAAGAAGGTTTCGAGAGGATGCTCCTATTCAGACTACAAGGCTCTGAACCAACTTATAAAGCCTCTATCCTGCCCTACGAGGATCAGTTAAACACAGAGTTTATCTCATACAAGTGCGAAGCGATGCATTCTGGGTATTTGAACCAGGCAGGACATACGGGGGGGGGGGGGGGGGGCATCATAGAACAGAGTGGCCAGTTGTGCAAGTACATAGTTCCCTGAAAATTATAACAGTCCACAAGTGGTGGTGCTTCCCTTCATCATACACGACACCACGTTATAACTGTAGATGGTGGCAAGACTGTTATATAGTGTGCAAGTCTAATCACCAATACTGTAGAAAAGATGTGATCACACTAGAGAGGTTGCAGACATTTTTCACAAGAATGTTACCAGATTGAAGAGTTTGCATTACGAGGAGAGATTGAATAAATTAAGACAATTTTTGAGCTATTAGAGGCTGAGGTTAACTTTTTTACAAAGATTGTTAAACTCATGAGTGTCATAGATAAAGATGGATGGTCCATCTTATTCCAAGTTAGAGGAGTCGAAAACAAGAGGGCACGTGTTTAAGGCAAAAGGGAAAAGATTTAAAGGGGACTTGTAGAGCAGGTTTTTCCCCACACAAAGAGTGGTGGGTATGTGGAATGAGCTGCCAGAGGGAGTGGTAGAGGCAGGTGCAATTACAACATTTAAAGGACATTTGGACGTTCATGGGCAGAAAGAGGTTTAGAGGAATATGGACTAAACACAGGTAAATTCAACAACCTTAGGAAGACACTTTCATCAGTGTGGACATGTTGGGCCGAATGGGCCTATTGCCATGCTGTATAACTCTATGACTCTACAACTCCAGACCAAACTCTGGCTGATTTTAACTTTATGTCGTAACTGCTCAATAAACCGACAGCCTGTGAGTTGGCAGATATCATTTTATTTGAGCATCTTACCCTGTAGTTCCTTTGGCCAAGAAATGCATTTGTAGAAAGATCGGAAAATGTAACATGGCCTCATATTTCAAACAGACATATCTCCTGTTAGTGCAAATGCATTGTAATATAATCAGACTCTCTGAAACATCTACAGAATATGTAATGCCAACAGTGTCTCTGTAAGCCTGTTAAACATTATATTTAGTTATGCAATCAGGATTCCAAATGCAAATTGTGCTCAAATGCGTGCTTGTTTTCCAAACTGAATATTTAGTCAAGGTTCTACTCAACTCATTTTCATAGCAAATGCAACGTCTTACATTAACCTCTATAGTCAGGTACATTTTACAACAATTATATTCTCTTTTTTTCCTTTCATGAACAAGCTAGTTACCAATATCTTTGAACTGTAGTAACTGTGATAATCTGGTGTAGTATGATCATGCAACTGATATATAGGCCACATGAATACATTTTAATCAACAACAATCCATCAAATGTGTTGAAAAATTGTTTTAAATAATTAATAATGACATATTGTATGGAAATGTTTATTAAGCCCTTTGCTATAGTCAGTTTAAGTTAAAATATTGCATGCAATTGTTTTAAGTAGCTTTAGGTATCTGAAAAAAATCCATTGCAATAGCTGCAATTACCCAAGCACCATATTTATCTAACCTGTATTGGAGATTGGCCAACTTGTCAGAAGAGCAAGCAACATGAACATTGAGATGGATCACCTACACGAGATGCATTTGCCAAACTTTCCCCTCTCTCTGCTTGTACATCTGCACCATCTTTGCCCATTGGGGGGGGGGGGGGGGGGCGGTGGGGGGAGAAAGAGTCTCACAACAATTAAGCAGCACCTTGACAAGCACATGAATTCCTACAACAGACGTCTATCGATCAAATACTGGCAAATGGGATTAACATTGATGTTCGACACATAAAGCTAGAGTAACTCAGCATGACAGACAGCATCTCTGGAGAGAAGGGTCGGGTTGAGAACCTTCTTCAGACTGGCTAGGGATAAGGGAAACGAGAGATATAGTCGATGATATAGAGAGATAAAGAGGAATCACAGAGGGGGAGCAGCGAGAAAGGATGTTGCAGAACTCTTGTTTGAGAGTAGGAGAACTTCTTATTGATTGGAGTCAGACAACATGGAAAGAGAGCCTTTGGCGTACTGGGTCCATGCCATCATGCACCCATTTACACTATTCTTACACTTAAAGGTCAGCGTGAACATGGTGGGCCGATGGACCAGTTTGCAGGGTAACTTGGATAGGTTGGGGTGAGTGGACAGATGCATGGCTGATGCCGTATAATGTGAATAAATGTGAGATTATCCACTTTGGTGGCAAGAGCAAGAAGGCAAATTAGTATCTGAATGGGGTCAGATTCGGAAAAGGGGGGGGTGCAAGGACACCAGGATGTCCTTGTATATCAGTCACTGAAAGTAAGCATGCAGGAACATGAGCAAATGGCATGTTGGCCTTCATAGTGAGAGAATTTGAGTATAGGAGCAAGGAGGTCCTACTGCAGTTGTACAGGGCCCTGGTGAGTAATATGTGCAGTATTGGTCTCCTAATTTGAGGAAGGACATTCTTGCTATTGAGGGAGTGCATCATAGGTTCATCAGTTTAATTCCCAGGATGGCTGGACTGACATATGATGAAAGAATGGGTTGACTGGGCTTGTATTCACTGGCATTTAAAAGGATGAGAGGGGATGTTATCGAAACATATACAATTCTTAAGAGATTGGACAGGCTAGGAGCAGGAAAAATGTTCCAATGTTGGAGGAGTCCAGAACCAGGGGTCACAGTTTAAGATTAAGGGGTAAGCCATTTAGGACTGTTGAGGAAAAACGTTTTCATCCAGAGAGTTGTGAATCTGTGGAATTCTCTGCCACAAAAGGCAGTGGAGGCTAATTCACTGGATGTTTTCAAGAGAGTTAGATATAGCGCTTAGGGCTAACGGAATCAAGGGATATGGGGAAAAAGCAGGGACGGTGTACTGATTTTGGATGATCAGCCATGATCATATTGAATGGCAGATGGCTCGAAGGGTCGAAGGGCCTGCTCCTGCACCTATTTTCCATGTTTCTATGCTGTAGGTGTGAAAATCAAGGGTCGAAATGCTGCACTTGAAAGCCATCCCACATGCAGGTTCTGTGCAGTGCATTGGCTTTGGGCAGTGTATCAACATGTTCAGTCACAAAAACATCTTGACAGCCTTCCCAGTTGTAAAAGGCATTTAGCTTTTTTTTTTTTAATTTTAAATAAATACCTCCTATGATGGCTGGGGTCATCGGCCATCCCTGGACCATAGATTGGTTCAGAGTAGTGCCTTCTCATCAGTGAGTCACTGCAAACCAAGGACCAGCAGTTCCCTTCAGAACCTCCACCTATCAGCCACCATATAAATACGTAGAAAAACTCAATTTGTTCTGGATACAGGGGAATAACAAGCAGAAATGATCTCTTACAGTTTTGATGGATTCAGGAATTACTGCAACACCAGTGCAGCGTTACAGAAGCATAACTCCCCCTGCATTTCCTACCCAAATCACTTAATTCACATCACGAAATGGACAGCAATCAACCGTGACAGAAATAAAAAAGACAATTCCCATTGTTGAAGTGACTATTTTGCATGAGTAATTCAAATTCATTTTTTAAAGAAACTCCAATAATTTAACTTCCATCTTAAACTTAGCATTATAACTGCATGTAATTTATAGTCATATAATGAAACTAGCAATGGTATCTCTGATGTTTGACTGAGCATAGATATTGTGGGTGGTAGTTTATTCTGGGGTCAGCAGTATGTTTCCACTTCACCATTTAAATAGGAATGAGTGTCCAGCTGGTGAGAGGTTAACTAATTGGCTTATTCAACTGCTTGCAGATAAGCAAACTGCTGGAGAAACTGAGCAAATCGAGTAACACCAGTGGGAAAGAGTTATTGTATCCACTGCATGGTGGTGCAGCGGTGGAGTTGCTGCCTTACAGCGCCATCTGTATGGAGTTTATACATTCTCCTGTGACCTGCGTGGGTTTTCTCCAGGAGCTCCGGTTTCTTCCCACACTCCAAAGGCATACCGGTTTGTAGGTTAATTGGCTTCTGAAAATTGTCCCTATTGTATGTGTAGGATAGTGTTAGTGTGCGGGAATCGCTGATCAACAAGGACTTGGTGAGCCAAAGGGCCTGTTCCTGAGCTGTATTTCTAAATAAACGAAACGGTTTCTAGTCAAGACCCTTTACCTGGATGGAGTTAAATTTCTCTCTCCAGCCCTGCATCCCCCTCCCATATCTTAACATGCACAATGCTCTTGTAAACACTTGTGTAATTGCCAAGAAAACATTTTGCATAGGTATTAAAACTAAGTTTGAAATCAACTTTAAAATGCTCTACACCCAACGTTTTCAGATGGATTTAAGGAGCAGTCACAGTCATAAAAGAACCCAGTTAGTCAAGTTACGTCGAGTTTATTGTCATATGCATAAGTAAGGTGAGTAACAGGTGCAATGAGAATCTTGCCTGCAGCAGCATTCAGTCAAATAGAACACACAAAAACATAAATGATACATTAAATTCTGCAAGTACAGTAAAAAGAAAAAAAAATGCAAAAAAGACAGTTGTGCAAAAAATCATTAGAAAATAAGATGAATCACGAACATATTCAACCAGAGCAATAAACCCCATTTATATTTGCTCTATCTCTTCCCTCCATACATGTCCAAATGCTTAACCAGTTCCCTTCACATCAGGTTTTATGGTGATCAATGAAATCATCATGTGGTGGCATTGTGATTACATTACTAAATTACTACCTGTAACTCTGGGCCTCTCCTCCACATTCATGACTTGAAATTGCACCATGAGAGAATGTTGGAAGTTACATTTGTAATTTTTTTTTAAATATTCTTGAATCAAGGAACAGTGAAATGAATCTTTACAAAAACGCATCCAATTCACAAATATCCCTCAAGATGAAATCTGCCACCATCACTGGGCCTATCTTATATCCAACTCCGTAAAACTGGTTTAATCTTGACAGTCACCTCAGTTCAATGGGAAATTAGCAATGGCCAATAGTTGCTAACAATATCCGTAATAACAAAAAGCCTCCAGGAATCTGTTCTTCATTGTTTGCTTGCGATAATCTTAAATTAATGTCCTGATTTATTAAACTAATGTCCTGATTTATTATTGATTTCTCAAACAGGGGACAATTAGTCCTAATTTGAAAACGTCTCTTGAATTCCTTCTAATCTTCATATTAACCTTATCATTCAATTGAAGTTTCAAAGTTCCCCTTTCGTCCTTAATGCCTGTTATAACATGGTTTCTAGAAGTATAAACCAGGGCCTATTTAAATTCACTATCACCTTGCATTGTTATTCAATGTCATTGTGTATAATGTTACGACAAAACATTTGATCAAAGCATTTAATTTTCATTGAATATGGAGATTGCAGATGTTGAAATCTGGAGCACAACACAAACTGCTGGAGGAATTCAGCAGGTCAAGCAGCATCTGTGGCGAGAAGGGAATTGCCAATAGTTCAGGTTAAAGGGCCTGTCCCACTTGGGCGTCATTTGCGCGTCACGCAGGTGGCGCACAAAGATTTTGTGAATTCCAAAAAATCCTGGTATGCCATGCGCGACCGTGCGTCACTGCCTACGCTACCACGCATCAATGATGTCGCGTAAATGAAGCGCAAATGACGCCCAAGTGGGACAGGCCCTTAAGACCCTGCATCAAACCTGTGCAAGGTCTCAACCCAAAACCTTGACAATTCCTTTACCTCCAGAAATGCTACATGACCTGCTGTTTGTTTTGATTTTTCCAATGAAAATGTATTTCCAAGGCTATATTTAGTTCAATAAAGACTTATGAAACCAGGCATTTTTTTGAAATACACTCTGCAATCTACATCCAAATGAGTAGTATTTTGAACAACCCCTGCACATGTGTAAAATTATGCTTAAGGATGTTTTAAACTAATGAATTCCATCATCATTCCCACCTTTCCAATTACTCAGAACTCCTACCTAATATCCTCTCTGACTTCTCCATTCAACCTTGGCTATCTAGACTACTCTTCTTCCCACCCTGCTTCCTGTAAGGACTCCATCCCCTACTCCCAATTCCTCCTTCTACGCCGCATCTGCTCCCAGGATGAGGTGTTTCACACCAGGGCATCGGGTGATCTAATGATCTACATCGGTGAGACCAACGGTAGGCTTGGCGATCTTTTCGCCGAACACCTCCGCTCGGTCCGCATTAACCAACCTGATCTCCCGGTGGCTCAGCACTTCAACTCCCCCTCCCATTCTGATTCCGGCCTCTCTGTCCTGGGCCTCCTCCATGGCCAGAGTGAGCACCACCAGAAAATGGAGGAGCAGCACCCCATATTCCGCTTGGGCAGTCTGCACCCTAGCAGCATAAACATTGAATTCTCCAATTTCCGGTAGCCCTTGCTGTCTCCTCCCCTTCTCAGCTCTCCCTCAACCCTCGGGCTCCTCCTCTTCCTTTTTCCTTTCTTCTCCCCGCCCACCCTACATCAGTCTGAAGAAGGGTTTTGGCCTGAAATGTTGCCCATTTCCTTTGCTCCATAGATGCTGCTGTACCCGCTGAGTTTCTCCAGCACTTTTGTCTATCTTCTCCATTCAACCAATGGGAAGGTCAAAAGCCATCATTTTCATCACCTAACCTCCAAATCCTTGCCACAGATTGCAACTCTCTCCATGGCCACCATTTCAGATTGAACTAGACTGCATATGTTTCCGCTCTGAGTCAAGTTGTTCATTTCACATGCTCTCTATACCAAATATTAACATATTTTGCATCCACTTCTACCTTCTCCACTGCTGTGGTTGCAGGTAACATGTGCTAGATGCAGGAAACATGTTGCTAGATGCAGGAAACACGTTCCCGATGTTGGGGCAGTCCAGAACCAGGGGCCACAGTTTAAGGATAAGGGGTAGGCCATTTAGAACTGAGATGAGGAAAACCTTTTTCACACAGAGAGTTGTGAATTTGTGGAATTCTCTGCCTCATGAGGCCGATTTATGGGATGCATTCAAAAGAGAGTTGGCTAGAGCTCTCAGGGCTAGTGGAATCAATGGGTATGGGGAGAAGGCAGGAATGGGGTGCTGATTGTGGATGAACAGCAATGATCACATTGCATGGTGGTGCTGGCTTGAAAGGCCAAATGGCCTACTCCTGCACCTATTGCCTATTGTTTCAACATTTCCATTCTTCATGCTCAGCCAAACTCCTAAACCGCACCAAGCCCCAGTTAGCTGCCAACAAGTTCTTGGTAACATATACTAGCTCTTACCCCAAACAGCCTCCAATTGGCAATGTCTTTTTTGATGTTTTCTTTATGACCTGTCCTTTTATGAAGCTTCCTCCAACACTGCCCCCCTACCGCCAGAGAATACTTCATTCCTAATTTGGACCCCTCATCTTGCCTCCCACACCACACCAGTTCAATGCTCTGTGCCTTTCACCATTATTTTCTTCCAACATCCCAGTAACATTTTTGTTTGTTCTTCCATATTCTGCCTTGATGCTCATTTTTTGCTTGATTGTTATTCAATAAGGTTTGAAGTGCATAGATATTCAAGGTGCAATGTACCCAATACCAGTTTTGTACCCAATACCAGCTTTGATTTCTCACCCAAAAAACTTAATGATTGCTGTGGAGTACCTCATCTAGTGGCCACGTTGAAAACTGACAAGACTGAATTGAAATGTTATGCTGCTCCAGAAAACAGTCTACAAGACTCCGAATCAGGTCTTCCGTGGGACACGACCTCGGTCGTGTATTGGTGTGTATTCACAGTTACATCATTAGATGTGAGAAAGGGGGGAGGTTCTACAATGACGGTGGCGGGCAACGGGTGGAGTTTGGACATTTCATTCTCGTGGAATTGGAAGGCAGCTGACAATCATGCCTTCGCCAGCAGCGGTCAGTGAGTATTAAGTGTCGAGGTACACACGGACACTGCATCCTTGACCATTGTGGGTTTCAGAAATTAATAAGCAGAGATGAAGAGAGTGCAATAAATAAATAGACCATTCTGTTGGAGCCGGTGATAGCGATCAGGCTAGCTTACTCTCTAAGCCCAACTAGCTGCGAGGCCGAGCATGAAGAAATACTGACTACGCCAGTCTCTACTACAGAAAGTGGAGCCCGAACCCTCCCAGCCCATAGAAAAGAAGTTCGTTTGTTTATTAAAATCTTATTTCTGCACGCTTTTCTCGGTATAGAAGCGCCCGCCGCTACACCTTGGGATTTTTCGACGGTCTGTTGGGGCACTAAATTGAGCACAACAGAACACGTCTGATTCACAACGTGTGCTTCGGAAGAATGAGCATGGTAATGTTGCAAATCTTGTCGTGTCCACAAATGCAACCGCGGCCCCGCCAAGTCTATAACTTCCAGACTTGTGCGAGTGCGACTTACAGAGAGAGCCGAGCATGAAAATGACCGAACGGAGGAGGCAACGTTCGTGGCACCATTAATTTGGGAACATTATTTCAGCACTGAATCTCGTGTCACTTCTCAACAGTTACTGAATACAGAGTCATGCACAGTGAAAGCAGGCTCACACGAGTCTGTGACTCTCTGACATACACCATTGGAATGGGGTTTGCAATTGTTCTTGCGGGCAGGCGATATTTTAAACCAAATACACTCACAGTCCCCTTCCCCTCACACCAAAATAACATTGGAAATCTATCCCCACGGTATTTCAAGAAGATAAAGCACATCTTGGCCAGACGAACAGGGACTGGTCTTTTGGTACCAGTGCATAAGCACAGAATCCTTCCACTCGCGTCAGCCCATTTCAAAAGGTCCTGGTTATGAAACTTTATAAGACCATGGACCTGGGAACACAAACACCCCCCTCCCGACGTCGCTCTAGTCAGGATCCAAGCAGCCCCGCACACCGGGTTCACTGTGGGTCGAGTTGCGGAGCGGCATTCCGCGACCTTCCCCTCGATCAGTGACAAGCGGGATCCCCTCGACAACAGACACTGGGGTCAATTCCTAGCCCCAACCAACCAACCAAGGTTCCTTCGCCTTGCCAAATCACGGTCGTGCATCTGTGCATCTGAACAAGTACACGCCGGAATCCCAATAAATAAAGGGCTGCGAAGGATGGAGGCAGTGGGTTTGCCAGTGAGCTGGTGGACCGAGTGCGCTGTGCTGAGTGAGGGTCTTACCCGCTTTGCTGGGCTCCAGCTCCAGCTCAATGCGCCGGGATGTCTCACGGGCTCAAGGCGCCGCGTCCAGACAGCATCGCAGGTTGCGCACCGATGCTCCCTCTCAACGCTGAGAGCCCACCTCCACTTTATGGCTTTGAGAGAGAGAGAAAAAAAAAACCTTGTCAAATGGAGCAGCTGTGTGGTTACGCCGTGCGTCAGTGGGTACGTCGCTCGCATCCCCCCTCCTTCCCTCTTATTTCACATCAAAGACGGGGTCTCTCACTCTCTCTCTCCCCACCCCTCCCTCCCTCATCTCCACAACGTGTCCTTAACTGAGAAAGCGGTGTGACGGCGCGGCGCGGCGCAACGCCCGCGGGGAACCAGGGTCTGAGACCCAGCTCTTTAACAGAACGGGCGATGGCTTTTGCGGAGGGAAGTGTGAGTGAGCGAGTGCAGTGAGACTCGGGTTCAATCCTCGCTCCCACCTTCGCTCAGGCAGCCCCCCTGCAGCTTTGACATCAGTGAGCGCTCCTTATTAACAAGTGCGAACATCAATTCTGACTCCGACCAGTTTTCAACCAGAGGGTGGTTTGTCCAACAGCGTCGGACACAGACTAACCCACCTCGTGAGAAAGGCTCGGGGGCTGCAACTTGCGGTATACGGAGCACTGCTCTCAAACACTCCTGAACCTTTATCCACGCTTTGAAGTTTATTTTTTTTCGGCAAGAATCCCCCAAAAAACGTCCTTCTAATTCTCACTGAGCCCTGCACAAACACTGGCCGTCGCCCAAGGGTTTTCAGTTGAACCCATCCACAGTCAACCTCCGCTACCTCTCTAGGGGAGCGGAGGTGTGCACATTTCTATTCAGTTGGATTCGGCGCTACAGCTTTCTACACGCATTGCTCGCTTCGTTCCCAGTTTCCCATCGGTGAGAACAAACTTTGAAGTATTTTCCTTTCATTGCGACATGATTCGAGAGAGCTGAGATCGTTATTCTTCCGTAATGTCACCACTGCTGCCGTTTGTAAGAGAACTGAATCTTTGGTTCACCTTTCCAGGAGTGATGTAAATGGCATTGAATAGAGCAGGGTAGATGCTACCGCCCGAGTCCTGTGTGCCACCATGTCACCTATCACCCTTGTGCTCATCTGCTGGTTAAACAAATGCGAACTGTTTTCCTCTCACCTCTCCCCAACCCCATACCTCTCCCTAGCTGTAATCTTCATCAGCCCGCCATTCCTGATCCACTGAGTATCCAGCGTTTAATCACTCCTTAATTGGAAATTGTGTCTTCAGCTGCCAACGCCCAAAGGACCTTTTGAGTTCTACCTGTCTGTCCTTCATGTCGTAAGTGCGAGGAGGAGAATTAGGCCATTCGGCCCATCAAGTCTACTCCACCATTCAATCGTGGCTGATCTATATATCCCTCCTAACCCCATTCTCCTGTCTTCTCCACATAACCCCTAGCACCTGTACTAATCAAGAATCTATCTCTGCCTTCATTGACTTGGCCTCCACAGTCCTCTGTGGCAACGAATTCCACAAATTCACCATCCTCTGACTAAATAAATTCCTCCTCATCCTCTTCCTAAAGGAACGTCCTTTAATTCTGAGGCTATAGCCTCTCGTCCCAGACTCTCCCACGAGTGGAAACATCCTCTCCACATCTACTCTATCCATGCCTTGCACTATTCCTTACAATGTACACTTCCTTGCAATGTACCATTTCAAATTTTCCCGTGTCAAAATCTGTATTCACCTGTGAGACATCTTGGGGTATTAGAGAGTCTTGAAGATACAAATGTAGGCTGGCCCTCCAGTTCAGCATTGGGGGAGTGCTGTATCGTCACCGGTGCCGTGGTTTAGGCATGACATTCACCACAGATCCTTTCCTATCCACACCCTGCCAACCCTTCAACAATTTGCATATCCCAGTAGATGTGACAGTTCCAAGGTAGATGGCGTGGATGTGAAGATGATGCTTCCAGCACAGCGTCAGAATAAAGGATGGTACCTTCAGAATGGAGATGATGAGGAATTTCTTTAACCAGAAATGAATCTGTGGAATTCATTGCAACCGAGGGCAGTGGAGACCGAATCATTGGGTATTTTTAAGAGGAGATTCATAGGTTCCTAACCCTAACTCTAATGCATGAAACATCACCCATTACTTCTGTCCAGAGATGCTGCCTGTCCTGCTGTGTTACTCCAGCATGTTGTGTCTATCTTCGGTGTTAACCAGCATCTGCAGTTCCTTCCAACACATTGATAGGTTCCCGATTAGTAAGGGCGTCAAAGGTTATGGGGAAAGGGCAGGAAAATGGGGATGAGAGGGTATAATAGAATAGCCATGACCGAATGGCAGAGCAGACCAGGTGGGCCGAATGGCCTGCTCCTGCTCCTATGTCTTATATTTTTATGGTAGAGTTAGGGCTGATGGCCTGGCCAATGTTTAGTGGCTCATCATCATTTAGGGGCTCATCATGCATGGTGGCGCAGTGGTAGAGTTGCTGCCTTACGACGTCAGAGACCCGGGTTCGATCTGACCACGGGTGCTGTCTGTACGGAGTTTGTCCGTTCTCCCCGTGACCTGCATGGGTTTTCTCCGAGATCTTCGGTTTCCTCCCACACTCCAAAGACGTCCAGGTTTGTAGGTTAATTGGCTTGGTATAAGTGTAAACTGTCCCTAATGTGTGTAGGATAATATTAATGTGCGGGCATCGCTGGTTGGCGTGGAGTCGGTGGACCGAAAGGCCTGTTTCAGTGCTGTCTCTATACTAATCTAAGCATGCAAGCAATGCACTGACCCATTAAAAGTCAATGCCAGGAGATTAAGTCGAAGGAAGATTAGCTCAGCAATGGACTGTGATGGCAATCTGAGCCCACATCTCGTCATATTTTTACCCCTGAGAATGGAGATGAGGAGAAATTTCTTCAGTCAGAGGGTGGTGAATCTGTAAAAAAAAAAATTGCCACAGAGGGCTGTAGAGGCCGTCAGTGGATATTTTTAAGGCAGTGATAGATAGATTCTTGATTAGTACAGGTGTTAGAGGTTATGGGGAGAAGGCAGGAGAATGGGGTTAGGAGGGGGAGATAGATCAGCCATGATTGAATGGCGGAATTGATAATGGGCCGAATGGCCTAATTCTCCTCCTATTGACCCTTAAATACAAGTAATTGCTTCACCCCTGCTTGTGATGAGTCAAAGCGGTTGTGGTGACCTGAAGGCACCAGTCGCATTGGAAATGGTATCCCCAACAATATAGTGACACACATTCCGTGCAGGTTTTTTAAATCACCAGAGACCGCTGTAGCAATTAAGCGCAACACTGGTTGTCATTATTATTAGCATTCATATTTGCATTCTATTATCACCATAAAACCTTTATACATGTCGATTTGAATAGCGCGTGGAAACAACTAAGCACGAGTATATTATTGGGGAAAAGTTTGAGATTAAACTTCCCCGTGCTGGACAATGACTGGAGAGCGAACGTTAAACAAGCTCGCATTGCTTGAGCAGAAACGATACATCCTTAAACATTTGCGGATCAGCCGAGTGATCGTTTTAATGAGTGCGTGAATCTTTACAAAGGCAACTACACAAATATAAGACTGATGGAATATTGCATTCAACCTCCGCAAGTCACGGCATTTATTTCCAATCTATTGGGAAAGACCTCAATTACGAGCAAGAGGCAGTCCACTCCTCTGGTTATCTATTTGTACACAATTACCAACGATGCTAACATTTTAATCCCTCGCCATCTGCAGTGTTATCTCTACGATGAAATATCTCTTTAAATCAGCATCTCTGCTGGCCAGGTAAATTCATTCCTTCCGTACTGCTGCGCTGCCATCGTGAGGTTTCATTTTGCACGCGAATATTCCTTACTCCGAGTTTGAAAACCATGCAGTTGATTTCTTGAGTTCATCCACATGCCTCTTGTTGCTGCGTTTGACCTCCCATTCTTTCCCAACGTCACGTTTTTTTGTCCCCCGCCTCTTTCTTTATCGGCTCTGTGTAAGTGTTCGCGTTGCGAAGTTGTTGGAGTTTGCCTAAACATTAAACACATCCCAGGACACACGACACAATGTGTGCGTCTATTTGAGAATAGACATTAGATTCAGGCATCTGGTGGTTGTCTAGCACCAGTCTGAAACGTCCAAGGTTCATAAAGGAAGTGAAGTTTGGCGAGAATAATCATAGATTATATATTTTTTCTGGTGGGGGAAAAGAACCCTTAGATACTGGAACCTTAAACACAGCAGACCAGGCAATGTGGGCAGAAAGAGAACATAGTTAATATCGCAGGTTGAAAACTCACCAGAATTACTTTCCCCAGATGCAAAAAAATATTCATCTCCGTCCACAGACGCAGCCTGACCAGCTAAATATTTTCAGCATTTTCCATTTTTATTTTGGATTCCCAGCACCTGTGGTTTATTGTTCAGGAAATGCAGGATTGGGAAAAATGGAGTGGGCAAAATACTGTCCAAAAAAAAAGAAAAAACTGTCCAAAAATTACTGACTCCCATACATCTACTACAAACCTACCGACTCCCATACCGACATCTACTACAAACCTACTGACTCCCATAGCTATCTTGACTACACTTCTTCCCACCCTGCTTCCTGTAAAGACTCTATCCCCTACTCCCAATGCCTCCGTCTACGCCGCATCTGTGCCAAGGTTGAGGTGTTACATACCAGGGCATCGGAGATGTCCTCATTCTTTGGGGAACAAGGGTTCCCCTCTTCTATTATAGATGAGGCTCTCACTAGGGTCTCCTCGATATCCCGCAGCTCCGCTCTAACTCCCCCTCTCCCCATTTGTAACAAGGACAGAGTCCCCCTTGTCCTCACCTTCCACCCCATCAGTCGTCACACACAGCATATCATCCTCAAACATTTTTGCCACCTCCAACAGAAACCCACTACTGGCCACATCTTCTCATCGCCACTCCTTTCTGCTTTTCTCAGAGACCGTTCCCTCCGAAACTCCCTGGTCAACTCGTCCCTTCCCACCCAAACCACCCCCTACCCAGGTACTTTCCCCTGCAACTGCAGGAGATGTAACACCTGTCCCTTTACCTCCCCCCTCGACTCCATTCATGGACCCAAACAGTCTTTCCAGGTGAGGCAGAGGTTACTTGCACCTCCTCCAACCTCATCGACTGTATCCGCTGTTCTAGGTGTCGGGGGCACCTTTGAGTATGGCTGCCCTGCCTGCAGCTGTTTGTCCTTTCGCCCTTTTTATATTTTTAGTGTGTTGAAAGTTTTTGTTTTGGAGGTCTAGTCTTTTTATGTGGGGGGGTGGGGGGAAACTGTATTTCTCAGTCCCTACCTGGTCGGAGATGCAGCTTTCGTCTGAGCCGCATCTTCGCCCCTTCCTTGTGTCCTACCAACGGGACAGGAGCGGCATTTCCTGCCAGGACCGGCCAGAACCTCAGCTTCGGCGGCGGCACAGCGCTGAAGCACCATCGTGGAGTGGGCGATGCCTTACCAGGGTCACCGTGTGGTAAGCTCCAGAGTGCTGAGACCGCCGACTCCAACATCGCGGAGCTGTGGTTGCGGAGCGTCCAGCTGCGGGCGGCGCTGGGTTTAAACACCGTGGAGCCTGGGATCTTTCGCCGAGATCGCCAGTGTTGGTGCTCCGACCAGCGCGACCTGTGGACTTCGGGAACCGCGGTCTCCCATAGCATGCGGCCATTCCAGACACTCCAAGCCGCTGAGAGTGTTCTCCTGACGCTGGAGCTCCATCATCCGGCGAGGGGGCCTGAAACATCGGGCTGCCGTCGCGGCGACTGCAGAGGCCTCAATAGGCGTGACCACGGGTGAACAAGAGGAAGAGGACTGGACTTTGCTGCCTTCCCTCACAGTGGGAACCATTGTGGGGGGGGGGTGTTTTATGTCCAATTCTTTAATGTTGTGTTTTATTTTTATTGGTGTGCTGCAATGGCAACTCAAATTTCACTACACCAGTTGGTGTACATGACAATACATGTCCTTTGTCTTTGTCTTGCTGTCCTCTCTACATCGGCAAGACCAAGCGCAGGCTCAGCGATCATTTCACTGAACACATCCGCTCAGTCTGCCTGAACCTACTTGATCTCCCGGTTGCTCAGCATTTCAACTCCCCCTCCCATTCCCAATCTGACCTTTCTCTCCTGAGCCTCCTCCATTGTCAGTGAGGCCCAACGCAAATTGGAGAAACAGCACCTCATATTTTGCTTGGGTAGTTTACACCTCAGTGGTATGAACATTGACTTCTCTAACTTCAGATAGCCCTTGCTTTCTCTCTCCATCCCCTTCACCTTCCCAGTTCTCCCACGTGCTACTGTCTCCGCCTACATTCTATTTTTGTCCTGCCTCCCTCCCCTGACATCAGTCTGAAGAAGGGTCTCGACCCAAAACGTCGCCCATTCCTTCTCTCCTGAAATGCTGCCTGTCCCGCTGAGTTAGTCCAGTATTTTGTATCTACCTTGAGAGAAATGCAGTTGGGTGGGGAAGGGTGCTGAAATTATGTTCTCCCATTTATTCTACCTAGGATAAATAAGCTAACTCCACATCATGGATGTCAGGTTGTGGTATCATCCTAGCGCCTCGGATAATAGGGCCTTTGAAGCACGTGAAAGTGGCTGTGTTTGAGGTTTAACGGGAATCTGAGGGGCAGCTTTTTCCCCACAGTGGGTGGTGGGGTACATGGAACAAGCTACCCCAGTAAGTAGTTGAGGCAGGTACTATTACAACATTTAAAAGATATTTGGACAGGTACATGGATAAGAAAGGTTTAGAGGGATGTGGGCCAAACGCAGGCAGGTGGGGCTAATGTAGATGGGCATTTTAGGGCCTGTTGTGCTGTATGACTATGACTCTAAGTGCTGTGTTTGAATAACAAGGGTTGAGGCTATGTCTCAAGAGGCTTCAGCGAGGGGGCTGAGCAGTGAAATGGGAAAAGGTAAAGTCTTTCTATCTTAACTCTTTCGCCATATCATATTCAGGATGGCAGTAAGGACAGTAGAATGCTCTGCCTGGAGGGTGTGGGAGACGAGGGAAACGTCCATGTCCTTAGTGAGTGCACCTGTGGGAAGTGCATCCAGCTACAGTTCCTGACTGACTGCAGCGAGTGGTTAGAGCTGCAGATGGACTCAAGAGCATCCATTATGTTGGGAGCATCATGGACAAGAGTTTCATTGAGGTGGTTACACCTAAGATGCAGGCACTGGGTGAGTGGGTGACCACCATGAAAAGGTAGAGGGTGTCGACAAAGCGTGGCCAATCTCCAAAATACCACATACCATTTTGGATGCTGTTGGATGGGGAAATGGCCTTTCATTTAGAGGAAATCAACCGAGGAGAAAGAACACTTTGCAAAGAATGGAAGGAACATGATAGTTCAAGCAGATAGTTCACACAGAAGGTCCACACAAACAGTCAGAAGATGACTGAAGAAGAGTCTCGACCGGAAACAGCTCCTGTCCATGTTCTCCGGAGAAGCTGCACTTTGTGTCCTTTTGAGAATTAAGCAGCATCTGCAGTTCATTATTTCTACACACCTTATGAAAAAAAAGAATGCCAAGACAGAGTGAAACACAAAGGACTTGGATTAAAAGAAAATGCTTACGGCAGAAACATTGTTGGAGAAGTGAGAATTTCTTTTTTCTCCCCCCAAAAATGTTTGTTGATGTGTTTTGTGTTTGTTTAAGATGTGCACAGCAGTGAGATCACCACGGCCACTCTCAATTGATCTACTTTCAGGAATTTAGTGGATTGCATTTTGGGGAGTGTTTATTTTTGCTTTTTTTTTAATCAAATGGGATAAAATGAAATATAATAAATTCTTTTTAACAGATGTGGTTTTGTTATTTGGCTTTTAATTTTTACTGAATGGAGCATTTGAGGCTGCTCACAGTAAAGTTGTTGATTGCACAGTTGCAAGTGAATGGCTTATCAGCCCTCCACACATTTTCCTGTGCCCTGCGGACAATTTGGCCCAGTGGGGATGTGCTTGGTACAAGATTATATGGACCTGGAGACGTTTGTGTCATTTCACAACAAATGTAATATAAAAGCCAAAATAGTGCCAAAAAAAGTTACTGAATTAGCAGGCTGTGCTTCAAGCAATGGCTCCTTCTCAGACCTCATGTTAGCTGAGAATTTCCTGGCTGCAGAAAATGGACTGAGCTAGTACTATTGTCTTGAACCTGCGTCCACATTTACCTTTTGCTGATCCCCCGGTGTGAACCAACCAGCCCAAAATGTCTCAATACTCCAAGGGTTTCCAAAGAGAAATCCCATCACACAGTGGGGTCAGAACAGGTTTCATCCAAGCAAATGCTGTAAAAGACATTGCCAGCCACATAGCCATGTAGTTATCAAATCCATGAGGACCCTTGAATGCTTTTTGTTATGTTCCGGACGGCAGAATGAATAGCAACCTACACGCAGGTTGCCTGGATCACGAGAGAGAGGTTTATTACCCAACATTCCTTGCTTACATTGAGCACCAACTCATTTACATATACATGAAAATGTATGAATACATTACACTGCTCTCCTTTTTTAAAGTATTAAATCTAAGTACTCAGTTACAATTTTGTTGTTGTGATACATGATTTAAACCAGTATTTATGAAATCATAAATCATAAACATAATATATTTATTTTACATATCTACACATTTTCGTTTTACTTATACAATGAGTTAGTTAACTTACAAACCTAACCTGACTACTGGTTTACGGATCCTGCCTGATCGTCTAACAGTAACAGGTGTAGGTGTTGACTCAACTGTAGGTTTGTTTGGCTCTGTTTTAGTACCCTGACTTTGACCAGAGGAATCTTTTTTTGTCTGTACTAACTGAACTTTATGTTTCAATCACAGTGGTCTCTTCCAAATCACTTTTAGATAAAAACTCAGGGATTAGGACTTCATGCTCAGTTTTGGGTTCATCTTTGGCTGGAATCATTTGATCAACATGAACACTTTTGATCCTATCACCAACTTCAACTAAGTATCTTTTCATTCCACACACTTCCACTATTTTCCCAACATCCCATTTGTCTCGACTGGACTTGTTGGGAGGACTGAGAACACAAACCTGCTCATCTGGCTTGAAGTACCTCTCCTTATTGTGGGAGTCAAAATGGCGTTGACAACTGTTTTTGCTCAACTCTCAAGGTTAAATTGGGTTGAACTGGACAGGCGTATTCTTAGCCTTCTCTTCATCAACAGTTCTGCAGGTGAGTAACCTGTTGTGTGTTGTGTGGTTCTGTACTTCAGCAAGAAACTAGCCAAACGATATTTCATGCTGAACTTTGAACTACCCTGCAAAACCTGTTTCTTGAGAGCATCTTTGACAACTCTAACAGACCTTTCCGCCGCCCCGTTAGAGGCTGGATGGTATGGGGAACAAGTGTGCGTTTTACACCATTCCCCTGCATGAACTCTTTGAACCGTTCTGAATGAAACTGAGGCCCGTTATCAGAAACAAGTTCTTCCGGTAAACCATGGCATGCGAAAATGGTTCTCAACTCATCTATGGTAGGCTCAGTAGTAATGCTTGACCCCATATGCTTAACTTCAATCCATTTGGAATGACTATCTACTAGTACCAGAAAGTGATCATTACCCTTTTCACAAAAATCTACATGAACTCTCTGAAAAGGTCTACTTGGCCATGACCAGGGTTGCAGTGGTGTTTTTGGTGGTTTACTCTGGCAATTTTGGCAGACACTACATTTGCTCACCAGTGACTTGATGTCACCGTAAATACCAGGCCAATACACAAAACTTCTGGCAATTGACTTCATGCTTACTATGCCAGGATGTTCGGCATGAAGTTCATTCATAATTTTGTTTCTCAGACTCTGGTACAACCACTCTGAAACCCCACTTAATGCATCCCTGCTCACATGATAATTCATGGCGTTGAATATGGAAAGGCTGACTTCCGGTGGCGTCATGTTGGACTAACAGACGTGCACCTAGCTCCACTCCCGAAAAACGTCACGATTTATCGTGTAAAACGGGTCCAGAAATCGGGATTGTTTTTAAAAACCTTACCGGAGCTTCTGGTTACCGCGCTGATGACGTCATCGTTAAACGCGATGTTTTAAACGGTGGTTTGAAGCCCTTTAAATGAGTAAATTGCCTCCAGCTGTGAGCCCTCAGAGAACAGTGAATAAGCTGTTCAAAAAGTCTGAAGCAGAAGTTACCTCTGAAGTCTCTGAAGTGGCTGCAGAAATGGATTCAAGATCTAAGAAAGACTTTGATGATTTGAAGAAATCAATGAAAAATTTGAAAGATGAGATTTCGGATAATAGGGTGGAAGATAAGAAGGAAATGAAGGAAAATTCGGCAAAAATGATGGAAGGAATGGAGAAGATGATGAAGGATTTAAATGCTGGTAACCAGAAGAATATGACGGATTTACTGGACATTATGAATAAACGAATTGATGAGGTGAAAGATGGACTATCAGAGAAAATGGATAAGATGGATGTAATTACTACGGATAAGTTCACGGCTGTACTTGAAACAGTAGCTGCAAGTATGCACACAATTACGGAATTGGAGAAAAACACGGCTCGACTGGTTGAAGACATGGCGAAATTGAAGCAAGAACATGAGCAAATGAGGCGAGAAAACGAACAAGCGTCACTACAAATGGGGACTCAATTAGAGAAAGTCTCAGTCAAATGCCTGGACCTGGAAGCTCACTCTAGACGCCAGAATTTGAGAATTCTTGGTGTTTCAGAGGGGGCAGAAGGGGAACAGGTACGTGAATTTGCCATGGGCTTGTTGAAACAACTGTTGAATCTTTCCAAGGAACCGAAAATCGAAGTGGCTCATCGTGTCCCAAGATTTGGAAAAAGATCTGGTGCGGGAAAAGCTTATCCACGACATATTATAGTGAAATTTCGAGATACTGCAGAACTGGAATATGTTATGAGCAAAATCAAATATGGTGTACAATTGCGGCTGGACAAGGACACTATTAAGATATTCAGGGACTACCCGTATGAAATTGTACAAAAAAGAAACAAATTTGATAAGGTTAAAGATCTTTTAAGAGGGAGAGAAGTGGTCAGATTTGGGGGTTTTTATCCCGCGAAAATGCGTATTTCCTTTAATGGTCTTGAAAAGTCATTTGTTAAGCCTGAAGACGCATTCAAATATGCCCAAACGATCGTTGAAAAACAGAAATGAAAGGGAGCTTTGGCAGATCCGAACCATTCTCAGCTATGTTTGGTCTGGGGATAGTTACACTGTTATCTCTGGAATGTTGAATCAAGGACATTTTCTGTTCAAAACGTGTAAACAACTTAACAGTTGGAATATGAATCAGAAAATAATTGCTTATTGATTAAAATATTATAACCAATTGTAAGAACTTATCCTATTAACAACTTAAAAAGTTATGCAGGTTAGATTAGAATACTAACAAAAAAAAAAATAATAATGAACTAACATACTAATATGAATTTTTAATAAATTGTAACCTTGTCTATAAGCGGGAGGAGGGGATGAGAAACGAGCTCCTGGCTTATGTCCAGGAGCACGTCTCGTTAACCCCTTCAACCAACAGTTGATTCTTATTGAAATCAAAAATATTGGTTTAATAATTAAACTCCGATATATATATATATGTTATAAGGAAATATCAGGGTAAAATTGTATTATATATCTGAATGTGAGGCCTCGTTTTAATATTTTAATATGTTATGATTAACTAAGAGAGCGGAGCTATTTGAGTAACAACGCAATGGAAGTCAAAACAAGGTTTTTTCCCACCTACAGGTGGGACACTCGCTACAGTGCCGACTATATCAGACACTGTAGCCTCACTTTTTTAGTTTTTTTTTATCACATAAAATCACTTGTTTGTGTTTTGTGTTTAGTGATAAGAGTAAAATGGACATACCAGCAAAAGTTAATAATTCAAAAACTCCCCCAATACCTAAAGACCTGGGACATGGACGCACCACAAGATTCAAAGGTACTATAATTATTCAAAATGCATGACACCACACAAAAGAACCTAGGAGGAATCTCATTTTGTAGTTGGAATATAAGAGGTATTAACGAACCTATCAAAAGGGGTAAGATATTAGCTCAGCTAAAAATGTACAATTCTGACATTACCTTCCTACAAGAAACACACCTAAAACCTCAGGATCAAGTTAGGCTGAGGGCGAAATGGATAGGTCAAACATACCACTCTTCATTTACTTCAAAATCTAGAGGCACGTCAATTATCATAAGAAAAGGTATACCATTTAAAGCAAAGAATATTATAACAGATATAGAAGGGAGATACCTAATAGTTAATGGAGAAATCCATGACACTCCACTTACTTTGGTAAATATATATGCCCCTAACTTTGATAACCCCCACTTTTTCAATAAAATCTTCAATATAATTGCAGAGTCAAACTATCAAAATGTTATAATAGGCGGAGACTTTAACTGTGTTTTAGATCCGTACTTAGATAAATCAAGTCAAAAACAGAGAGGGAATATGAAATCGAAAACTGGGGAACTCCTCAATACCTATATAAATAACACTAATATAGCAGATGTTTGGAGAATTGTGAATCCAACTGGCAGGGAATATTCGTTTTACTCAATGGTACATAAGACATACTCACGTATAGACTACTTTCTGCTGGATACAAAATTAATCCCCCAAACATCTAATGCAATATACCATACAAATTCAATTTCAGACCATTCTCCACTAACTTTCTTTTTAAAACTGGAAGGATTGTCTAAGAATAAATCATTCTGGAGATTTAACTCTCAAATTTTAAAAGATCCACAAGCGAGTATATATTTAAAAGAACAAATGGAGGTCTTTTTTCAAACAAATGATACTTCAGATATATCGCCTACTTTACTTTGGGAATCTTTTAAGGCATACATTAGGGGTATTATAATTTCATATCAAGCTTTTCAAAATAAAAAGAATAAGAATGAACAAAGACAGTTAGAAGAACTTATTAGACAAATGGATATAGATAATGCTAAAGATCCATCAATAGATAAACATAATAAAATAATAATTTTAAAATTTAAATTAAATAAATTATTATCTGCCAAACTTATAAGACTTTTTCAAATTACAAAACAAGAGCACTTTGAATTTGGGGATAAACCGCATAAACTTTTGGCTCGCCAGCTAAAAAAACGAGAAAAGGAACATACTATACCAAAGATCAAATCAGATAAAGGGGAATTATTAACAACACCGAAGGATATTAATAAAAGATTTGCGCAATTTTACGAGAATTTGTATACATCTAAAACGATAATTGATTCCAATAATATCACAAAGTTCTTGGATACCTGTAATCTTCCAAAGTTAGAGCTGAAGGAACAAGAGGAACTGGGTGCACAAATCTCAATTAAGGAATTAGAAGATACAATAAACTCATTAAAAAATGGAAAAACACCAGGCCCTGATGGATTTACTAATGAATTTTATAAAAGCTTTTATGATAAAATAATACCAAGATTACAAAAAATGTACCAATACGCTTTTAAAAAACGAATAATACCTGATACATTAGCGGAATCAACGATTACATTAATACCTAAGAAAAATAAAGATTTAGAAGAACCTGGCTCATATAGAGCGATAGCATTGTTAAACACAGATCAAAAAATATTAGCGAAAACATTAGCTAGAAGATTAAGTAAATACATTAGTAAATTAATAAACCCAGATCAGACAGGGTTTATCCCTAAGAGATACTCTTCTAATAATATGAGACGTCTACTCAACATAATGCACTCACACAAATCTGAAGATCAAGAATTATCAATTATTTCGCTGGATGCTGAAAAAGCATTTGATCAAGTAGAATGGAATTATATGGATAAAGTATTACAAAAATTTCAACTGGGAGAGAATTTTATTTTATGGATTAAGTTACTATATAACAAACCTACAGCTAGAATACTTACTAATAACATATTATCCTCGAAATTTCAACTATCAAGGGGAAATAGACAAGGATGCTCATTATCACCACAGCTGTTTGCTCTCATTATTGAACCGCTAGCAGAAAAAATTAGAATACACCCTGATATTCATGGATATAATACTAAAGACTCATATAATAAAATATCTTTATACGCGGATGATATATTATTGTATATTACAAAACCTCAAATCACTATACCAAATATATTAAATTTAATTGAAGACTTCGGATCTTTTTCTGGATATAGAATAAATTGGAATAAAAGTGAAATTATGTCAATAAAACCGAAAGATTCAACACATCTTTTAAAATTCCCTTTTAAAATAGCTACAGAAAAATTTAAATATTTGGGAATCGAAATTACCAGAACATATCAAGGTATGTTCGGGGCAAATTTTGACCCCCTACTTAATAAACTAAATACATTAATTAAATTCTGGAAAACGCTCCCGATGTCTTTAATAGGCCGAATAAACGCAATAAAAATGATCTTTTTACCACAAATTTTATACCTATTTCAATCAATTCCTATATACTTACCTAAGAAGTTTTTTAAAAAACTCGACTCAGATATCACTAATTTTATATGGGACTATAAATCACATAGAATACAAAAAACCCATCTGAATAAACCTAAAGTATTGGGGGGTCTAGCACTACCTAATTTTATGTATTATTATTGGTCAGTAAATATTAAAAACATGATTCAACTGATGGATAACTCCGCCCAGCAAGTAGACTGGATTGTAATGGAGAAAGAGGATTGCTCCTCTAGAAACATTGGAGCGATCCTCCTCTCTCCAATGAAACTGAATAACATAAACTATAATAAGAACCCAATTATTCATAGTACAATTCGTATTTGGAAACAAATAAAACAAAATTTAAAATTAAGAAACTTATCACTTTTATTACCTATAGTCAATAACCCTTCGTTTAGTCCTTCTATTATAGATAAAGCTTATACACAATGGGATAGACTAGGAATTAAAACGCTTGGTGACTTGTATGAAACTGGAAAATTACTTTCATTTCAACAATTACAAATAAAATATAAACTCGGAAATAATCAATATTTTAAATATTTTCAAATATGCGACTATTTGAAAAAATATACAAAAGATCATTATAATAATCCAGTAGATGTATTGGATGAGGCAATGCAGATAAAAGCGGAATCAGCAAACTTAATATCATATTTGTATAATATTATTTTAAATGTACAAATACCACCTACGGAGGGTATCAGAAGAGACTGGGAACAAGAGTTAGCTATTAAAATTTCAAAGGAAAGTTGGAATGAATACTTATTAAACGTGCATAAATGCTCGATTAATGTAAGACACACTTTAATACAATTTAAAATTTTACATAGATTATATTATTCGAAAACTAAAATTCATAAAATTTTCCCAAACGTATCATCTATTTGTGATAAATGTCAATCCCAAGAAGCAACTATAGCGCACTCATTTGTCTTCTGTACAAAAATTCAAAAAGTTTGGAATGAAATTTTTGAAATCTTTACAAAGTTATTTAAAACAAGACTGATACCCAAAGCAGAATGGATTATCTTCGGAATAACGGAAGATGATCCAGAACTAAATGTGTTTCAAAAGAAATTAATGGACTATGGGTTAATAACTGGAAAAAAGCTAATTCTAAAATTTTGGAAGAAGGCTCCAATACCAACTATAAATATGTGGATTTCAAATATGTTTGAAACATTACACCTAGAAGAGATAAGACTCCTCCTAGCAGGTAAACCAGATCACTTCCACCTGACGTGGTCTGCATTTATAGAATTATTACAAACATAGGGTGCAAAAGTACTTTAAAAAAATAAAAAATTGAGGTCAGGTAAGGGGGGATGATAGTTGAAGAGTTGGTATGTCCTATTTACGTGATGCTCAAAAAAAAAACATTTGTTTCTCTTTTTTTCTCTTTCTCTTTTCTTTTCTTAGGGCCTATTTCTTAACTCTTTTTCTTTTTGTTTTTAATTTCGCTCTTATAGGGTCTTCGTCCTTTTTTGTTGTTACATTCTCTACACTTTTCTACACTTACACTTTTTCCTTCACTTTCTTCTTTCTTTCAATCTTTTCTTTTTCTAGTGTAAAAAAATAAATAAAGGGAGTACATTAATTGTAAGAAGATATAAATGACGTGTATTAATGTATGTGGTTGTAATGTAATGTACTTCTAATAAATAAAAATTAAAAAAAAAAAAAAAAAAAAAAAAAAAGAATATGGAAAGGCTTCAGCTCTGAGTTCAGAACTGAGTTCAATCCACTATCGATTTCAGTCCAACCGTTCAAGAGCACAACTCGCTATCAAAACATGGAGGGGACGGGGGACACAATTTTTTGGCGGCCGCACGCGCATGCGCACACTCACACACACACGCGCGCATGCGCACACTCACACACACACGCGCGCATGCGCACACTCACACACGCGCGCGAGGCTTCGGAGGCTCAATCCAGTGCTAAATGCAGCTCAACTCTGCCTGTCTCACCGGGTTAACTACAGTCCTGGCTGGACTGACGGGATACCAGCGCTGCTTCTCCGTGCTGGCCATATTTCCCGCAAGCCCAGGCAGGTTCACCTGGCGGGACAGGCTGAGTTGAGCTGGGTTTAGTGCTGTTTCTCTGCGCTGGCTGTGGGCCTGGGGGTACAGCTCGCGTCTGACTCCCGACCTCTCTGGCCACCCGTGGGGGGGGCACTCGGGACAGCGCCGGAGAGCCGGCCGGGATCAATCCTGCCTGCGGATGAGGCGCAGGTCTGTGCCACGTCTCCTTCCTCCAATCGCCGCACTCTATCCTCAGTCCCACCCCCCCACTCCTCCCTCCTCCAATCATCGCGCCCTCGATCATCGGTCCCACCCCCACTGTCTCGCGGAAAATGGAGATTTTAAAATACGGATCACAAAAACTAGGGGGGGGGAAGACCCCCACCACTCAAAACATGGGGGGGGACGTGTCCCCTCTGCCCCCCCCACCGGGTTTTCCGCCCCTGCAACCGTTCAATGTCTGTTTATAGACCCACTTCAGCACAACTTGCAGTGTGTAGATTGAGTTCTCACTTCCCACGTCAGATTTCTCATGGGGCAACCAGGACAATGCACTTGGATCTTCTGTACTCAACCTTGTAGTCACACTGGAACAGCAAAATTGCCCAGCGCTGCATCCTTGATGCTGCCATGGAAGGTATAGCTGACTAGGGACCAAGTATCACTAGTAGTGGCTTGTGATCAGTCACTAGGGTGAATGGTCTGCAGGGAAGAAACTGATGGAATTTCTTGATTCCGAACACGATGCCGAGTGCTTCCTTTTCTATCTGTGGATAATTACGCTCACTCGGTGATAGGGTGCGGGATGCAAAAGCAATAAGCTTTTCCTGTCCGTCATTCTCTATTTGAGGGACTCAAATAGGGAAAGCTAGTAGAAAATGTGGGAGGCAGGAGGCAGAGAAGGGAAGCACTCGGACCCAAAATGTAGGGGAGAAAGAAGAAAAAGATAATAAACAGAGAATAAGTGGTGGTGGGTTTCTTAAATGTGTATATTTTAATGCTAGGAGCATTGTAAAAAAGGTGGATGAGCTTAGAGTCTGGATTGACACCTGGAAGTATGATGTTGTGGCGATCAGTTGTGGCGATCATGGTTGCAGGAGGGCTGTGATTGGAAACTAAATATTCCAGGATTTCGTTGCTTCAGGGGTGATAGAATTGGAGGGGCAAGAGGTGGGGGTGTTGCATTGCTTGTCAAGGAAGATATTACAACAGTGCTTTGGCAGGATAGATTAGAGGGCTCGTCTAGGGAGGCTATTTGGGTGGAACTGAGAAATGGGAAAGGTGTAGCAACACTTATAGGGGTGTATTATAGACCGCCAAATGGGGAGCGAGAATTGGAAGAGCAAATATGTAAGGAGATAGCAGATATTAGTAGTAAGCACAAGGTAGTGATTGTGGGAGATTTCAATTTTCCACACATAGACTGGGAAACACATTTTGTAAAAGGGCTGGATGGTTTGGAGTTTGTAAAATGTGTGCAGGATAGTTTTTTGCAGCAATACATAGAGGTACCTACTAGAGAAGGGGCAGTGCTGGACCTCCTGTTAGGAAATGAGACAGGGCAGGTGGCGGAGGTAAGCATTGGGGAGCACTTCGGGTCCAGTGATCACAATACCATTAGTTTCAATATAATTATGGAGAGGGTCAGAACTGGACCTAGGGTTGAGATTTTTATTTGGAGAAAGGCTAACTTTGAGGAGATGCGAAAGGATTTAAAAGCAGTGAATTGGGACATGTTGTTTTATGGGAAGGATGTAGAAGAGAAATGGAGGACATTTAAAGGTGAAATTTTAAGAGTACAGAATCTTTATGTCCCTGTTCAGTTGAAAGGAAATATTAAAAATTGGAAAGAGCCATGGTTTTCAAGGGAAATTGGACACGGTTCGGAAAAAGAGAGAAATCTACAATAATTATAGGCAGCATGGAGTAAATGAGGTGCTTGAGGAGTATAAAGAATGTAAAAAGAATATTAAGAAAGAAATTAGAATAGCTAAAAGAAGATATGAGGTTGCTTTGGCAAGTAAGGTGAAAGTAAATCCAAAGGGTTTCTACAGCTATATTAATAGCAAAAGGATAACAAGGAATAAAATTGGTCCATTAGAGAGTCAGAGTGGACAGCTATCTGCAGAGCCAAAAGAGATGGGGGAGATATTGAACTATTTCTTTTCTTCGGTATTCATCAAGGAGAAGGATATGGAATTATGTGAGGTAAGGGAAACAAGCAGAGTAGCAATGGAAACTATGAGATTCAAAGAAGAGGAGGTGCGGACACTTTTGAAAAATATGAAAACGGATAAGTCTCCAGGTCCTGACAGGATATTCCCTAGGACATTGAGGGAAGTTAGTGTAGAAATAGCAGGGGCTATGACAGAAATATTTCAAATGTCATTAGAAACGGGAATAGTGCCGGAGGATTGGCGTACTGCACATGTTGTTCCGTTGTTTAAAAAGGGTTCTAAGAGTAAACCTAGCAATTATAGACCTGTTAGTTTGACATCAGTGGTGGGAAAATTAATTGAAAGGATACTTAGATATAATATATATAAGCATCTGGATAAGCAGGGTCTGATTAGGAACAGTCAACATGGATTTGTGCCTCGAAGGTCATGTTTGACTAATCTTCTTGAATTTTTCGAAGAGTTTACTAGGGAAATTGATGAGGGTAAAGCAGTGGATGTTGTCTATATGGACTTCAGTAAGGCCTTTGACAAGGTTCCTCATGGAAGGTTGGTTAAGAAGATTCAATTGTTGGATATTAATGGTGGAGTAGCAAGATGGATTCAACAGTGGCTGAATGGGAGATGCCAGAGAGTAATGGTGGATGGCTGTTTGTCAGGTTGGAGGCTGGTGACTAGTGGGGTGCCTCAGGGGTCTGTGTTGGGTCCACTGTTGTTTGTCATTACATCAATGATCTGGATGATGGTGTGGAAAATTGGATTAGTAAGTATGCAGATGATACTAAGATAAGTGGTGTTGTGGATAATGAAGTAGATTTTCAAAGTCTACAGAGAGATTTAGGCCATTTGGAAGAGTGGGCTGAAAGATGGCAGATGGAGTTTAATGCTGATAAATGTGAGGTACTACATCTCGGCAGGACAAATCAAAATAGGACGTACATGGTAAATGGTAGAGAATTGAGGAATGCAGTTGAACAGAGGGATCTAGGAATAACTGTGCATAGTTCCCTGAAGGTGGAATCTCATGTAGATAGGGTGGTAAAGAAAGCTTTTGGTGTGCTGGCGTTTATAAATCAGAGCATTGAATATAGAAGTTAGGATGTAATGTTAAAATTGTACAAGGCCAATTCTGGAGTATGGAGTACAATTTTGGCCGCCTAATTATAGGAAGGATGTCAACAAAATAGAGAGAGTACAGAGGAGATTTACTAGAATGTTGCCTGGGTTTCAGCAACTAAGTTACAGAGAAAGGTTGAACAAGTTAGGTCTTTATTCTTTGGAGCGCAGAAGGTTAAGAGGGGACTTGATAGAGGTCTTTAAAATTATGAGCGGGTTAGACAGAGTTGACGTGGATAAGCTTTTCCCATTGAGAGTAGGGAAGATTCAAACAAGGGGACATGACTTGAGAATTAAGGGACAGAAGTTTAGGGGTAACATTAGGGGGAACTTCTTTGTTCAGAGTGGTAGCTGTGTGGAATGAGCTTCCAGTGGAAGTGGTGGAGGCAGGTTCAATTTTATCCTTTAAAAATAGATTGGATGGGTATATGGACGGGAAAGGAATGGAGGGTTATGGTCTGAGTGCAGGTAGATGGGACTAGGGGGAAGAAAGAAGAAAGAAGGAAGAAAAAAAAAAAGGAAAAAAAAAAGAAAAAAGAAGTGTTCGGCACGGACTTGAAGGGCCAAGATGGCCTGTTGCCATGCTGTAATAGTTATATGGGTATATGGTTACATGGGAGATCACTGCACCTACACCATAACTTGAAGCATCACAAGCAAGTTTCATCTCGCGTGTCGTATAGTAGTGAACAAGGAGTTTGTCACTTGTCAAGTTTTCCTTGTAGATGTCATATTCACGTTGCTGTCCCTTTCCCCACTTCCATTTCACATCTTTTTGTAGCAGATGATGTAGTGGCTTTAGCACAGTTGCTAAATCTGGAAGGAATCGTGCGTAGAACTGCACCATCCCAAGGAATGATCGTTGCTCTGACACATTGTTGGTTTTTGAAGCATTCACTGTTGCTTACACTTTCGCCTTCACAGGGCAAAGTCCGTTGGCATCTACTTTGAGTCCAAGGTAGACCACCTCTGACTGCGCAAATGCACATTTACTTTGTCGCAGTTTGACATTGTGGCAGTTCAGTTGTGTAAGAACTTGCTCAAGGATTTCCAGATGTTCTACCATGCGTTCTGTGAATATCAGTAGGTCATCCTGGTTGCATACACAGTGCGGAATGCCTTGTAACATTTTGTCCATGACAGACTGAAAAAATCCTCCCCTCGGGGAGGATTTCACACCATAGGGCAGCTTCGTATATGAATACAAGCCCTTATGTGTGTTGATAGTCAAGTACTGCTGACTTTCCTTGTCGACATTGAGTTGGGCGTAAGCGTGAGACAAATCCAGTTTAGTGAAGACTCTTGCGTAAGTTCTGCGTACAGATCTTGTGAGGTTGGTAACGGATATTGTTCATCATCAACGGCTTGGTTGATTGTGACATTTTAGTCACCACATAGTTGAACAGTTTTGTCGGCCTTGGGTAGGGCCACAATTGGCGTTGCCCAGTTGCTCTGGTCTGTCTTCACGAGTACTCCATTCTGCTCTAACCTGTCGAGTTCTTCCTCCACTTTTTGCTTTAGTGCATATGGTACATGTCTTGGTCGACAATACACAGGTCTCACATCTTGCTTAAGCCGAATGTGTGCAGAGTACCCTGTTATTGCCATGTAACTGTCAGCAAAAATGTTTGCATGTTTGCTTATGACGTTTTCAAGACGTGATTTGGACAAATCGACGCTGAAAATGTTCTTCCAGTCTAACTCTATTCTACTCAGCCAATCCTTTCCAAGGAGGGTTGGTTTATTTCTGTAGCTGGCTACTATGATGGGCAGTGTTACTGACTGACCATTATGCTGAACTTTACAGTTCATTTGTCCACATGTCTCCAAAACTTCGCCCAAGTAGGTTCTCAGCTTGAACTTACTCTCAAACAATGGTGTCTGTGGGAACTTTGTTTCGTACAGGTGTTTGCTCATGACCGAACAATCTGTTGCCGTGTCAATACACATATTGATTAACTGTTCATTAATCAATAGTTTAGTTCAAAAGTCCTTGCCTTGGCTGGTTGTAGGCTTATCGATGTTGGTTGCATAAATGGTGTACAACCCAAGTTAATTTCCATCTGAGCTCATCTCCAAGTTGTGAACTCCATTCTGGTGTTGTCGCTTGTTTCCCGCAGGTTGTTGGTTTCTTGTTTTAAACTTGGCCTGACATGTTGAGGCGATATGGCCTTTCTTCTGGCAGTTATAGCACTTGGCCATTTTGAACTGACAAAATTGGGATGAGTGATTACCGTTGCAACGATACCAACTGGCTGAACTCGGCTCCCCGCCATACCTTGGTTTCGGTTTAGAGCCTCTTGGTTTGGCCATAGGCACTGCCTTGTGACTGTAAACGGCCACTGCAGTCCGTGGTGGACGAAACTCGCGAGCATTCTTTGATGGCATCTCCATTGTGGTAGCAATCTTGTATGCTTTCTCGAATGTAAGATCTAGAGTGTTCATGAGTTTGGACTGAATTCGTTCATCCACTAGACCACAAACAAATCTGTTGCGTAGTGCTTGTCCGAGAAAGGTTCCAAAGTTACAGTGCAAACTTAAGTTTTTCAAGGCAACAATGTACTCATTGATGGTCTCATTCTGCTTCTGGTTTCTAGTGCCGAATTTATAGCTTTCTGCAATTTCCAGAGGCTTTGGGTTGAAGTGCTCCACCAACTTCTTCATAATGTCATTGAATGGCACGTGTTTTGCCTTTAAGGGTGCAAGGAGATTCACGAGTGTGCCGTACACTTCAGGACCGATCTCCGTGAACAGAATCGTTTTCATTCGTTCGCAAACGGTCTTATTTGTTTCAGTCACTATCTCTCCTTCACCACTAATCTCCATTATGTTGTTTGCCGTGAAAAACATGTTTGCTCTCTCCATATAGGAGCTGAACGGCTCTCTACTCTTATCAAAAGTGCCAAGGTTTCCAATGTAGCCCGTGGACACTGTCATCGTGTTGTTCTCTTTTTTTTTTAAAGTCCGTTCAAAAACCATGATTTCCTGCCTGTTCTGGTGTAACAATTCACCTAAAACTTAGCTGTACAAAGGCTATTCAGCTTGAGGAACCCGGCAACAATTTTTTTTATACAATCCTAAGGACGGCATCTTGCCACGCAGACACAACATAGAGATAGCCTGACAAACTCTCGACGATTTGTCCAGCTGCTGTTTTAAACTACAGTCCCCTGCATAGAAGGATCTGTGGCCTATCACGTCCAGCTCGCAAACAACTGCCCCACAACTCCGTATTTACTGTTTATAATGTTAAACAGTACTGCATGTTGCAAAACATTCCTGCATAGTATTTAAAGGATGAGTTCACTAACTCTATCCCATCCTCATCGCCAATTTTGTTATTTTCCGGACGGCAGAATGAATAACAACTTACACGCAGGTTGCTTGGATCACGAGAGAGAGGTTTATTACCCAACATTCCCTGCTTATATTAAGCACCAACTCATTAACATATACATGAATATGTATGAATACATTACATAGAAACATAGAAACATAGAAAATAGGTGCAGGAGTAGGCCATTCGGCCCTTCGACCCTGCACCGCCATTCGATATGATCATGGCTGATCATCCAACTCAGTATCCTGTACCTGCTTTCTCTCCATACCCCCTGATCCCTTTAGCTACAAGGGCCACATCTAACTCCCTCTTAAATATAGCCAATGAACTGGCCTCAACTACCTTCTGTGGCAGAGAATTCCAGAGATTCACCACTCTCTGTGTGAAAAATGTTTTCCTCATCTCAGTCTTAAAAGATTTCCCCCTTATCCTTAAACTGTGACCCCTTGTTCTGGACTTCCCCAACATCGGGAACAATCTTCCTGCATCTAGCCTGTCCAACCCCTTAAGAATTTTGTACGTTTCTATAAGATCCCTCCTCAATCTTCTAAATTCTGGCGAGTACAAACCGAGTCTATCCAGTCTTTCTTCATATGAAATTCCTGACATCCCAGGAATCAGTCTGGTGAACCTTCTCTGTACTCCCTCTATGGCAAGAATGTCTTTCCTCAGATTAGGAGACCAAAACTGTACGCAATACTCCAGGTGTGGTCTCACCAAGACCATGTACAACTGCAGTAGAACCTCCCTGCTCCTATACTCAAATCCTTTTGCTATGAATGCTAACATACCATTCGCCTTCTTCACCGCCTGCTGCACCTGCATGCCTACTTTTAATGACTGGTGTACCATGACACCCAGGTCTCGTTACATCTCCCCTTTTCCTAATCGGCCACCATTCAGATAATAGTCTACTTTCCTGTTTTTGCCACCAAAGTGGATAACCTCACATTTATCCACATTATACTGCATCTGCCATGCATTTGCCCACTCACCCAGCCTATCCAAGTCACCTTGCAGCCTCCGAGCATCCTCCTCACAGCTAACACTGCCCCCCAGCTTTGTGTCATCAGCAAACTTGGAGATGTTGCATTCAATTCCCTCGTCCAAATCATTAATATATATCGTAAATAGCTGGGGTCCCAGCACTGAGCCTTGCGGTACCCCACTGGTCACTGCCTGCCATTGTGAAAAGGACCCGTTTACTCCTACTCTTTGCTTCCTGTCTGCCAGCCAGTTCTCCATCCACATCAATACTGAACCCCCAATACCGTGTGCTTTAAGTTTGTATACTAATCTCTCATGTGGGACCTTGTCTAAATCCTTCTGAAAGTCCAGATATAACACATCCACTGGTTTTCCCTTATCCACTCTACTAGTTACATCCTCGAAAAATTCTATAAGATTCGTCAGACATGATTTACCTTTCATAAATCCATGCTGACTTTGTCCAATGATTTCACCACTTTCCAAATGTGCTGCTATCCAATCTTTAATAACTGATTCTAGCAGTTTCCCCACTACCGACGTTAGACTAACTGGTCTGTAATTCCACGTTTTCTCTCTCCCTCCCTTTTTAAAAAGTGGGGTTACATTAGCTACCCTCCAATCCTCAGGAACTACTCCAGATTCTAAAGAGTTTTGATAAATTATCACTAATGCATCCACTATTTCTGGGGCTACTTCCTTAAGTACTCTGGGATGCAGCCTATCTGGCCCTGGGGATTTATCAGCCTTTAATCCATTCAATTTACCTAACACCTCTTCCCGGCTAACCTGGATTTCACTCAGTTCCTCTATCTTATTTGACCCGCGTTCCCCATGTTCTTGTTCCCCATGATCAATTCACCTGTTTCTGACTGCAAGGTACCTACATTTGTTTTAACTAATCTCTTTCTCTTCACATATCTATAAAAACTTTTGCAGTCAGTTTTTATGTTCCCTGACAGTTTTCTTTCATAATCTATTTTCCCTTTCCTAATTAAGCCCTTTGTCCTCCCCTGATTTCCCTTGTTATCCACAGATGCACTACCTTCCCTGATTTATTCTTTTGCCAAACTGGGATGAACAATTTTTGTAGTTCATCCATGCAGTCTTTAAATGCCTTCCATTGCATATCCACCGTCAACCCTTTAAGAATCAATTGCCTGTCAATCTTGGCCAATTCACGTTTCATACCCTCAAAGTTACCTTTCTTTAAGTTCAAAACCCTTGTTTCTGAATTAACAATGTCACTCTCCATCCTAATGAAGAACTCAACCATATTATGGTCACTCTTGCCCAAGGGGGCACGCACAACAAGACTGCTAACTAACCCTTCCTCATTACTCAATACCCAATCTAGAATAGCCTGCTCTCTCGTTGGTTCCTCTACATGTTGGTTTAGAAAACTATCCCGCATACATTCCAAGAAATCCTCTTCCTCAGTACCCTTGCCAATTTGATTCACCCAATCTATATGTAGATTGAAGTCACCCATTATAACTGTTTTACCTTTGTTGCACGCATTTCTAATTTCCTGTTTGATGCCATCCCCAACTCCACTACTACTTTTAGGTGGCCTGTACACAACTCCCACTAGTGTTTTCTGCCCCTTAGTGTTTCGCAGCTCTACCCATATCGATTCCACATCCTCCAAGCTAATGTCCTTCCTTTCCACTGCGTTAATCTCCTCTCTAACCAGCAACGCTACCCCACCTCCTTTCCCTTTTTGTCTATCCCTCCTGAATATTGAATATCCCTGGAATTTCAGCTCCCAGCCTTGGTTACCCTGGAGCCATGTCTCCGTGATCCCAACTATATCATAGTCATTAATAGCTATCAGCACATTCAACTCATCCACCTTATTACAAATGCTCCTTGCATTGAGACACAAAGCCTTCAGGCTTGTTTTTACAACACTCTTGCCCCTTATACAATTATGTTGAAAAGTGGCCCTTTTTGATTTTTGCCCTGGATTTGTCTGCCTGCCACTTTTACTTTTCACCTTGCTACCTATTGCTTCTACCCTCATTTTACACCCCTCTGTCTCTACGCTCACACATTTAAGAAACCCTTTCCCTTTAACTCCATCCTCAACTATCCCATTCGACACCCCACCCCCCTTATTCAGTTTAAAACCACCCGTGTAGCAGTGGCAAACCTGCCTGCCAGAATGCTGGTCCCCCACCTGTTAAGATGCAATCCGTCCCTTTTGTACAGTTCCCTTTTACTCCAAAACAGATCCCAGTGATCTAAGAATCTAAATCCCTGCCCCGTGCACCAGTTCCTCAGCCACACATTCAGGTCCCGTATCTCCCTGTTCCTGCTCTCGCCAGCACAAGGAACTGGAAGCAAACCGGAGATAACAACCCTGGAGGTCCTGCTTTTCAGCATTTTTCTGAGCTCTCTAAAGTCACTCTGCAGAATATTCATCCCCTTCTTTCCAACATCGTTTGTGCCGACATGCACTACCACTTCCGGCTGTTCACCTTCGTCCTTGAGGATTACACTTTTGAAGATCAGAAATATTCTAATATGCTTACAAAACCAATTAAACTATTCTAAAATAAGACAGAAGAGATTTTTTAAAGGAATACAAAGACATTAAATACTTCAGTAAAATGAATCTAAACATTGTTTAATACTTGGGTTCTTTGCTGCTATTTTTTTTCCTTTGAAATGAGCAGAGCCATTGCTTATCTGTGAGGTCACTGCAAGATGTGTATGAAGGAACTGCAGATGCTGGTTTACACCGAAGATGGACACAAAATGCTGGAGTAACTCAGCGGGTCAGCAGCATCTCTAGACAAAAGGAATAGGTGACGGTTCGAATTGAGACCCTTCTTCAGACTCATGTGCTGTTTCAGAATGTGTGGAAGGGTCTTCACCTGAAACATTACCTATTCCTTTTCTCCAGAGATGCTGCCTGATCCGCCGAGTTACTCCAGTATTTTGTGTCTATCTTGGATCTTACTGCACGATCTTTTTATGTTAATTACACTCTATCAATTTCCAAAGTAGACCAATTTTTAAATCAAACCAGTATGCTTGGGAAGATTGGAAAGAATATTGGAAGAGTGTTGGAGTGCAGGAGGCTGAGCAGTGATATTATAGAGGTGTACAAAATCCTGAGAGCAATAGATGGGGTGAATGCAGTCTTTTACCCAGGTTAGGGGAATCAAAAACAAGAAGCCTTATGTTTAAGGTGAGGGGACAATATTTAATATGAACCCGAGGGGAAAGTTTTTCCACTCAGAGGGTGGTTGGTATATGGAACAAGCTGCTAGAGGAGGTAGCTGATACAAGTACTACAACAACATTGGACAAGGACATGCTTAGGAAAGATTTGCAGGGATATGGGCCAAACGTGGGAAAGTAGGACTAGCTTAGATGGGACATCTTGGACAGCATGGACAAGTTGGGCTGAAGGGTCGGTTTCCGTGCCGTGTGACTCCATGACTTTTAGTTAACTCTTATTGGGAAGAACATGGTATATTTTTGATGGAATGCACATTTCGGTGAGATGGAAAACAAGAACTCCTCCAGACAATGAAATATTGAGTTGTTTTGGCCTTGAAGGTCTAATAGTTATGATTAGCTGATGCTGATTGACATGATGAAGAGGAAAAAAAATGACCATTACTCCTCCTAAATAGAAAATTACTACATTGAGATCCTATCATTTAAGATAGAAAGTTGCTGTGAAAATAACATTCAGAGCTACTGTCAGAGGGCAATCTGGTCAGTTTCCCCACAGAAGTGTCACATCCTAACTTTCAACACTATGCAGGTGCTTGTAAAATATAGACCTATGCATGCTTTGTAGCAATCTGGGATTATCATCGGTATATCAGTGCTGTCAGATCTTTTCAGTAATGGAATGCATATTGGTATTTGGTAATTGGGGATTACTGTATGCAAAATAAAGCTAATGGAATCTTGTGAAGTTTGACTTAGTCACCTGCTGAGTTTTGACATAGAACATAGCACAAGAACAGGCCCATTACCCCATAATGCCTGCCTTCACGTGATCCAAATCCCTCTACTCCCTGCATTTCTATGTGCCTATCCAAAAGCCTCTTAAAAACCACCATTGTATCTGCCTCCACGACCACCTCTGACAGAATGTTCCAGGCACCCACCACTCTCTGTAAAAAACAACTTACCTTAATGCAAGGCCCTCTAGTCTTTGACATTTCCAGCTTGGGGAAAAGGTTCTGACTGTCTACCCTATTTACATCCCTCATAATTTTATATACTTCTATTATAGATACATAGTTACATAGATAATAGGTGCAGGAGTAGGCCATTCACCTTTTGAGCCAACACCACCATTCAATGTGATCATGGCTGTTCATCCACAATCAGAACCACGTTCCTGCCTTCTCCCCATATCCCTTGATTCCGCTAGCCCTAAGAGCGCTATCTAACTCTCTTTTGAATGCATCCAGTGAATTGGCCTCCACTGGCTTCTGAGGCAGAGAATTCCAGATTCGCAACTCTCTGGGTGAAAAATGTTTTTCCTCATCTCCATTCTAAATGGCCTACCCCTTATTCTTAAACTGTGGCCCATGGTTCTGGACTCCCCCAACATCAGGAACATGTTTCCTACATCTAGCATGTCCAATCATTTAATAATTTTATATCAGGTCTCCCCTCAAACTCCAGCATTTCCAGAGAAAACAATTCAAGTTTGTCCAACCTCTTCTTATAGCTATTACCTCCTAATCTAGGCTGTGTTCTAGTTAACCTCTTCTGCACCCTCCCTAAAGCCTCCACATCCTTCCTGTAATGGGGTGACCAGAACTGTACACAAATTAAGTGAAACAAAAATTATTTCAGAAACCATTATCTGAGGAATAATTTTCAAGGATTAAATTTCTGCAAACTGTTGGCAAGACACAAGGAATTCTTGTACATCTTACACAATACAATGGGCCATGTTCAGACAACAGATTATCTCATTTAATTCATGGTTAATTTCTGGAAGTTTGTACTTCACTGTTGAGCGCCATAAAAATGCAATATTGTCCATCTTGGTTTACCTTTCCCACTTATGTCAATGATCCGTATCATTTCCACATTTGGATCCATAGTAAACAATAACTACTCACAGTCAGAAAAGACACACAACTCTAACTTGAGGACATCACTCAAAACTGCAGCAGGGAAACCTCAAAATAGAAATGAGATTTACACTCAGAAACTGTAAGCTTACCCAAGCATAAAGCAACACATTTTTTTTTTTTTTTTTAGCCATTAAGTCTTGAAAGTTCTATATACCACTGCTGCAAAGAATGCCAATGTTGGACACAAGTTGTAGAGAATGGGATGATTACAAGAGTATGAGGGGATTTTGCACACCCACAATACCTCAGCAGACTTTCTTCAGAGTTATTTTTGTGTATCCTTCAGAATTCAATTTTCAAAGTATTATTTAACATCCACATTGAACAAGATGAATTGTGCTCCAGTTATTTATGCTGCGATAAACAGATAAATTAAATTTTCAGCAGTAGTTCTTTATTGGCAAACACATAAAATTGTTGCTTTGCAACATTCTCTCAGCAGTATCGAGCTTTTCATTCTCTGAGCAAGATAACAACATATCAGTATTCAGAAAAAAAAAATCTTAAGCACTATTTATAATAAGCCAGTGATGAATTTAGGGATGTACAAAGGTACATTAAAAGGATGATCAAAAGCAAGCAAATTAATTTTGCTAGCCTCCCTGATCTGTTACCAGCTTGTGAGTTCATGCATCACCATACTTCAGCAGATTAAACAAACTGAAAACTGAAAGGTGGTAGTGCTGGTTTGCAAGAGAGATACAGTATATATCAAACAATAATAACAGAAACATGGTCCTTTATTGACAAACAGTATTGGTTTCATATCTTTGGTAAGCTTAAAGGTTTTATTTTTATCCGGTGTGCTAGGTTTGGTATCATGAAGAGAGATATTTTGAATACCCAGGAGATAATGTACATTGTAATGGTTCCTCTTCCTTCCATTTTTGTTAAGCCCTCCAAGGATCTGTCATTGACTATTCCTAGTTTTCATCCATCCACTGCACCTCAGTGGCAGCATCTAAATGCATCTAGCTCCATTTCAATACCAGTTCCTTCAACTCTTCCACTACCGCTGACAAGCTGCTGTGTTTACCTAGTATCTAGTACTGATCAGGCAGGATATTCATGCAATTAAATATTGTGGAGATGTTTGGAAACCATTGATTCAGCTCCCTCCATAAACTCTCCAGCCACCAATTCCATACTACCACTTTGATAAACATTTGAGGAGGTAAGGCTTGCTTGGAAGACATTAGTTCAAAAATTTACTGTCAGAAATCACAGCACTCACTATTATTTATGTGGAAATGCTACATTAACTTTAGGCAAGGATAGATGGGTAATTAAGCACTGAAATCCAAAAGATTGGAGCTCTGCCACCCTGCCATTAAATTCTTGGAAATGACATCTCATTGCCTGGTTTATAATTTAAATGCACTGAGTGACACCATACTCTCAGTTGTCATGGTGGCTCTGAACCAAGTCAGCTAAAGAAAATACGGGCATGTCTATTTCATGTCCAAGTATCCTTTTAACCGTGTGATCTTTTAATTACTATTACCCTCCATGGGAGTGTCGATTCATTCTCACAAATATGAGTTCCTTTCTTCGGGTTTAACTTTGCTGGAGATTCTATTCAGTATATAACCCCCCCCCCCCCCCCCCCCTATTTTCCGTCAGTTCCAAAACAGTGCTGACTGCTAACCTGAAGCAAAGCTCTTCACAAAAAAAATTGTGTCTCAATCATAGTGGCCCTTTTCTAATAGTGTTTGCCATCAAGCATCAATTCAACAGGGATCATTAGGATCCAACAACTGCGATCTCATCAAGCCAACTAAACAGACAAAGAAAAGCACTGAAGAATTGTTGCTGATAGATGCGGAGAGAGAAAAAAAAATCACAAATTGTAATTAAATCTTTGAACAATTTGCAGAGTACTAAATATAGATTATGGGATGAATATATGTGATTAAGATAAATATTGAAAATTCCATAAACAAATTTCTTGAGTTAATTAAAAAAAATTGATTGTGTGGAAATAGTCATGTTTTCCTGCACCAGCTCCAGCAGCTATGAATTGTAGCTGCTTCTGAAATTTGACTGCATTGATTTCATTTGGACAGAATTTCAGAAGAGGAATTTAATGAAGAGTCGCGAACAGATACATACATGAAGTGCACAAGCAACCAAGGACAGATTCTACCCTGCTGTATTTTGACATATTTATGTGAGAGCAATACATATACATGAGATTTGTTTCTCGCCTCAGACATTTGGAAGGCAGTGATTACACCAAGTCTGTTATTTAAAAATCACTTCGATTGCATGCAACAAAGCATAGATCTTGAGAGTATTTTGTTGGAAGCCTAGTCCATTAATAGCTTAAGTCCTTTCAGTTCTTCTGATTTTCTGTGTTTGCAATGGAGCGGGCTACCACCAACAGCAAATTCTAGACTACAACATTAAACTGGGAATGCACAGATACCAAATTTCTTCTGCGTTCACCGTGCAATTACTGTTGCTAAATCTGGTCCCAATTTATGTTTTCTTTTTCAAAGTTTATTTTTCTCTATCTTCAATTCAGTCTTTCTTTCCTGTATTTGTTCCTCTCGCCAAAAGCAATCTGACTTTCATTTGCCATTCTAATTCACATGACCTCATTCAGACCCTGCAGTGTTTGTTTTACAAGCTTTGGGTGAGAAGACGCACAATTATCTGCCACGTTCACTCTGGTCTCAGATGGGACTCGACCGGCGAGACCGACGTCGGGCAGAGCCATAGTGGTGGGTGACTCCATTGTCCGAGGAGCAGACAGGAGATTCTGTGGCGGCAGACGAGACGCGAGGATGGTATGTTGCTTCCCTGGTGCCACGGTTCAGGATGTCACGAGCCGAATTCAGAACATCCTCGAGAGAGAGAGAAGGTGAACAGCCGGCAGTAGTTGTGCACGTAGGCACAAACGACATCAGGAAGAAGAGGAAGGAGGTTCTCCAACATGAGTTCAGAGAGTTGGGAAGAAGACTGAAAGGCAGGATTTCTAGGGTGGTTATCTCTGGATTGCTTCCAGTACCTCGTGTTAGTGAGGACAGGAACAGGGAGATAGGGCATCTGAATGTGTGGCTGAGGAAATGGTGCAGAGAGCAAGGATTTAGATTTATAGACCACTGGGATCTCTTCTGGGGTAAAAGGGACTGGTTACACCTTAACTGGAGGGGGACCGACATTCTGGCAGGCAGTTTTGCTAGGGCTACACGTGTGGGTTTAAACTAAATAGTGGGGTGGAGGGGTTGACAAATTGGGAGAATAAAGATGGAGTTGAAGGGGAAGTGACTACAGGAAAAATTACAAAAGATTCTTGAATTAATGGGAAGGAAAGTTCGAGAAGGGATAAAAGAGTAAGGTCAGGGCCTATTGCGAGCGGTGCGAGGGGGGACGTGAATACAGAGGTCAAAGTGTTGTATATGAATGAGCGAAGTATAAGAAATAAAGTGGACGAGCTTGAGGCTCAGTTAGAAATTGGCAAGTATAATGTTGTGGAAATTACAGAGACATGGCTGCAAGAGGGCCAGGACTGGGAACTGAATATTCAAGGGTATACCTCCTATCGAAAAGACAGATAGGTGGGCAGAGGGGGTGGGGTACCTCTGTTGGTGAGGAATGAAATTCAGTCCCTTGCAAGGGGTGACATTGAAACAGGAGATGTGGAGTCAGTATGGATAGAACTAAGGAATTGTAAGGGTAAAAATACCCTAATGGGACTTATCTACAGGCCTCCAAACAGTAGCCTGGACATAGGGTGCAAGTTGAATCAGGAGTTAAAATTGGCATGTAGCAAAGGTAATGCTATGGTTGTTATGGGAGATTTCAACATGCAGGTAGACTGGGAAAATCAGGTTGGTAAAGGGACTTTGTAGAGTGCCTTTGTAATGGATTCTTAGAGCAGCTTGTATTGGAGCCTACCAGGGAGAAGGCAATTCTGGATTTAGTATTATGTAATGAACCGGATTTGATAAAGGAACTTGAGGTTAATGAGCCATTAGGAGGTAGTGACCATAATATGGTCAAGTTTAATCTACAATTGGAGAGGGAGAAGGGTAGATCGGAGGTGTCAGTGTTACAGTTGAATAAAGGGGACTATGGGGTCATGAGGGAGGAGCTGGTCAAAGTTGACTGGAAAGATACCCCTGCAAGGATGACAGTGGAACAACAATGGCAGATATTTCTAGGAATAATACAGAAGGTGCAGGATCAGTTCATTCCTAGGAGGAAGAAAGATTCCAAGGGGAGTAAGGGGCGACCGTGGCTGACAAGGGACGTCAGGGACAGTATACAAATAAAAGAGAAGAAGTACAACGTAGCAAAGATGAGTAGGAAACAAGAGGATTGGGTAATTTTTAAAGAGCAACAGAAGATAACTAAAAAGACAAATCGGGGAGAAAAGATGAGGTACAAAAGTAAGCTAGCCAAGAATATAAAAGGAGGATAGTAAAAGCTTCTTTAGGTATGTGAAGAGGAAAACATTAGTTAAGGCCAAAGTTGGACCCTTGAAGACCGAAAAAGGTGAATTTATTATGGGGATCTAGGAAATGGCAGATGAGTTGAACAGGTACTTCACTAAGTAGGACACAAACAATCTTCCTGATATAGTAGTGGCCAGAGGATCTGAAATCCACATTAGGCAGGAAATGGTGTTGGGTAGACTGATGGGACTGAAGGCTGATAAATCCCCAGGGCCTGATGGTCCGCATCCCAGGGAACTTAAGGAAGTGGCTCTAAAAATCATGGATGCAAATTGGTGATAATTTTCCAATGTTCTATAGACTCAGGATCAGTTCATGTGGATTGGAGGGTAGCTAATGTTATCCCACTTTTTAAGAAAAGCGAGAGAGAGAAAACAGGGCATTATAGACCAGTTAGCCTGACATCGGTGGTGGAGAAGATGCTGGAGTCAATTATAAAAGATGAAATAGCCGCACATTTGTATAGCCGTAACAGGATCAGTCCGAGTCAGCATGGATTTATGAAGGGGAAATCATGCTTAGAAACATAGAAACATAGAAATTAGGTGCAGGAGTAGGCCATTTGGCCCTTCGAGCCTGCACCGCCATTCAATATGATCATGGCTGATCATCCAACTCAGTATCCCGTACCTGCCTTCTCTCCATACCCTCTGATCCCTTTAGCCACAAGGGCCACATCTAACTCCCTCTTAAATATAGCCAATGAACTGGCCTCGACTACCCTCTGTGGCAGAGAGTTCCAGAGATTCACCACTCTCTGTGTGAAAAAAGTTCTTCTCATCTCGGTTTTAAAGGCTTTCCCCCTTATCCTTAAGCTGTGACCCCTTGTCCTGGACTTATCTGGAATTTTATCTGGACTAATCTGGAATTTTTTGAGGATGTAACTAGGAAAATGGACAAGGGAGAGTCAGTGGATGTAGTGTACCTGGACTTTCAGAAAGCATTTGATAAGGTCCCACATAGGAGATTAGTGGGCAAAATTAGGGCACATGGTATTGTGGATAGAGTGCTGACATGGATAGAAAATTGTTTGGCAGACAGGAAACAAAGAGTAGGGATTAACGGATCCCTTTCAGAATGGCAGGCAGTGACTAGTGGGGAACCGCAAGGCTCGGTGCTGGGACCGCAGCTATTTACAATATACATCAATGATTTGGATGAAGGGATTCAAAGTAACATTAGCAAATTTGCAGATGACACAAAGCTGGGTGGCAGTTTGAACTGTGAGGAGGATGCTATGAGAATGCAGGGTGACTTGGACAGGTTGGGGGAGTGGGCAGATGCATGGCAGATGAAGTTTAATGTGGATAAATGTGAGGGTATCCACTTTGGTAGCAAAAACAGGAAGGCAGATTATTATCTAAATGGTGTCAAGTTGGGAAAAGGGGAAGTACAACGGGATCTGGGGGTCCATGTTCATCAGTCTATGAAAGTAAGCATACAGGTACAGCAAGTAGTGAAGAAAGCGAATGGCATGTTGGCCTTTATAACAAGAGGAGTCGAGTATAGGAGCAAAGAGGTCCTTCTGCAGTTGTACAGAGCCCCAGTGAGACCACACCTGGAGTATTGTGTGCAGTTTTGGTCCCCTAATTTGAGGAAGGACATTCTTGCTATTGAGGGATGCAGCGTAGGTTTACAAGGATAATTCCCGGGATGGCGGGACTGTCATAGGCTGAGAGGATGGAGCGACTGTGCTTGTACACTCTGGAGTTTAGAAGGATGAGAGGGAATCTTATTGAAACATATAAGATTGTTAAGGGTTTGGACACGCTAGAGGCAGGAAACAAGTTCCCGATGTTGGGGGAGTCCAGAACCAGGGGCCACAGTTTAAGAATAAGGGGTAAGCCATTTAGAACGGAGACGAGGAAACACTTTTTCTCACAGAGAGTTGTGAGTCTGTGGAATTCTGTGCCTCAGAGGGCGGTGGAGGCCGGTTCTCTGGATACTTTCAAGAGAGAGCTAGATAGGGCTCTTAAAGATCGCGGAGTCAGGGGATATGGGGAGAAGGCAGGAACGGGGTAGTGATTGGGGATGATCAGCCATGATCACATTGAATGGCGGTGCTAGCTTGAAGGGCCGAATGGCCTACTCCTGCATCTATTGTCTATTGTCTATTGCCCAGTAGAGGACACAACAATGTTTCCACCTCTCATTTCCAGGAACTCACAAAGTAAAATATTGCAGACAACAACGGTGCAGCGGCAAATCTTGCAGGCAAATTGCTGTTTTGTTCCAAGTAGTTTTGCTTCTTATGCTTGAGACCACACTGAGTTGTGTTGTTTATCAAAACGGAACCTTTTTGCATAAGACAAGATTTCTCAGCTTCTCTCTACCACTCTGTTATCTTCCTTTGAGCATTTCCTTAAAATATAGCCAGTTAACCAAGCTGTAGGTCATGCTTCATGTTATTTCCATTTTTGGTTTAATATCAAGTCAAATAAGACTTTTGCCTCCATCACAGTGAGGAGGTGCCTGGTGAACTCACTGTGGTGGATGTTAATTTGTGTTTATTGTGTGTTTTGTTATTTATTATATGTATGACTGCAGGCAACGAAATTTCGTTCAGACCGAAAGGTCTGAATGACAATAAAGGAATCTAAGTCTCTAAGTTCAAGTTCAAGTTCAAGTTCAAGTGAGTTTATTGTCATGTGTCCCTGATAGGACAATGAAATTCTTGCTTTGCTTCAGCACAACAGAACATAGTAGGCATTGACTACAAGGCATTCTATAAATATATACACACATGAATCAATATACTGATAAAGTGCAAATACCAGTATTGGCTAATAAAGTTCAGTGTTATGTCTGAGCCAGGTTTAATAGCCTGATGGCTGTGGGGAAGTAGCTATTCCTGAACCTGGTCGTTGCAGTCTTCAGGCTCCTGTACCTTCTACCTGAAGGTAGCGGGGAGATGAGTGTGTGGCCAGGATGGTGTGGGTCCTTGATGATACTGCCAGCCTTTTTGAGGCAGCGACTGTGATCGATCCCCTCGATAGAAGGGAGGTCAGAGCCGATGATGGACTGGGCAGTGTTTACTACTTTTTGTAGTCTTTTCCTCTCCAGGGCGCTCAAGTTGCCGAACCAAGCCACGATGCAACCGGTCAGCATGCTCTCTACTGTGCACCTGTAGAAGTTAGAGAGAGTCCTGAAGAGAATATCAACAGAAGCATGGGATATTCGGATATCTTGTACATTCTGTATAAATGCATTTGATTGCATTTTTCACTGTTGTGAGACACAGTGCAAATGAAATTGAGAAAACAGAGGTAGAGGGACAAGTGGTTCAGAAAGTGAATTTGAGAAATTATGCACAAAGTAGATGAAAGCAAATCAACCATTGGGGAAAGTAATTGGTAAACTACATTGAAGATTAAAACTGGAGTTGGAGAAGAAACCAGAATTTCAGACGTGAAGATTTCTAGGGCTCGAGGGCATTGTCGAGATACGGAGAGACCATGAAAGGAAGCAAGAGGATTTTAAAGCTGAGGAATGATCAGACCAGGAGGTTAACAGACACAGGCTGGTGGCTGATGCAATTTAGATATACAAGTGTAACATAGCGGTTGTTATAAAGGACTGCTGCACTCAGCGCCTTTACGTCACATCATGGAAGAACACCATTGTGTTCATCATGAACAACTTTAAGTGTATTTAAGTTTAACTCTGTGTTCCAATGATGTGAGAGGGCAATATTAATATTGGTTTATTCTCAACTACCACTATCCATTGTGTTTTGAATTCAGATTCAGATTCAACTTTATTGTCATTGTGCACTGTACAGTACAGAGACAACGAAATGCAGTTAGCATCTCCCTAGAAGAGCAACATAAATATGAGCAATAAATAAATCTAATAAATCCTGGTGGGAGGAGTGTCCGGGGGGGGGGGGTGGGTGATTGGCAGTCACTGAGGTGCAGTGTTGAGTAGTGTAACAGCCGCAGGGAAGAAGCTGTTCCTGGACCTGCTGGTCCGACAACGGAGAGACCTGTAGCGCCTCCTGGATGGTAGGAGGGTAAACAGTCTGTGGTTGGGGTGAGAGCAGTCCTTGGCGATGCTGAGCGCCCTTCGCAGACAACGCTTGCTTTGGACAGACTCAATGGAGGGGAGTGAGGAACCAGTGATGCGTTGGGAAATTTTCACCACCCTTCCGAATTCCGAAGTGAAGTTGTTTTTCTACACCAATTTGAAAGAAAAGGACAATGCAGTTTCATTGATTGTTATTTATTGTCACATTTACCGAGATAGTGAGATTCTTTTTTTTGCATACTGATTAATAAAGTATTATGATACATAAGCACAATGTTAGATTAAGTACAAAGTGTATAGAAATAGTCCACTGAGACAATATACAAGAGTCACCAGTTTTGGTGCCATTATCAATGTCCAAGTTGTTCTGAGTGCAGCTGTCCATAAAGGCCGCGTGTCCTGGTGTTGTAGGGTCGGCCTGGCCAAGCTAAGTTGTAGGCGTCCTCCACTGCTAACCCTCGCTCTGTGCCCTTGCATTCTGGTCCACGCATTCGGTCTCTTGGAGCGGCACCAGATCCAGTCGAGTCCCAGGCTGCTGCATGGCCTCTCGCCATCACTTCATTCTGGATCCTCAGATATGCCAACGAACAGTAGTCCTTCCGCCTCACACGGCCACCGCTCAGCCTTTGTGCTCTGCGGGCACCTCCCGCAGCCGACGTTGAGGGTGCAAAAGGTAAGACCAAGTTCATCTTACCGGCCCTTTGTTCTTTGCGTCCACTGCCATGCCATCTTGACTCTCTCCACCCTTCTCCCCAGTTCGCAGGGGCTCGGCAGCTTCTCTCAAGGATGGGTTATTGGCTCCGCCGTGGGCAAGCTAGGCCTGCTGCCGGACGATAGGTGTGGTACCACAGTCTGCTGCACTGCACCACGGTCAGTATTTGATTCTACCCTTTTTGAATATATAGAAGCTTTTTAATTCAATACAAAATTAACTCAGCTTCCAAATATGGGATCACTAACGAACTGTGAAAATGTTTTCGAGTCATACAGCATGGTACCCTATCTCCAACTCATCCAGCCCACCAAGATGCCATCTACGTAAGTCTTGTTTGTCTGCATTGATCCATATCCCTCTAAACCTTTCCTGTCTATGTACCTGTTCAAATATATATATATATATATATATATATATATATTTTTTTTTTTTTATTAGAAGTACATTACATTACAACCACATACATTAATACTCGTCATTTATATCTTCTTACAATTAATGTACTCCCTTTATTTATTTTTTTACACTAGAAAAGGAAAAGATTGAAAGAAAGAAGAAAGTGAAGGAAAAAGTGTAAGTGTAGAAAAGTGTAGAAAATGTAACAACAAAAAAGGACGAAGACCCTATAAGAGCGAAATTAAAAACAAAAAGAAAAAGAGTTAAGAAATAGGCCCTAAGAAAAGAAAAGAGAAAGAGAAAAAAAGAAAAACAAATGTTTTTTTTTGAGCATCACGTAAATAGGACATACCAACTCTTCAACTATCATCCCCCCTTACCTGGCCTCAATTTTTTATTTTTTTTAAGTACTTTTGCACCCTATGTTTGTAATAATTCTATAAATGCAGACCACGTCAGGTGGAAGTGATCTGGTTTACCTGCTAGGAGGAGTCTTATCTCTTCTAGGTGTAATGTTTCAAACATATTTGAAATCCACATATTTATAGTTGGTATTGGAGCCTTCCAAAATTTTAGAATTAGCTTTTTTCCAGTTATTAACCCATAGTCCATTAATTTCTTTTGAAACACATTTAGTTCTGGATCATCTTCCGTTATTCCGAAGATAATCCATTCTACTTTGGGTATCAGTCTTGTTTTAAATAACTTTGTAAAGATTTCAAAAATTTCATTCCAAAATTTTTGAATTTTTGTACAGAAGACAAATGAGTGCGCTATAGTTGCTTCTTGGGATTGACATTTATCACAAATAGATGATACGTTTGGGAAAATTTTATGAATTTTAGTTTTCGAATAATATAATCTATGTAAAATTTTAAATTGTATTAAAGTGTGTCTTACATTAATCGAGCATTTATGCACGTTTAATAAGTATTCATTCCAACTTTCCTTTGAAATTTTAATAGCTAACTCTTGTTCCCAGTCTCTTCTGATACCCTCCGTAGGTGGTATTTGTACATTTAAAATAATATTATACAAATATGATATTAAGTTTGCTGATTCCGCTTTTATCTGCATTGCCTCGTCCAATACATCTACTGGATTATTATAATAATCTTTTGTATATTTTTTCAAATAGTCGCATATTTGAAAATATTTAAAATATTGATTATTTCCGAGTTTATATTTTATTTGTAATTGTTGAAATGAAAGTAATTTTCCAGTTTCATACAAGTCACCAAGCGTTTTAATTCCTAGTCTGTCCCATTGTGTATAAGCTTTATCTATAATAGAAGGACTAAACGAAGGGTTATTGACTATAGGTAATAAAAGTGATAAGTTTCTTAATTTTAAATTTTGTTTTATTTGTTTCCAAATACGGATTGTACTATGAATAATTGGGTTCTTATTATAATTTATGTTATTCAGATATATATTAAATATATTTTAAATGTTATTCTCCCTGCAATGTTAATAGTGTATTTCAGTCATGTTTAGCTTCATATTGGGAACATTTTTATTTCATTGTCATGACTTCACTATTTAGCTCTGCGTTATTTAAATGTTAATTGACGAAATACAAGTAATTATTCAATTCCTGAGTGAGCATTGAGATGACCGAGGCAATTGCGTAATAAACTGATCCTCGCAGTTAAATTCACAACTGCTATTGAGATAGGTAAGAGTGTCTGGTGTGCTTGCAAAAGCAACCAGAGTAATCCCTCTCATGGTTACTCCCACTCTCTGACATTTGTTATGTTCTAACTCATAGTTTGCTCCAAAATTGGCAGCTTAAGCTATTACAGCATATAGTCATGCATCATTTGAGCCCCCCTCTCTCTCTCTCTCTCTCTCTCTCTCTCGGATGGATGGATGTCAACCTTCACTTGATCACACATCACTTAACATTAGTTTCACAGAATCACACATTATATAATTGCTTCAGTTCAGTATCTTTCAGTCACGTGTCAGTGCTCACTTGGTCACACGTCGCTTACTGTTAGTCTCACAATGTCACAGGTCACTTTTTACTCAGTAAAACGACAATTTATCTTTATTTCTTTTTCAACAGGTACTTCACAAAATTGATGCCATTATAACCTGTTAAATGATACGCAAAATTATTTTAAAGGGGATTTCTTTTCACTTTGAATGAAATGTCACATTATTTTAACGTAAACATAATTAATCTTCAATTGCACAAGGCCGCCTGGTATACAACCTAGAAGGGTAGTGGGACTTTGATCCGTGGAGTGAGGTGTAAAGTTGGTGGTGGCGGGTACCCAATCTCCGAGCCCAGAGAGAGGCATTTGATCCTAAACTCTGGAGAACTGTTATAAAAGGTTGAAAGCAATGTGACAAATAGAATTGTGGATGAGGGTGGTGGATACAAAACCCAGGGAAAGAATTTATGGGAATTATCCCAGGAATTTATGGGAATTATCCCAGGAATGTGATGAGCGTTTAACAGCACTGTGCCTCCACTCGCTGGAGCTTGGAAGGATGAGGGGCCACCTCATTGAAACTTACTGAACAGTGAAAGGCCTGGATTGATTGGATGTGGAGAGGATGTTTCCACTAGTGGGAGCATCTAGGACCAGAGGTCATTGCCTTAGAATTAAAGGACGTTCCTTTAGGAAAGAGATGGAAGAATTTATTTTGTCAGAGGGTGGTGAATCTGTATAATTCATTGCCACAGAAGACTGTGGAGGCCAGGTCAATGGGTATTTTTCAAGGCAGAGATAGATAGATTCAGGGGATTATGGGGAGAAGGCAGGTGAATAGGGTTTAGATAGGGAAAGATAGATCAGCCATGATTGAATGGTGGAGTAGACTTGATGGGCAGAATCGCCTAATTCGGCTCCGAGCACATATGAACTTATGAAGAACACCCGTTCTACCTGACCAACAAAGCTTGTTTCAAAGGCAACGACTCTCTCTCCAAAGTTGGCTTAACCTTGCTAGAGCTGTTCATGTTTAGTTTAATTCAGAGATACACCATGGAAACTGGCCCTTCGGCCCACCAAGTACATGTCAACCATCGATCACTCATTCGTACTAGTTCTATGTTATCCCACTTATCACCCAATCCCAAAGCATTGGGGGCAGTTTTTCCCTTTTTTAAATTTTACAGAGGAGAATTAATCTCCAAACCCACATGTCTGTATCATTGAGTCAGAGCAAGGAAACAGGCCTTTCGTCCCGACTAGTCTATGCTGGACCAAGATGCCCTAACTGAGTTAGTCTCATTTGCTCACATAACCCACAAAACCTTTCATATCCATGTACCTATTCAAAAGCCTTTTAAATGTTGTTATACTACCTGCCACAACTACCACCTCTGGCAGCTTGTTCTGTATACTCAAAGCCCTCTGAGGGAAAACGTTATCCCTCGGGTTCCTAGTAAATATTTTCCCTCTCAACTCAAACCTATGCCCCCTGGTTCTTAATTCCCCTACCCTGGGTGAAAGACTGTGCATTTACCCAATCAATTCCACTAATGATTTTATACATCTCTATAAGATCACCCCTTAGCCTGCTGCGCTCCAAGGAATAAAGTCCTGTAAAGGAAGAAATCAGAGCATCTAGAGGAAACCCACGCTGTAACAGGGTGAATGCGCAAACTCCGTACAGACAACACCTGAGGTCGTGTTCAAAGCCAGGTCTCTGCTGCTGTGCGGCAGCAGTTCTACCTGCTGCACCATTGTCCCACCTCTCAGATCTATGAGATCTGGGAAAGAAAGTTAAATCAGGCATTGCAAACTTCATTACGACTCACAAAATGTAAACCTGTCTCTATGGATTGCATAAGCTGCCATTCTGCTGACCTGCCTCAGAGAGCTGGAAGGCAGCAGGCTGGAGGCATCTGTCTAGCAGGGTTGATTGATTGAAAGATGCAGCATGGAAACAGGCACTTCAGCCCAAGGAGTCCATTGACCAATGACCACCCATTCACACTAGTTTGATGCTATCCCACCTCATCCACTCCCTGCACATTAACATAGAAAAAAAACATAGAAAATAGGTGCAGGAGTAGGCCATTCGGCCCTTCGAGCCTGCACCGCCATTCAATATGATCATGGCTGATCATCCAACTCAGTATCCTGTACCTGCCTTCTCTCCATACCCCCTGATCCCTTTAGCCACAAGGGCCACATCTAACTCCCTCTTAAATATAGCCAATGAACTGGCCTCAACTACCTTCTGTGGCAGAGAGTTCCAGAGATTCACCACTCTCTGTGTGAAAAATGTTTTTCTCATCTCGGTCCTAAAGGATTTCCCCTTAATCCTTAAACTGTGACCCCTTGTTCTGGACTTCCCCAACATCGGGAACAATCTTCCTGCATCTAGCCTATCCAACCCCTTAAGAATTTCGTAAGTTTCTATACGATCCCCCCTCAATCTTCTAAATTCTAGCGAGTACAAGCCGAGTCTATCCAGTCTTTCTTCATATGAAAGTCCTGACATCCCAGGAATCAATCTGGTGAACCTTCTCTGTACTCCCTCTATGGCAAGAATGTCTTTCCTCAGATTTGGAGACCAAAACTGTACACAATACTCCAGGTGTGGTCTCACCAAGACCCTGTACAACTGCAGTAGAACCTCCCTGCTCCTATACTCAAATCCTTTTGCTATGAATGCTAACATACCATTTGCTTTCTTCACTGCCTGCTGCACCTGCATGCCTACTTTCAATGACTGGTGTACCATGACACCCAGGTCTCGTTGCATCTCCCCTTTTCCTAATCGGCCACCATTTAGATAATAGTCTGCTTTCCTGTTATTGCCACCAAAGTGGATAACCTCACATTTATCCACATTATACTGCATCTGCCATGCATTTGCCCACTCACCCAGCCTATCCAAGTCACCTTGCAGCCTCCTAGCATCCTCCTCACAGCTAACACTGCCCCCAGCTTCGTGTCATCCGCAAACTTGGAGATGTTGCATTCAATTCCCTCGTCCAAATCATTAATATATATTGTAAATAGCTGGGGTCCCAGCACTGAGCCTTGCGGTACCCCACTAGTCACTGCCTGCCATTCTGAAAAGGACCCGTTTACTCCTACACTTTGCTTCCTGTTTGCCAGCCAGTTCTCTATCCACATCAATACTGAACCCCCAATACCATGTGCTTTAAGTTTGTATACTAATCTCTTATGTGGGACCTTGTTGAAAGCCTTCTGAAAGTCCAGATATAACACATCCACTGGTTCTCCCTTATCCACTCTACTAGTTACATCCTCGAAAAATTCTATAAGATTCGTCAGACATGATTTACCTTTCGTAAATCCATGCTGACTTTGTCCAATGATTTCACCACTTTCCAAATGTGCTGCTATCCCATCTTTAATAACTGACTCTAGCAGTTTCCCCACTACCGATGTTAGACTAACTGGTCTGTAATTCCCCGTTTTCTCTCTCCCTCCCTTTTTAAAAAGGGGGGTTACATTAACTACCCTCCAATCCTCCAACACTCCAGAATCTAAGGAGTTTTGAAAAATTATCACTAATGCATCCACTATTTCTGGGGCTACTTCCTTAAGTACTCTGGGATGCAGCCTATCTGGCCCTGGGGATTAATCGGCCTTTAATCCATTCAATTTACCTAACACCACTTCCCGGCTAACCTGGATTTCACTCAGTTCATCTATCTCATTTGACCCGCGGTCCCCTGCTATTTCCGGCAGATTATTTATGTCTTCCTTAGTGAAGACAGAACCAAAGTAGTTATTCAATTGGTCTGCCATGTCCTTGTTCCCCATGATCAATTCACCTGTTTCTGACTGCAAGGGACCTACATTTGTTTTAACTAATCTCTTTCTCTTCACATATCTATAAAATCTTTTGCAGTCAGTTTTTATGTTCCCTGACAGTTTTCTTTCATAATCTATTTTCCCTTTCCTAATTAAGCCCTTTGTCCTCCTCTGCTTGTCTCTGAATTTCTCCCAGTCCTCTGGTAGGCTGCTTTTTCTGGCTAATTTGTACACTTCATCTTTTGTTTTGATACTATCCCTGATTTCCCTTGTTATCCACGGATGCACTACCTTCCTTGATTTATTCTTTTGCCAAACTGGGATGAACAATTTTTGTAGTTCATCCATGCAGTCTTTAAATGCCTTCCATTGCATATCCACCGTCAACCCTTTAAGAATCAATTGCCAGTTAATCTTGGCCAATTCATGTTTCATACCATCAAAGTTACCTTTCTTTAAGTTCAGAACCCTTGTTTCTGAATTAACAATGTCACTCTCCATCCTAATGAAGAACTTAACCATATTATGGTCACTCTTGCCTAAGGGGCCACGCACAACAAGACTGCTAACTAACCCTTCCTCATTACTCAATACCCAGTCTAGAATAGCCTGCTCTCTCGTTGGTTCCTCTACATGTTGGTTTAGAAAACTATCCCGCATACATTCCAAGAAATCCTCTTCCTCAGCACCCCTGCCAATTTGATTCACCCAATCTATATGTAGATTGAAGTCACCCATTATAACTGTTTTACTTTTGTTGCACGCATTTCTAATTTCCTGTTTGATGCCATCCCCAACTCCACTACTACTGTTAGGTGGCCTGTACACAACTCCCACTAGCGTTTTCTACCCCTTAGTGTTTCGTAGCTCTACCCATATCGATTCCACATCCTCCAAGCTAATATCCTTCTATTAGGGGCAGATATTACAAAGGCCATTTCACCTACAAACCCACACTTTGGTTATTGGTGGTAATAGGAGCACCTGGAGAAAATCCACATTGTCACCGGGAGAACATGCCAACTCCACATAGAAGGCACCCAAGATTAGGATTGGCCCAGAGTCTCTGGTGCTGAGAGGCAGCAGCTTTTTATGCAGTTTAAATGCCCCACCCCAACCCCCAAGATGATATGCTTATCAGTTATGACATCACCCATAATTTTCTGTCATTATTTTAAGATAATGGGGCTTCTATTATTGTTGTTGTTAAATAATAAAGGATTCAGCAATTTAGAAGGAGAGGCACAAAGGAAGGACTCAGAAATGACCATGAAAAGAGAACAAGGATTGCAGAAGGCAATTAACCTGTGCCCAGTGCTTGTGTTGCAGGCAACACATTAAAGTGGTGATTATTTTGTTCAGCCACAGCCACTTAGAAGCAAAAAAAAAACTACTTCCTTTTCACGTCTCACTGTAAAGCAGACTTTTTTTAGTTTAATGATACAGCATGGAAACAGGCTCTTCAGCCCACTGAGTCCGTGCCGACCAGCGATCCCCGCACACTAACACTACCCAACACACACTAGGGACAATTTACAATTATACCAAGTCAATTAACCTACAAACCTGTACATCTTTGGAGTGTGGGAGGAAACCAGAGCTTCCTGGTGAAAACCCACGAAGGTCATGGGAGAACGTACAAACTCCGTACAGACAGCACCCGTGGTCAGGATCGAACCCGGGTCTCTGGCGCTGGAAGGCAGCAACTCTACTGCTGCGCCACCATGTCATTGACTTTCCCCATTGTTTCATATACAAGGAACTGCAAACAGATCAAGCAGGATGATGACAGACTGTGATTGTGAAGAGACATCAAAGGTCACAGATCCCAGCTCATCCACCGACACCGACGCCATTTTAGAGGGCAAGGCATATGGGGCATCTTCACACCGAGGGACACTGTGCAGAAACAAACTGGGGAGAGGAGAGATTGGTGTCGTTGCCAGCTCTTTGGAGGCCAAGGTTGCACACACATTCCGCTGCAGAAAACTGCAAAGCAAGGACTTCAATAGGATAGACTGCAGAGCGAGGCCTGTGGCTGTAGAAGATAATACCATTATGCATAAGAGCACAAGGAAATCCGTAACAAAGCTGTTCTCAATGTCAGGGTGTATGGAGCACTCCAGAACGAATATGACTGTACCTTTTTTCCCCTCACCATTTCATTAGATTATTTTCCAACTGTTAACCAGTACAACATCATAATGGACAAATACTTTTTTTTTCTTTTGGGTCCGCTATTTTTGTAATAATTCAGTTTGAGTTTAGTTTATTGTCATGTGTATCGAGGCACAGTGAAAAGTTTTTGTGGCATGCGAAACAGTCAGCAGAGAGACGATATACAGTATGATTACAATCAAGCCACCCACAGTGTACAGATATGATAAAGGGAATAACATTTAGTACAAGATAAAGTCCAGTAAAGTCCAAGGTAGAAAGTAGCTCAGGACTCTAGTTATTGGCTGGATGGTTCGGCTGCCAAATAACAGTTGGGAAGAAACTGTCCCCGAATCTGGAGGTGTGCGATTTCACACTCCTATATCTTCTACCCTGATGGGAGAGGTGAGAAGAGGGAGTGGCCAGGGTGTGAGTCATCCTCGATTGTGCTGCTGGCCTTGCCGAGGCAGCAGAAGGTATAAATGGAGTAAATGGAAAGGAGGTTTGTTTGTGTGATGCTCTGGGCTGCGTCTACAATTCGCAACAATTTCTTGCAATTGCAATTTCCACAACAAAGTGTTCATTGACAAGCAAATGAAGACATTTCCCTTTTGTTTTAATCTTGTTTTTCAGAGAACCAGCCTGATGGAAAGTTTAATGGCAGTAGGTTTCACACACGTTTAATTTAAATCAGGCAGAACTCCTCCAGGAGCTGTTTGATTGGGGGTAACAATACAGGAGGCATCAATAGGAAAACAATTGGTGGTATCTCTGACTCACAAAATTTCCTTTGGGAAACCATTTTATGAAGTAGTTACAGACCTTTCCCGATGTGTCACATAAACTGAGTGCATCATCAGAAATTTGCAATGTACAATGGGGTGGATTTAATAACTTACTGATTGCTTGATTATTTGTGGATTACAAGGTGTTCATCAGTCAATGGATGAACAGGTTGTTTTGCAATTATTCAAGTTAATACTCTGCAGGGACTAAATTGGACAGGCCCGGAAAACAGCAGCAGAGATCACAAGGTGTGATTAACCCATGCCAGTCATGCTGCTTGCATTACAGCTGACATCTTCATCCTGCCTGCTCATTTACATGATTTTGCCATGCAGCTACTTCTAACTGCACTATTGATCAGCGGCACATGGCAGCAAGGGGTCTTGGATCAATTCTTGCTAGTGGTACTTAAGGCTAACCTGTTCTGCCTTATGCTAACATGCATCCCATTGTGGCCACTGGATGCAAGGATATGATTCCAAATGTTGCCATCTGATAGATAATGACAGATCACAAGTGTGGGAACCGTGGATTACTGATGCCGAAGATCTTGCCAAAGGAGTGGGAAAATGTGGAGAGCCGTTCTGAATTCCCATACGATTAAGGAAAACTCTCTGAACAAGTGATGAAGAGGCACTGGGAGCAGAAGGCAGTGGAAATCAACGGCAGGTGATTAACCCTAAAGATCAGAATGCAGTTTAGTCACCTGACATATGCAGGTAAGCACAGAGAATTAATCTTCAAACGCCATAACACAGTTACAATTCCTCTATTCTTTGCCACTGTCCCATTCACTAAATTCCTATCAGTTGCCTACAAATAATCTCTATCAATCAGGAAATCAGATCCAACACGAATATGCTTCAGAGCAGAATCTTCTACAAGATTCACATCCTCACAATGCAGCTTCCATACATTACCTGCTATTTGACCATGGCAACCACATCATCCAGACGATTTGTTCAAAACTCACTGACACACTTTCCTTGCTCCTGAAGGAGGTGCGTGTCTTTGCTCCTGAGGCAGAAGCCAACAAGAAGGAGAGATGGTCTCTACTACATGCTCTAATCCCTAAAGAAGAAATAGTGACATCGTTATCAGACTCCTGTCCCTAATGGGATAGCTAAAATGGTTGTGCTGACACTACTGTTGATAAGCATTAATTTATTTAGTTTAGCTTAGAGATGCAGTGTGGAAAACAGGCTCTTCGGCCCACCAAGTCCGCATCAACCAGCGATCCCCACACAATAACATTACACACTAGGGATTTTTTTTTTTTAACCTTTATACCAAGCCAATTAACCTACAAAACTGTACATCTTTGGAGCGTGGGAAAAAACCTTGGAGAAAACCCACGTAGGTCACGGGAGAATGTACAAACTCCGTACAGACAGTACCCGAGGTCGGGATCAAACACTGGTCTCTGGAGCTGTATGGCAGCAGCTCTACCGTTACGCCACTGTACCGCCTTTATTTCTTGTCCTTCATCTCATTCAACTCAGATTTACAAGCAGTTCTTCTTCAGGTGCTCCTCACCTCTTACCCCAAGTCCGGTCTCTTGTTTCGTTCTTGACTAATACCCAAGACTTGCAATGCAGGAAAGACTAGAGGGTGAAACTAAAAAAAAAAAAATCTTCCCATACTTGATTTCACACTCACAACAAGGTAGTGCTAGACTTCTGCTGCAGATGCTTGATGAGGTTCTTCATAGGGGAAACCTACATGGGAGAGATGGAGGAGACACAAGGAACTGCAGATGCTGGAACCTTGCGTAAAACACAAAGTTCTGGTGGAATCCAACGGGTCAGGCAACATCTCTCCAGGACATGGATAGGCAATGTTTTGGGTTGGGACCCTTCTTCAGACTGATGGGAAGAGAGGAGAGATTATGAACCATTCCAGTCTCTCTGCGTGGGAAATTATGTTTTTTGTATAAGAGGGAGTGCAGCAAAAGTTCACCAGAATGAGTTCTGGGATGTAGGCTTTACTTCACACAGACAATGAAGAAACTAGCCGTTCGGCCCACCGAGTGCACGCTGGCCACTGATCACCCCATACACTGGCACTGTCTTACGCACTAGTGACGCTTTACAAATTATGGAAGCCAAGTAACCGATAAACTTGAGTGGGGGAGGAAACAACCCATGCAATCATAGGGGAAACATATAAAGTCCATAGCCAGCACCCTACCTCAGGATTGAATTTGGGTTTCCGGCACTTAGGCAGCAACTCTACCACTGCATCGAAGGTGGTGGGGATAGAGTGGAAAGTGGGAAACTGTTGTCCTGCAAGGAACGTTAAGCTAAGAGGCCACTGTAATCACAAGAGTTTCAAAGAGTGAGATGTGAGGTTTGACTGGAAAATATAACAAACTGATGGGGTTGAGACAGGGATGATGTTTGGTCCTGGTTGGGTATCCAGAACCAGAATTCAGTCTCAGAATAAGAGGTTGGTCTTTCAGTTCCGAGATGAGAAGAAACAATTACACCCAGAGGATAGCAAAAGTGTAGAATTCTCCATCTAAGAGACCTATGCAGACTCAGTTATAGAGTATATTTAAGACAGAGAGCAATAGATTTTTGAGGCTCTGACAGGAAAGTGAAGACGAGGAGAAAGATCATCATGAATGGTGGACACAGGCCTGCACATCCTGTTTCTATTACTATTTTTCTTAGATTCTTTTGTCAGGTTGAAATAAGCTTGATGGGCACTCACATAACAGTCTGGATACACAGAGAAAGCAGCATCTCGAGGCCATTCCCAACTTTGGGTTGCAGGATGTGCAGCTTTCCTCAAAGGCCTAAGTGTTGCAGTGTGAACCAAAGTCTTGTTATCGCCACTTAAAAAGGTACTTATACAGTGACCCAGCAATCTGTCCTTTAACAGTTGACCGAGTTGCAACCAGAGGGAAATGACAGTTGTTCCAAACCTTCTAATTTCTCTGAGGATGCCAGGATCCGTGTTGCAACCCTTGCAATGACCTTGCTTTCAATCTATCTATCCTAGCTCCAGAGGTTCTTGTGGTCATCTAGTCTCCACCATTGGATGTCGGTCCTCTTCGAGCAGAGAAGATGCAATCACTTTAAGGAGCAGCACACAAGAATTATACAGCTAGGGATGCGCACTAAATCAGCATAATGCACAAGAATGCCTTTTTTTTTTTTACTTGCAAGGAATCTGATGTGATTGTATTTAAGGTTGGAATGGACTTATTTTGTTTACTGGCTTTGTTCATTCGTTATATCTGAGACAATCACATCGTGGTCAACGGCAGAGGGAAGGTTAGCAGCACAAGAATGTTGGAGCCAAAATGTCGTTGAGCAAGTGACAAATCTATAAAACAGGCTCCTTATAGTGCAAGCAATTGATATTGATTTGTTCAAATACAAATTAGATTTATTTATGAAGTACATTTAAGATACAGCATATGGGTATTTGAGACAAGCCATGGTAAATGTAGATGAAATGGAGGAGAAAGGTGATTTTGGACGTATGGTTCTTAAAGCTCTCGGCCAGACTGGTTTTCTCATGTATCATTGGGTCTGCTGAAATGATGCTATGATTAGTCAACAACTCCATTATCATCATATCATGTGACGACCAGGATGGTAGAAGGTGAACTCAAAAGGCATTAATCTATTCTTATCCAGTGCTCCCCATGTTCCCAAGTCCCCAGAGTGTACACAAAAAGATTATCCTCTCTCAGAGCAAGCAATAAGATGTAAATTAGCCCCTTTTAAAGAGAATTGGATCTGGATGAGTGTCTCTTATAAAACCTGTTATAATTTTAAACGCAACATCGAATCCAATCACAATGTGATTATAGTAACGATGAAGCCACACAACTGGATAGAGTTTAGAGTTTCATGATAAATTAAGCTATTTTCTGAATTTGCCCTCAATTCTTTCCATTTGATCAATTTGAATACATATTTCACTTTTTTTTTACGCAAGTGATTTCTGAGAACATGTACCTAGTTATTCTACAGATGTGCTACAAAGATGTGCGGTAACCGTTCATTCAGCACCCAATTATATTGATCACAAACGTTGCTCTGAAACATTTGGACTTTACGTAGAAATGTTTGCCTTTGTCGTCAACTTTATTTTCAGAATTTGAATGAAATTGCTCTCACAATTGCTCAATAGAACAGCATTGTACATTTAACATGTTATTGTCTTTAATATCTTCCTGTGCTATTTAATCAGACATTTAACTCAATGAACGTAGAGACGGCTTAATTCCACTGTCAATGTACCACAGGAAAGAACTGCATACAAATATGTTAATTGCTTGCATGCTTTTATTCATGGCAGTATTTCCAAAGGCATTGACAGTCTAGTAGGCTGCCTGAGTGCTTATTAAATGGGAATTTGCACCAGTTTTCACAGATGTCCTTTCAGCTCAATTGAAATGCAATATACAGCTCAGCTTGTCTGCTGTGATAGAAAGGAAGAACTTGCGTTTATATACACTTATTTAGTGCTTTCACTATCCTCGGGACATACCAGAATGCCTCTCAGTCAATGATGATATAGCTGTTTCGAAGTAATGAAAATCTGTAATATAAACTACACAGAGTGAAATTTCAGGGTTTCATGGCTGGGACGTTTTACCCATGTTGATTCACCTCCTTCAGGAGATTAATCAGTTGGGGAAGTGTCCTTGACAGCACAAATCATGAATGGCCTGTTAGGAGAAAACAGGTTTGACAGCAAAATGACCATTTCTCATTTTATATTACAATTTTTATCTCAGGCAATCTGAAACCACCACTTGAAGCATTAATTTGCTATGAAATCAATGCCTTATTGAAGGACATCAAAATATATTTTTGTCTCCGAATGGGCAAATACATTTTTTTTCAAATGTTTTCCCTGCAGATTGTAATTTCTCGTTCACTGGTACTTTCAATATATTGAGTGACCTGCAATCCTCAATAACAAATTATGCCACAGAAACATAATTGCAGCATTGAGTGATCAGTCTGCGCACTGTGTGAATGTGATACGCGTTGCGTTTGTGTGATAAATGAAGTTCCTGGCCTCGTGCTGGAGACTGAAGGGGAGACAAACAAATGATGCGACTCAAACAACTGATTATGCAGCCCAATAATTTAGATAGCCTGGATAAAGAATGTATCAATGTGTCATGGGATTTAGCAGAGGTCTCGGCAAGAAATAATACATGCTTTAAGCTGGTCTCAATCCTTCAGTTAAATGGTCCTACACAAATACTGGTGCAATGCTGACAGAGCAGGATTTTGTGGGTGACTTGCCAAGATTTTGTCAGGGAAAAAAAAAAACGGAAGCTGCAGATTCAATTGCACAGAGCAAAATAATTTTGCCAGGAACCCAGGCATCCATCCTAATCCCAGAGTTGGCTTCCAAATCAAGCAGCAAGGTCCGGGGAGATGGCAATAGGGAAGGTGTCAGCAATATGGGGATGGGTGGGGAAGGTCCCAGCTCATTACTCAAGGCCATGGGACGTGGACTGAGTTCTGAATGAACCCATCAATTTCAGATCCACACATGGAATGAATCCAAGATGTCCTGGGACTCAAGCGTGGGGCTTGGCATTATGCAATACATGTTTTAGGCCGTCTCAATTCCTCATCGGATAGGGCCGTTTGAGACTAAAGTTGAACTTTATCGAGGAGTGGACTGATTGACTGTACTAGTCCTGATCGGGGCATAGCAGCACTCATGGAGGATGGAGTTGGGAAAAGTCCAAATAATTTAGGATTGCAAATAGTGAAAGGCCTGGATAGAGTGAGTATGGAGAGGATATTTCCACTAGTGGGAGAGTCTAGGACCAGAGGCCATGGCCCAACAATAAAATAACATACCTTTAGAAAGTAAATGAGGAGAAATGTCTTTCGTCAGAAGGTGGTGGATCTGTGGAATTCATTGCCACAGACAGCTGTGGAGGCCAAATCAATCAAGTCAATGGATTTTTTTTTAGGCGGAGATTGACAGATTCATGTTTAGTAAGGGTGAGTGGGGTTCTGGGGAGAAGGCAGGAGAATAGACTTGAGAAGGAAAGATTGTCAAGTTAAGTCACTTTTATTTATATAGCACATTTAAAGAACAACTCTCATTGGCCAAAGTGCTTTACATTGGTGGAGGTACTAACGTTATACATACATAGATACATAGAAAATAGGTGCAGGAGTGGTTCATAGTGGTTCATAGATTAAATACAAACATCACTACACTACATTATTTTAGCCCTCGCTCAGAGGACGTCAAGAAAGGCTTGGGAGTAGAGATGAGTTTTAAGTCTCGACTTAAAGGAGTCGATGGAGGGGGCAGTTCTGATAGGAAGAGGGATACTGTTCCACAGTCTAGGAGCTGCAACCGCAAAGGCGCGGTCGCCCCTGAGCTTATGCCTAGACCGCGGGATGTTCAGTAACCCCAAGTCGGCCGATCTGAGGGACCTGGAGGTGGTGTGGTGGGTAAGCAGACTCTTGATGTATGTGGGGGCAAGCCCATTAAGGGCTTTGTAGACATAAAGGAGGATCTTGAAATTTATTCGGAACCGCACAGGGAGCCAGTGGAGAGAGGCCAGGATCGGGGTGATGTGGTCCCTTTTTCGGGTGCCCGTCAGGAGTCTCACTGTGGCATTTTGGACCAGTTGCAGGCGGGACAGGGAAGATTGGCTGATGCCAGTGTAAAGTAGCAATGTTACAAAATTTTGAGATTTAAAAAATAAAGTCTGCAATTTATCCCATCAGATAAAGCATAAAAAGAAGTTTAATTTGACACTTAATTCACTTTCATATCTTCAGTATTAAAAAAGTTATGGCCATTATCATACTCAGAAATTAGCATCTTGTTCCCTATTGCTTTTCCATTGACTTAACACAAAAGCTGTGATCGAGGACAGTTAAAAGCACATAACTTTCTTAAAAATTATGGTAACTGAAAGAAATTTTCAGGTATTATAGATTGAAGCATTCTGAAACAAATATGAAACAATCTTACTTCGAAGACATGAAAGTAAAGCATATAATTAGTTAGTTACCTAATTGTAGCTAATTACAAAATTCAATTACTAGATCTAAACATCTATCAATTTCTTAAGAATAGATTAACATTTTTAAATAGCCTAAGTGTCCAAATAACATTCACACAATAATTCACAATATAACATAATTTTTAAATCTAATTTTCATGAATTTACAGGCCAAATGGAAGGAATTGAATGTTTAATACCTGTAAATTAATGGGCATTTAAATCATCTTGCGAGTGAGAATTTCTGGAACGCGATCTTTTGGAACGTTCATTTGCGGTGAATTTAACCCCGTATTGGCATGAAAAATACTGCCGTTAATTCGGGGAATAAAATCACCGTGTCGCATGACAAAATGTGAATTAAAGGCTTCTTAAGAAGCACTTTTATACATTTAAAGAAAGCACTTTCGTTTACCTATCCATTGTGTGAAATCCGTCCCCGTTATTGGCGTTGACGCTTCAGGAGCTGCTTTTAAAATGACTGTAGCGCTGACATTGACGATTTAATTTTAAAAAAAAATTCCCAAAAAGCCGGTAGGAACGATTTTGTCAGCGAAGTTTTGTACTCCAACAAAATATTTCCAGGACAGGGAAGGAGAAACCGCGTTTTAACCCCGCCCCCCCCTTAAAGGCGCCAAAATCGCGCACACGGCCAGTGGCAGAATTACAGCGCGACTGAAGGTAAGTTTTGTAACATACCTATGTAAAGGGAGTTGCAGTAATCTAGGCGGGAGGAGATAAATGTGTGGATGATCTTTTCGAGGTCATCAAACCGGAGGAATTGTTTTATTTTAGCTATCGTCCGAAGCTGAAAGAAGCTAGCTTTTACCACGGCATTGACTTGTTTGTCAAATTTTAATGCTGAGTCAAATATCACGTCAAGGTTTTTGACGTGTGGTTTGAGTAGTGGGGTAAGGCTTCCAAGGCTGCCTGCTATCATTTTGATTGAGTCCGAGGGGCCGAGAAGGATGACCTCAGACTTACTCTCGTTTAGTTGGAGGAAGTTCTGGGCCATCCAACACTTTATATCCTCGAGGCAGCAGATAAGGTTAAGCAGATTTGATTGGTTTTGGGCTTCAGGGGGAGATAGAGTTGTGTATCGTCTGCATAGCAATGGAAGGAAATGCCTTGCCTTGAATGACTTGGCCTAAGGGGAGCATATACAGGGAGATGAGAATGGGGCCAAGGATGGAACCTTGTGGAACCCCACAGCAGAGGCTAGCTGGGGAGGAGAAAGAGTTGCCTATGTTAGTAGAGAAACTCCTACCTTTGAGGTAGGAGATGAACCAGCTCAGGGCAGTGCCATCAATACCAACCCCGTACCGGAGACAGTCAATTAAGATGGTGTAGTCGACAGTATCAAATGCTGCGCTGAGGTCGAGAAGGAGCAGGATTGCACAGTTGCCGGAGTCAACGGTGAGCAGTAGGTCATTATGTACCTTCAACAAGGCAGACTCTGTGCTGTGGTGGGCCCTGAAACCTGATTGGAAAGTTTCCAAGATAGTATTTTGGTGAAGGTAAAGCATGTTGACTTAAAATTACCTTTTCAAGGGCTTTTGAAAGGAAAGGCAGTTTAGAAATGGGTCTGTAGTCGATTGGCAAGGTGGGGTCGAGGTTAGGTTTTTTCAGGAGGGGCTGGACCACCTCTGGCCAGAGAACTGTTGAAGATGGCGAGGATGCTGGGACCGACTATTGTAATGACATCCTTTAAAGATAGATCAGCCATGATTGAATGGCTGAGTAGAGTTGATGGACCGAATGGCCTTATTCTGCTCCTAAAACATGTGAGCAAAGCTCCAATATTGGTGCAGATGCCAAGGAAGTGAGTTAGCTTAGAGGACTCAGGAGAGGCAATGCAATCTATTCTGGTCCACAAATGATGCTGTCAAGGGAAAGAACATTTCATTGGAACTGTTGTAGCTTCCCTATTGTTGGTGATTTACCCCAGGGTTTGGGAAATCCACCAGCTTTATTCCTAGAAACTGGGTCACACATGAAGCACCCAACCTCAAACAGAATACTTCAATATACAGCTTACTTGTGGAGGAGATAAATAACCACCTATTTTTACCATCTCCACCAAAATCACTATCAGTGGACTGATGGTAAATTAGAATTGGGTTTTGTATTGAAACATTTAATATCCCACGATCACAACAGTGTCATTTTTTTTGGGGGTGATGAATGTTAGCTCCCAACCTTTTTTTTTAAAGTCAATTCCAAAAGTTAATTAACCCACAATTTTAAAACCTTGGATAAACTTTGCAAAAAAAAATATTATATGATGAAATATTACTTGCATGTTATTGTGTGCCAAAATATTACAGTTAACATTCATATTTTATTTCCATTGAATTTAGTCTCACATCATTCCAGATCATTTTGTATATTACTTAGAATGAGGTCTGCACTAGACCATTCCCAAAGGGAATAAAAGACCTTCCTCAATAGCATAACTAACCTGAGCATCTGAAAAGCAATAGATTATGGCCAGTCAGATTCCTGGCCTAATACAATTGTATTTCAGAAAACCTGTCTGTTCCTTTTCAAATTGAAGTCCATGTACCGAAGCTCATGTGTGATACACACCACCGTTGAATAATACGCACTGTGTTAGTTCATGCATTAAACATACATTTGATTGAGTTACTGGAAATAACTGGTTCCTGGTAAATTATGTCTCAGCACCTGCTAAAAGGTAATTCAGACAAGGCATATTTAAGTCTCTTACACATGCTGAGTTTTGCATCATGCAGATCTAAGGTGAATGCCACTTTCCCAAGGTACTGCTTTTTTTGAATGCCACTGTAGACTTTCACATTTAAAAGCAGATGTTGAATGTGTAATTGATGTATGTGCCTATAACCATAGAATGCAGGAGCTATTTTTAAGTATCTCCCACATGACAGTCTACTGGGGGATATTTTATTTTCTGTCAGATTTTACACAATTCATGGAGACAAAGAGGTTAGGTGGAAGAACATTTATATGAATGCAAGAAATCTCAAGACGAAGCTGTTGTCCTTAATTTTCTCAAATATAATTATTTTTGTTCTGATTTCTGCAACACAAGGGCGTTATTTCCTGGAATTCTCTTCCTAAACTGTTCTTACACAATGTTTGCTGACTCTCTTCCATGGAGATCTCATCCATCAAGATCTTCTGTATACTCAGCTTCTGTGAACCTTTGAAAACTCCTCCTGAACATCTCTTTGGCTCAGCATTCACTTCTATTTTAAGTTGCGAGGTCGAATATAGGGGGATTAAAAAAAAGAGTTCATGGCAAGACGCTTAACAGCATGCCTATACAAAAAGGGTCCAAGTCCATATCTTCCTGAAAGTGGCAAACACAAGTAGATGCAGTGGTAAAGGCAGCATCTAGTATGCTTACTTTCACTGGTCGAGTAACTGAGTATAACAGTCAGGGAATCATGATGCAGCTTCATAGGACTGTAGCAAGGCTGCATTTGGAGTATTGCATGCAGTTCCACTCACTCCATTATAGGAAGGATGTGGAGGCTTTGGAAAGGATGGAGATTGGAGAGATGGTTTACCAGAATGATGCCTGAATTAGGAGGTATTCGCTACAAGAAAAGATTGGGCAGACTTGGATTGTTTTCTCTGGAACATCAGAGGTTGCGAGCAGACCTGGCAGAAGTATATAAAATTATGAGGGATAGGGCAGACAGCCAGAATGTCTCTCCGGGAAAAGGAGGTATGGGCAGGATCCATTGTTGTTGGAAAGAGGCATGCACTGATCAACTGGCCAGATCTGGGGACAGCTAATGCCAACATATCGCATGCAGAGGAAGCCACAGTCTCCTCCCGCTGGACTCCTGAAGTAAATCAGCAATGATGAGCCGTGGAAAAACAGTCACCTATTCACTGCAGTCAATGAGAGGTTATTGAAAATGGGAAAATTTGTCAATGTAATAATCAAAATGTTTTCTCATTGGCATGTGATGGCTTAATAAGCTGGTGGGATCCAGATCCTTCAACTGGTACAGGAGTCTGACCTTGTGGTGTACAACTTGATAAACCACTCTTAATTTCTAAACCATAAGCTAGGGTTGTGTCTGATTCAGCTCTACTCAATTGTGGGCATTGCACTTAATCTATGGAACTGATGCTACAAACTATACTCTGTTACAATGCTGAAAACTATACTCGGCACTGTATCTTTCCCTTTGCTCTAACTATTGTACTTGAGTTTGACTTGATTGCAGTTATGTGTGGTATATCTGATTGAATAATTGGAAAAATAAATCATTTCAGTGTACTTCAGTACACTATGCAATAATATATCTAAACCAATGGATTTTACTGAGATTTTCTATTGCACCTGCTAAAAATACGTTCAGTACTTTTACCACAATTACAAATTCAGTAATTTTATTTCAAATCAGTTGTTATTCTACTTTCCAATCTCCATCTGAGCTGAGAGTTGTGTGCAATGCTCCCCAGTCTGGACCGACGAGACTTTCTCCGTGAGACCGACAAGATGGATTGCAGGACACCCGATGTCTGTACTTCCCATTCTTTATCCTGGTGTTCCTATTCTGCAGGTGTGTGATCAGTTACACGGTCAGCTCCTGACGGGCCACCAAGGCATTGTTTTCCTCGATTACCAGCTATACCGTGTTTCTGTGTTGATACCTTGTCATGCAGGCCCAGGCTGCTCGCTTCTGTAAAAACTTTTGTCCACCATAAATCCAAGGGCCCAGTTTTATCATTGTAAACTATTCCCCTGTGTGTAGTAAGCTGCCCTTCAAACCGAATCGCAGTCTTCTTGAACTGCTATTTTTTACCTTGAGCACTTACTTCCCAGTTTAACCATTTGTATTCTGGAGGATGATTCCATATCAGTAGATCCTCTTGCAGAATGCAGCAGAAATAGGCAATAGATCAGCTGGAGGGGGACAGCCTCTTTATGCACTCATGTTAAAATTATAGACAGATACTGTATATTTGAACCACATGCTGTTGGTATGACCTAGAATCTTTTGAGAACAAAAACTGGTAGTGATGGTGGTCAAAACAACATCAACTAAACTACGAATGACGAATTGATCAAGTTGCTGCAAGGACTTCATGCTTTTTTTTGTGCCAATACTGTGGGTTTTAATTTCTTGATTTTTGTGTTTATTACGTTATGTAGGAATATTGCATTTTGCAGCTGCAAGTGAGAAATTAATTGCTTGGTTTTCGGTTGATATGACAATTAAATGCTCTTGACAATTATAGATTGACCACCCCACCCCCTTCCCCACCAGGTCTTGCTGCATTTGGTTCAAAGGAGGAGGAATAGCTCCGAAAGCTATCATTGGAGAACTCTAAATGAAATGGAATAGTCAATAGACAATAGACGCAGGAGAAGGCCATTCGGCCCTTCGAGTCTGCACCGCCATTCAATGTGATCATGGCTATCATCCACAATCAGTACCCCGTTCCTGCCTTCTCACCATATCCCTTGACTCTGCTTTATTTAAGAGTTCTATCCAACTCTCTCTTGAAAGCAACCTGAGAATTGGCCACCACTGCCTTCTGAGGCAGAGACTTCCACAGATTCACAATTCTCTGGGTGAAAATGTTATTCCTCATCTCCGTTCTAAATGGACTACCCCTAATTCTTAAACTGTGGCCCCTGGTCCTGGACTCCCCCAACATTGAGAACATATTTCCTGCATTTAGCGTGTCCAATCCCTTAATAATCTTATATGTTCCAATAAGATTCCCTCTCATCCTTCTAAATTCCAGAGTATACAAGCCCAGCCGCTCCATTCTATCAACATATGACAGCCCCGTCATCCCGGGAATTAACCTTGTGAACCTATGCTGCACTCCCTCAATAGCAAGAATGTCCTTCCTCAAATCTGGAGATTAAAACTGCTCACAATACTCCAGGTGTGTTCTCACTGGGGCCCTGTACAACTGCAGAAGGACCTATTTGCTCCGATACTCAACTCCTCTTGTTATGAAGGCCAACATGCCATTAGCTTTCTTCACTGCCTTGCTGTATCTGCATGCTTACTTTCAGTGACTGATGAACAAGGACCCCCCAGATCTCATTGTACTACCCCTTTTCCTACCTCAACACCATTCAGATAATAATCTGCCTTCCTGTTTTTGCCACCAAAGTGGATAACCTCACATTAATTGATCCACAATAAAACTGTATCTGCCATGCATCTGCCCACTCACCCAACCTGTCCAAGTCACCCTGCATCCTCATAGCATCCTCCTCACAGTTCACACTGCCACCCAGCTTCGTGTCATCTGCAAATTTGGTAATGTTACTTTTAATCCTTTTATCTAAATGATTAATGTGTATTGTAAATAGCTGCGGTCCCAGCACCGAACCTTGCAACAGGCTGGTAGTCTAGAAACAAGAGAGTCCTTAAGCAAACTGGACTTCAAAAGATCCACATATCTGGTGAGATGCAGCCAAGGGTGATTTCCCTTTTTTTAATCCTTCCTGTTAACATTAGCTCCACAGTATTTTATTTTGGTACATGTAGTACTGAGAGAAAAATTATGCTTTGGGTTAAAATGGAGCTTTCAAGGGCAGTTTCGACCTTTTAATTGAGATCCCACTACAAATTAGCCGATGCTGATTTTCACGCTCCACACATCGTTTTACCCTGTTGCAACAGGGCAGGCTGGAATAAACCAAAAAGTGATTCATTCAAATCAATGAACAGTTTTAAGTTGTGGTCTGCTTTTGACATTTGAACAACAAATCAATTTTAAACTGTTTAAATTTCCAATTTTTGAAACAAAAATACAGTTCGGATTCTGGAATAAATTGAATTTGGAACATTAATCTCTTCTTGTTTTCATCAGAGAGCATTAATTTCATTTTCAAGCACTGTCAATTTTTTTAAACATATGTTCAAATTACCAACATACTTCAGGTCACCAGGCAGAGTTGCACCAAACCGAGATACACTTTCCTTGCAGTTAATAGTACAACCAGGCAACATATGAAAAGCTCTGAGCATTAGAATCAATCAATATCCTAATCATCTGTGTTGTAATAATTTTACCTTGTTTCCATTTTCAATTACAAGGTCTTTAGTTTAGTTTAGAGATACAACACGGAAACAGGCCCTTCACCCACCAAGTCCACGCCGACCAGCAATCTCCGTATACTAATATCATCCTACACACACTAGGGACAATTTCCAATTTTACCAAAGCCAATTAGGTTTCAAGGTCAGTTTATTGTCACATGTACCAATTAGGGTACAGTGAAATTCAAATTACCACACAGCCATACTTTAAAAAAAGACAACAAGACACACAACTACCTAAAAGTTTCCATAAACATTCACCACAGCGAATTCCCCACATTCCTCACTGTCTTCTTCTTCTTCTTGCGTATGGCGTGCCCAGCCTAAAGTTGTACGACAACTTGTTCTATTCGATCTTACTTGATTGTGCATGCCAGGTTGATTGCATTCGTCGAAACAGGGTGGACCACATGAAGGTTGCAATCTCCCACCCCATTCCTCACTGTGATGGAGGGCTATAAAGTCCAATCTTTTTCCTCTTTTAACCTACAAACCTGCATGACTTTGGAGAGTGGGAGGAAACTGATGTCAGAGAAAATCCACACAGGTCACAGGGAGAATGTACAAACTCCTCAAAGAAAGCTGCCATAGTCAAGATCAAACCCGGGTCTCCGACCCTACAAGGCAGCAACTCTGCCACTGCACCACCGTGCCGTCATCTAACATTAACCATATCTGCAAATGTTGCCAGAAAAGAACAGAATAATTAAGACCAGCATTGCTCCACATAGTTCAACATTTGCTACCTTCCAATTCTGTTATTTGGAGATACGTTAACATTTCAACTTGTAATATAGACACTAGACCAATAGGCAAATCGTACACAGAAAAGGGCATGTACAATTCCTACATCATCTCTGGCATAATTCCACCAAGGGTTCCAGCCACATGCCAGACTTTGCTTAATGGTAGCACCCTTGATCCAACTCACAAACTACTCCAGAGACTTGAACGCAAAGGACAGGTGGTTATTGGTGAAATTGTGCTTTGTTGCAGGGTTTGACTTTGGCAATGAATCCTTAAATCAAGGCTTTGACTTCCCTGACAAGGGGAAACGCAAAATTCCATAGTGTTTCTCCAAAACCTGTAAATTTCTCTTGAATACCTTGACCCTATCCGATTAACATCATTCAACAGATTCAGTTGAGTCCTGGCACTTGACTGCATTCAAATTTGGCTCCATGTTGCCATACATTGCAGGTACTTGGGAACCATTTCATTGTCTCTGAAACACCTCTGATCATTATGATGTTTGGCTGAAATGGATTGAAGCAGGGTCTTACTCCATAACTTCAACCTGTTTAATTCAGCTACATTATCAATGATCTGTACTTTGAGTGGATGACTCCATCTGCCATGGTTTTGAACACTTACTTTATCGACATCTCTTTTCAGCTGCCTGCTCTCATGACATAACTTTACATGACATAAATGGATAACACTCGAATTCTTTGATGCAACTATTGGTACACATGAAAAGCTGAGGTCCCACACATTGTGGGAAATACCACTTGTTGCATCTTGAAAACCAGATGCGAACCCTTAATCCCTACTCCGTCTCTAACATTTGTCAGTCCGTGTCACGTTACCACCAAATCTAGCAGTTCTAGTCCTTTCTTTAAAAAAAACTCTTATCATGTCCATGCTATATATATATATACACATTTAAATTATTTCCTCAACACAAATTCATTTCCTCAATGGCATGAAAGCACTGCTGATTAAAAAGTGTTACTGAAAATTCATTTTCCAAGTACCTGTAACACTCCAAGGCATTACTATAATTTGAAAGATTTAATAATGAACAGATTTGCAGAAACATCCAAATGTAAAGGACTGCAAAGAACATTTGGTTTTAAATTTGAATTAGCAGCATGTTGTTCAACTTTATTGAAATGCAAAAATGTAATGTAGTTCCAAGCATGCAAGTTGTAGGCTCCAGGCAAACCATTGTTTTATGAAACATGTCAAAAGTGCATTTCATAATTGTCAGCAGCAAACCGTTAAATTACATTCCCCAAAACATGCTTTATTTGGCTGTAATAATGATTTAGGATAATGAATTTGTTGTCATTGCTGGCAATGTCTTTTCAGCAATTTTTGGTGTGGTTAAGCCAGAAAATGAAGCTTTTTACTTAAGAAACAAATCACACATACTGTGTGGCATTCAATTTCTTTCCATTCTCCAGTAACAGAAGTTCGGATTAGCTTCGATAGGTAATAGACGTGAAGGCAGTAATTACAATTGCATTCCACAACATATTGCCAGATAGTCTCAATGAATTGTCATATGAAGGAAATTATGAACTTTTATCTACACAAAGCCTTATGATGACCTCAAGGCAATCTGAAGTGGTTTGCAAACAACTTTGGGAACGCTGTTGTCAGTGAAAGAGCAATTGCTAAAATCCACTTAAGTCCCACATTCAAAGAGTTCAACAATCAATTATTATGTATTGGTGGTCCCAGGGGATGCAAGAATAAATCAGCCAGGACAATCGGATGAATTTGAATAATGTCATAAGAGGTTTCTTTAAACCTCCACCTGGTTCGGCAGAAATTGCAAGTTAAATTAGGTAATTTGGAAAACTGGGGATTGGGATATTATTCAGAAAAGTAGCCAAAACGACACCTCGAGCCTGTGCCACCATTTAATAGGCTTGTGACCGATCTGATTTTGGTCTCCAGTTTCCTGCCTGTTCCTTCTAACCCTCGATTTCCCTGATGCCCAAAGATCTGTCCATTCCAACCTTGAATAGAATTATTGATTCAACCTCCACAGCTCATTTGTGAAGAGAATTCAAAAGATTCTAAACCCTGATAAACCTGCTCCTATTTAGACCAGGGCCGACTACACATAGAAATTGTGCAACCTGCTAATTATGATAATCAAAAATTAATCGTTTTTGCCTACACCATTTTTGTGACTGGTTAACTCCAGTCTAAGCATATTTGGCTCATCTTTTTACTACCTGCACCTCTTTACGAGGTGATGCCCCGTAGTTGCAACAGATGGAGGAAGAACAAAGGGGGACCATTGAGGATTAAATGGAATATTTGTAACTTTGTTGGCCCTCTATATGTGGCGGCTCTTTGCATGCCTTGTGTCTGCATAACAAAGAATCTCACTGTGACGTGTCAAGTGTAATAATAAAGTATAATTCATGTCGCTTATGATGCAAGTTGCAAGGAGTTCTGGAAGAAGCAAGAGTTCTTTCCAAAGCAGCATCATTGGCCTTGATCACAGTGAAGGAGAGAAAGAGCAATGTTCTTTATCTGTGAAGGACCAGCAAGCTCTTGAGGAACCATCTATGGAGGACATAAAGTATAGATGCAAGGAATGGAATGCGACTCCATAAAAAGTTCAATGGTTTCATCATGCATCTGGCCAATATATACAAATATATTTTCAAAAATATGATGCATCTCCAGTTGCACAATTCACAAACAATCACAGAGCAATGCATGCATTTCCCATCTTTCACCTACCAGTAATTCTAGCAGTGTTGGGATTCAAGATACATTTGCTCCTTCGCAGACTTGCCACCACTCAAAGTCACATCCTACACCTTGCTTGTGTAACTGGCAATCTACCCAGGCGAGATTTCACCATTCATAGTACTGTCACCAGGGGAACATTTTGCAATGGGCAGTAAAACAGGCAAAGGTGCACTGAAGACATAGAGACCATATGCATAGCTGTGTTGAGTTGTCACATGCACCGAGGTACAGTGAAAAGCTTTTATTGCATACTAACTAGTCAGCGAAAAGACAATACATGTTTACAATAGAGCCATCCACAGTGTACCACATTGGAGACCCTCGGACTATCTTTGATTGGACTTTACTGGCTTTATCTTGCACTAGATGTTATTCACGTTATTTCTTTGATGACAAAGGGAATAACGTGAATAACGTTTCGTGCAAGATAAAGCGAGGAAAGCCCGATCAAAGATAGACATAGTCTGAACGTCTCCAATGAGGTAGATAGTAGTTTGGGACTGCTCTTTCGTTGTTGGTAGGATGGTTCAGTTGCCTAACAATAGCTGGGAGGAAACTGTCCCTGAATCTGGAGGTGTGCGTTTTCACACCTCTGGTTGGTTGGTGTTAGGCTGGTATTTGGGATGCATTGAAAAGTGATAATCCTGTGTAAATTGTGTTTTAATTTAAAGTTTTATTTTGTCGTTACAGTCCAACATATGCTGTAATAATTAACAACAGTGGCAAGGCAAGATATTTCCTTTTACAATATAAGCCTCACTGCCCAGTCACCTCTTTAAATTGTCCTCTCTCCCCCTTTTTGGAGCTTGGGAAATGCAATACTGCAGTACAGCATTAAATTAAAGCACTAGGAACCTGACATGAGTGTAGTCAATTGGGAAGAAGGCAGTCCTCATGAATCCTTACAGTTGCATTGTATGTTGCCCTCTTCTAGGAGATGGCAAGGGTGGCATAATGGCGCAGCGGTAGAATCACTGGCTTACAGCGACAGAGACCCGGGTTTGATCTTGACCACGGCTACTGATTGTATGACTTTGTATTCTCTCCCTGTGGGTTTTCCTCGGGGTGGTCCTGTTTCCTCCCACATCCCAAAGACGTACAGGTTAATTGCCTTCTGTAAATTGTCCTCAATTATCCTAATTGTGCAGTATAGTGCTACTGTACAAAGTGATTGCTGGTCGACGCAGACTCGGTGACCGAAGGAGTTAGTTAGATAGAGAGAGTTAGATAGAGCTCTAGGGGCTAGTGGAGTCAAGGGATATGGGGAGAAGGCAGGCACGGGTTATTGATAGGAGACGATCAGCCATGATCACAATGAATGGCGGTGCTGGCTCGAAGGGCCGAATGGCCTCCTCCTGCACCTATTTTCTATGTTTCTATGACCCGTTTCCATACTGTGTCTCTTTCGTCTTAAGTAAAGTCTAAAGTCAAATTCTGAACTCCCAAAGTAGGTTGCACCTGTAATCTTCCCAGTGTAAAAATGTGCTGCGTACTCAGAGAATTTAAATATTTCTTGCTCCCACTTCTGGGAAGATATAGAAACATAAAAATGGATGGTCATGGTGACATTCACAGCTTCAACCCTAATGCTCTGGCCCTGCTTTGTGGCTTTATCTATGGATTTGAGAAGCTCCTTGTTCAACAAGTGTTGCTTCACAAATTACCCTCACACAGGAGCAGTTAGGAATAATGTTCGCATCTTGAGCATGTCCTTCAGAAGCTCTTCACTCATCAATACTTAGCTCTATTCATCAGATTCATTCTCCTGGTCATGCTGTGCTCCTTGTGCAACCAGGACTAAAGCGTTATAATGGAGCTACAACAGAGTGCACATGAAATGAAGACCTGGTGTCTGAAGTAGGGTCTCGACCCGAAATGCCACCCATTCCTTCTCTCCAGAGATGCTGCCTGTCCCGCTGAGTTACTCCAGCTTTTTGTGTCTATCTTCAGTTTAATCCAGCATCTGCAGTTCATTCCTACACACCTGGTAACCACATTCACAGCTGCAGTAAATCACAGAACATATTCATCAAAAGTGGTAGGCTACATTTCAAAAGCAGAACATTTAATCTATACACATGTTAAATCTTCAGATTCTTGTGACAGACTGCTCATTCCAATCAGTCTCATTGTTACACCCAGGCAAAGCCAGAACATATGATGTCCTTGGGATCATAATGAATGCAGACAAGCTGTGAAAACATTGTCCAAGCTAGAGTACTTGTTTAGCCTTCAGGCTTTGCAAATCTGTGATGAAGTCTGGAAACACCAAACGGCAGGTTAATCCATCCAACACCCTGCACCAATTAATTAAGGACAAAGCTGCAAGTAGTTGATCTTGCTAAACAGCACAGATGGCACAGGAGGAGAGAGGGCAGAAGCGCTTGGAGAAAGAGGCTAGTTTCTGCTGTTGAATACTGCATCCTCCGTCTGTGTTGAAGTGCACTGTTGTTGTTTGGCAGTGCAAGTCTCCGTGCAACAATGAAGATCATCTTCTCCCATCGGGCAAAAGGTACAGAAGATTCAGGGACAGCTACTTCTCAGCTGTTATCAGACAACTTAATCATCCTACCACAACTTGAGAGCAACGCCAAGCAACTATCTACCTCATTGGCAACCCTCGGACTACCTTTGTGCAGACATTACAGCTTTACCTTGCACTAAACGTTATTCCCTTATCATGTATCTATACACAGTAAATGGGTCGATTGTAATCATGCATTGTCTTTATGCTGACTGGTTAGCTTTTCACTGTAGATCCGTACACACAAAAATAAAACTAAGCTGAACAGATTCACAATCTGTTGATTCTGCAAGCAAGAGAATCGAGTAGATTCATGACGTTATACAGCACAAAAGCAGGCACTTCAGCCCAACTTGTTCATTCAGCCCAAGGTGCCCATGTAAACTCATACCATTTGCCTGCCTTTCGCCTGTATCCTTCCAAACCTTTTCAATTCCAGTATTTGTCCAAATATATTTTAAATGTTGCCATTGAACCTGCATCCACCACCTGCTCCGGCAGCTCGTTCCACATATGTACCACCCTCTGTGTGGAGAAACGTGCCCCCTCAGATCTATCTATATCACTTTGAACATAACCAGTATTTATTTCCCCTACCCTGAAGTTGGAGTTGAAGTTGAGTTTATTGTCATGCCGAGGTACAGTGAAAAGCTTTTGTTCTTCTTCTTGCGTTTGAGGCAGCAGAGTTTATGGAACGCCCTCCAGGCGCTGTAGCCAGTTCAATGTGCTGTTGTCGAGGGCCGTCAGGTCTATCCCTCCACCAGGGGGGGGGGGGGGGTGGAGGACAGCGCAGTTGAAAATGACGTGCTGCGCTGTTTGCTGGTCTGCTCCACACATGCAAGCTGTTGATGAACGCAGCCCCCAGCGATGCATGTTGGCGTTGAACCGACCGACTCCTGTACGGAGCCAGTTCACGGCGACCCATTCTTTGCGGAGCAGGTCCGAGCCGGGTGGGGCTGTGGCGTTCGGCGCAACAGTGAATTGCGGAGGTCAAAGTTGGGGGAAAGGCAATACATGTTTACAATCAAGCCGTTCAGTGTAAATGATAAAGGGAATAACATTTAGTGCCCAGGGAAAATAATCTGCGACTACCTACCATTTCTATGCCCTTCAATTTTATAAACTTCTGTACAGTTTACTCATGTTCCTTTGCTCCAGGGAAAACAGTCCTAATCTACCCAGCCTGCAAGTAAGAATTTCATTGCTCTAGCTGGGACATTTGACAAGAAAACACTCATGACTCTCCTTATAACTCAAGTTCTCCAGATCAAGCAACATCTTTGTGAATCATGTCTTTGTGAATCTAATGTAATCACATCCTTCCGATAGCATGGCGACTAGAGCACCACACAATATTCTGGCATAAGGAACTGCACATGCTGGTTAACAAAAAAGGTGTTGGAGTAACTCAGTGGATGAGGAAGCAATGTTTTGGTTTGGGACCCTTCCACGGACTCTGTGTGGTCTAACCAATGTTTTATACATCTCTAAAACAACGTCACAACCCTTACGCTCAATGCCACAGCCATTAAAGGCAAGCATACCGTACACTTCACCACTGTGGTGTACCTATATTGCCACTTTGAGGGAACCATGTACCACTAACATGCACCTGTAAACCAAACCCCTCGCAAATTAACAATGACACCACCAAATCAGGGACATTGTTAACTGAATAAAATTGCTTCTTTTGGAACAGTGTTGGATTTTCAGCACAACATCTTTGCCATCACTCCCTGACTAAGGTGTCACCACATCACATGTAGAGGATGAAGGCTCGAGTCTTGATTATCTGCCAATTTCTATCACTCAGCAGGATTATCCCTCAAAGAAGATAGATAAAGGAGGTACCACCACAAAGTTATTATGATACCCTCTGTTTTGAGTCGTTCTGGAACTGTGACTATATTTTGCTTGCTTTAGACTTTAGCGAAAGAATGTGGAAACCAGCCCTTCGGCCCACCGACTGCACGACAGCCAGTGATCACCCCGAACACTAGCACTATTCTACGCACTAGGGACAATTTACAATTTTATATAAGCCAATTAACTTACAAACCTGTACGTCTTTGGAGTGTGTGAGGAAACTGGAGCACCTGGGGAAAATCCACGCGGTCACAGGGAGAACGTACAAACAGCACCTGGGTCTTTGCTGCTGTAAGGCAGCAACTCTACCGCTACACCACCCTAATTGCTGATTTGTTCAAACAAACAAGCTCTCCCAATGAACAGCATTTTTGAAACCCTGTATTTCAGGCCCTCAAGGCATGCTTGGTTTTTATTAACAGTAAAAAAATTTAACAACAAAGAGCCGAGCCTTTGTAAGCTGCAGCTATTCCGGTTGTGGATCATGGCTCTTCTGGGAAATCAACTGTGTCAATGATTGTCATGCTGTTCAACAAGATGTATATGGTGTGTATCATTGCTTGTCTGTCTGAAAATTACATTTATGTCCTGCAATGCTATTTCGTTCTGTTTCAGAAAGGAAAATCAATAACTTATAACATCCTCCATTTTGATATTGAAAACATAACCCTTTTCCATATTAACCATTTTAGATCTGACATTTACAACATTTTCTGCTGTCCTGCTTGATTATGGGATGCTGAAAATCTACATTGTGGAAAGAAAAAGATTTTACCTTCACCTGCTTTTTCTCCCCAAAGTCATATAATTATTCAAATGCTAAAGCACTATTTTAACTAAATTATATTTTCTTGCATCATTTTCAAGTTCATTTTGTTAACACAAGTCTGTATTTTTTTGATGTTGGTTAATTAATGTTAACAGCTGCCAATCTTTGCTTTTGTCAATTTAAGGCAGAATTTAACTAGCAATTAAAAGTGAAGGGCTTAAAAGGCGTTCAAAAAGTCCAGTTAATCTGGACTACTTCTGTTCATGCCTCATGTTCCAGAAAGTTTTTGAAGCCAATTCGGACATGTTATTGTACAGAAGGCTGCATCGGGAACACCGGATGCAATGGATGAGTTTTGAGGAGGTGCACGTGAACCTCTGTCTCACCTGGAAGGATTGATGGAGGAGGTATAGGAACAGGTGTTACATCTCCTGTAGTTGCAGGTGAAATTACCTGGGGAGGGGGCGGTTTGGGTGAGAAGGGATGACTGAACCAAGGAGTTGTGGCAGAAGTGGTCTCTGCCGTAGGCAGATAGGGATTGAGATGGGAAAATGTGACTGGTGGCAGGATCACGGTGGAGGTGATAGAAATATCAGAGGATGATGTACTGGTGGGTGAAAGGTGAAGACTGGGGGATCCCTGTCCTTGTTGTTTGAGTACAGGCCCTACAGTCCATGGTGATTGCACAGACCATGATGCCAGTTTAAACCACACGGTCTTTCTGCCTCCATTCCCCTGCCTGAGAATGTGCCCGAGAACGCTTCTGAACCATTGCTGCCGTATCTGCTACCACTACCTCCCATAGCAGCACATTCCACCTGCAGAGGTTTTCAGTGATGCGAGTGATGTGGGCTGAATCACCTGCAGCTCAACACCAACAAGACTAAGTAGTTAGTGGTGGACTTTAGGAGGAGCGGAACACCCATGTCACCATCAATGGTGTGGATTTGCACTTTACCAGGGAGTACAAATACCTTGGAGTGTGCCTGGATAGTAAACTGGACTGGTCCAGGAACGCTGAGGCCCTGTACAAGAAGGGTTAGAGCTGGCTGTAATTTATAGGAAAGGCTCCGCTCCTCCAACATCTGCAATAAGATGCTGCAGATGTTCTACCTATCGGTGGTAGCCAGTGCCATCTTCTTCATTGCCTTGTGCTGGGGCAAGCAGAGTGAAGGCTGCGGACACCAATAGGATCAACAAACTCATCAAGAAGGCTGGCTCCGTCCTGGGGTGGAGTTGGATTCATGGGAGGTGGTCTTGAAGGGGAGGATGCTCATCAAACTGCAGAGCATCCTGGACAATACAGCTCACCTCCTTTATGACCCACTGGTCAACCTGAGTTCCTTCAGCAACAGACTCCAAGAATCCTGTGGCATTCTGTGACAGGACAGAATGCCACAGAAGACCCTTCTTTCCTGTGGCAATCAACTTTTACAACTCCTCCCCCTTCTGTCATGGAATAGACTGAGAATGACTCTTCTTCTCATTCCCCCCCCCCCCACAAATCTTTGCACATCCCCCAAGCCTTTCCACATTTCACTTTGATTTTATGTTTCATGTATGTTGTGTTTTATGACTGTTGGCAGATCAATTTCCCTCCTGGGATAAATAAAGTTCTATCGTATTGTATCGCATCAACCACACACTGCATTAAAACAATTGTCTTGTAAATCTCCTTTAATCTTCTAGCCTCACTTTAAAGTTATGCTTTCTAGCATTTGACATTTCCACCCTCAGAAAAAGATCTACCCATCTGCAACGCTCATAATTTAAAATACTTCTTCCGGGTTGCCCCTCAGTCTCTGATGCGCCAGAGTAACAGTCCATGTTGTCCAACCACACATTGTAGCTAATATTCTCCGACCCACATAACATCACTTATCCAGCACCTTAAAAAACTCCATATCATTCCCATGATACAGTATCCAGACTTGTACAAAATAATTCACACTTTGCCAAACCAAAGTTTTATGCAGCTGCAGCACAACTTCCCAGTTGTTTTATGATCAGTGCCCTAACTGATAAAGGCAAGTATGCCATATATTTTCTTTACTACCTTATCTACTTGTGTTGCCAATTTCATGGGGTTACTGACACCTCAATATGCCTCGGTACACCAATGTTCCTGCCATTTAAAGTACACTTGACTTTCCAAACAGCTATCACACGTACAACCAAGCCAATTTTGATTCCAAACTGCCAAGTCACCATGGATCTCATGTGCCTTAATCATAATCAATGTACCATGAGGGACCTTGTTGATTGCTATACTGAAGTCCTTGAAGACAACATCCTCCGTCCTATCCTCATCAATCGCCTACTCTAAAAACGAATCAGGTTTGTTAGACATGACAAAAAAAAAAAGTTTTTTAATGGAGAAACAAGGAACTGCAGATACTGGTTTACAAAAACAAAAATGCTGGAATTACTCAGCGGGTCAGGCAGCATCTTTGGAGAACATGGATAGGTGATGTGTCAGGTTGGGACTTTTCTTCAGACCGGTTTTGCAAGACATGGTCCTTCTCCACACATTTCTGCTTTTTCCCCATTTCCCTCGATTCCTTTAACCCCAAGAGATAAATCTAAGAAAAGTTTCAGCCCCATGAACCTTTTCCTATTCTTTGACAGTTCTTAATGGGCCTACGTTGCTTCTGATCACCTTTCCTCCAAAGTTGTAAAAATTATTTGACTTGAGTTTGATGTCCCTTCCTGCAGTTCTTTCTGCTTCCGTCCTTTTGCTGTCCTTTGTACCTTTCCCCGTCACCAGAATTTGGTGAGTTTCCACCTTTTAATATGCCTTTTCTTTTTGGTCATGTTGTCTTTACTTCTTTAACCATGAGTGGCTATTTATTTTATACTGGCGTTGAGGACTTTATCCTTGGGGATACATTAGTTTCTGAATCATTAAAGTTATTTTTAAACTCCTCCAGTCTCTACTTTGGTGTTTCCCAATAGTAGATTTGTCCAATTCACCATAGATTTCCACTCTCTCCCAAGTAAAGAATCTTTCACCAAACAAGCTTAATTAGTACTTGTTGCTTTGTTCAGGCACCACATGGCACAAGATTATAATCACTGTTCACTGTTCAGATGTTATGATCACTGTTGGAGAAATGTGTTTTTGTCTACAAGTGATGAAATCCTTTTCCAGATGCACCCATGATGTTGCTGACAGAAATTCAAAAATAATGACTGTGTTGCCAATGTGTGCGTACTTTTTGCATGAATATTAAAATCACTCCCAGAATATTGTTATTCATATTTACATCAGGTTCATATATCAAGCAAACATTGACCTGTGCATAGTTTTTACTTCAGTGGCTAGTGCTAAAAAGCATGGATATTTGATCTTACAGCAGGCATGCGAGTTCAGCAGAATATTTGTTCTGGACATAATGGAATGGAATACTTTGTCGCATGTGACAAGGCACAGGGAAATTCTTTGCTTGCACACCCAGGGTATGCAAATAGTCACCACATACAGTGCTGACAAAGTTACAAAGGCTCCTCCTTTGTTCTCCTCCCTCCCCTGCTCTGGATAAATGTTCATCATCGTACCCTTATGAGTTTTACAAATCAGAGAAGGGATTTGAAGAGCCGAGCCATACATTGTGCATAATTGGATTGTTACGAGTGAGAGACGTGGTTGATTTAAAAGGCTGTTTGAAGTTGGATCGTTACTGATTTCATCCTTTCACTAGAGTTCAGAATTTAAGAAAAATAATTTAAATAGAAAATAACTGTTATGGCCATTTTATTGTTTATGACACCAGACTCTTATCAAGGTGGATCTCCCATGAATATTCATAAATGCAAAATAAATGCTTGTAGTATTTGCAACTATCAACACGTTGCAATTGCTTTCTTCCAACACTTTCTGACAGTTCTATTCACCATGTACGTACTACGTTAATACTGAAGGCAAGATTTAATGTAAGATGTTTTGTCTGACAACTCCCTTTACAGTTCTGTTTTGTGCTTACTCGGTACATAAACATTCATTGCCTTGTTCAGAAGTCTGCCAAGTATAACCTGCTAAAACATTGTATGGTTGAGACAACTACAGAAAGATTGTTAGTTGTATTGATTGATAACCTGGCTTCTTGTATTTTAATGTGCTGCTTTTTATCCCCCAGTTGTGTCTATCATTCCAACTTGGGGAGAGAATAATGCACCTAACCATTATTACAAATACATTACTGTCTTTCTCTCCGTGATAGAATTACCTGCTGTTCAGGAAAATACCAATTACTGGGATTTCATCCATGATTTGTTGTTTGTATGTGTACTTCAATCCTTCATCAGACCGTTGAAAAGGGATGGCCACAGACATAGGAACTGCATTAGGCCATTCGGTCCATCGAATCTGCTACGCCACCAAATCATGGGTGATCTATTTTTCCTTCTCAACCCCATTCTCCTGCTTTCCACCCGTAATCTTTGATTTCCTTACTAATCAAGAACCTTTCAATCTCCACTTTACAAATACCCAATGATTTGACCTCCACAGCTGTCTGTGGCAATGGATTCCACAGATTCGCTTGCTAACAAAATTCCTCCTCATCCCCACCGTCCAATCTTGGAGTTTTCAACATGGCTTACAATGACATTTACCTCACTGAATATGTACATTCTATAATCTCTTCCAGGATAAGTTCATACCGAACAGAGAACAATGCAGCACAAGAACAGGCCCTTTGGCCCACAATGTCTGTGCCTATTACAATGCCTAGACTCATTTTTATCTTCCTGCACATAATCCATATCCCTCCATATATTTGTGCTTATCCAAAAGTCTCTTAAATGCCAGTATAATTGCAATTTCAAACTTTTCCTATGTCCAGCTTTCCGTTGCCATTAACACACAGGAACGAATGAGTCAAATTACCCAAACGATAAAGAAAACGGATCCTCCAGTCTTTATTTCCAGTTTAATTGATTCTTTATTGCAGTTGTACAAACAAAGACATGATTCATATCAGGTATTCCTTTTTCTCATACACGCTGTAACTTTCCATTCTCTCTCTCTCTCTCTCTCTCTTCCCGTGCCTGATCTAGCCATTCCCTTTCCTGGTATTATATATGCAACGTTCATCTATGTATCAAAAGCCCACCCCCAAGCATACAAAATAATATTGCTAGAAATATCCAGACAAAATAATAATATGCTAACAGTAACGTGCTTAAGCATGAATGGCTCCTGCAGCCACTATCATATCTGCCTCCACCATCACCTCTGGCCACACGTTCCAGACACTCACCACCCTTCCCTCTCGATTTTGGCAGCTCTGTGCTGCAGTTTCCCTGAAATTCAGGAATAGCAATGAAAAGTATTGGTCAATTTTACTCCAAATCTTTAAGAGCATTCATTCTGCATTGAACACAAACCCAGCCACCGAGTGGATGGGGAGATTTCCATTGCACTTTTCCCCACCTAAAAAAATAAATCCATTCGAGGTTTTATTACCTCATCCCCAAGCCATATGGAACAATAGGACACAGCTGGCTCCCTTCACTGGAGCTCAACCCAATTTAAAAGAAAATAAAGTTCATTAGTTTCCTCATAAACATGATTTATGTTTTGATCTCCTCAAGCCCATGCTGTGAGGTTGTAGAAATATTTGGAGCTTAAAGCATTGCACCTTATGGACTCCTCTGCCTATTTCCTCTCATGTACTCTGGACAATAAGCAATATACTATAATCCTAAGTAGCCTAAATTTTATATCTTCAATTTCTCTCCGTGACATCCATATTAAAAGCTCAGCATGACTTCTATCAAAATTGCAGCAGAACCACCTACTATTTTTTTTAAAGTAGCACTTATGTGCAGGATGCAAGTTACAATTGTCAGCACTGAGAATCACCATGGGCATATAAACGTTAATCAGCATTGATGTTCAGGTTGGCATAATATCAGAACCAAACAAATACTAGGAAAAATAATAACAGTTAAGGATAGAATCGCTCAAGAGGTTGGTCACAAATAAACTAAACATTATGCAGGTACAGCTGAATTATAAAAATATTCCATCCAAGAATAGACGGTGAAATTATAAAAATATTTCATCCAAGAATAGACGATTGATTTGTAAGTAATTGGGCAGAAGGAATTTCTGATTCATGGACCAACTAGATGCATTTTTGTTGATTTCAATGACTGAGCAAGAGAGTACTGATTTATGAAGTTGTTGTTTAATGAAAATCTCCATCTGATTAGAACATTCACCTTTCAATTTACATTTGCTCAGAAGACACCGCAAGTGTATTTCTATCAGGCCAGGTTTGTCTTGGTTACAAAGTGGGAGGCTTGATCCTCCTCAGGCTTGGGTTCACAGTCGAGATGGTAGCACTTCTGTTTCTGTAGGGATATTGGGGTCTCTGCGTTCCAGTAACTCCAGCACAAGTAGCTCAGCTCACTCAAAGTACTGACAGCGTACAGTAAAGTTGGCAGTGCTGTCATTACGACGAGGCATAATTTAAGACCCTGTCTGCTTGCAGGAGAGGTTATCAAATTGTACATACAATTATTCCAAAAGAAACAGAGGTGTTATCTATAATGTAAGGCAATTTTTATACTCCAATTAACTAGAGGAAGTGTATTATCACATTGCTCGCTGTTGGATCGTGCGAAGCACATGTTGACCGACTGATTTCCTAACAATAGACAATAGGTGCAGGAGTAGGCCATTCGGCCCTTCAAGCCAGCACCACCATTCAATGTGATCATGGCTGATCATCCCCAATCAGTACCCCGTTCCTGCCTTCTCCCCATATCCCCGGACTCCGCTATCTTTAAGAGCCCTATCTAGCTCTCCTTTGAAAATATCCAGAGAAACGGCCTCCACCTCCATCTGAGGCAGAGAATTCCACAGACTCACAACTGTGAGATAAAGTGTTTCCTCGTCTCCGTTCTAAATGGCTTACCCATTATTCTTAAACTATGGCCCTTGGTTCTGGCCTCTTCCAACGTTGGGAACATGTTTCATAGATACATAGATACATAGAAAATAGGTGCAGGAGTAGGCCATTCGGCCCTTCGAGCCTGCACCGCCATTCAATATAATCATGGCCGATCATCCAACTCAGTATCCCGTACCTGCCTTCTCTCCATACCCCCTGATCCCTTTAGCCACAAGGGCCACATCTAACTCCCTCTTAAATATAGCCAATGAACTGGCCTCAACTACCCTCTGTGGCAGAGAGTTCCAGAGATTCACCACTCTCTGTGTGAAAAAGTTTTTCCTCATCTCGGTCTTAAAGGATTTCCCCCTTATCCTTAAGCTGTGACCCCTTGTTCTGGACTTCCCCAACATCGGGAACAATCATCCTGCATCTAGCCTGTCCAACCCCATAAGAATTTTGTAAGTTTCTATAAGATCCCCTCTCAATCTTCTAAATTCTAGCGAGTACAAGCCGAGTCTATCCAGTCTTTCTTCATATGAAAGTCCTGACATCCCAGGAATCAGTCTGGTGAACCTTCTCTGCACTCCCTCTATGGCTATAATGTCCTTCCTCAGATTTGGAGACCAAAACTGTACGCAATAGTCCAGGTGTGGTCTCACCAAGACCCTGTACAACTGCAGTAGAACCTCCCTGCTCCTATACTCAAATCCTTTTGCTATGAAAGCTAACATACCATTCGCTTTCTTCACTGCCTGCTGCACCTGCATGCCTACTTTCAATGACTGGTGTACCATGACACCCAGGTCTCGCTGCATCACCCCTTTTCCTAATCGGCCACCATTTAGATAATAGTCTGCTTTCCTGTTTTTGCCACCAAAGTGGATAACCTCACATTTATCCACATTATACTGCATCTGCCAAACATTTGCCCACTCACCCAGCCTATCCAAGTCACCTTGCAGTCTCCTAGCATCCTCCTCACAGCTAACACTGCCCCCCAGCTTAGTGTCATCTGCAAACTTGGATATGTTGCCTTCAATTCCCTCATCCAGTTCAATAATATAAATTGTAAATAGCTGGGATCCCAGCACTGAGCCTTGCGGTACCCCACTAGTCACTGCCTGCCATTCTGAAAAGGACCCATTTACTGTTACTCTTTGCTTCCTGTTTGCCAGCCAGTTCTCTATCCACATCAATACTGAACCCCCAATACCATGTGCTTTAAGTTTGTATACTAATCTCTTATGTGGGACCTTGTCGAAAGCCTTTTGAAAGTCCAGATACAACACATCCACTGGTTCTCCCCCATCCACTCTACTAGTTACATCCTCGAAAAATTCTATAAGATTCGTCAGACATGATTTACCTTTCGTAAATCCATGCTGATTTTGTCCAATGATTTCACCATTTTCCAAATGTGCTGCTATCCCATCTTTAATAACTGACTCTAGCAGTTTCCCCACTACCGATGTTAGACTAACTGGTCTGTAATTCCCCGTTTTCTCTCTCCCTCCCTTCTTAAAAAGTGGGGTTACGTTTGCTACCCTCCAATCCTCAGGAACTACTCCAGAATCTAAAGAGTTTTGAAAAATTATCACTAATGCATCCACTATTTCTGGAGCTACTTCCTTAAGTACTCTGGGATGCAGCCTATCTGGCCCTGGTGATTTATCGGCCTTTAATCCATTCAATTTACCCAACACAACTTCCCGACTAACCTGGATTTCACTCAGTTCCTCCATCTCCTTTGACCTGCTATTTCCGGAAGATTATTTATGTCTTCCTTAGTGAAGACGGAACCAAAGTAGTTATTCAATTGGTCCGCCATATCCTTGTTCCCCATGATCAATTCACCTGTTTCTGACTGCAAGGGACCTACATTTGTTTTAACTAATCTCTTTCTCTTCACAAATCTATAAAAACTTTTGCAGTCAGCTTTTATGTTCCCTGCCAGTTTTCTTTCATAATCTATTTTCCCTTTCCTAATTAAGCCCTTTGTCCTCCTCTGCTGGTCTCTGATTTTCACCCAGTCCTCTGGTATGCTGCTTTTTCTGGCTAATTTGTACGCATCTTCTTTTGCTTTGATACTATCCCTGATTTCCCTTGTTATCCATGGATGCACTACCTTCCCTGATTTATTCTTTTGCCAAACTGGGATGAACAATTTTTGTAGTTCATCCATGCAGTCTTTAAATGCCTTCCATTGCATATCCACCGTCAACCCTTTTAGAACTAATTGCCAGTCAATCTTGGCCAATTCACGTCTCATACCCTCAAAGTTACCTTTCTTTAAGTTCAGAACCGTTGTTTCTGAATTAACAATGTCACTCTCCATCCTAATGAAGAACTCAACCATATTATGGTCACTCTTGCCCAAGGGGGCACGCACAACAAGACTGCTAACTAACCCTTCCTCATTACTCAATACCCAGTCTAGAATAGCCTGCTCTCTCATTGGTTCCTCTACATGTTGGTTTAGACAACTATCCCGCATACATTCCAAGAAATCCTCTTCCTCAGCACCCCTGCCAATTTGATTCACCCAATCTATATTTAGATTGAAGTCACCCATTATAACTGTTTTGCCTTTGTTGCACGCATTTCTAATTTCCTGTTTGATGCCATCCCCAACTTCACTACTACTGCTAGGTGGCCTGTACACAACACCCACCAGCGTTTTCTGCCCCTTAGTGTTTCGCAGCTCTACCCATACCGATTCCACATCCTCCAAGCTAATGACCTTCCTTTCCACTGCGTTAATCTCCTCTCTAACCAGCAACGCTACCCCACCTCCTTTTCCTTTCTCTCTATCCCTCCTGAATATTGAATATCCCTGGATGTTCAGCTCCCAGCCTTGGTCACCCTGGAGCCATGTATCCGTGATCCCAACTATATCATAATCATTAATAGCTATCTGCACGTTCAACTCATCCACCTTATTACGAATGCTCCTTGCATTGAGACACAAAGCCTTCAGGCTTGTTTTTACAACGCTCTTACCCCTTTTACAATTATGTTGAAAAGTGGCCCTTTTTGATTTTTGCCCTGGATTTGTCTGCCTGCCACTTTTACTTTTTACCTTGCTACCTATTGCTTCTGCCCGCATTTTACACCCCTCTGTTTCTCTGCTCACCCCATTTAAGAACCCCACCACCTCTTATTCTGTTTATTATTGTTTTCTTCTTTCCCCCCTACATGTTGGGTCTGAGTGCTTCCCTTCTCTGCCTCCTGCCTCACACACTGTCTACTAGCTTTTCTCTATTTGAATCCCTCCCCCCAACCGTTCTAGTTTAAAGTCTCCCCAGTAGCCTTTGCAAATCTCCCCGCCAGGATATCGGTCCCCCTCAGGTTCAAGTGCAACCCATCCTTTTTGTACAGGTCGCACCTTCCACAAAAGAGGTCCCAATGATCCAGAAATTTTAATCCCTGCCCTCTGCACCAGTCCTTCAGCCACGCATTTATCCTCCACCTCGCTCCATTCCTACTCTCACTGTCGCATGGCACAGGCAGTAATCCCGAGATTGTTACCTTTGCTGTCCTTCTCTTTAACTCCCCTCCTAACTCCCTAAATTCTCCTTTCAGGATCACTTCTCTTTTTTTACCTATGTCATTGGTACCTATATGTACCACGACCTCGGGCTCCTCTCCCTCCCCTTTCAGGATATCTTGGACACCTAGCCTCTAGCCTCTAGCGTGTCCAAACCTTTAATAATCTTATATGTTTCAATAAGATACCCTCTCATCCTTCTAAACTCCAGAGTATACAAGCCCAGCCGCTCCACTCTCTCAGCATATGACAGTCCCGCCACCCCGGGAATTAACCTTGTAAACCTACACTGGACTAACAGTAATACAAGGGTATTCTACGATGGAAGTGAAGAGTACGCCATAAAACTATTATATTGTTCCATCATAGCAGCTCTCTCTTCAAATAAAGTTCTCGCGATAGACGCAAAATGCCGGAGCAACTCAGCGGGTTAGGAAGCATCGCTAGATAAAAGGAATAGGTGATGTTTCGTGTTGGAACCCTTATTCAGGTTCTGACCCAAAACGTCACCTACTCTTTTTCTCCAGACATGCTGCCAGACTCGCTGAGTTATTCCAGCCTTATGTCAATCTTCGGTGTAAATCTGCATCTACAGTTCCTTCCTACACAAAGTTCCCATACTGATTCAAGGCGAGTAATACCAAGATTCAAGATTAATTCTGAGCTATGGGGAACTTGTAATTAACCATCTTCTTTGCACTACCCTCAAAATTGAAAGTTACAAACTTAATATTGCAAGCAGAGGGACCCAAACTAATCCATTTGGTTAAAGATGATTAGTTACATGTGGATGTGGGATTCAATATTTGAGCAGTTGCAAATGAAATTGCAAAATGTTCAAAGAACAGTTCCACTTTTGGGTTTGAAGGTCAGTGATGAAGATGACACTGCCCAAGGATACTGTACCTAAGCAATTCCTTGCACAATATCCGGGAACACTGGGATAACTGGCATCCATAAACCACAACATGGTCCTTTGAAAAGGATGTTACTTTAATTTCAGTTAGTCTACCTGAAGCCAGTCATTAAAACACTGCCAAATTTAACGGGTGGTCACTCCCGCCTCGTTACATTATTTGCTGTTGACCATGATCAAATCCTTAACCACGCTTGCTGAAGCCCAACCTTAACCCAAACCTCTGAGGAGGTTAATGGTGAGCAAGTGCCTCCTTATGTCAGCGATATAGAGTCATCTATCTATATAATCTATCTTCTATCTATATAACTAAAAGTCTCATCTTGATCACTTCCTGTCTGCGCTGTATATTGATTTTAGAAAGAATGCTACCATATATCGCTATGATTTTTAGCCATCTTACACAGTCCTCCTCCGCTGAGGCAGCCCCGAGGATTTTTCCAATCGATGAAAAATAATAAAACGTTATGAGTGTTTAAAAAAATCTTGAGATCAGCTGACAGGTCCTCTCGCCTGTCAATCACCACGATGAAGGTAATGCCCCTTCCGGGGGGGGGGGGGGCAGGACTATAAAACCCCAGATGCCTGGACGCGAGTCAGTCACCATATTTCAATCATGAGGGAGAGTCCACAACTGTGATTTTAAGCTGCGAATCAACTGAACTGTGAGTCTGCAATATACTTGCAATAAATGATTTGTTAGCCCTTAATGACAATGTAATGAGTTGTTTGGGAATTTGGTGGCCTGCACTCTGCTTGAAATGCTACAAAACTGAATGCGGTGGCCTGCACCAAAGATCCCATAGCAAGCAAGAAAGTGCACTCGATGAAAAAGACGTAGTACGGTCATGGGTAATCTTCGGCCCCATTTCCGTAACCGGCTTCCATCTCCGCCATCTTCCTGCATCTAGCCTGTCCAACCCCTTAAGAATTTTGTAAGTTTCTATAAGGTCCCCCCTCAATCTTCTAAATTCTAGCGAGTACAAGCCGAGTCTACCCAGTCTTTCTTCATATGAAAGTCCTGACATCCCAGGAATCAGTCTGGTGAACCTTCTCTGTACTCCCTCTATGGCAAGAATGTCTTTCCTCAGATTAGGAGACCAAAACTGCACGCAATACACCAGGTGTGGTCTCACCAAGACCCTGCACAACTGCAGTAGAACCTCCCTGCTCCTATACTCAAATCATTTTGCTATGAATGCTAACATAAGTCATAAGTCATGAATGCTAACATAAGGATATACAAAGTCGGGTCGGGTTTACTGAAATGGCCGACGAAAAGGCTGACGTTCCGCACCATTGCGTACTACACGTCAGCCCATTGATTTTAGCAGGAGTGCACTATCTTGCTTGCTATAGGATCTTTGTCCTGCAATCTGAAATGCTACGAAACTGAATTTGGTGGCCTGCACTCTGCTTGAAATGAAATTTCAAGGAATAGCTGTGAGTGAACTGCCAGCCCACCAGCCCTGAGTGACTGATCTGCCAGCCCACCAGGCCAGAGTGACTTATCTGCCAGCCCACCAGGCCCGAGTGACTGATCTTCCAGCCCACCAGGCCCGAGTGACTGAGCTGCCAGCCTAAGAATCCGTTCGGCCCACAATGTCCATACTAGCCCTCTGGAAACCAGTCCCTTCGGCCCACAACTCATACTAATGCTCCAGAAAACGCCCCCCACCCCCCCCCCCCCCCCACACTGGCCACCAATATTGGAATTGGTGGAGAGGTGGAATATTGCGTTGGGGGACCAGCCCTCCCGTGTGAACATGGGACCCAACGGTTCCCATTTAGTCAAGTAAGAGTGATACAATATGGAAACAGGCCCTTCGGCCCAACTTGCCCACATGTCCCTGCCACACTAGTCCCACCTGCCCACATTTGGCCCATATCCTTCCAAACCTGTCCTATCCATATGCCGGTCTAATTCTTTCTTAAATGTTGGGATAGACCCTACCTCAACTACCTCCTCTGGCAGCTTGTTCCATACACCTACCACCCTTTGTGTAGAAAAAGTTACCCCTCCTTGTTTGCTTTGCTGCTGACTGGGACTAAACAAGTTGGTTGGATTGAATGTGTCCCGTCTTTGCGTGCAGGATTTTCAGAAGCAACTTTCCCATTTTATCAAGTTAGATTCCAGAGAACTAAGGAGGACCACAAATGGAATGCGTTAAAAATGGAATACTTTGTAACCTTGTCGGCACCAGTTATTTAGGAACTCTTTGCATACCTTAGGTATGCAAAACAAAGAATATCACGGAGACTTGTCACATGACAATAAAGTATATTTAATTCATATCTCTCTCTCTAAACCTTTCCTATCCATGTACCTGTCCAACTGCTTATTAAATGTTGTTTTAGTAGCCAAAATGATAAGCCTGGAGCACACATTTAAAACTGCAGCTAGAATGGGTGCTGAAGACCAGAGCATTTGCTGTATGCAGTGCACTCTTGTCTTCATATGGAGCAAATCAGATTGGCTGACTGTTGGAAATCTCAGAAGCTGGTCGGCATGGATCAAGGATCATCAGATATTGTAAAATCTTCACATTACAGAGAATGAAAATGTCCACAATATCTTTTCCATCAGTTAAATGTTCTTTTTCATTGTGAAATAGAAAACCGGTCCAAAAGAAGGTTTTTAATAACATTTCTTCAAACTCAAAAGGCAAATACAATGTCCTGGCCACATATTAACCCAAACATTTTGCAGGTATTACCTCAACCTTGACGACTTGTCCTGCTGTATTTAAGAGATAATAAATGAGGAAGAATACAGCTGCTAACTCAGCTGCTGCCCTATAGGCATGACAAGAGTTTCATTCTTCATCTATTTTTGTCTCATTTCAAACCATTTGGCATTTCACCTTAATTTATTTGTCTTTTCTTTAATAGGCTATTAAATGCCTAACTTCTCCTTGGCTACTCTACTGAGCAGTAGCAGGAATGTACAAAAGGGAGAGATATTAGCAAAAGCATTTCATTGCATGTAAAATTCTTTGTGTAACAAATATGTCACTGTTCACCGGTCTCATCATTTAAACGCAATTATAAATGGAGAAGGAAGGTTTTCCCCAAGTAAGATAGTCACTAGGAAAAATAAAAGGCAAACAATTAAAAGGCGATTTCACAATAATCTAATATAGAAAAGAATGGAGCAAATATAGTTCGGAATGGTCAAGTAGCAACCATATTAACAGTACGTGAAAACAGTAGGACGCACAATGGTGCAATGGTAGAGTTGTTGCCAGAGACCCGGGTTCAATCCTGAATACTGGTACTGCCTGTACGGTTAGTGAGAATTTCACTCATGAGGTGATATTTGCAACATTCCCCATGCACTCATCATGGCTCCAATATCTGTATTCCTTTAAACTCACTCATATCTGTTGGTCACACTCCTTGGAAACTTACCAGATGCACTGAATTGTTATCATATTAACTTTGTTTAACAGGTGCATTAAATGTGCACTTAATTACAAGACAGCTTCTGATGGTGCAGGAAATGGGCTGATCCAGCAGCACGGCAGTCCTGAGAGAACAGGATTAGTGGAGTTTTACTGTAGCCCTGTGGTATAATCACCAGTGCGTGTACATGGCAGCTGCAGTCTGCTGTTGGATGTACATTGAATCCTTTGACAAGGGTATCAAGCAAGGAAGCTGTACCCCTAGAGCTAACGTAGCTCTTTGCTATGCCCGGATTAGCAAGATGAATTCTATAGATTCCAAACAAGCCATGAAGTGGTCAGGAGGTGAACCACTCATTGAGCATGCCCAGTGCTGGACTCAAAGCAGCAGAAACTGTAATGCTTAAGAAAGAACTGCAGATGCTGGAAAAATTGAAGGTAGCAAAAAAATCTGGAGAAACTCAGCGGGTGAGGCAGCATCTATGGAGCGAATGAATAAGCAACGTTTCTGGTCGAGACTTCTTCAGACTGATGTCGGGGGGAGGGGGGGGGGGGGGGGAGAAAGAAAGGAAGAGGCGGATGCAGTAGGCTGTGGGGGAGCTGGGAATGAGGGAGAAAGCAAGGACTACCTGAAATTGGAGAAGTCTGTTCATACCGCTGGGGTGTAAACTACCCAGGCGAAATATGAGGTGCTGTTCTTCCAATTTGCGGTGGGACCCACTCTGGCCACGGAGGAGGCCCAGGACAGAAAGGTCAGATTTGGAATGGGAGGGGGAGTTGAAGTGCTGAGCCACCGGTTGGTTATTGCGAACTGAGCGGAGGTGTTAGGCGAAGCGATCGCCAAGCCTGCACTTGGTCTCACCGATGTAGAGCTGTTGACACCTGGAAGAGCAGATGCAATAGATGAGGTTGGAGGAGGTGCAGGTGAACCTCTGTCTCACCTGGAAAGACTGCTTGGATCCTTGGATGGAGTCGAGGGGGGTGGTAAAGCGACAAGTGTAGCATTTCCTGCGGTTGCAAGGGAAAGTACCAGGAGAGGGGGTGGTTTGAGTGGGAAGAGACAAATTGACCAGGGAGTTAAGGAGGGAACGGTCTGTGCAGAAAGCAGAAAGGGGAGGAGATGGGAAGATGTGGCCAGTGGTGGGATCCTGTTGGAGGTGGCGAAAATGTCAGAGGATATGTTATATGCGACGGCTGGTAGGGTGGAAGGTGAGGACAAGGGGGACTCTGTCCTTGTTACGAGTAGGGGGATGGGAAGTGAGAGCAGAGCTGCGGGATACAGAGGAGACCCTGATGAGAGCCTCATCAATAGTCGAAGAGGGAAACCCCGTTCCCTAAAGAATGAGGACATCTCCGATGCCTTGGTTTGGAACACCTCATCCTGGGTGCAGATGCAGAATAGATGGAGGAAATGGGAGTGGGGGGGGAGATAGAGTCCTTACAGGAAGCAGAGTGGGAAGAAGTGTAGTCCAGATAGCCATGGGAGTCATTGGGTTTGTAGGTGGAGTCGGGCAGTAGTCTGTTACCTGCGATGGAGATGGTGAGGTATAGAAATGGTAGGGAGATGTTGGAAATGGTCCAGGTGAATTTGAGTGCTGGATGGAAGTTAGTGGTGAATGTCATGCAATCATTTCACTCGTTGGCAAAATATCAATCTTGAACTGCATATGTATAACAAGCATTTTCCCAATTCCAAAATATCCAGTTAATGAGGACCTTTTAAAATATCTTAGGAAGGGTCTCAATCTGAAACATTATATTTCTATGTTCTCCAGAGATATTGCCTGACCTGCCGAGTTAAGGGCCTGTCCCACTTTCACGGCCTAATTCACAACCTTTTTACTCATGGACATTTTTCATCAGGCTAGAAAAACGCCCCGACCTACTTGATGGCATGAGTACCTACAACTAGAATCACGACCTGCCTACAACCTCGTGACGACCATGCTGCGAGTACAAGTCAAGGCCAAACTCAGCAGAGGTCGTGAAAGTGGGACAGGCCCTTTGCTCCAGCACTTTGTGCATTAACTAGCATCTCTAATTCTTTGTTTCTACCTTTACAAATGGACTGTCCCACCCTCTTCATACAGCTGCATTTCAAAAAGGGAGGAATGTTTTTTACTTTCAAACTAATTAAGGTCACATCCATTATACAGTTATCTTTCATGGTTTTCTTCTGGTTGGATGGGAACGCAACCAATGTTTTATGACCACCTACTTTATTAAACCAATTGCCTAATAGAAATGAGGCTCCACTCTCATTGATACTAGACTGCTACATCCCATCATTGCCTTTTCCTGAGCCACAGCTTTGCTGTTAACAACCTTTGATGCATGCTTTATAGCAGCGCATTGGCTTTTTTATTATTGCAGCTATCTCCTGCCCTTCCACTAACCCCTGCAGTGATGAAAAGACTGCACTTTAAGCCGCTGGATGTTATCAGTATCAACAAGAGGAATAAAAAAAAGCAGGCTTTTTGAGAACATAAATTAAATCAAATGCTGTCTAAATTTCTGTTTACTCTGTTAGAAATGAGTCATGTTTAAAAAATTCTTTCACTCCTTAGAATGGATTTTTTGCATACAATGTTCCCCCTGAGCTAATGCTTCCTCTACATTTTCTCTTAAATTGTTTTAAAAAATAAAAATAAAACTGCATACTATTGCAGTGAAGGAAGTCAGGACAAATACCTGTGCTACTAGCTAGAATGTCGATACTGTTCTGATCCCAAGGCATTTTGCGGTATCCAACATAGCCTTGAACTGTTTAAACCACATTTTGACTGCAGACCAACTCTCTGACACCGAAATGTCAGTGTATTACAATAAATTTTCCAAACACTAAAAAAGATGCAGATTTCAATTAGCTGCTCCTACCGCCCAGGGGTAATTAATTGCAATGAAAAGCAAAAAATTAAAGATGCAGGAAATTAGTAATAAAATGAGAACATAGAAACATAGAAACATAGAAAGTAGGTGCGAGAGTAGACCACCAGGCCCATCGAGCCCGCACCGCCATTCGCTCATGGCTGAACACTAAACAGACACCCTTACCCACAAACAGTAGACACAAGACACAGAACACAAGACACTACCCTCCCCTTTATACCGCTATCACCCCTCTCCACCCCAAGAACCGCGTGATCTCCTGGGGGAGGCAAAAAAACGGATAAAAACCCAGGTCCAATTCGGGAAAAAAATCCGGGAAATTCCTCTCCGACCCCAATCCAGGCGATCGACACTTGTCCAGGAGATCACTCAGGTCTTACTATACTAACCATACCTAGGTCCATATCCCTGCCTTCTCCCCGTAGCCCCTTATCCCCTTGGCAGCTAAAAAACCATCTATTTTAGACTTAAATATATTTAATGTTTCTGCTTCCACTGCTCCCTGGGGCAGTGAATTCCATAAATTAACCACCCTCTGGGTGAAGAAGTTCTTCCTCATCTCAGTTTTAAAAGAGCCCCCCCTTATTCTACAACTATGTCCCCTAGTTCTAGTTTCCCCGATCATTGGGAACATCCTCGGTGCATCCACCCGATCAAGGCCCCTCACGATCTTATATGTTTCAATGAGATCGCCTCTCATTCTTCTAAACTCCAAAGAGTAGAGTTCCAGCCTACTTAACCTTTCCTCACATGTCAATCCCCTCATTGCAGGAATTAATCTTGTAAACCTTCGCTGCACTGCCTCCAGGGCCAGTACATCCTTTCTTAAGTATGGACCCCAGAACTGTACACAGTATTCCAAATGTGGTCTCACTAATACTGTGTACAGCTGCAGCAAGACCTCCGTGTTTTTATACTCAATCCCCCTAGCAATAAAGGCCAAAACTCCATTGGCCTTCCTGATTGCTTGCTGCACATGCTGGTGATACTCAGCAGGTCAGGCAAAGCAAATAGAGAGAGAAGCAGAATTGATGTTTGGATCAATGACCTTCCATCACAATTGGGTAAGGTGAGAAAATAAGGTACTTGAAGTAGCAGGAGAACAAAAGAGATTGTCTGTGATAGATTGAAGACCAAGATTGTCCAGTACTTAAAAAAAAAAGAGCTGGAGTAACTCATGGGTCAGGCAGCATCTCTGGATAAGATGGATAGGTGACCTTTCGGGTTGGTACCCTTGTTCAGACTCCAGAGGTTAGAGAAGGTGCACTGAGGCCATCTCACCTGAATGGACAGCTGGGATCTGAAGAAAGGTCCTGTCCCAAAACACCACCTAGCCATGTTCTACAGAGATGTTGCCTGACACGCTGAGCTAATCCAGCACTGCGTCCCCTTTTGTGTAAGTCAACATCTGCAGATCCTCATTTCTACAAGATTGGCCAGGCATTTCTTCAACGGGCACCAATTGTCTTATTTTTGTGGTTGATTGAAGGACATTCTTTTCTGAACACTGGCTTCCAAATCAACTTTGAAAATACATTCAGAGGCTCAAACCGTTGATGGCAGATCAAACCTTCTATTGCCCATCCCCAAAAATCAAGAGGGCATAAGTTTAATATAACTGAAGGTATGTTTTGAAAGAAACATCAGTAGTTGACATTGCAAAGGCGCTGCCAAAGGAGGTGGTGAAATTATATATAATAAATTACTAATCATATATAAATGACTAAATTAAGACCATTTAAATAGAAAAGGCATTGAAAGATATTGTCCCAATGTGGGCTAATGGAATTAGCGTACATTATTGCATGTTTGGGGAAGTGGGTTGCGAAAGGCCCATTTAGGTGTTGTACGACGCTATGAAAGACTTGCTCTCCTTACCAGCTTTGTTTTTAAACAATCCATTGTCTTTGTGCTCATTATAGTCCATTTACAGTTTTTTTAAATTTATTTAATAGCGGGATGAAACTCTAATCGAGGCATCACATTTACAAGGGTAACTAGGGTTATATAGCAAGATATCTATTCCCTTTATCACTGGTATCCAAAACAAGCATAGAAGATTGAAAGGATATTTGGGGAAGATTTTATTTTGTTTGAATCTGGAAAAATAAGTGATGACAGAGGACACATCTATTATAGAGTTATCTACACATGTGCGAGGGTCAGAGGTTATGGGGAGAAGGCAGGAGAATGGGGTTCGGAGGGAGAAATAGATCAGCCATGATTGAATGGTGGAGCATTGATGGGCTGATTGGCCTAATTCTACTCCTATTCCTTATGACCTTACTCAATATAATCACTTCCATACTGTTGGATTGTCTTAACTTGCACACAGTGATTAGGATCCAAAGACATTTATTAGCAATACAGCATAGGTAACCACATCTTAACATACAGCTCATGTCTGGGAGGGCAAGGGAAACGGGCTTTCTATTAAACCAGTGGGCGGAGCTACTGTGTGACTCATAGCATGAGGAACATTGAGCTACATTCTCCCCCTTAAAGAATTAAATGTAAATACAAAAGTACTGACTAAATAAGGCATGCATAGGAAAAGACAATAAGCTGGAGGGGAGTCAAACGTAGCCCGGGTACTTTACGGTGGGCTTGCAAACACGACCAGCACGTGTGCGACATAAACCATTTCCATTCTTCGCCACCAGGGACCGAGTCGGTGGTATAATTGGTGGTGTAGTTTGAAACGGCATTCCCGGTGACGAAACAGGGGACTTTGGTACAGGCGGAGGAGGCGTCGCCATTGGCAAAGTAACTGTTTCAGAAGCAGGTTGTTGTGCTGGTACAGGCTGGCTGATGCCGTTGGACTTGGACGGAAGTACACTGTTACGGTCAGGATAATACGGAGGTGGAGCTGCCTCATTCACAGGCAGGATATGTTGCCTGTTACGTCTGTTGGTGTCACCATCAGCACTGACCAAATATGAGCGTGGCTCAGAGGCAGTTGCAGAAATCACACCGACATGGTCATGACCTTTGTCGGTTTGCAAACGAACCACCTGCCCCTCGGTTAATGGTGGCAGTGATCTGCTTGTTTTGTCATACCACTGTTTTTGAATGTCACGCTTTTGTTGCAGCTTGGACTGGACTTCCGATAGTGGGACCACCTGCGGGCTTAATGGCTGATCAACTACAGGCACTGTGGCTCGAGTCTGCCTTGACAATAAACGTTGAGCAGGTGAACCCAAGATGGGGTCATGGGAGATGTTGCGCAGGTTGAGCAGGTCCACATCAGAATTAGCTCTGTGGGATCGTTCCATTAATTGTTTGGCACTCTTGACAGCCCGTTCAGCCAGTCCATTCAACTGAGGATATTCAGGGCTGCTGGTGATGTGGCGAAAACCCCAGCGTGCAGCAAACTCTTTGAAGTGCTGGCTGGTAAATCGACTGCCGTTATCAGATAGCAGTTGACAAGGAGCTCCGTGGTCTGCAAAGTGGCGAGCGGGTTTTAGGACTACCCCATGAGAAGTGGGGCTACTAAGAAGATCGATGTTAAACCAGCCGGAATACGAGTCGACAAGAACCAGGTACTGCTTGCCATGCCATTCAAATATGTCAGTTGCCACTGAAGGCAAGGGAAAAGGGCTTTCTATTAAACCAGTGGGCGGAGCTACTGTGTGACTCAGCATGAGTAACATTGATCTACATTCTCCCCCTTAAAGAATTAAATGTAAATACAAAAGTACTGACTAAATATGGCATGCATAGGAAAAGACAATAAGCTGGAGGAGAGTCAAACGTAGCCCGGGTACTTTACGGTGGGCTTGCAAACACGATCAGCACGTGTGCGACATAAACCATTTCCAAGCGGTTACACAATGCACAAGATGCCACATTCTCGAGAATGTATTCCGCCATACCAGGTAAGTAAAACATGATTTTAGCTCGTAGGACAGTGGCTTCAGTGCCTGGGTGCCCTGCATGGACAGCATTAAAATACTTGCTGTATAACAAAGCAGGGACTACAGCCTTGTGATCTTTTACGATAATTCCATCTTGTAGTACTAGCTCATCACGGACGGCAAAGAAGGGCGCAACTGGCAGCGTTTTTCAGCAGTCTCCAGAGTTAGGACAGTATCGCGCAGTAGCTCATCGCATAATTTATCATTGCGAATACCACAGACCAGACGGTCACAAACTAGGCCGTCACATAAATCGCCAAAGGCACATTTACTGGCAATTTGTTTCAAAGCACTAACGTATGATTCAACAGGTTCGCCAAGTCTCTGGCCTCGCAAAAAAAATGTCTCACCATTCCGAGGTTAGTACGCAACTCGCATAACTGTCGGAATTTGCGTAGCAGGCAGTCGGGGTCCTAGATGGATTTAGCGGGAGCAATCTGGACACCAGCCAGATCAAATCTAGCTGGTTCATAATGAAATCTTCCAGCACACCGAGCAACTTCCGTGCCCGCTAGGTTGAGGAGAATAGAGGCACGAACACCTGGAGCAGCAGCCGGGTGAGACTCGTCTAAATAAATGGTGACATCTTCTTCTACTATGCACCAACGTTTGGCAAGGTATTCATCAATCACCAAAGTTTCTGGTTTTCTGAGAACAGAAGTCATAGTAAAACATATTCTGGACAAAAAAACCCTAAAATAAATGCAATAGAATTAAGCAAGGAGTGAGTCCGAGTTGTCTGACACAATGTTGGATTGTCTTAACTCACACACAGTGATTAGGATCCAAATACTTTTATTAGCAATACAGCATAGGTAACTTCATCTTTGTAGATTGATTCACATGCATCATCAAATCTTATATGCTTTGAAGTGATTTACAATCTTAACATACAGCTCAAGACTGGGAGGGAAAGAGAATTTCTATTAAACCAGTTGGCAGAGCCACAGTGTGACTCATAGCATGGCAGAAGAGTTGAATAGGTACTTCAGATCTGTCTTCACTAAGGAAGACACAAACTGGAGGACAGAGGATCTAAGGGGGTAGAGGAACTGAAAGAAATTTTCATTAGGCAAGAAATAGTATTGGGTAGGCTAATGGGACTGAAGGATGATAAATCCCCTGGGCCTGATGGTCTGCATCCCAGGGTCCTCAAGGAGGTGGCTCTAGAAATAGTGGACGCATTGGTGATCATTTTCCAATGTTCAATAGATTCAGGATCAGTTCCTGTGGATTGGAGGATAGCTAATTTTTCCCACTTTTCAAGAAAGGAGCGAGAGAGAAAACAGAGAATTATAGACTAGTTAGCCTGACTTGGGTGGTGGGAAAGATGCTGGAGTCAATTATTAAAGATGCAATAATGGGGCATTTGGATAGTAGCAAAAGGATTAGTCCAAGTCAACATGGATTTATGAAAGGGAAATCATGCTTAACTAATCTTCTGGAATTTTTTGAGGATGTGACAAGCAAAATGGATGAAGGGGAGCCAGTGGATGTAGTGTATCTAGACTTTCAGAAAGCCTTTGATAAGGTCCCGCACGGGAGACTGGTGACTAAAATTAGAGCACATGGTATTGGGGGTAGGGTGTTGACATGGATAGAAAATTAGTTGGCAGACCTAAAGCAAAGAGTAGGAGTGAACGGATCCTTTTCAGAATGGCAGGCAGTGGCGAGTGGAGTGCCGCAAGGCTCGGTGTTGGGGCCACAACTGTTTACCATATATATTAATGATTTGGAAGAGGGAATTAGGAGCAACACTAGCATGTTCGTGGATGACACAAAGCTGGGTGGCAGTGTGAACTGTGAAGAGGATGTTAGGAGGTTGCAGGGTGACCTGGACAGGTTGAGTGAGTGGGCAGATGCATGGCAGATGTAGTATAATATATGTATATATAATATAAATGTGAGGTTATCCACTTTGGCAACAAAAACAAGGGGGCAGATTATTATCTCAATGGGGTTAGGTTAGGTAAGGGGGAGATGCAGCGAGATCTGGGTGTTCTTGTACACCGGTCACTTAAAGTTGGCGTGCAGGTACAGCAGGCAGTGAAGAAAGCTAATGGAATGTTGGTCTTCATAACAAGAGGTTTCAGTATAGGGGTAAAGAGGTTCTTCTGCAGTTGTATAGGGCTCTGGTGAGACCACATCTGGAGTATTGTGTACAGTTTTGGTCTCCTAGTTTGAGGAAGGACATCCTTGTGATTGAGGTAGTGCAGCGTAAGTTCACGAGATTGATCCCTGGGATGGTGGGACTGTCATATGAGGAAAGATTGAAAAGACTAGGCTTGTATTCACTGGAGTTTAGAAGGATGAGGGGGATCTTATAGAAACATAAAATTATAAAAGGACTGGACAAGCTAGATACAGGAAAAATGTTCCCAATGTTGGGCGAGGCCAGAACCAGGGGCCACAGTCTTGGAATAAAGGGGAGGACATTTAAGACTGAGGTGAGAAATAACTTTTTCACCCAGAGAGTTGTGAATTTGTGGAATTCCCTGCCACAGAGGGCAGTGGAGGCCAAATCACTGGATGGATTTAAGAGAGAGTTAGATAGAGCTCTAGGGGCTAGTGGAGTCAAGGGATATGGGGAGAAGGCAGGCATGGGTTATTGATAGGGGACGATCAGCCATGATCACAATGAATGGCGGTGCTGGCTCGAAGGGCCGAATGGTCTCCTCCTGCACCTGTTTTCTATGTTTCTATGAGTGACACTGATCTATGCTTACCCACTTAACTTTGACTTCCCATATCACTTGATATCAAGAGCATAGATAAATGTACCCATGCAAAACAGATATGGGCCCCATTGGAACCCCCCACCCGCCTAATCTATGCAACAATATTGTGTGGAAAAGCTTTGTGGAATTAACTCGTGACCAACTCAATGGCCTCTGATCTGCTATTCTAGCAACAATGCAGGTCGCCTCTCCATTTATACGCATGCCCACAAGTGACTTCTCAGGTGTTACTGTCGGGGAATTTGGTATTTCATTTAAAAACATGGTAGACTCATCTGCCTTTAAAACAAATTGATGGAGATGAATTTGTCATCATGAATCTACCAAGTAAAATGTTCACTCTTTCAATGCAACATTTTTGGCAGAACATCGCAAAGCACTGGCTTTATTAATAGAGGGTTATACATTAATGAATGAGCCAAGGTTGTTACATTGAGAGCCTTTTCCTATAAGGATGTCTGGGAGTCTTGGCTGATGTCGGACAACCTTGATTATCATTCTTTGCAATTCACATCACATCAGCCACTAGAGAGACTTCTTTCTACATATTGATATTTAACGGGGACTAACTGGAGCTATGTTCAGCCGAAGGCTCCATGGGGTTTGTGGGCAGGCTCCAGCAATGACCGACCACAGGAAAATGTGTGCAACTTACTTAAACTCCATGCTGGCGGCACAGCCGGAGAGCTGCAGCCATACATCACCAGAAACCCAGGTTCGATCCAGACTACAGGTGCTGTCTGTATGATGTTTGTACATTCTTCCCACGAGTTTTCTCCCACACTCCAAAGATACCCAGGTTTGTAGGTTAATTGGCTTCTGCAAATGGTACCATCTGACACACCCTAGTGTGTTGGATAGTGCTACTATACTGGGATTGCTGGTCAGCGCAGACTCAGTGGGCCAAAGGTTGTTTCTGTGCTGTATCTCTAAACTAAACTCAGTTTCCACTTTGGATTCTGTAATTTGACTGTATATTACTGCCCACCACCCACTTTTGATCCAGAATGAATGAAGATCCAAAAATTTAAGATGTTTGATCACAAAGTCAACAAGACAGAGTCAACTCCGGGCATGACTGACATCTTTGCCCTTTGTCAAACTTTCACTTTCCTAAACTTGCAAAGATTTATTACTGCACTGGATTTACACAGAGCTGTCAAGTCCAAATCAAAAGCAAAAAAAGTGCTGGAGGAACTCAGCAGGTGAGAAAGTACCTGTGGAGGGAACGTACAGACATTGTTTAAGGTCAGGATCGTGCTTCAAACAGGATGAAGGTCACAACCTGAAATGGCATCGGTCCATTCCCTCCACAGATGCTGCATCCTCAAGCTGTGCTCCTCAAGCACTTTATTTTTTTGCACAAGATTCCTACATTTGCAATTCCTCATGTCACGATCAAATCTCAATCTTCTCCTTTCTCCTTCACCCAAAGTACACTCCCCAGAACGTCACTTCATATTTAGTTTATTGTCACAACTACCGAAGTACAGTGAAAGGTTTTTTGTTGCATACTATCCAGTCAGCGGAAAGACTAAACATGATTACAATCAAGCTGTCCACCCTGTACAGATACAGGAAATAGTTTAGTGTAAGATAAAGTCCAATTAAAGATAGTCAGACAGATTTACTCAGCATAAGCCTGATATTTGTGCAGAAATTGTGTTTGCTTGGGACTTGTTGTCTGTTCCCTTGCTACAAATACAATCAAATACAGGCCATCCAACTTCCTTTCCTAGGTTTGATGTTGGGTGATATAGTTAAAAGTTTGATCAACCAGCTTTCCATTCTGAAATCATAACCCTTTTCCTAAACTACACTTGACTCTCCAGACTTTCCACACACACAGACCAATTCCCCCTACCCTTTAAAAGATTTAGTGAGCAAGCCATCTTCTCAAGATGGCCACAATATTCTCAATATTTGTCCCCCTTACAGCCAGTTAAGACAACAAATCCACCTTCAGTCAAACAAAATTCTTTATGAAAATTTCACTGATAAACTCTGTTCACATGCTTTCATTTTGAAGACTTGTACACATTTAACCATTTCATTTTCCTCCAAGCCCTGCTCAGCTGTCTAGATGATCTGCTTGGTTCCTCATTCATTATATTATTGCCATAAAAAACACTGCCATTGGTTTACCTTTGCCGCACCTTAACCTCAGCAATTTACCAAGTGTTAATCCTTACCCTCCATCTCCTATCCATACACAATCCATTTTATACCATTCAATAGTTCCACATGTACAATGGTAATAGCATTTTCTCTCAAATTACCCTTAGGACAAAATTGAAAATGAAATATTGCCCTGGTAACTTGCTGAGGTACAGCACTTGAGAGAGATGCTAACTACAACCAAACATGGGGCTCTGGAAGCCAGTCTTTGATCCCATTATAGACTTGGATCTGGCATACTGAGAGCTTTTATGACTATTCCAGACCATCCCCATCTTTGGGATGCCAAGGATTAGGTATTTGCATGGAAATTGGATTTCACCCATTTTTGGTGTAGCTTGTTGCATTTTTGGTGCATTTTGTGCCAAATCCTTTATCACTGAAGCAGCTAACTCAGCACATCCTTTGATTGGGAATTAACTACGAGGGAAAAAAAAAAAAGAGGTAAAGCATTAGAGATTGACTAATGCATACAGACAGAGGAATACAAGCTGTTGGTAAACTGTACAAATAACTATGGAGAGAAAACAAAGTTGTGATGGGGTGCATTCATGAAACAAAGTGAGAAGGATGGAGAAGTGATGGGGGAGTAATGGTTGTGCAAGAATAGTGCAGTTCATACAACCTCCACAATGGAGCAGGCAGATTGGGTTCTGTGCTAGAATCAAACCACTTTATAGTCATCACTGCAACCACAGATCACAACCTCCAATTCAGACACTGCAATGTTTAAGATCGCACTGTCCCCAATGTATCGGCCATTAAAAATAGCCAATGAAGCAGCAAGTTGTAATCCAGCACAAACTCTTTAATTTGCATGTTGTTCCCGACTGTGATGCAGTCCTCATTTAACAACACGGGTTGTAGGTCGTGACCTTGAGATCTAGCTTCAGAAACATACAAGATATGTTGGGGAAATTATCTCTGCATTAGGGCAATTCATGGCAGCAAATACTTGGTCCAATTTCCAAAAGCACAAGACTTCAACTCAAAATGGGTAAACATTCTTGAAACTGTATGCAAAATGAAGTCTCAACATTTTTACACTATTGGAACGTGATTGAACTTACATGCACATTCATTCTTCATATTTAAAACGGTCCATTTTGTAATAACAGTGCTGCACTGGAATACCCAAGCTGCAAGAAAGAGTTCATCAATGCAAACATATAACAATTGGTAGAAAATGAACTTTGCCATAAAGTAGATTAAAAAAGGCAGACAACTAAAATTGACTTCTGCATTTCTAATTGCAATTTCCCTTTAATTATTTACTCAGCAAAATCACAATTGAGCAATGATTCCAATTCAAAACCCTATACTTGAGACCGATGCCTGCATAATAATGGTTTTAAGATAGCACTGCTTCAATTTGAATTGAAATTTAACCTGAATAAGGAGTGATTGATTGGTCAGAATCCCTGAAATTGATCGTTAATCTGCCTAAGTGAAAGGAAAGTGAAGGGGAGTAATTTTTTACAAAGTACTCCCATTTTCTGGAGAAAATTACTTTCTCACTGGGATCTCTTAAAATTGCATGAATCTAAAAAACCCCGAAAAACATCTCCTTCCCTGCTGGTCAAGACTTCAATTATAGGCATTGTCCAATAGCTCGTAAAGCAGCTCAACTGAAAACGATTCATTGCAACTTCAGAAGAACATTAAAACAAATCTCCAAGGCCTACTAATCCTGCTACAACATGAAATTAGTATTCAGGGTTGTCTCTCTTAACTGATTTCACCACCGAGTGGCTGAACTGGATGAGAGCACGAGAGAGTGTGTAAAAGACAGCCCATAGTTTCACTATGATAGTATTAAAATTGAAAGCAGCAATCACAGTTTTCTTATTTATAATGGAAACTGTATTAAACAATGGCAAAGATGAGTGCTTTTGAAAATTTGTTGAAGTGCAAAGAATATTAGTGATTAGCCAGACATGCAGTAATATGTCATCTTTCAATAACCCTGAGTTTTGAAAATATTGAGGGACTTTGAAATGCTTCAATAGCAAATAATTAATGGAGCAAGCCATCTCAAAAAAAATATTACAATGTACTATGACCAGATATTTGTTTTCTTTAATGAAATTGATTAAAAGAAAAAAATGCCCATAATATGGATGGTAATATTTTGATATTCAAACTAGTGCCATTGAGTTTTCAGTAATTTTATTTAAGATCCTAAAATACAACAAAAATGATATTTTCCTTGTAACATTTTCTGAAATGAAAGAAAAATATATAAAGTAAATCTCTGCGTGGTGTTGCTCCATGACCATGGACCAGTTTTATCCAATCTAGACATTTTGGACCAAACGGAAGACATGCAAAACAAAACAAGGCATAGAAGATCTGTAATAACTAATCAACAAATAAACAAAGTTAAGATGCAAAAGGACTTGGGCATGCCAGTGCAGGTTTCCCCAACAGATCACATTGCAGGTCCAATCGGCAGTAAGGAATGCAAATGCAATGTTAGCATTCATTTCAAGAGGACTAGAATACAATAATGATGTGGAGGCTTTATCAGTCACTGGTCATAATGCATTTGGAGTATTGAGAGCACTTTTGGGCCCCATATCCAAGAAGGGATGTGCTGGCATTGGAGAGGCGCCAGAGAACATTTACGTGAATGATCCTGGTGATGATTCTGTTAATATTTGTTGAGTGTTGATGGCTCTGGGCCTATACTCACTGATGTTTGGAAGGGGGGTGGGGGGGGGGGGGTGAAGAGGAGAATCTTATTGAAACTTACAGAACAATGAAAGGACTGGGTAGAGTGGATGTGGGGAGGATGTTTCCACTAGTAGGAGAGTGTAAGAGAAGGCTCAGTTTAATAAAGTAAAGTAAGGATGAAGTGCTTGGAGAGGTTGATTATGGCGCATATCAACTCCTACCTCGACAAGAACCTTGACCCACTGCAGTTCGCTCACCGCCACAACAGGTCAACGGTGGATGCGATCTCACTGGCTCTCCACTCCACTCTGGACCACTTGGACAACAAAAACTCATGTCAGGCGGTTATTCATTGACTACAGCTCGGCGTTTAACACCATCGTCCCCTCCAAGCTGGTTACCAGGCTCTCAGATCTGAGTCTCTGCGCATCCCTCTGCAATTAGATCCTCGACTTCCTCATCCACAGACCAGTCTGTCCGTATTGGTGGAAATGTGTCATCCTCGATAACAATCAGCACAGGAGCACCTCAAGGCTGCGTGCTCAGCCCCCTACTGTACCCGCTCTATACTCATAACTGCGTAGCCGAACATAGTGCGAACTCCATCATCAAGTTCGCCGACGACACCACTGTTGTGGGATGAATCATTGATGGTGATGAGTCAGAGTATAGAAGTGAGATCGACCAAATGGTGCCAGCGCAACAACCATGCTCTCTACACCAGCAAAACCAAGGAACTGATTGTGGACTTTGGAAGGGGTAGGATAGCGACACACAGTCCCGTTTATATCAACAGGACGATGGTGGAAAGGGTCAAGAACTTCAAATTCCTGGGCATGCATATTTCCAAAGATCTTTCCTGGTCCCAGTGTAAATATGCTCCTAAAGCTTTCCCCCCCTCCCCCCCCCCCCCCAAAAGTCTAGTTCAGTAAAACACCGACTCAAGCACTGGACCAACTACACTTTATTATTTTAGAATGAACACAAATTCCCCTATATGATACCCAAACCACCGATGCTTGTCTCTGCCTGGCCAAGCCCTTTATCCTCATGCAAGCAGACATGCTCCAAAAGGTCACGCAGTCCCAAGCACCCTTCCAGAAGATCGACATTGATCTAAAATGGGGCGACCTTTTATAGGTCCACAAACCTTGAGGGGCCAAACTACATAGGGGTGGTCTCTTTACAATCCAATCAAACATTAATTACATCAATACATTATTGACAGTTCCCCAAACCAATTACAGTGTCTCCCATACAATGTTTCTTGCAAAAGCTTCTGAAAGGAAGCTAACTAACTGAATAATGCAACATTTACCCTGGAACTCAAAACAATCCTGCCAGGGCGTAACACTGGCCAATCAACAAACAGCAGGGTAACTGTCTTGCAACATTATTTACAGTACCTTTGCACCAATCCAATCAAAGCAATGCATTTAAGTTCCTTTGCAAAGTTGTTATACATTTAATAAATTAAGAGGAAATTAGAAGAACACCTGGGTCTTTCACAATCCTGCATATCAATCTAGGCTCAGACTGGCTGTCACCATCCACAGCCTGTAAATTTCCACCGACAAAGGTTAAGCAATTCATAGAAACATAGAAAATAGGTGCAGGAGGAGGCCATTCGGCCCTTCGAGCCAGCACCGCCATTCATTATGATCATGGCTGATCGGCCCCTATCAATAACCCGTGCCTGCCTTCTCCCCATATCCCTCGACTCCACTAGCCCCTAGAGCTCTATCTAACTCTCTCTTATATCCAACCAGTGATTTTGCCTCCACTGCCCTCTGTGACAGGGAATTCCATAAATTCATAACTCTCTGGGTGAAAAAGTTTCTCACCTCAGTCTTAAATGACCTCCCCTTTATTCTAAGACTGTGGCCCCTGGTTCTGGACTCGCCCAACATTGGGAACATTTTTCCTGCATCTAGCTTGTCCAGCCCTATTATAATTTTATATTTTTCTATAAGATAGCCCCTCATCCTTCTAAACTCCAGTGAATACAAGCCTAGTCTTTTCAATCTTTCCTCATATGACAGCCCCACCATCCCAGGGATCAACCTCTGAACCTACGCTGCTCTGCCTCAATCACAAGGATGTCCTTCCTCAAATTAGGAGACCAAAACTGTACACAATACTCCAGATGTGGCCTCACCAGAGCCCTATACAACTGCAGAAGAACCTCTTTACTCCTATACTGAAATCCTCTTGTTATGAAGGCCAACGTTCCATTAGCTTTCTGCACTGCCTGCTGTACCTGCAAGCCAACTTTCAGTGACCGGTGTACAAGGTCTCGCTGTACCTAACCGAACCCCATTGAGATAATAATCTGCCCCTTTGTTTTTGCCGCCAAAGTGGATAACCTCACATTTATCTATATTATACTGCATCTGCCATGCATCTGCCCACTCACTCAACCTGTCCAGGTCACCCTGCAACCTCCTAACATCCTCTTCACAGTTCACACTGCCACCCAGCTTTGTGTCATCCACAAACATGCTAGTGTTGCTCCTAATTCCCTCTTCCAAATCATTAATATATATGGTAAACAGTTGCGGCCCCAACACCGAGCCTTGCGGCACTCCACTCGCCACTGCCTGCCATTCTGAAAAGGACCCGTTCACTCCTACTCTTTGCTTCTGGTCTGCCAACCAATTTTCTATCCATGTCAACACCCTACCCCCAATACCATGTATTTTTAGTCACCAATCTCCCGTGCGGGACCTTATCAAAGGCTTTCTGAAAGTCTAAATACACTACATCCACTGGCACCCCTTCATCCATTTTACTTGTCACATCCTCAAAAAATTCCAGAAGATTAGTCAAGCATGATTTCCCTTTCATAAATCCATGTTGGCTTGGACTAATCCTTTTACTGCTATCCAAATGCCCCATTATTACCTAATAATTGACTCCAGCATCTTTCCCACCACCGAAGTCAGGCTAACTGGTCTGTAATTCTCTGTTTTCCCTCTCGCCCCTTTCTTGAAAAGTGCGATAACATTAGCTATCCTCCAATCCACAGGAACTGATCCTGAATCTACTGAACATTATAAAATGATCACCAATGCGTCCACTATTTCTAGAGCCACCTCCCCGAGGACCCTGGGATGCAAACCATCAGGCCCAGGGGATTTATCATCCTTCAGTCCCATTAGCCTACCCAATACTATTTCTCGCCTAATGACAATTTCTTTCAGTTCCACGACCCCCTTAGATCCTCTGTCCTCCAGTACATCTGAGAGATTGTTTGTGTCTTCCTTAGTGAATACAGATCCGAAGTACCTATTCAACTCTTCTGCCATTTCCTTGTTGCCCATAATAATTTCACCTGTGTCTGCCTTCAAGGGACCCACATTTGACTTTGCTACTCATTTTCCCTTAACATATCTAAAGAAGCTTTTACTGTCCTTCTTTATATTCCTGGCCATACTTCATCTTTTCAGACCGTATTGCCCGTTTTGTTTCCTTCTGTTGTCCTATGAAATTTTCGCAATCCTCTGGCTTCCGGCTACTCTTTGCTGTGTTATACATCTTTTCTTTTAGTTTTATTCTATCCCTAACTTCTCTTGTCAGCCACAGTTGCCTCATACTCCCCTTAGAATCTTTCTTCCTTTTTGGAATGAAATGATCCTGCGTCTTCTGGATTATGCCCAGAAATTCCTGCCATTGCTGTTCCACCGTCATTCCTGCTAGGATCCCAGTCTACGTTGGCCAGCTCCCCTCTTATGCCTTCATAGTCCCCTTTGTTCAACTGCATCACTGCCACTTCCGATTTAACGTTCTCCTTCTCAAATTGCAGATTAAAACGAATCATATTATGATCACTACCTCCAAGCATTTCCTTTACCTCGAGTTCTCTTATCATATCTGGTTCATTGGACAACACTAAATCCAGAATTGCCTTTTCTCTGGTCGGCTCCATTACAAGCTGCTCTAAGAATCCATCTCGGAGGCATTCTACAAACTCTCTTTCTTGGGGTCCTGAACAAACCTGATTTTCCCAGTCTACCTGCATATTGAAATCCCCCATCACCACAGTGGCATTACCTTTGTTACATGCCAGTTTTAACTCCTGCTGCAACTTACACCCTACATCCTGGCTACTATTTGGGGGTCTGTAAATAACACCAATTAGTGTCTTCTTGCCTTTACAATTCCTCAACTCAATCCACAGTGACTCTACCTCGTCAGTCCCTATGTCTTCCCTCACAAGGGACTGAATTCCATCCCTCACCAGCAGAGCTACCCCCCCTCCTCTGCCCACCTGCCTGTCGTTTCTATAGGATGTATAACCCTGAATATTAAGTTCCCAGGCCTGATCCTCCTGCAGCCACGTCTCAGTAATCCCCACAATGTCATATCTACCAACCTCTAAGGGATCCTCCATTTTATGTTGTCTTTAATGTGGTCAATATTAACACCAGCACACTGATGCAATCATAAAAAAGGCACATCAGCACCTCTACTTCCTGAGAAGATTACAGAGAGTCGGTATGTCAAGGAGGACTCTCTCAAACTTCTACAGGTGCACAGTAGAAAGCATACTCACTGGTTGCATCGTGGCTTGGTTCAGTAAGCGGAAAAGATTGCAGAAAGTTGTGACCACTGCGCAGTCCAACAGCTCTGACCTCCCCACCATCGAAGAGATCAATCGCAGTCGCTGCCTCAAAAAGGCTGCCATCATCAAAGATCCACACCATCCAGGCCACACAATCATCTCTCCATTGCCATCGGGAAGAAGGTACAGGAGCTTGAAATCTGGAACATCCAGGTACAGGAACAGCTTCTTCCCATCAGGCTATTAAACGCCATCAAACAAATTCTGAACAATAATAGCCTTTACACTTTATCTGTTTATTTATTGTGTATATATATATATGGTCTATGATATATAGACACACTGAACTTTTATCTCCTGTTCCGTATTATGTTTACATATTCTGTTGTGCTGCAGCAAGCAAGACTTTTATTGTCCTACCTGGGACACATGACAATAAAACTCTTGACATACCTTTAGAAAAGAGATGAGAATTAATTTCTTTAGTCAGAGGGTGGTAAATCTGTGAATTTCCAGACAGCCGTGGGGGCCAAGACATAGGGTATTTTTAAAGCAAGATTGATAAGTTCTTGATTAATAAGAGGGTCAACGTTTATGGGGAGAAGACAGGAGAATGGGGTTGAGATAGAACAGCCATAATTGAATGGCAGAGTAGACTCGATGGGCCAAATGGTCTAATTCTGCTCCGAAGGCTAATGAACCTATAATAAGCGTAAAGGGGCCACGGCTACTGCCTCAGTGCCAGATTTGAACCTGGCCTAGGGTGCTGTCTGTGTAGAGTTGATACCTTCTCCCTGTGACTGCATGGGCTTCCTCGGAGTTTCCAAGTTTCCTTCCACATCCCAGAGATGTACGAGTTAGTCGGTTAATTGGCCCTCTAAAACTGTCCCTCGTGTGCAGAGAGTCGATGAGAAAGTGGGATTTAAAAAAAGAACTTATGCAAGTGAGTGATCAGTGGTTGGTGTGGACTTCGTGGGCCAAAGTGCCAGCTTCATGCTGTAGCTGCAAACAACATTAAGTTTACCCACTATAAAATACAAAATATTAACTTCTCAATTAGTTAACCACTATTATGCTAAAAATCTCCAAATGCCATAAATTTGGAAATTACATTCAACAAATATTTTTTTTATTCTCAGTAAATCTAACCCAATTGCACATATTTTACTTGTTTAAATGCTTGGAAGCAAAATAAAAAAAGTCCAGAATTTATGTTGATGCTTTCTTAAAGAGCTGATCCGAATTAATTTCTTAATTTAACATTATTTGTACAGATAAAATTAGTACCAAGTCACATTGCCTCCATCTAGTCTCTGTTCTACAAACAAGGTCATGTTTTACGCTATTGAGCTGTTCCATTGAATTGTTTATCTGGAACCTGGAGAGTGCCAGTATGACCCGACATGTTGTGACTTTTGTTCCCAGTGTCAATCAGGAGGATATGGTGGAGAGTGCGAATCATTACTGGGAAGACAATGATTCATTACGCCTCAGTAAATAGAACAACATCCTCTTCAGGATCCCAATTGGGGACTGTAAAAATAGACAAACTCTGTACACTTTAGAGAGATAATACCTTTTGTTCCTAATGTTAGAGGTTAATGTCAAGAGTAATTACATCTATAATTTAATTTTCTATACACATGAAGGGTGAAAGCCCTCAGCCCCACAAGCACACACATAGTTGGCAAGGTATCAGTGCCAGGTTACTGGGCCACAAACGGAGAACCGCAAAAGGTTCTCCATACAATGAGATCAGAGAGAAACAAGCCATCCCAAGAGATAATGGGCAGATGCAAGATTCATTTCAGAGATGGCACAAAACAAGCAGCAATGTCAACCAAGGTTCTTCTGTCAGTGCTGATAGACCACCGTTGAAGCCTAACCATTTAAAAAAAGTGAAAACATTTAAAACAAATTACATCGTCAGATACCTTCATGACCATTGAATTATTTACAGCAAGTGTCTGTAAAGCATTGGAACCATCTTCTATTTTGTGCACAATCAACAATGTGCAAAAGGAATCAGTTTACCGTGGAAGTTCAATGTCCAAGCCAAAATCTGATATCTGTTCTCAAATAAATCTGTTTCATCAATGTTGCCAAGTTTCATCAAGAAATGTGGTTAGCTTTTTTGGTGATTAAAAAGCTTTCAGACCAACAAGATAGCAGATGGAATCTAACCATCTACTTTCGTCTCTGATGTCCATGGTGAGAGTGTCAGCAAGGTTTACTGCACGAGTACCAAACATGATTCAACTGTCCCCATCAGCCATTCAAAGGGACAAATGTCAGAAGAGTCGGTAGAGTAAAAATTTTGACCCTGCTCCACCAGCCAAACACAAACAGAATTCGCTTTCACAAATGACTCTGGACTGCTTCACAAAAGTGACCAACTAGGTGTACAGGTGTCAGAGGTTATGGGGAGAAGGCAGGAGAATGGGGTTAGGAAGGAGAGATAGATCAGCCATGATTGAATGGCAGAGTAGACTTGATGGGCGGAATGGCTCAATTCTATTCCTATCACATGACATTTGAAGGCTGGTCAGGATGGTTAACCTGGTTAGTCACTGGAGGGTGGACACAAAATGCTGGAGTAACTCAGCGGATCAGGCAGCATCTCTGGAGCTAAGGAATGGCGACATTTCAGGTCGAGACCCTTCTTCAGACTGATCAGTAGTCACTGGAGGGGACACATTGCCAGACTGATGGCGGATTGACCCCGATGGATGGTTGTCAGTAGGTGAGATAAAGTCTATAACGTGATGGGAGGAGGCACAGGTTGTAGCGTCAGTCATCTTGTTAAAATCTCCGATGCACTCTTAACTCAAAAATGGTAGATTCCAGAATAAGGAACTCTGGCTTGACCAGTTTATTAAATCCCTTCCTTACTCCCTTGTATAACTAGTGGTAGTTCAAGAAAAAGAATATGGATGAACTCAGCGGGCCAGGCAGTATCCATGGAGGAAATTGAACAGACAGTTTCAACTTCATCTGTCTTCAGGGTCCACACCCAAAATGTCATCCGTCCGTGTCCCTCCACAGATGCTCCCTGGCCTGTCGAGTTCCACCAGCAGTTTATTTTATAATCAAGATTCCAGCATCAGCAGTCTCTCATATCTCCAGTGGTAGTTCACTTATGATCCACTGCAAAATTGATCACTCGTCATGGAGATACATGCCCAAAGTATATGATCATCCACTTCAACTACACCCTGGAGATCAAACTCAAGCAAGACTGGATAGACTCGGCTTGTACTCGCTAGAATTTAGAAGATTGAGGGGGGATCTTATAGAAACATACAAAATTCTTAAGGGGTTGGATGGGCTAGATGCAGGAAGATTGTTCCTGATGTTGGGGAAGTCCAGAACAAGGGGTCACAGTTTAAGGATAAGGGGGAAGTCTTTTAGGACTGAGATGAGAAAAACATTTTTCACACAGAGTGGTGAATCTCTGGAATTCTCTGCCACAGAAGATAGTTGAGGCCAGTTCATTGGCTATATTTAAGATGGAGTTAGATCTGGCCCTTGTGGCCAAGGGGATCAGTGGGTATGGAGAGAAGGCAGGTACAGGATACTGAGTTGGATGATCAGCCATGATCATATTGAATGGCAGTGCTGGCTCAAAGGGCCGAATGGCCTACTCCTGCACCTATTTTTTATGTTTCTATGTTAAGTCTTCTGACAGTTCCAGACGTCTTGTGGCAGATTAATATTTAGCCAACTTGTCCAGTGTAAGAGAGATGATTATGATGGAGATAAGATGGGGAATGAAATCCCCATCAATGACTTGAATTGTACCCATGGTATATCGTGTATATGTATATGTATATGTATATGTATATGTATATGTATATGTATATGTATATGTATATATGTATATATGTATATATGTATATATGTATATATGTATATATGTATATATGTATATATGTATATATGTATATATGTATATATGTATATATGTATATATGTATATATGTATATATGTATATATGTATATATGTATATATGTATATGTATATGTATATGTATATATATGTGTATATATATGTATGTATATGTATGTATATATGTGTATATATATGTATGTATATATGGATCCATTTTGATGTAACAATTCTCCCATTCTATATATATATATATATATATATATATATATATATATATATATATATATATATATATATATATATATATATATATATATATATATATATATATATATATATATATATATATATATATATATATATATATATATATATATATATATATATATATATATATATATATATATATATATATATATATATATATATATATATATATATATATATATATATATATATAGAATGGGAGAATTGTTACATCAAAATGGATCCATTGAGCACCTGTTAGCTTTATGCATGGTAAATCCAACTAACCTATTCCTTTCCTTGCATTAAACAATTTTCTTCAGTACTGAACCTTTTAAAAACATATATTTGTATGCTTCCACTACCCTTCCAGGCAATGAACTCCAGATCATAAAGACCCAATGCTTGGAAATTGATTACCTCATGCCTTTTAGTTATTTTACCAGTCATGTTAAGTCTTTACCCTGTGATCCTCAAACTCGTCAAAAAGTGGGAATAGTTTTGTTATATTCATCTTATCATGGCCTATGTTATCGTTGACTATCAATTTACCTCTTCTTTGCCTCTGCTTCAACAACAACTAGTTTAGCTTCACCTGTAATGCTCAGCACCTTCACTGGATACCATTTGCTCCTCGGTTTTCAAATCTCTTCTGTCGCAAAGGGTGCCTTCCCTTGACCTTTCTATCAAATTAGGTTAGGTTTAGTTTTTTATTATTATTCTCACTTTCACAGTGAACAGCTTTGTTTGGCATGCTATCTAATCAGATCTGATAGTACATACACAAATACAATTAAGCTAAACTCAAGTACAATAGGTAGAGCAGTGGGGAAGATACAGAGTGCAGAATATAGTTCTCAACATTATAGCACACCAGTTCTTTAGAAGTTCAATGTCTGCAATGAGCCGAATTGTACAGCACCCCAATTAATGTTCAGAAGCTTGACGGAGGGGAAGAAGTTATTTGTGTCTGGTAGAGCGTGCTTTCCAGCGTCTGTACCTTTAAACACAGGTGTGTGGCGGCTCCCAAGGGTCGTGCCATTATACCTGTCGAACCCCTCGGCACGGGAGTGGTTCAGTCCAGAGGCGGCCCTTAGAGGGTTTAAAGGCAGGGGTTTGGGTGCCATCTTCCTCTCGTTTGGTCTTCCCTACAGCCGGGAGGACGCAATAAAAGGTGCTTCTCAAAATACTGGTCTTCGTGCTTACTTTCGAGACACACGCACCACATTGGTGACCCCGACGCTCCATTGGCGTCATGATGGAGGGAAGATAATGCCCTACCTGCTCACAGGCCGGTCCGGCCCTGTCTCTGGACGCGGTCTCGGTGAAACTGCCTACCTTCTGGACCACCCGGCCGCTTATCTGGTTCCAGCAGGCGGAGGCCCAGTTCAACCTGCAGGGCATCACGGTCGATGCCACCCGCTTCTATTACCTGGTGGGGGCTCTCGACCAGGACACGGTTGAGGAGGTCACGGACTTCCTCGCAGCCCCCCCGGACACTGATAAATATCTCGGCCTTAAGGAGCTCCTGCTCCAGATTTATGGTCTAAGTAGGATGGAGCGTGCTGCTAGGATCCTGCATATCGAGGGCCTAGGCGACCGACGGCCATCAAGCCTCCTAAAGGAGATGGTGGCTCTACTGGACGGGCACACGCCGTGCCTGCTATTCGAATACACTTACCTGCATCTACTGCCGGCCTACATTCGTCTGCAGCTCAGACATCTCCTTCGCCGACATCAGGGCCCTCGGGAGGCGCGCCGACGCGCCATGGAGGGCGCGCCCTGATGACGTCAGCGCGCTGGCCGTCAGCAGAGACGGGGACACGCTGAGGCTGACGCGCCCCGATGACGTCACCCCGGCAGCTCCCGATTTCCTACCGGGGCCCGTCCTCACCGCGGCGAATGGCAGCCCCATCTGCACATATGGAGTGCGCATGGTTCCGATCGTGTTCAGCTCCTGCCATTTCTCGTGGCAGTTCACCATTGCCGACGTCTCCCAGCCATTGCTCGGGGCCGATTTCCTCCGGGCGCATTCCCTCATGGTGGACGTCAGGCGTCAGCGCTTGGTCAATGCTGCTACGATGGAGCCGATCACGTTGCGTTTGTCTCAACCGGTGGGACGGCCCCTGTCGTCCGTGGACTCCCGCTTCGCACGTATCTTGGCCGCGTTCCCAGACATTATGACCCCGCAGTTTCGATCATCAACCCCCAGCCACGGAGTGGTACATTTTATTCAGACTACCGGCCCACCTCTCCACGCACGAGCACGCCGACTGCCGCCGGATAAACTGCGTCTGGCACAGCGGGAATTCCGCATAATGGAGACCTTGGGGATCGTCCGTCCTTCGAGCAGTCCTTGGGCGTCCCCACTCCACATGGTCCCCAAGTCAAGTGGGGGCTGGCGACCTTGCGGAGATTACCGACGGCTGAACGCCGCAACAGCGGATCGATACCCCGTACCCCACATCCAGGACTTCACTGCCCATTTGGCTGGGGCCACAATATTTTCAAAAGTGGATCTGGTACGGGGTTATAACCAGATCCCGGTTCATCCGGATGACGTACCCAAGACGGCGATCATCACGCCATTCGGACTTTTTGAGTTCATGCGCATGCCGTTCGGCCTCAAGAACGCTGCGCAGGCCTTTCAACGCCTAATGGACGGGGTTTGTCGCGACCTCAAATTCGTGTTTGTGTATCTGGACGACATCCTGGTGGCCAGCTGCTCGCACCAGGAGCACTGCGCCCACCTTCGGCAGCTCTGTCAGCGGCTCAGCGAGCATGGTTTGGCCATCAACCTTAACAAATGCTGTTTTGGTGTGACCGAGATTGACTTCCTCAGCCACCGCGTGACTGCGCAAGGCGCGGTTCCCCTGCCTGACAGGGTCGACGCAATCCGTCGGTTTCCCCTCCCACGCACGGTGCGTGGTCTGCAGGAGTTTGTCGGCATGGTGGCGTTTTACCATCGTTTCGTGCCATCCGCGGTCCACATCATGCGGCCGCTGTATCAACTCCTGGCAGGTGGGCAGCACAAGAACGTTGAATGGACCCACGCGGCAGTGACAACTTTTGACGGCACGAAGGAGGCCCTTGCTCGGGCCGTACTGCTGGTGCACCCACGGGCAGATGCCCCGACCGCTCTCACGGTGGATGCCTCGGAGTCGGCAGTTGGTGCTGTGCTGGAGCAACTGATCGCGAGCTCCTGGCTCTGTACCTGGCAGTGCGCCATTTTCGCTACTTCCTGGAGGGCCGCCCGTTCACCACCTACACGGACCACAAGCCGCTCGCTTTCGCCCTGGCGAAGGTTTCCAACCCCTGGTCCGCACGGCAGCAGCGGCAATTGGCCTACATTTCGGAGTTTACAACGTCTATTCGCTACATCGAGGGGAAAGAACCGGGTGGCCGACGCATTGTCCCGCCCCGCCATCAACGCCGTGTTCGAGGTGGCGCCCGGAATCGATTATTCTGCTCTGGCAGAGGCACAGCTCACGGACGATGAGATGCCTGCCTACCGGACGGCCATCTCTGGCCTCCGCCTTGAGGATGTCCCTCTCGGTCCTGGAGGAGTGACAATCCTGTGTGATGTACCGTCCGGTCAGCCGCGCCCCATCGTCCCTGCCACCTGGCGCCGGAGGTTGTTCAAGGTGATCCACGGACTGTCTCACCCATCAATCCGGGCGACAACGGCACTAGTGGCCGCTCGTTTCATGTGGCACGGTCTGCGCAAGCAGGTTGGCCATTGGGCTCGCACCTGCATTCCGTGCCAGACGACGAAAATCCAGCGCCATGTCCGTGCACCTCTCCAGGAGTTTGGTCTTCCTCACCGTCGATTCGACCATCTCCACGTAGACATCGTAGGGCCTCTCCCGCCGTCCCGGGGAATCACCCACCTTCTCACAATGGTGGACCGCTTCACGCGGTGGCCGGAGGCCATTCCGCTGGCCGATACTTCAACGGCTACATGTGCTCGTGCGTTGTCCGCGCACTGGATTGCGCGCTTCGGGGTGCCGGCGCACATCTCCTCAGACCGGGGGCCACAGTTCACCTCCGAGCTGTGGTCAGCCATGGCTCGCTTGCTGGGGGTGCGGCTACACCACACCACGGCTTACCACCCGCAAGCTAACGGTCTGGTGGAGAGGTTCCACCAGCAGCTAAAGGCAGCACTGAAGTCGCGACTCTCCAGCCCGGACTGGATGGACGAGTTGCCCTGGGTCATGCTGGGCATCCGGACTGCTCCCAAAGAGGACTTGGCCTCATCATCGGCGGAGCTCGTGTACGGCTCGCCACTCACGGTGCCCGGGGAGTTCGTGCCGTCGGCGTCGGGGCAGCAGGGAACGCCCTCATCCACCCTAAAGCACCTTCGCGAGCGGGTTGGCAGGCTCGCACCCGTCCCGACATGGTACATTTCGCCCGCACGTGCCATCAGCCCTCAGGGACTGCCCATACGTCTTCCTGCGTCGTGATGCCCACCGAACGCCACTCCAGAGGCCGTACGAGGGCCCGTTCCGGGTGTTGGAACACGGGCAGTCGACTTTTGTACTGGACATGGGGGGCCAGCCAGAGGCCGTGTCAATTGACCGGTTGAAGCCGGCACACCTGGACATTGACCAACCTCGGCTGGTTGCCCAACCTCGGCCTCGAGGGCGCCCCCCCTCACGGCTCCCTCCGCCTGTCACTCCACCTGTCCTCCCGCCGGTCCCTCAACCTATCCCTCGACCCACCCCTTCATCTATGCCTCCGCCAGTCCCACGATCTGCTGACTTCCGCACGCGGGCCGGCTGGGTCGTGCGCCCGACGGTGCGTTTCGTGCCTTGGGTTCTGGGGGGGGGGGTGTCCTGTGGCGGCTCCCAAGGGTCGTGCCATTATACCCGTCGAACCCCTCGGCACAGGAGTGGTTCAGTCCGGAGGCGGCCCTTAGTCAGAGGGTTTAAAGGCAGGGGTTTGGGTGCCATCTTTCTCTCGTTTGGTCTTCCCTACAGCCAGGAGGACGTAATAAAAGGTGCTTCTCAAAATACTGGTCTTCGTGCTTACTTTCGAGACACACGCACCACAGGTGCAGTGAAAAGGAATGACTCAGGTGGGACAAGTCTGATTATGTTGGCTGCTTATTCAAAGCAGTGTGAAGGATTGGACTTTGCTGGCTTTACCTTGTACCAAATGTTATTCCCTTATCGTGTATCTATACACTGTAAATGAACTGATTGTAATCATGTATTGTCTTTCTGCTGATGAGTTAGCACGCAACAAAAGCTTTTCACTGTACCTGGGTACACGTGGCAATAAACTAAATTGAAACTGTATCGATGGATTCAATTGTAGGAAGTCTGATCCGTCATGCACTGGGCAACATCTAAAGGGCCTGTCCCACTTGGGCGTCACTCAGATGGCGCGCGAAGATTTTGTACATCCCAAAATCCTGGGGCGCCACCCGCGACCGCGCGTCACTACCTATGTCACCACATGCGCGCAATGCGCATCATGCCAGCATCACGTGTGCGTGCGTTGTGACGCGCAAATGACGTTGCGTAAATGACGTGCAAATGACGCCCAATTGGGACAGGCCCTTAAGACTCTCTGCAATTTCTTTTGTCATGAGCAGAGCTGTCCAAAACCAAGATGTGACACAATCCAATAGTATGCTTTCTATGGTGCATCTGTAGAAAAGTCATTGCAGATGTGCCAATTTTTCCTCAGGAATCGCATCCATTTCCATTCCTGCACTATTGATGCCGATCGGGGCATGTACTCTACCATGCTTCCTGAAGTTGGTAACTAGCTTCTTAATCTTGCTGATATTGAGGAAGAAATTGCTGTCCTAAGTGAAGTTATATCAGTTCACTCAAAGGGCAGCAAGCCTCTTCCAACTTGCAACCAAAGTACAAACTCTTTGGCTGTGGCACTGGGCAGCATCATCTTCCCTGGTTACAACAACTACAGACCATTCATTTGCAACCCCTTTCATGCTGCCTCTTGCCTTCTAGGATCTCCTTGATCTCAGATTTTAAATTAGTGGCAAATTCAATTTTCCAAGTTCCCATGATGGGATTTGAAATCTGCTCTGAAATCAGGCCAGCCCCTGGATGACTTGCCTGGTACTCTCCATGCTTCCACTGTATCTCTCCAGAACCTATAGACTGTTTAACACTAAAATTTATAATTTTAACCACAATATTTTTTAAATGAGAGAAAATTGTGCATTCTCCATCTTCCTGAATTTAAACTTTAAGACTGAAACTCATTGCACCAATTTTCTACTTGCAGACCGTTGAACCCCCAGTTCTCTATAGTTTTGCTTTTACCTTTCCCTAAAGACCTTCATCTCTAGAAATTCAATTCTAGTTGCCAAAGCGCAGCAGTACTTTGATAATTAAATGCAAGTTCATACGTAGTGTACTCTGTGCACCCACAGCTATGTCGTGCATCTTGTACTTTCAACAAAGGTCAAAATTCTTACATCTTTTGTTTAATTACACATAAATAATTGAGAAAGTTACATTAAATAATTTATTAAATGCAACCTTTTTGCACACTATGCCGACAGATAACAGTTCTTGTTGAGAATGAGCAAACACTATCGTTTTTGCAAGAAAGATGTACAAACACAGAATAGACAATGGCAATTTTTGCCTGGAGTCAAAAGCCCTGAGTGAGGTGTGGAAAACAGGTTCTCTTTCAAGTCCAAGATTTTGTCAGGTTGGGTAACAGACCACCATTAAAAAGGTACAATGCAAACCCTTCAACATTTTATGAATGTCTTTATTTGCAAAATATTCCACCAGCTGTGTGTAGAATAAATATACCTTTGATATTCTAAATATCAGAATTTGCGTTAACAAATGTTTTTAAAAACCCTGAAAGTTATGATATCTGATGTCAATGTGAACGAATGATTACTTGTGGGCAACAATATCACAACTTCCTTCAACAATGAGAGAGAATTGCTCGATGACCACACACAATCACTCACCAGCCCGTTATGCAGGCCGGGGACAGGGCAAGCGGGGGAGCGCTGTCCAAAAAATTCACAAGGTGCAAAGCAAAGGTGAAACAGACACAAACCGCAATGAACAGGAAGGTTGGAGCTGAAATTAAGATGGCTAAAGCACAGTGTACAGTAAGTCCTTTAAAAGAGGGCTGGGGCGGGGAAGAAAGAGTGGAGACAACTTTTACGAAGCCACATATACACGGCTGCAAAGCTCGGTGGACAATTAACATTACCGGTCGGGTATCCTTGGTTCTGAATCTTGGTACCTTTTTTTCCCCCAATGAGCCAATGAAATTCACTGGTCAGCACCAGCTACAACCTACGAGAACCTTTGACCTTCTGGCAACCCATTAGGACCTCCTGGTGACCCACCTACAGCATGAGAATTCTCGCTACTCTCCATGGCGGCTTCATTCCAGTCGCCGCTAATTTTTCAACCTGTTGAAAAATACACGGCGACCATAATGAGGCCACGACTAGTTCCCAGAATGCGAGAACTCCTCACGACCATGAAGGCGACTCCCCGGCAACCACCCGCAAACATGTGGCGACTGCATAGTCTCCTGCAGTCGCCTAAAAAGTCGCCTAAGTGGGACAGGCCCATTAGACAAAAATTCAAATTTACTTTCTTAAATCACTTAAGTCGAATATCATTCCTTGTGAGCACAGTATAACCAATTACAGTGGCTTGCAAAAGTTTTCATACCCCTTGAACTTTTCCACATTTTGTCATGTTACAACCACAAACGTAAATGTATTTTATTGGGATTTTATGTGATAGACCAACACAAAGTGGTGCGTAATTGTGAAGTGGAAGGAAAATGATACATGCTTTTCACATTTTTTTACAAATAAAAAACTGAAAAGTGTCACGTGCAAAAGTATTCAGCCCCCCCCCCCCCCCCCCCCGCCGAGTCAATACTTTGTAGAACCACCTTTCGCTGCAATTACAGCTGCAAGTCTTTTGGGTTATGTCTCTACCAGCTTTGCACATCTAGAGACTGAAATGTTTGCCCATTCTTCTTTGCAAAATAGCTCAAGCTCAGTCAGATTGGATGGAGAGCGTCTGTGAACAGCAATTTTCAAGTCTTGCCAGAGATTCTCAATTGGATTTAGGTCTGGACTTTGACTGGGCCATTCTAACACATGAATATGATTTGATCTAAACCATTCCATTGTAGCTCTGGCTGTATGTTTAGGGTCGTTGTCCTGCTGGAAGGTGAACCTCCGCCCCAGTCTCAAGTCTTTTGCAGACTCTAACAGGTTTTCTTCCAAGATTGCCCTGTATTTGACTCCATCCATCTTCCCATCAACTCTGACCAGCTTCCCTGTCCCTGCTGAAGAAAAGCATCCCCACAACATGATGCTGCCACCACCATGTTTCACAGTGGGGATGGTGTGTTCAGGGTGATGTGCAGTGTTAGGTTTGCGCCACACATAGCGTTTTGCATTTAGGCCAAAAACTTCAATTTTGGTCTCATCTGACCAGAGCACCTTCCTCCGCATGTTTGCTGTGTCCCCCACATGGCTTGTGGCAAACTGCAAACAGGACTTATGGCTTTTTTTCCAACAATGGCTTTCTTCTTGCCACTCTTCCATAAAGGCCCGATTTGTGGTGTGCACGACTAATAGTTGTCCTGTGGACAGATTCTTCCACCCGAGCTGTGGATCTCTGCAGCTCCTCCAGAGTTACCATGGGCCTCTTGGCTGCTTCTCTGATCAATGCTCTCCTTGCCCGGCCTGTCAGTTTAGGTGGACGGCCATGTCTTGGTAGGTTTGCAGTTGTGCCATACTCTTTCCATTTTCGGATGATGGATTGAACAGTGCTCTGTGAGATGTTCAAAGCTTGGGATATTTTTTTATAACCTAACCCTGCTTTAAACTTCTCCACAAATTTATCCCTGACCTGTCTGGTGTGTTCCTTGGGCTTCATGATGCTGTTTGTTCACTAATGTTCTCTAACAAACCTCCGAGGCCTTCACAGAACAGCTGTATTTATACTGAGATTAGATTACACACAAGTGGACTCTATTTACTAATTAGGTGACTTCTGAAGGCAATTGGTTGCACTGGATTTTATTTAGGGGTATCAGAGTAAAGGGGGCTGAATACTTTTGCACGCGACACGTTTCAGTTTTTTATTTGTAAAAAAAATTGAAAACCATGTATCATTTTCCTTCCACTTCACAATTATGCGCCACTTTGTGTTGGTCTATCACATAAAATCCCAATAAAATACATTTACGTTTGTGGTTGTAACGTGACAAAATGTGGAAAAGTTCAAGGGGTATGAATACTTTTGCAAGCCACTGTAGAACTTTACATGTGTGTAACTGTATCCTTGAGCTCAAGCGGCACATGATATAAAGTTCAGGTAGAAAGCAATTATGAATAGGAAATAATTCTGAAGAGGTGGAACGGAGGATGTTTTACATAAAAATAATTTTTGCTCAACCCCATCACTATGTAATATTGACAGAACATGCAAAACTCATAACTTTGGAATGGACTTTCAGATATTGCTTGCAGAAATGTTTCTACCTTTAAATTCTTAGTTTAGTTCAGAGATACAGTGCGGAAACAGGCCCTTCGGCCCAACGAGTCTGCACCGACCAGTGAACCTCACACATTCACATCACCCGACACACACTTGGGACAATTTATTTTAAGATACTAAGCTAATTAACCTACAAACCAGTGTGGGAGGAAACCGAAGATCTTGAAGAAAACCCACGCAGGTCACGGGGTGAATGTACAAGTTCTGTACAGACAAGCAGCTGTAGTCAGGATCGACCAGGTCTCTGGCGCTGTAAGGCAGCAAATTTACCACTACGCTACCGTGCCGCTCTCTTCTTCACAAGTTGTGTGCAACTTCAGCAACTCGAAATTTAGAATTTCAATAAGGAATTTCCAGCCCCACCACCCTTTTTGGAGTGGTTTCAAGGTTTTGTCTGTCAAGTCATGTAGCACCCTCCATCTATTTCACATCAGCAGCAATATATGGAGATCATTTCAAATTCTAAAATATTCACAGGTGATTCATTCAGACTGCCAATTTTAGTGATATTACTGATCATTTATAATTCAAAGTCTGTAGAGATGTGTATTATGGCAGTATCAAAGATACTGAAGTTATTAAATCTTCAGCTCATGATTTTGTGTTATAGTTAAATGATGAGTTCTATATGCTGCTGCCGGTTAAACATCCCTATTAGTTTGCATTTCAATGCTGCCCACTCTAAACTGCAATAGCTTTTCAGAAATTTGCTCAATATTCAAATTTTCTAACTTTCACTATTCATATCCAGTTGAATAAATCACAATAAATATTGTCATTGGATGGTTCAAATATTTTTGTTTGACTGTGCATTTTAATGCATGATATATGCAGTGTACACTTGGATGGACAAATCCAGTTGAATGAGAGGTTTATTCTTCCATATTATGTTCTCAAATCTACTTGAATGCGTTGGGTGCAGAGGTGTGGGATCTGATATTAATGCAGGATATCCAGAGGGATCAAAGCTTCTGGCAATTCCTTATCCAAGGTTTCTCCAGTGGCTTTTTGACAAATCCATACCAGTGGGCAGGAGGTGCTCCTGCTCCTGGAATCAAATGGCCCACCCTGGCATTGAATCTGGAGAAAGTGGTAGCAAAAGAGAGAGTCTGGAAACAGTCTGCTCAAAGGGTGGACCCATATTAACGCAGCCTCTCTTGATCTGCTGTTAGGGGTGGGGTTAAGAGAGGAAAACAGACAGTTAAAGAGATACTATTGTGGCGCCACCTGGTGGTTAGGCCACTTATTGGGCAAACCCTCTGCCCTAGGACTGGCAGGGTCACGTGGCTTAGGGTTTTACATATAGAAATTTGGGAGAACGTGTGAACTGTTCTTTGTTCAACTCAATAAAGATCACTTTGTTTAACACATGTCTCGCCATACTGTTCAAGTAATGGGAGGAAGTTTTATTTAAGGAGTATATTACTATCTTTACCAACTCAAGAGATAGAGATTTTGCAGTGAGCAATTGGGTCTAAAGACAGCTTTTGACACAAAAGGTCACCTATTCCTTTTATCCAGAGATGCAGCCTGACTCGCTGAGTTACTCAAGCAATTTGTGCCAACTCAAGGGAGGCAGTATCACACTCGATCTATGCAAACCTTCAAAAGCATCTACTGTTACTCTGCTTGAGCACTCACCAGGCTTACACATGCAATCTTACATATTCCAGGAGGATGCCTGGATTAGAGTATGAACTACATGGAGAGGTTGAACAATCTTGGATTGTTTTCACAGGAGCGGAGGGTGATGATGGAAGTTTCTAAAATTATGAGACCCATAGATCGGAGAGAAAGGTTCGGACCGTCTATCCTGGTGGGAATGTCAAACAACGGAAGGTGTGAAAATGACAGATTTAAAGATGAGTTGAACAAAGTTTAAAAGAAATGCACAGAGCAAGTTTTTTTCTCTTTTTACAGAGTAGTGGATGGCTGGAGCTTTTGCCGTGGTACTAGAAGCAGAAACGACAGTGGCGTTTAAGAGACCTTTCGATAGGCACATGAATATGCAGGGCATGAAGGGATATAGATCATGTGTAGGCAGAGGTGTTTTGTTTAATTTGGCATCATGTTCAGCAAAAACATTGTGGGCCAAAAGACCTGTTACTGTGTTACAGAGAATTTACAGAGTATAAAATTTCAGCAGTGAAGCATCTCTGGAGTGAAGGAATGGGTGACATTTCAGGTCGAGGCTCTTCTTCTTAGAATAAAGGGGAGGTCATTTAAGACTGAGGTGAGAAAACCCGTTTTCACCCAGAGAGTTGTGAATTTATGGAATTCCCTGCCACAGAGGGCAGTGGAGGCCAAATCACTGAAGGGATTTAAGAGAGAGTTAGATAGAGCTCTAGGGGCTAGTGGAGTCAAGGGATATGGGGAGAAGGCAGGCACGGGTTATTGATAGGGGACGATCAGCCATGATCACAATGAATGGCGGTGCTGGCTCGAAGGGCCGAATGGCCTCCTCCTGCACCTATTTTCCATGTTTCTATGTTTCAGACAGGGTAGGAGGAGAGGGAGACTTGAGATATGGAAGGGCACGGTGTGAAAATGACAGATCAATGCAGATGCTGATCTGGAAATCAAGAGGCATCACAGAGGGGGAGCAGTGAGAGGGTGTTGCAGAATAAGAGAGGAGGAAAAATTCTTCAAAGTAGGCATACCTAGAGGAGAATTTGCAGTGGAGCAGATGAAATATGTAGGAAGGAAATGCAGATGCTGGTTTGCACCGAAGATAGACACAAAACGCTGGAGTAACTCAGCTGGGCAGGCAGCATCACAGGAGAGAAAGAATGGGCGACATTTCGGGTCCATCGACTTGGCAATAGATGGTGTACACAGCAGGCCTCCCCTCAACCCGTGATGCTCCAGAGCTGTTCAGACATCTTTGTAGCTAATACACTCTAATCCATTCATTACACTGGTAAGCCTCCTCAGCATCCTTCCCAAAGCCTTCACATCCTTCCTGTAATGGGACAACCAGAACCTCAAGCAATACTCTAAATCCAACCTAACCAAAGTCCTACAAATCTGCATTATGGCTGGCAAGGTGGTGGTCAAATAGACACTTCTGTTGCTTGTTCCTGCCACCTCAACATACCCAATTTGTCACCACTAATCTTTAACTTTCTGGCAGCAGAGATACTGGTGGGTAGAGTCCAATTCCATCGCCAAAATGATCCAGGAACACATTGCTGAAAAAACGTCACGAGTTTACCGGATTTCTGGAGTACCTACCGTTACTCGTACGAGCTGCTACGAGACATCCATGAACTGCTACGGACATTCTCCGAGTTTGAATGTGGGAAAACACGGGAGAACTCTTGAATTACCTCGTACAGTGGGACAGGCCCTTAAGATTACAAATATCACTGCTGCAGAGTGCTGCACTCTATACCTCGAGGCCGACTAATGGGCAGTGGGGAACATCTCCAGCCCCAAGGTCTTTGAAGTTCAGCTTCACCTTGCCGATATCTACTCTAAGCGCTCAGTTGAGAGTTGAGTTTAGTTTATGCGAGTCATGTGTGTATTTAGTTTTGTGGCACTGCAGCATTTTTGGGTACCTTCCCTTCAGTTCCCAATGCTAAACAGCCATGGGTTCCTGTAAAGCAAATCGATGCATAGGCTCTTCCTATTGATCTCTATATGCTAGTTCATAGCAACCCAAATGCCACTTCTGATGTAATTAAGTAAACCTCCAAACACAACTGTGAATAAATCCTTTCCTCAAAAAGGGCAAGAAGGAGCTCACACTTCAGTGTCCATGGTGTAGAGACAAGGAATTGTAGATGCTGGTTTACACTAAAGGCCAATGCTGGAGCAATGCAGCAGTAAATCAGCAGCATCTCTGGACAACATGGATTAGTGATGTTTCATGTCTGAAGTAGGACCCTGACCCGATAAATCACCCATTCATGTTCTGCAGAGATGCTGCCTGACCCGCCATTACTCCAACACTGTGTCCTTCAGTGTACATGGTTATATTTCTGAGCGCCTTGTTCAGAAATAATAAAGTAACTCCCTCAGTCAACATGCTCTCTTTGATGCAAGTGGAGATTGCAGAAACTCAATCTTGAAACTAATGAAAGAGGTGAATTCAATGTTCTTGGTTGGAAACTACCACTCATCTCTCAGCCCGCCACAATCAACCGCTTTGCTCCCATCCCACCCCCTCCCCCCACAACTCATCTCCCAATCACCCCTTCCTCACCCGATTCCACCCATCATATACCAGCTCTTGCCCCACCCCTATCCATCAGCCATCTCCACTCCAGTTAATCTGAAGAAGGTTCCCCATCCAAAACATCCACTTCCCTCCACAGATGCTGTCTGACCTGCAAAGTTCCTCCAGCAGCTCTCCTTTTTGCTCAATAAATCCCTTAATGCGTCATTAAATGTAAATTAAATGTTAATAAAACTGTAATTGGGTAATCAGCATTTATTAACAGACAAACTGCCATTAGAAGTATTGAATAGATGAAATATCAAAAATAAACTTCAAAATCGTATTGAAACATAAGATTATTAATGGATTGGACATGCGAGAAGCAGGAAACATGTTCCCAATGTTGGGGGAGTCCAGAACCAGGGGCCACAGTTTAAAACTAAAGGGTAGGCAATTTAGAACAGATGAGGAAAAACTTTTTCCCCCAGGGAGTTGTGAATCTGTGGAATTCTCCGCCTCAGAAGGCAGTGGAGGCCAATTCTCTGGATACTTTCAGGAGAGAGTTAGATAGAGCTCTTAAAGATAGCAGAGTCAGGGGATATGGTGAGAAGGCAGGAACGGGTTACTGAATGTGGATGATCAGAGGCGGTACTGCACCCATTGTCTATTGCAATTACAAATAAAAGAATGCAATTGAAAGGAAAATCCGTCTTATTGCGCTGGATGCAGTGTACAAATAACATTCCCCACAATGTTACATACATAATTGATTTGGATACAAAGGGACAATAAGCAAGTTTGCAGGTGACACAAAAAATGGTGGTTGTGCTGCAGATAGTGAGTAGGATAGTCTGAGGATTCAGCACAATATTGATCAGTTGGTAAAATGGGTCGAGCAAACTGACAAACACGAGCCTTTGCGTCAGAGGCACTTATTCCCACAACAAATATCTGGATGAGCATTTTTAATTGCCAAAGCATTGAAGGCCAAGGGCTGGAAAATGGGATTAATGTCATCAGTTAATTAATAATCAGTGTGGACATGGTTGGCTGAACGCTTTGTTTCTGTGATCTATGACTATTTGACGATTAATTTTTACATTAAAAAAATAACTAGATAGTTCATAAACTATCAAAACATGATGTCCCAAGGTTGAATAAGAATGAAAGTCCTACTTCCTTGAATTGTGAAATATCTTTTTTTTCCAGAAAAATTGTATCTGTATCAGTTGTCTTTTGTTTTTAAGCAAATCTTCTCAAGATTATTAGTACAGGCATTGAAATGTGCACAGTTAAGACACTCATTTTGGGAAATTATGCATCCGATATACACAGTAGTGTGATTATTAGCCTCTCAAAACCAGGTCCAGAAATCAGATATTTTGTGTTTGGTCTGTACCTGCAGCTAGTGATTAAAGCAGGCAAATATTTTACAAAGAGAGAAAGGTTAATGATGTCTGCAGGATATAATTAGAACCTTCTACAGGGGGCACTGTTGTCAGTGCAGCAATATTGAGAAAAGACTCATTTCAATGACATCAGGCTAATTTCATAACCCAATGAAGATTACACACAAGCACAGATACATCTAGGAACATCTAGCAACAAATCAACTGAAAATGTGTAGGAAAGAACTGCAGATGCTGGTTTAAATCAAATGTAGACACAAAATGCTGGAGTAACTCAATAGGACAGGCAGCATCTCTTGAGAGAAGGAATGAGTGATGTTTCAGGTCGAGACCCTTCATCATACTGATGTCAGGGCAGTGGGCGGGACTAAGGTAGAATGTAGTCGGAGACTGCAAGACTGGTGGGAGAACTAGGAGGGAGAGGGATGGAGAGAGAGAGAAAGCAAAGGCTATTTGAAGTTAGAGAAGTCAATGTTCATACCGCTGGGGTGTAAGTTACCCAAGCAAAATATAATAATAATAATAATAATGGATTTTATTTACGGGCGCCTTATACCGAGGTCTCAAGGACACCATACAGAGATTTATAGAAAACATATAATCAGAATTTTAAAAAAATAGGTTATAAAGACCAATACATAAATCAGGGACAGAATTCCTTCCAAAAACACACAAAAAAAGAAAATCAGAAGCACAATTTGAGGAGAGAGCAGCGGCAATTTAACGCCAGCGTCCACTCTCCCCTCCGACCGCCATCTTGAACACAGACTAACAAATACAATTACAAACAATTACATACAAAAATCATCCCCCCACAATGATTTCCATTGTGGGGAAGGCACAATGTCCAGTCCCCAGCCCCAGTTCACCCAAAAAAAAAGTCAGGCCAAATGAAGCCCCCGCTATTGCCTCTACGAAGGCCCGATGATCCTGGCCGTTCTCGCCGGGTGATGTAGCCCCGGCGTCGGGAGAGTCCTCCAGCAGCTGGGCCACCTGGAACGGCCGCATCCCTCACCGGAGGCCGCAACTACGGCTGGAACGGCCGATTTCCCGCAGGCGTCCGCAGCACCTGAAGCCGACAAGGCCGCGCCGACTTGGAGCTCAAGGCTCCCGGTGTTGGAGTCGGCACCGCCGGCCGTGAATGGTCGCTCCAGTCCCGGAGGTGTTGAGCTCGGCGGTCCAGCTCACCGGAGCTCCAGCGCGTCGGTCCAGCGCGGCGACCCAGGCAAGGCATCGCCCGCTCCGCTGCACAGTAGCGCTCCAGCGCCGTGCCGCCACCGAAGCTGAGGGTGCTGTGCGGTTCCTGCCAGGAAACGCCGCTCCACGCCCGCTGGTAGGCCACGAGGACGGGTCGAATGGGCAGCCGGAGAGAAGGCTGCCTCACCGACCAGGTAGGGACCAGGAAGTGGTTTCCCCTTGATCCCCCCACATTAAAGGCAAAATAAATAAAAACAAAAACTTAAAGAAAACTAAAAAAAATTAGTAAAAAGTACAATTAACGGACGGCTGCTGTTTTGCAGCCGTTCCTCAAGATGGCTCCTCCCAATGAGGTGATGTTCCTCCAATTTGCACTGGGCCTCGTTCAGACAATGAAGGAGGCTCAGGACAGAAAGGTCAGATTGGGAATGGGGAGTTAAAGTGCTGAGCAACTGAGAGATCAGATAGGTTAAGGCGGACTGAACGGAGGTGTTCAGCGAAATGATCGCCGAGCCTGCGCCTGGTCTCGCCGACGTACAGGAGTTGATACCTGGAACAGCAGATAAGGTTGGAGGAGGTTGGAGGAGAAGTGACTGAAAATATTGACAAGACAGAAAGCCATTATTTAGGTATGTTACAATACTTACCTTCAGCGGCGCTGCAATTCTGCCACTGGCCGTGTGCACGATTTTGTGCCTTTAAGGGGGGGCGGGGTTAAACGCGTGTTTCTCCTGCCTTGTCCTGGTTAATATTTCGTTGGAGTGCAAGCGTTTGCTGAAAATTCGTTCCGACGGGCGTTTTGTGTATTTTTTATTTTTAATCGATCGACAATGTCAGCGCTGGAGTCATTTTAAAATCAGCTTCTGAAGCCGTCAATGCCGACGGATTTCACACATGGGACAGGTAAACGAAAGTAGTTTATTTTAATGTATAAAAGTGCTTCTTAAGAAGCCTTTAATTCACATTTTTTAATGCGAAACGGTAATTCTTTTCCCCGAACGACAGAATCAACTTTCCAATTGATCGCGTTCCAGAAAACCCCATTCGCAAGATTATTTAAATGGCCATTAATTTACAGGAATTAAACATTAAATTCCTTCCATTTGGCCTGTAAATCCATGACAATGAGATTTTAAAAATTATGTTATATTGTGAATTCTTGTGTGAATGTTATTTGGACACTTAGGCTATTTAAAAATGTTAATCTATTCTTAAGAATTGATAGATGTTTAGATCTAGTAATTGAATTTTGTAATTAGCTACAATTAGGTAACTATCTAATTATTATGCTTTAATTTCATGTCATCTAAGGAGATTGTTTCATATTGTTTCAGAATGCTTCAATCTATAAAAGGCCTGTCTCACGAGTCTGCGGTCATTGGCGGTGATACAGGAAGTATCTACCGCTCGTGGACCGCCAGAGACTGCGGGTTCGGTCAAATGCCCACCGCCGAGGCCATGCGGCGTTGGTCCCAACACCGCACGGTGCTCACAAAAAGTCAGCACAGTTTAAAATAATTTCTTACCGCACAGCCGCCGCCAGTGAGGCACGAGTGCGTCACGGTCACCACCACAGCCTCCGCCAGTGAGGCACGTGTGCGGCACGGGCGCCGCCACAGCGACGCGATTCAGCACTACCGCCGCCACAGCCCGCTTGTCTTTTAGAAAGCAAATTTCTATACACCGCAAGCTCGTGGGACCGGCCGTACTGAGATCACTCGGCCCCCGCGCAGCATCCGTGCGGCGCTCCCGCGGCATAGGCTCGGCGCTCTCGCGGTTGAGGTGCGGTCCCCTCTTCCGGCGACGCCGCGCTTCACCGCCAATGACTGCAACACTGTGATACAGAGCCTTTAATAACTGAAAATTTCTTTCAGTTCTCTTAATTTTAAGAAAGTTATGGGCTTTTGACTATCCTCGATCACAGCTTTTGTGTCAAGTCAATGGAAAAGCAATAGGGAACAAGATGCTAATCTCCGAGTATGAAAATGGCCATAACTTTTTTAATACTGAAGATATGAAAGTGAATTAGGTGTCAAATTAAACTTCTTTTTATGCTTTATCTGATGGGATAAATTACAGACTTTATTTTTTAAATCTCAAAATTCTGTAACATAGCTACATTATTGTTTTACTAGTCATGTCATGATGCCACTTACTTCCTAATGTTATAAATTCTAATACAATATGGAACCCTTCAAAAAATGTCTGTTTTGTATGCATTAGGGCATCTATTCATTAAACTAGCATACATTAAACCACTGGGTCACTTTTTAAAAGAACATAAATTGCTTTGAAGTTGCACATTCAAATAGTTCCAACAGTTTATCAAAGAGGAACATCACTGAGCTTTTGGAAAATGCAATTCCCAGCAATTTGTTGCAATATCCTAAACATTGTTACATTGCAGTTCTTTTCATGCTTATATGAAATCACCAATTTTATTATTTTTGCCCAATCAATTTGCATTCTCAGTGCTCCCCCAGTGATTCAGAGGAAGACTAAAATAGGTATACATGAGAAGGCTTCCTCAAATACACACCGAGATAGTTGGCAGGTGTCATATCTATCTAACCGAATGTACTACAAGCTCATAGTTGATTCCGTTTTAGATGCTGCAACAAATTACACTCTTGCCCTTTGCCAGAGAAGAAGGTTAACTAAACAGAGCAGCCAGGTGAGACCAGGTGAATCCAGAAGCATTACTTCCACTCTGAGAGACAAGTACTTCATGCAGGTTCCATGACCAACAGTAGCTATATGGGTTACGTTTCAGTTTCCACAAAGGCAGAGGCCATTCATAGCTTGGTCTTTTAGGCTCAACCTGACCTCCACTCACAGGTGTTCAGGATCATGTTGCTGTCATATAACATCTGACTGATGCATTCTCCAGGAGTGGGGAGATGCCATCCACCAATTCAATTTCACCAACTGCTCATAACATCATCAATAAATTAGCTCATGCATTACACCAACCTGGAAATATGCGGGGGACTTCCGGTTGCGACATGCTCTGCTAGCAGTCGCAAACTTTTTAGCTCCGCTGAAAAAATCGCGATTTTTCGCGTTAAAATCGGGTCTGGAGGTCGGGACCGTTTTTAAAACTTACCGGAGCTTCATGTCGCGGTGCTGATGACGTCATCAGTAAGCGCCGCGATTATAAAACAATACTAATATAGAAATAATATTTGAAACTGATAAAACTGTGGTGCCTGCGTCATAACGCAGACAGCAGTTATCACCTATGTTCGCAGCTCGTGGAGAGGAGAGGAGATCAGGCACCTGGCACAATTCCAGGAACCTGACTCCGGTTAATCCACTCAGTAAACCGCTCACTTTAACAATACTAAATTCATTTTAAAATAGTTAAGAGATAAAGAGTGAGTAGGATATGGAATCGAATACATTTGACATATATATAAATTGTAACTGGGTGAAATAGAACTGAATTGGAAACGGTAATGACCCCATAGATTTTGGGTAATAAATACAGCGGGGCTAACTTTATACCAACTACGCCGGAAGCGTTATGGATGTCGTACCCCACAGACGAGTGGGCCACTCACTACGGTGTTGAAATTTTAGACACCGTAAATTTATTTGATTTATATATATTTTTTTTAATCACAATATGTCACATCTGTGTGTTTTTTCTTCAAGGACAATCGCGCAGGAGAACTACCAAGGAAGTCTATAATAGAAATACTCCCAAAATAACCAGAGTCCGGAGGTATGAACGCACCACAATAATTAAGGTCATTAAAACTGGTAAAAATGCATGACGACAATCAAAAGAAAATAGGAGGAATCACATTATGTAGTTGGAATATAAGGGGGATTAATGAACCTATTAAAAGGGGCAAGATACTAGCTCAGTTGAAATCATACAACACGGACATTGCGTTTCTACAGGAAACACATCTTAAACAGCAAGATCAGACAAGACTGAGGGCGAACTGGATAGGCCAAACATTTCACTCTTCATTTACCTCCAAATCTAGAGGTACTGCAATTATTATTCGTAAAGGAATTCCATTTAAATCAAAGAACACTATTTTAGATAAGGAAGGGAGATATCTTATAGTAGCAGGGGAGATCAATAATATGCCAATTACGCTGGTAAACATATATGCGCCCAACTTTGATAACCCTCAATTTTTTAATAAAATTCTGAATATAATTGCAGAATCTAATTATCAAAATGTTATAATCGGAGGAGATTTTAATTGTGTTTTAGATCCTTATTTAGATAAATCGATGCAAAAACAAAAAGGTCAGACGAAATCTAAAACCAGTGAACTCTTACACACATATATGGAAAACACAAATATAACAGATGTATGGAGGATTGCAAACCCGACGGGAAGGGATTACTCGTTTTATTCAATGGTGCATAAAACATATTCACGGATAGACTATTTTCTTGTGGATACAAAATTAATTTCGCAATCTCTGAATCCTAAATATCATAGTAATGCGATCTCAGATCATTCTCCGTTAACTTTTGTTCTAAAACTAGAAGGAATGTCTATGAATAAACCGTTCTGGAGGTTTAACTCACAAATTTTAAAAGACCCTCAAGGGAGTATCTATCTAAAAAAACAGATGGATCTATTTTTTGAGTTAAATGATACACCAGAGATATCCCCCACGTTATTATGGGAATCCTTCAAAGCATTTATAAGAGGAGTCATTATTTCATTTCAAGCTTATCAAAATAAAAAGAATAAGAATGAACAAAGACACTTAGAAGATCAAATAAAACAGTTAGATATAGATAATGCTAAAGACCCAACTATGGATAAACATAATAAAATACTACTACTGAAATTTCAGTTAAATAAATTACTGTCAGAGAAAGTTATAACATTATTTCAAATCACAAAACAAGAACACTTTGAATTCGGGGACAAACCCCACAAACTTCTAGCACGACAACTTAAAAAACGGGAAAAAGAGAATGCAATATTAAAGATTAAATCAGATAGAGGGGAAGTATTAACACTACCCAAGGATATTAATAAAAGATTTGCTCAATTTTACCAGAATCTATACACATCTAAAACGTCAATAGACAATAATAAAATCTCAGAATTTTTAGATAATTGTAATCTACCACAATTAGAACGCAGGGAACAAGAGGAACTGGGAGCACAAATTACTTCTAAGGAGATAGAAGACACAATAAAAACACTAAAAAATGGAAAAACACCAGGACCAGACGGATTCAGTAATGAATTTTATAAATCTTTTTATGATATAGTTACTCCACGATTACAAAAAATGTATACATATGCTTATAAAGAGCAAAACCTACCTGAAACACTAGCGGAATCAACGATCATATTAATACTTAAAAAAGATAAAAATATAGAAGAACCAGGATCATATAGAGCTATTGCTTTGTTAAATACGGATCAGAAAATAATAGCAAAAACATTAGCCAATAGATTAAGCAAGTATGTTAGTAGACTAATACATGAGGATCAAACAGGATTTATACCTAAGAGACACTCATTTAATAATTTGAGACGTTTGCTTAACATAATGCATTCACATAAATCTTATGACCAAGAGTTAGCTATCATCTCACTGGACGCAGAAAAAGCGTTTGATCAAGTAGAATGGGACTATATGATCAAAGTATTGCAAAAATTCCAATTGGGAGAAAACTTTATTGCATGGATAAAACTACTATATAACAAACCTATGGCTAGAATACTAACTAATAATATATTATCTTCAAAATTCGAATTATCTAGGGGCAACAGACAAGGATGTTCACTATCACCGCTGTTATTTGCTTTGGTAATTGAACCCCTTGCTGAAAAAATAAGAACACACTCGAATATTCACGGTTATAACACAAAATATTCAAACAACAAACTATCCCTATATGCTGATGATGTACTACTGTACATCACAAAACCACAAATTAGTATACCAAATATATTAAACTTAATTGAGGACTTTGGATCCTTTTCAGGATATAGAATAAATTGGAACAAAAGTGAAATTATGTCGATTAAACCAAAAGACTCAACACATCTCAGGAAATTCCCTTTTAAAATAGCTATGGAAAAATTCAAATATTTAGGAATTGAGATCACTAGAAATTACCATGATATGTTTAAAGCTAATTATAATCCCCTACTTAAGAAATTAAATAATTTGATTAAATTTTGGAAAACACTTCCGATGTCCTTAATAGGTAGGATAAATGCTATAAAAATGATTTTCTTACCACAAATCCTTTACCTATTTCAATCAATACCTATATATCTCCCAAAAAAGTTTTTCAAAAAACTGGACTCAGACATTACAAATTTTATATGGGATTACAAATCCCACAGAATACAAAGAACACACCTTAACAAACGAAAAGAGTTGGGGGGTCTAGCGCTCCCTAACTTTATGTATTATAACTGGGCAGTAAATATTAAAAATATGATTCACCTGCTGGACAATTCTGCCCAGCAGGTGGACTGGATTATAATGGAAAAAGGGGATTGCTCCCCGAATAATATAGGAGCGATTATTCTCTCTCCAATAAATTTGAATAATAAAAATTATAATAAAAATCCAATTATATATAGCACTATTAGAACATGGAAGCAAATAAAACAGAATCTAAAATTAAGAAACCTATCTCTCTTAATACCAATAGTCAATAACCCATCGTTTAAACCTTCAATCATAGATAAAGCATTTATACAATGGGAAAGAATGGGAATCAAAACGAAGATCTGTATGAATTAGAAAAATTACTATCATTCCAACAACTACAACTGAAATATAATTTGAAAAATAATCAATATTTTAAATATCTACAAATCTGTGACTATTTGAAAACACACACAAAAGATTATTATAATATGCCTTCCGACTTACTAGATGAAGCAATGAAGACAAAGGCGGAATCAGTTAATTTAATATCATACTTATATAATATCATCTTAAATATAGAAATACCCACAACAGATGGAATTAGAAGAGATTGGGAACAAGATCTAGGTATAAAAATTTCAAAAGAGAGTTGGGATAATCATTTATTACAGGTGCATAAATGCTCGATCAACGTACGACATACGCTTATCCAATTTAAAACATTACATAGATTATATTATTCAAAAACCAAACTAAATAAAATCTTTCCTAACGTCTCACCAATCTGTGATAAATGTATATGTCAAGAAGCTACCATAGCACATTCTTTTGTTTTTTGTACAAAAATCCAAAAATTCTGGTTTGAAATATTTGATATTTTTTCAAAATTAATCAAAATAAAACTGGTACCAAAACCAGAATGGATTATTTTTGGAATATCGGAAGGTATTCCTGAATTAAACGTGTATCAGAAGAATTTACTCAATTATGGGCTAATAATGGGAAAAAAGCTTATACTTAAATTCTGGAAAAATGCGCCCACACCAACAATAAAAATGTGGACATCAAATATGTTGGAAACATTACATCTGGAAGAGATGAGATTCCTCCTAGTAGGCAAAGTAGATCAATTTCAAAAGACGTGGTCTACGTTTTTGGACCTATTACAAGCATGAGGTGCAATAGTAATTTAGAAAAACAAATAAATAAATAAAAGGTATCTGGACCTGGTAATGGGAGGTAAAATAAAAACAGACTTGGTTGGTAGTTCCTTCTCTATGAAGTATGGTATAAGAGTTATAATAGAGCGATTGTTCCTTCTTTCTTTCTCTTTTTTTTTCTAGGGTCTATTTTCTAACTTTACTTCCTTCTCTAACTTCTTTTCTAAGGGGCTTTCTTTTCCCAACACTCTTTTGCACTTCACAACCTTTGCGCACTTTCTTCACTTTTCTTACTTCTTTCTTTTTCTTTCTTAAAGTTTAAAAAAGTGAAGCGGTACAAAAAATGTATTAATATATACGTGTTGTACATTACTGTAATCTACCGTACTTCTAAAAAAAAAAAAAAAAAAAAAAAAAAAGGAAATATGCCTGGGCACTTGTGACCACTGTATATGCATCTGATGTATTTTCTGCAGTGATGTTAATCCTCAATTCTGACAACAGAAATGCCACAAACAAGAGGAGATGAAGATGGAAGAAGCAGACACGCATTAAAGTTAGAAAAATGTTGTCCCCAAACAATTAACAGGGACCTATATTCCGAGCTCAAAGGGGTAATGCCTGATCTTCTCCTTGTTAGAGAACTCACCCAAAAGGTTCGAAGAGAATGAGGCAAAGTCTAAGGAGAAGAATGATAACTATCAAGCTCAATAAGTCCCAAACTTGAATGATCACAAGATGCCCCTCTGAAGGGAGACCCTCTCTGGACATGTAGAGAGAGACAATTTAAAAGCCCAGACAATTTTACCACAGCCTAAAATAGTGCAGACACCAGTGTGTCCAACATACGTTGCAGCAAGATTTCTTCCACAAATGAAGAAAATAGAAAAAAGTGATGCAACAATACTACCAATGCTCCCTTCAATTACATGACAACCCACATAATGAGGGGACTGAAAATGTGCCTTATAACCAGTCAGGCAAAGGTTCAAGGTATCCTACTTGACAGCACACAACTGGCATGAAGACTTCCATCATGTACTTTGTCCTCAAAGCCAAAACAATGTTCAGTAAATGAAAAAAAAAAAATCACATTAGTCTTACCTTTCAAAGAGAGGTCATAAATGATGGGCTCCATGATGGAAATGTTTTGGTTGAACAGGTTCCATTGAAAGGACTTTTGACATGGCACAGCAGCTGTGATTATTGGTTGCGCTCCTCCAAAAAGAAGCTTTACCTCGTAGGAATAAACTGCTGCCATGAAGAAATCTTTACCTTTTCAATCAATTTAACTTCCTAATTAACTCTGCAGGAACCTTCATCAGAAGCTGCCTGTCACTGCAAAAAGCAGTCACAGAATATTTATAATGAGGTAGATCAGGAGATTTTTCCTGTAGTAATTGCTTGAGTTAATGCCAGCTGAAAACAATAATGGTTACCAATTGATCTTGTTTAAAACTCACTCAGCAATAATTACATCTTTCTAACCAATAGAATGGAAGCCTGTGTAGTACTGTGACCTCATGTCTTAGCCATTAATCTGCCATAAGAGTACAGGCAGGTTGGCTGAACCATCTCATAGTTTGTGGTATTGTTCAACAAGGCCATGAGCAACCTTACAGTGACCTCAACAGCACTTCCATGCTCTCTCCCCATGCCCTTTGATTCCCTCAGTTCAAATGTTTGTGAATCTCAGTCTTGTATGTATCCAATGCAGCTTTCTGGGAGAGAGAATTCCAAAGATTCTAAGAGAGAGGGAAAAAAAGTATTTGTTGCCTTAAATGTTCATTATGAAGCGATTTCCCTAATTGGAGCAACCCATACAAGGTGAAATAGTCCCCCCCCCCCTTCTCCAAACTTCACCCCTGTCAATCCCCCCCTCAAAATTTGCTTAGATTCAATAAAATATGTTTTTGTTTATAGTCATACTGTGATACATCACAGAAACAGCCCCTTCTGCCCACCACAACTATGCCAACATTAACACCCGTCTGCACTAATTCAATTTGTCCTTATAAGGTTTTTTTTTTTCTATGATTGTCCTATGTTTAAATGTCCCCTAATTGTCTCTGATTCCAACATCCTCTCCGGCATTCCACATATCAACTACTTTCTGTAAAAAAATGTAACCATCAGATCAACATTCTCTCTCTCTCTCCCCTCTTTCCCCCTCCTCTCCCCCTCATATTTTTCATGCAGCTTTTCTTTACACTCAAATACACCTTTGCTGAGAATTAGGAAATATTTCTTTAAATGTCTGACGCTGATGATGTACCATCTTTTCCTTTAATCTATTTTCCTTGTCAATTGCAGTCAACTCTGCCCTTGTGCAGTTGTAATTGTCTGTATTTAAGTTAACTGATTAGTTTCAGTCTCAAATGGGATTGGAAAGTCTTCCATGTGGTGCCCAGTCTTTCCAAAATGGTCCTTTATTGTGAGATCATGAAATAAACCTGTCCCATTGCACAAAATATTAGACTTAAAATAGCCTGCTCCATTGGGTTCCTCAATGCATCTCCCCAAGAAACTATCCTGACCAAATTCTGTAAACTCATCCTCAAAACTACCTTTTGTCATTTGATTTGATAATTAAAATTGTCCATGATTGTTGCAGGTTTGTTACAACCTGCCATTATTTCCTTACCTTTTGTCTGCACAATACCATAGCTATTGCTTAGGACCCTATATACAACTCAGAATGGTTTCTTCTTATCTTTGATATTTTTATCTCCATCACAACTGAACAAACAACGAGCTTCTGAGCCAATATTATTCCTCACCTCTGGAGTGATGTCATCCTTTATTTATAGAGCAACCCAAGGAGTTACCTGCTTCTCTTTTCTGACTCTCGTTCTGAAATCTCAAATACACCTGAATTTCCTCTTCCCAGATTTGGACACCTTACAAGCACATCTCTCTCAGGGCAATCAGTTTATTTTTATTTATTGCTATTTGTGCTGTTCACTCAGCTATCTTTTTTATAAATGCCAAGCTCACATAGAAAACTAACATTTAATTTGACCTTACCAATTCTTATTCTGATTTTGTTTGCTAGCATGCTCTGCCCTTTTTTCATAAATTTCAGTTATTGCCCAGCATTATTACCATCTAATTTTGCTTAGCCTAAATATTCCTTCACCTGAACCCAATCTTTAATTTCTAGCTTATCTTTTCTCCCTCTGATTCTTCCTTCATGTTTCTCTCCTCCTGCCCATCTAGATTAAACACGCCCCAACATATCTAGGAAACACCTGCTTCTAAAGTCACCAATGTTACTTCAGAGCATCCCTCATAGTTATTGGGCGTCTTCTTAGGGTAAGAAAAGACCTGTGGTCCTCAAGCCACTGTCTGAGTGCACAGTCTACTGATGACATTAATGAATCAGAACCTCTACATGCTTGGAGGATGTCAGCACAATCATATGAGGTTTAGCTTAGTTTAGTTTAGAGATATAGTTTAGAGAAAGAGGCCAGTTGGCCCACCATGTCCATGCCGACCATCGATCCCCGTCCATCGATACCATCCCAGATGCACAAGGGACGATTTGCAATTTTACCAAAGCCAATTAACCTCCAAGCCTGTATGTCTTTGGAGTGCGGGAGGAAAATGGAGCTCCTGGAGAAAACCTATGCAGGTCACTGGGAGAAAGTACAAACTCCGTAGAGATAGCACCCGTAGTCAGGTTCGATCCCGGGTCTCTGGCGCTGTAAGGCAGCAACTCGACCGCTGCTGCCCCTGTTTTGGAGAATTAAATTGCCGTGAACCAGAGCATTACTGATTTGATATCGGATTTTGGATTTCAGCAATTTTAATTGTACTGGCCACACCAGTAACTGGAGCTTCCTTTTCCCACACCGCCATCAAATATACCATGGAAACGACCTCAAAGTGTGGTTGGAATCATCCATTGATACTGCAAATGCTTTGGCTGCAGCAGCTTTGTAAGCTGTGCTTACATATCCCCCTGCATCTATAAATCCCAGTGCAATAATCAGGCACCCATGAAGGAACTGTATATCATATCACTGATCTTCCGCATGTCAGGGCCTGAGTGAGTTGCATGACACATTCATTTACTCGTAGTGTCATGAGGTCGGGACATTATTAAAGGATCAGCGGAAAGCATCCTCACGTCAATGGATCCATCAAAAGGCTTCATTCAATGTCACAATGTAGGACTCTCCTTTTTGGGTCAGTTATTTCGATGAATTCTTCTTGGTTTCAATTCTTTTTTTTACTTCAACTATCTGTATTTGTGGTAAATGTAATGAGTGAGATTCTGTTGAACAATACGTTCAACAATGCCTGTTGAAGAATTCATTCTTCATTTGTTTTTACACAAACTACATCGTCACGCCAAAGTGGATTATTGACAAAACCCTGGATTGGCAAAAAAACTAATTCCAATCAAAATGTTGGAAATAGTCAGGTCAGGAAACATTTATGGAGAGAGAAACAGAGCTAATATTTCAAGAATGAAAGATCATTAAAAGATTAGGAAAAGAGGAGGTGCAACGAGACCTGGGTGTGCTTGTACATCAGTCACTGAAAGTAAGCATGCCGGTAAAGCAGGCAGTGAAGAAAGCTAATGGCATGTTGGCCTTCATTGCGAGAGGATTTGAGTTCAGGAGCAAGGAGGTCCTACTGCAGTTATACAGGGCCCTGGTGAGGGTTGGACAGGCTAGATGCAGGAAAATGTTCCCGATGTTGGGGGAGTCCGGAACAAGGGGTCACAGTTTAAGAATAAGGGATAGGCCATTTAGGACTGAGATGAGGAAAAACTTCTTCACCCAGAGAGTTATGAATCTGTGGAATTCTCTGCCACAGAAGGCAGTAGAGGCCAATTCACTAGATGTTTTCAAGAGAGAGTTAGATTTAGCTCTTAGGGCTAAGGGAGTCAAGGGATATGGGGAAAAAGCAGGAATTGGGTACTGATTTTAGATAATCGGCCATGATCATATTGAATGTCGGTGCTGGCTCGGTGCCGAATGGCCCTACTCCTGCACCTATTTTTCTATGTTTCCATGTTTCTATCATTGATCTGAAATGTTAACTCTGCTTCTCTCTCCACAGGTACTGCCTGGCTTGATCCTCTGGATCACCTTGGCATATGGAACACCAATGTGCGGATGATATGCATTGATTACAGCTCAACCGTTAACACCATAATCGCTTAATAGTATATCATCCCTGAACCTCTGGACCTTGGTGTTTCCATCTGCAGCTGGATTCTAGGCTTTATGACCAGCAGACATCATTCATTTAGACAGTTGTTAAGTCATCTAAAGCACCTCATATTTCAGTTGGGCAGCTGACAACACAGCGGTATGAATATTGATTTCTCTAATTTCAAGTAACTCCTGCATTCCTTCCCCCCTCTCGCCCCTCCCCCACCCCCATCCTAGTCATTCGACCAGTTCCACTGTTTGCATTCTTGTATCCCTATCGTTAACACATCTTCCCCAGCCAACAATGGGCCATTATGGTCTCCACCCTTCCTGCGGTCACCGGTTGCCGGCCCTGTTTTGTTCTGGCCTTGTTCAGTCTGAAGAATGGTTCCGACCTGAAACGTCAACTATTTCTTTTCCCCAGAGATGCTGCCCGACCCGCCGAGTTACTCCAGCATTTTGTGACTATCAGTAATTTAAAATTGGTTATAAAATGTCACCCGCACAGAACTTCACCACTGGTGCTCCTCGTGGGCTCAGTCTCCTGCTACTCCCTGTACACCCATGGCCAACCACTAAGCCAACTCGATTTTTAAATTCACTAGAAATACCACAGTTAAGGGCCAGATCTATAACAATGATGAGATGAAGAATGGGAAATAGGTTGAGAACCTTGTGTCAGCTAGGATACTGGGATACATTGAACTAACAAAATCTATAGTCAACCATATAGATCAGTAGAGTAGGCAAAATGTCTGGGATTGCGATAACAGTACAAACAGGATGGAAACCTGCAGTGCGAGATGCAGAACTATGATCAAAACAATTGCAACACAGAGTGTGTAACAAAATGTGTTGGTGGGGCTAAGAGGTCTCCAGATCGAAGCCCATTCTGCCATTGGTTATTTCTCAGGAAAATCAAGAAAAAAGATTAGCAAACCAACTAAACATCTGTTCAATCTAGTCAAGGAAACTTTCATGTGCCTTGATTATATTATCACTGAACGTTAATCGACACTGACCGAAAAATGAAAAATAACAACTCCCGGAGTTACTCATCACATCAGGCAGCATCTGTGGAGAGAGAAACAAAGGTAACACTTTAGTTAGACGATCCTCCATCAGAATTAGAAAAGTGAGAAAGCAATTTGTGTTTGGTTGTGAAAAGGGAAAGGATCAAGAGGGCAAAGAGAAGGTCTGTGATAGGAAAGAGGCAGGAATTGTTCATGACAGTTACTTTAAGAGCCATCTAAGAGGGAAATGAATGGTTGTTAATCACAGCTGATTTCTCCGGAAGAATGCAGTGAAAGATGAATGAGGGCAAGATGAAAAAACCCCGCAGCAATATTGGGGACTATGTGATGCAGTGCATAACAGTTGCTGTAAGTCTGGAGCAAAAGAGAATGCTGGAAATACGTGCATACATGGGGAGAGAAAAGCTGAGTGGATATTACAAGTGCATGATCTCATGTCAGAACTGGAATGGCTGGTTATCTGGAACTGTTGAATTCAATTATGTGCTTCATAAATATAGAGAACTAGAATTGAATATCCATGTATTTCTCTGCTATGTATGATGGACTTGATAACAATGAGATGTTAAAGTTAAGGCAAAATATATTGATACTTATTTCAGTTTCAGTGCATGGAGTTTCATATGGGAAGAGTTGGCACTAGTACTAAAGATCCACACCATGCGTTATTCTCAATGTCTATCTCAAACAACATGGATGATTTTGAGTTTATTCAAGGAGAGAAATGACTGTGTGCGATATGATCAGAGCAATGCTGAAGACAGCATTGAAAGAACAGGAACTTCTTATTGGAAGTCCAACAGCTATCTTTCCCAGCTTTGAAGTTCTAAAGTTTTCATTTATATGGCGTGCTGATAAAAAAGCTTTTAATCAAGAGTAGTCATTATCCAAGGTAATCTAGTACCATTGAAACCTCATTGTGAAGTCGGTCAATATTGGTGCAGTAATTTAATTTCCATATTTGGATTATGCTGCAGGTTTTTGAAGTTATGGTTAACATAAAGAACGTGGCAGCTGCATCAGTTACCATGTTCTTGTAATAACTTTAAAAACATTTTAAAACGTGCATTCGAGAAATGTCTAAGTCACATCATGTCTATGGCAATGTTTTGATTGAATATTTACACAATAATTTGATTGATTTTTACACAATAATTTGCAATAAAAGCCAAGTCTAACAACCCTCCTCAATATTGCAAATTTTCTCCTAAACATATATGGAAATCACTCCAACTGTTTGTTTATGCCAATTAATGTGCTTCTAACCAGGAGCAACATTTGTGTGACTCAAGCTTGTATAAACAAGCCTATTAAGTAAATGGTGCACTGCCTTGAATACCTAACAAAATCCATTGGGATTTCATTAAAATGAAGCAACACAGATCCATAAATAAAGCAAATGATGCAGTATTCGCTGTTGAGTTTTTTCAAATTGTTGGTAACCATGGAGAATACTAAACACATTGGATTGTAATCCGGCTTTTCTGCGCTAGTGTCACCATCAGGAAACATCTGACTGCGTGCGTTTTCCCCCCGTTATTTAATGAATTGAGGAGAACTCTACAGTTCAAGTCAGTTGCAGAAAAAAATCTAGATCCTTTTGACAATACTGCCCTCAACACTGTTGACTGTGTGCTTCAAACACTGGAAACAGAAGAAGCCATTCCTACTCTTCAAGTTGAAAGCCACTCTGAGAGAGGATTATGATTTTGAGAGTACACAAAAATGCTGGAGAAACTCAGCGGGTGCAGCAGCATCTATGGAGCGAAGGAAATAGGCAACGTTTCGGGCCGAAACGTTGCCTATTTCCTTCGCTCCATAGATGCTGCTGCACCCGCTGAGTTTCTCCAGCATTTTTGTGTACCTTCGATTTTCCAGCATCTGCAGTTCCTTCTTTAACACTTTGTCTACTCCACTGCGAAATCTCCTCAAGGTATGCCTACTTTGAAGAAGTTCTCCTCCTCTCTCCGGAGACTGTTCCACAACCCGAACCCCTATCAGTCTGAAGAAGGGTTTTGGCCCGAAACGTTGCCTATTTCCTTCGCTCCATAGATGCTGCTGCACCCGCTGAGTTTCTCCAGCATTTTTGTGTACCTTCGATTTTCCAGCATCTGCAGTTCCTTCTTTAACACTTATGATCTTGAGAAGCTGCTACATGGCTTCGGTGACATAAACGAAATTCAATACTACCTGGCAAGGCACCCTCCTGACCTCATCAGAGTGTTAACTATGCAGACTGAGTGCCAAGGAAGCTCAAACACAAAATTAATTGTTTGGTATATAAGCAGTGACTAACCAGAGGTGGGCAACTTTAGTAAAATTTAGGAATGGAAATTAATTTAGCTTTCAACTATTCACAATGCTGACTTAATCTATCAAGCAAAAGCAGAACAAACATCATTGCTGATGCAATGCCTAATGCTGATCTTTGCTCTGCTATGCAGCAATCCAAGGCAGGACGGTCAAAGAAGGAAACTTTGACACAAAGTGCTAGGGTAAGTCAACTGGTCAGGCTGCCTAAAGGAGTGGGACAGCCATGGAAAGATGATCGGTGGAACCAAATGGGAAGGGGATGATGGAACAAGGTTGGGGGACGGGATAGAGAACAAAGGAAGAAGAAACCTAAGTGAATGTGTTAGTGTAGATGAAAACTAGGGTTACCTGAAATTAGAAAATGGAATGTGCATACTAATAGGGCTTAAGCTGCCCAAATTCACATTTGGCCTCTTTGTATGGCCAAAATTGACATACTCTACACCTTAAAGCTCATTGAGCTCATTGAGAACGGAGCCCAGGGGGGCTCTCCAACTATGGGACCACTTCTCTTCCACACCCACACCACTGCCCTCTCACCCCCCCACCCCCTGACCACCCACCACCCCCCCACCACACATCACCTCGTCCCCATTCCACCCACCTGCCTTCCTCCGGCCCCACCCCCATCCCTGCCGGGTGTTCACCATCCCCCCCGACCTCCCCCTCTCCGACATCGAACGGTCTGTCCTCAGCAGAGGTCTTACCTTTGTCCCCCTCCGTCCCCATCTCAATGAGTTCCGTGCCCTCCATGACTTGGAACGCTTCTACCGTCGCCTCCGCCTCACAGCTCACTTCCATGGGAAGGAGTCCTCGCTCCCCACTGATGACCCCTTTTCCAGTCTCCAACGCACCCCATCCTCATGGAACCCCCCTCGTAGCCTTCCGGCTTTAGAACTCTTTATTAAAAACTGCCGCCGTGACATCAACTGCCTCAACTTCTCCACTCCCCTGTCTCACTCCAATCTCTCCCCCCCTGAACGCACTGCCATCGACTCACTCCGCAACAACCTAGATTGGGTTATCAAACCCGCCGACAAGGGAGGTGCCGTGGTAGTCTGGCGCGTCGACCTCTACAAAGCTGAGGCCACGCGCCAACTCTCGGACACCTCTTCCTACTTACCCTTGGACCATGACCCCACTGACGAGCACCAGGCCACCATCTCCAGCACCATCACCAACTTCATCCACTCCCACGCCCTGCCCGAACGAGCCTCCAACCTCATCGTTCCCCAGCCCCGCACAGCCCGCTTTTACCTTCTCCCCAAAATCCACAAACCTGACTGTCCCGGTAGACCCATTGTCTCTGCCTGTTCTTGCCCCACCGAACTCATCTCCACCTACCTCGACTCCATACTATCCCCCTTGGTTAAATCCCTCCCCACCTATGTTCAAGACACCTCAGACACTCTCCGTCATCTCCGCGCATTCCACTCTCTAGGCCCTCACCCCCTCATCTTCACCATGGACGTCCAGTCACTGTACACCTCCATCCCCCACCAGGATGGTCTCAAAGCCCTCCGTTTTTTCCTCGACCGTAGAAGCAATCTATACCCGGCCACTGACACCCTCCTCCGCCTAGCGGAGCTGGTACTTACACTTAATAACTTTTCATTTGACTCCTCCCATTTCCTCCAAATACAAGGCGTAGCTATGGGCACACGCATGGGCCCCAGCTACGCCTGCCTCTTTGTCGGGTACGTAGAACAATCCTTGTTCAATGCGTACCAGGGCCCCATCCCCGACCTCTACCTCCGCTACATCGATGATTGTTTTGGTGCCACATCCTGCACCCACACACAACTGACTGACTTCATCCGCTTCACCACCAACTTCCATCCGGCACTCAAATACACCTGGACCATTTCCGACACTTCCCTACCATTCCTTGACCTCACTATCTCCATCGCAGGTGATAGACTCCTTACCGACATCCACTACAAACCTACCGACTCCCATGGCTATCTGGACTACACTTCTTCCCACCCTGCTTCCTGTAAGGACTCCATCCCCCACTCCCAATTCCTCCGTCTACGCCGCATCTGCTCCCAGGATGAGGCGTTCCACACCAGGGCATCTGAAATGTCCTCATTCTTCAGGGAACGGGGGGGGGTTCCCCTCCTCCACCATAGATGAGGCTCGCACCAGGGTCTCTGCCATACCCCGCAACACTGCTCTCTCTCCCCATCCCCCCACTCACAACAAAGGCAGAGTCCCCCTAGTCCTCACCTTTCACCCCACCAGCCGTCACATACAACAAGTGATCCTCCGTCAGTTTCGCCACCTCCAACGTGACCCCACCACTCGCCACATCTTCCCATCTCCCCCTATGTCTGCCTTCCGCAAAGACCGCTCCCTCCGTAACTCCCTTGTCAATTCTTCCCTTCCCTCCCATACCACCCCCTCCCCTGGTACTTTCCCTTGCAACCGCAAGAGATGCAACACTTGTCCCTTCACTTCCCCCCTCCACTCCATTCAAGGACCCAAGCAGTCGTTCCAGGTGCGACAGAGGTTCACCTGCATCTCCTCCAACCTCATCTATTGCATTCGCTGCTCTAGATGCCAGCTGATCTACATCGGTGAGACCAAGCGGAGGCTTGGCGATCGTTTCGCCGAACACCTCCGGTCGGTCCGCAATAACCAACCTGAACTCCCGGTGGCTCAGCACTTCAACTCCCCCTCCCATTCCGTATCTGACCTCTCTGTCCTGGGTCTCCTCCATGGCCACAGCGAGCAACACCGTAAATTGGAGGAAATGCACCTCATATTCCGCTTGGGCAGTCTACATCCTGGTGGCCTGAACGTTGAATTCTCCCAATTCTGCTAGCCCTGGCTGTCTCCTCCCCTTCATCAGCCATCTGGTTGTCTCCTCCCCTCCCCCAGTCCTCGGGCTCCTCCTCCGCCTTTTCCTTTTTTCCTTTCTTCTCCCCACCCCCTATCAGTCTGAAGAAGGGTTTCGGCCCGAAACGTTACCTATTTCCTTCGCTCCATAGATGCTGCTGCACCCGCTGAGTTTCTCCAGCATTTTTGTGTACCCTGGGCTCTTCAAAACAATGGCTTAGTTTATGTTTGGTTTCAAGTACTGAATGCAGTGGACCTGGTTGAACGAGGTGCAGGTGAACTTCCGTCTTAGCTGGAAGGGGTGTTTCGGTCTTGGGATGGTGGTAATGGAGGAGGTGAAGAGTAAAGTGTCCCACCTCCTACATTTGCAAGGCAAAGTTTGAGGGAACCTGCAATGGGCAGGATGAGAAACTGATGTTGAATCACCTTCTTGAATTGTTGTAGTTGTTTGGTGAGGGGACTCCCATGGGGCTGTTAGGTAGGATCCCTGCGGAAACCAGGAAGGGGAGGCGAGAAAAAGCAGTGACTGATAGTGGGAGCATGATTGAACTGATGGAAATAGCAGAGGATCAGGTGTTGGATATGGAACCTGGCAGGATGTATGGTAAGGAGCATGGGAACTCTATTGCTATTCTCTCTTGGCAGGAGTTGGATGACAGCAGACATATCGGAAATGGAGGAAATATGTGTGAAGGCTCCATCAACTATGGCAGAGGGGAGGTTAAGTTTCTTGAAGGAGGACATTTCAGAAGCTCGAGAGTAGAAGAGCTCAACTTGAAGACAGGCACGGCGAAGACAGAGATATTGAGTGAAAGGGATAACTTCATTCCAGGAGGCAAGGTGGGAAGAGATATTATTAAATTATAGTGACCTTCGATTAAATGCTTTTTAGATCCACCACGAGGAAACATTGTCTCCAAGGGTTAAATTGTAAAGAGAGACTTTGCAATAAGCATAATATTCTCAATGTTTCTGAGATAAAGGAGAGCTGATAGTGTGAATAAAAACTAGTTCCATTTGTTTAAGCTTTGCAAACAGGGTCTACACTTAGGGCCGAGTTTTTAGGGATATGAAGTAAAGTCAGGTGTGTGCCAACCAGTTACTTAGTTGGGGAATAAGCTCAAGGGCTACTATGTTTGTATGGAGTAAGACTGCTGTACAATCATTTAAAATTGCTTAATCATGGCTTCTTCAATAAAATATCTTGAACCAACGACTTGATAACCTGCAAGGACAGGCTGGCATGTGCCTTCAAATTTGCCTTCACTCTGACTTGGAAACATCATGTTTTTCTTCTGTGATAGGATTTAAATAACAGAGCACCCTATTCCAAAGACATGTGGGTTTCTAGGTTAATTAGCCTCTGTAAATTGCCCCTAGTGTGTAGGGATAGACATAAAGTGCTGGAGTAACTCAGCAGGACAAGCAGCATCTCCAGAGAAAAAGGATGGGTGATGTTTCCGGTCTGAACCCTCCTTCAGACCTATAGAAGGGTGTCTGAAGAAGGGTCACCCATCCTTTTTCTCCAGAGATGCAGCATGACCTGCTGAGTTACTCCAGCACTTTGTGTCTATCTTTGGTATAAACCATCAACTGCAGTTCTTATTTTAACACCTAATGTGTAGGGAGTGAATGAGAAAGTGTGATAAGATAGAACTAATATGAATGAGTGTAAGTCAGAGGGTGGTGAATCTGTGGAATTCATTGCCACACAAAGCTGTGGAGGCCAAGTCAATAGATATTATTAAGGCAGAGTTAGATAGATTCTTGATCAGTACGGGTGTCAGGGGTTATGGGGAGAAGACAGGAGAATGGGGTTAAGAGGGCGAGATAGGTCAGCCATGATTGAATGGCGGAGTAGGCTTGATGGGCTGAATGGCGTAATTCTGCTCTTATCACTTATGAACATGAGTGATGGATGGTCTGCATGGACTCGATGGGCCAAAGGGCCTGTTTCCATGCTGTAAAACTAAACTATCTATCAGCACCATGGGAGTCCCTTCACCCCACAACTGCTACAGCTCAGGAAGGCGAGTCAGCACTAGTTTCTCAAGGTCAATTTGGAATAGGCAATAATTGTCGGCTTTTTGACAGGGTCAGCAGCTTCATGCAAATGACATAAAAATAATCTATGTATTCACCTTGGTATTAGTTCATGTAATTTTATGGCTGGTCTAAGAGGCTGGCCGAGTGCCAACTGCAAAACAATCAGTGAAATGATTACCCTTTATTGCTTTTCAGGCCCGACATTCAGATCGATATGATCCCTCCAATTCCTATTAGAACACAACAATAATTTTCACTTAAATGTCATCTGTGATGAGAAAGTAACTTATTGGCTATTCAATTTAGTCTGTACTTCAGCTTCACGCTGCATGTTTTGAACATTTACAAATTTAGGAGAGGTCTTGAACTGCAAAACAGATGGATACTGAATAATGTAGGCACAAGGAACTGCAGATACTGGTTAACTAAAACAAGAAATAAAGTGCTGGAGTAACTCAGCAGATTAAACAGCATCTCTGGAGAGTTTGAGTTTGAATTTAGTTCATTGTCACGCGTAGAGGTGGTGAATCTGTGGAATTCTTTGCCACTGAAGGCTGCGGAGACCGTCAGTGGATAATTTTAAGGCAGAGATAGATAGATTCTTGATTAGTACAGGTTATGGGAAGGAAGGAAAATGGGGTTAAGAGGGAGAGGTAGATCAGCCATGATTGAATGGCATAGACTTGATGGCATGGCCTAATTCTACTCCTATTCCTGACATGACAGTGAAAAACTTTTGTTGCGTGCTAACCAGTCAGCGGCAAGACAATACATGATTACAATTGAGCCATCCACAGCATACAGATACAGTAGAAAGGGACTGACGTGAATAACGTTTAGTGCAAGATAAAGCCAGTAAAGTCCGATAGGTTGGGACCCTTCTTCAGACTGATCAGTCTGAAGAAGAGTCCTGACTCAAAACATTGTCTATGTCCTTTAGAGATGCTGCCTAACCCGTTGAGTTACACAAGCACTTTGTGTCTCTTTTGAATACCGAATAACTTGGCTTGACTTTACACACATCTAACTGTATTTATTTTGAGTTTCAATGGCTTTTGGCAAATCCTGTGCATCAAAATAGTCTATCTGCAGTCAGTTACACTCTCCTATCTTTTTATTTTCAAATAATGGCGGGCTGTCAGCTTAATCAATTAAAAACGTGTTCTCAAATAATGTGCACATCAAGAAAACAAAGGGTTAGAAATTCCATCACTAAGCACTATGTGATAGATTGGAAGCCAAAATATGATTTCTGAAAGCAATCAGGACTTTCGTGCGTGTAATGAGAATTTTTACTGTGGTTCTCCATGCATGTGACAGAACTGTGCACAGAAGCCACAAGGCAGTGATATCATCTGACATGCAGTACATGCTTGATATTGCTACTGCAACATCTAAGCATCCGGAAATGCCTCAGAGGTTGCCTGGGCCTTGACTGGAAGAACATGACTGAATAACAGGGTAAAGGTCTGCTAAGTTAGAGAATTTGTCCTTAATTGAGACACTGGGCAGTCTCTGAAGATGCTCATTTAATTTTTTTTGTGATTAATTTGATATCTCTGATTTTAGAGGAAACCCTTCTACTTTCTTTGGGTCACTGGGCACATGAACATTGAAAACATAGATACATAGATACATAGAAAATAGGTGCAGGAGTAGGCCATTCGGCCCTTCGAGCCTGCACCACCATTCAATATGATCATGGCTGATCATCCAGCTCAGTATCCCGTACCTGCCTTCTCTCCATACCCCCTGATCCCCTTAGCCACAAGGGCCACATCTAACTCCCTCTTAAATATAGCCAATGAACTGGCCTCAACTACCCTCTGTGGCAGAGAGTTCCAGAGATTCACCACTTTCTGTGTGAAAAAGTTTTTCCTCATCTCAGTCTTAAAGGATTTCCCCCTTATCCTTAAGCTGTGATCCCTTGTCCTGGACTTCCCCAACATCGGGAACAATCTTCCTGCATCTAGCCTGTCCAACCCCATAAGAATTTTGTACGTTTCTATAAGATCCCCTCTCAATCTCCTAAATTCTAACGAGTATAAGCCAAGTCCTGACATCCCAGGAATCAGTCTGGTGAACCTTCTCTGCACTCCCTCTATGGCTATAATGTCCTTCCTCAGATTTGGAGACCAAAACTGTACGCAATACTCCAGGTGTGGTCTCACCAAGACCCTGTACAACTGCAGTAGAACCTCCCTGCTCCTATACTCAAATCCTCTTGCTATGAAAGCCAACATACCATTCGCTTTCTTCACTGCCTGCTGCACCTGCATGTCTACTTTCAATGACTGGTGTACCATGACACCCAGGTCTCGCTGCATCTCCCCATTTCCTAATCGGCCACCATTTAGATAATAGTCTGCCTTCCCGTTTTTGCCACTGATGCCAGCCTCTGATGTCTCACTGTCCAATTATCTGCCAGGGTTGCATGAAACCCGATTCCATTTGTAACCTAGACACAAAGAACTGCAGATGCTGGAATCTTGCATTGAACACGAAGAGCTGGAGTAACTCAGCGTGTCAAGAAGAATCTCCAGAGGACATGAATAGGCAACGTTTCTGATCGACATTCCGCCCCATAAGGTGGCCTCTCCATGTCCTCCAGAGATGCCGCCCAACCCACTAATTTACTCCAGCATTTTGATTTCTACCATTTCTAACCTACCAATCCAAGCAGCATTTAATAGGGATCTGAGGGGTATATTTTGTCACACAAAGGGTGATGGGGGTATGGAACAAGCTGCCAGAGGAGGTGGTTGAGGCAGGAACTATCGCAACATTTAAGAAACAGTTAGCCAGGTACATGGATAGGACAGATTTGGAGGGATATGGGCCAAACGCAGGCAGGTGGGACTAGTGTAGCTGAGACATATTCGCCAAAGTGGGAAAGTTGGGCCAAAGGGCCTATTTCCACGCTGTAGGACTCTATGACTCGATCTCATTCAAAAACACACCATTACACTGCCCTTCTAAGAGTCTAACAAGGCCAAACTATAAGCTTCATATTATTACTTGTAAGACCCAACAGGCTGCACAAACAACTCTTTACCGTGGCAGAAGATGGCACTTTCATGTTTGCATTTTCTGCACTGACGACCCAGTACTGGAGGCAGCTTTCACATGATTCAAAAGCAAAATCACTCCCATGTATCTTCGAAATAAATTCCTGGGATTTCTTGGCCTTTGAGTTGCATTTTCTAAAAAAAATCCAAATCCCTGCAGTTTATGAGTCAAGAATTTAAACTGAGTCGAGAACTAAATAGTGTGAATAAGAGCAGAATATAGGATAAAATAGAACTGGTATGAACGGGTCAATGTGAACTCAGTCGGGTAAAGGGCCTGTTTCCATGCTGCATCTCTGAACTCTAAAACACTGGAAAATTCTCAGCATAAGACCATGACAGGAGCAGAATTCGGCCCATCGGGTCTGCTCCGCCATTCGATCGTGGCTGAACTATTTAAACCTTTCAGGCCCGTTCACCTGCCTTCTCCTCATAACCTTTGACATCCTTAATTATCAGGAACCTATCAATCTTATATAATCACAGTAAACATACTTACTTTTGTATTTAAATCCTATTACAATAAAGGCCAACATGTTGTTTACCAACATGTGTTGGAAAGAACTGCAGATGCTGGTTTAAATCGTAGACACAAAATGCTGGAGTAACTCAGTGGGACAGGCAGCATCTCTGGAGAGAAGGAATGGATGACATTTTGGGTCGAGACCCTTCTTCAGACTGATCCAATCTGACTGATCAGATTGATCCAGACTGATCAGTCTGAAGAAGGGTCTCACCCATTTCTTCTCTCCAGAGATGCTGCCTGTCCCGCCAGTTACTCCAGCTTTTTGTGTCTATCTTGTTTACCAACATATTTGAATGCTGTTAACTTTCATGCCAACTTTCAGTAATTTGTGTGCAAGGACTCTCAAACACCTTTATTTTTAAGCACACACCATTTAAAAAAATACTCTTCTTTTTAATATTACCTCCCTGGATGAATGACTTCATGTTGTTCCACATTATATTCCATTAGCTATGTAATTGTCCATTCACTTATCCTTGCTGTATCCCCTTGAATGTTCCCTGCATCCCCCTCACAGCCCACATTACCACTCAGCTTTGTATTATCAGCAAACCCAGATTCATTGTACCTGTGTACATGTGGCAATAATAAATCTAAACCTAACTCAAGACCTGCCTTCTCTGTACATTGCTTCCAATGCGCATCCATGGAAGTAATCATTCTCCTTATGGATTATGGAGACCTCATAACACTAAGAAGTTGGATTCTGCATGCTTAAGAGCTTAATTTAACCCCTGGCCCCTTTGGTCCTCTCACACCCATTTGGAAAAATTAGTAGCTCATTCAAGATAGAATGCCCACCTGGTCAAGAGGCAGGTAGGAAAATGGGTCTTACCTTCCCGTACCTTCAAGGTTGGCTGTGGGAAATGCTCCAGGGGCACAAAGTTGGCCAGGAGAGTAGGGAAGAGAAGAGGATTGTTGATACTCGCCTGGTTGGAGCGCCGCTCCATAAGGCTAGCGGGTGGACCAGATTTTGGAAATGACACCAAATCTGGCGACTCATAAAGAATTTCACCGTGTCTTGCACACGTGACAATAATACACTATTGTATTGTATTGTATTGTCTCTGCAGTGGGCTTGAGAGGTGTTGTAGATGATGAACTTGTGCTTTGTTAGTTTGTATCTGAATGATGCAGCAAGGGAAACATTCAGAATCAGGCATCGTTCACTTTCTTAAAGAAATTCTATATCGGAGGCTTATTTACATTTAGATAGCTACATTGTCTTTCAAAGGTTATAATGGGTCCCAGAAGATCTGTGGTATTTGCAGAAAGCATCTGGGAAAGTGTCAGTCCTTTTATGAGGCCCTCCCACCACACAGTCATGTTTGAATTATATTGTCCTGCAATAATGTATGTAAATACAATTGTCTTTGCAAATACCAGGAGACACATAAAACATTGTTATTCTGTGTTTAATAAGACAAGCATCCATGTTCTGAAAGATCACAAGGTCATTTACACAACACACATTAGTAGCGGAAACATTCCAAAATGACTTTATATAATACAAGAGTGGTACACAGGTAGAAAACATGAGTTTGCAAACCTCACATCAATCTTTCAATGAAAACACAATTTTGCATCACCTGAAGGATTATTTCTGTGTTTTTTTAATGGTGACAGTTAATTAGTTATCAAATAGTATGACAAACTGTTTCTAACTAAACCTAGTGACTGCAAGCACCATATATGCACACATATTTTATGATAACATCACACCACTACAATGTTAAATAATTTAACAGCTGTTCCGAGGGGATTTGCACTATCGAAGGAAGCATACAAATTATGAAAATTGCTCTGTTAAACTTGATACAAGTTTTCAAATTTTCTTTTGAGAAGACATAAAACGACACAGATACTGACTGCGATTGAAGTCTGCAATTGAACCGAAGCTACAGAGAAATGAAAAGTTTCAACAAGGGACCACAACTACTCTGTAACTTGAGGGGCAACAGCTTACATTTAACCTGACAACGACCGTCAGTATTTGGTTTTTATACCCTTGGCCTCAAGTTTATTTCAAAAGCAACAAACCTGTTCTCATGTTTTGTGCTTCAGGCTGTCAGTTGGCAGTGTAATTTGTTCGTATATATATGTACTGACCCTTCTGCTAATCATGCAGCATCTGAGTCCAAAGATATAAAATTATTAAATATGTCGTACAAACATAAGGCTAGCCATCAGAAATTATGGTTTGGCTTATCAACATTTCAATAAGGAAAGGCCAAATTAACAAGATACTCCCTTACTGCAGAAACTACAAGAAGTGACATTGCATTGGGAGTTGTTTTATTGAATCAGATAATCATTCGAGCAGGGATTTTTTTTTTACAAAGCTAAGCATGATTAAGGTTTGCCTTTTACAAATACTAAATGGTTCATTTGTAGTAAATATAGTGGTTATACAAATTGAAGAATAATTTTCATAGAATAGTTCATCCTGAAAAATAAATGTTGAGATAGGATTATGCACAGCCATGTGTAAACCAAAGCTCAAAAATGCTGTCATGTTGGAAAAGGTTGCGAATTTGCAATCTGCACAAATTGCCAAAGACTAATGACAATAGGTTTGTATTCAACAAGATTGAATTCCATTTTTCCTATAAACCGCACTATTGTAGAACATGAAGTTAAAACATTTGATGTATTCTGTTATGATTTTGTTTTTTTGCTGTTATAAGTACTGAAATAGTTACTTCAGAAGTTGCAGAAGTTTGACAAAATCTTTCCAATTCATTAATATAAATATTATCTAACCTTTTTACAAAAATGTTTCAAATTGATATAACTTACAAATTAAAAATTTGCCTGCACTGTTAAGCAAAAATCAATAATGAGACATATAGAAGCTATAGTAATAAAAACTTGAATACAAGTACAATTACTTCACAATTGTTCACCGATTTTAAAAAAAATGAACCTACAGCTTTACAAAGTATACCAATTTTCTGGGTGGCAACATGTAGTTTAGTTCAACATCACAAAGCTATCTTTTACATGTTTTATACACAATATAAATTCACACATATAGATACTTCTTAAGTACATCTAGTCTGTGTGTTAACGAGAAGTAATGCCTCAAGGTGCTCATTGAAGAATCTGCAGAAGAAGTAATGTTTAAAAAAAACCTGACCATTTGTTGAGAATTATCCTTCACAGGCCCTCCTCAAATTCTAAAAGTGTGCCTAGTTACAAAATGTATGCTGTGGTCTTTTGGCTTAATAACCACACCTGATAGTGAATACAATGATTAAATGCAGAATATTGGGTGGAGAGCACACTGGAAGAATCACGCAAGTTTGGATGGTCTTGTACATAGTCAATGATGGTTTAGCATGTACCAAGATTTATAGTCCTGGCACCTCAACTGCACATGGTTGTCAACTATTCGAGTATAAGTTCACCTTAACAGTACAATTTTACAACTTGCCTGCAACAACAATTATTCATATTTTAAAATCAGATTCTGACAAATAATTTCATTTAAATAATCTCATTCAAATTGACATGAGAATTTCAGACATTTGAAAAGTTCATGTATGTTATATTGAAAGATGTACTATTCATTAAAAAAAACAGGAGTACAATTCACTGTCCCTTGAGCTTTCATACCCTTGCAATAAGAGATATCAGTGTACCAGGTGTTGGTCTCCTTATGGCAATTATATTTCTGCAGGTTCCTAACTTCTGAGCATTTAGGTTCGGTCACAAGCCACAAACTAACCACAACAATAAGGACTTAAATCTGCTAACGGCAGCAAGGATTTAAATGGCTGTATGTCACTGTCAGCAACTGAAACCATTTCTGTTATGAATCTACAGACACTTATATTTTACATGGACTTTGCACAATATATCCCTCAGAATAAAGAATTTTGCACAATATATCATCTGCAACCAAATGTGTTCTGTATCTTAAATGTTACCAAATATTTGTACATCACTTAAGTCTTCTTTGCGGGCCATAAACATTTTATTCTCTTATCTTAAACACGTTGGCAATCTGAGTTAATTCAAACGCACCAAATTTTTCAGTTGTATCACAAATATATTAAGAAGGCAAGTGAAGTTCATGAACATGTTACTCATGCTTTAACTGGAGAAGTGGCGATAGAGCTTCCATTTCCATCGACATCTTTCTCTTTATTTCCACTGTACTGTCCAATGAATGAGCCATCTTCATTAAATTCCCCTTCTGATCCGCCATCTCCATACTCTGCCAAACTATCATCACTTCCCTTTGTTTTCACGCCCTCGTTCAGTGATTGCTGACTTTCTTTCAAAGGTTTGTCTTCATTGTCACTGTGGAGAGAGAAAAAAAACAACCTGCTGTCAGGGAAACGGTGCACAGCGTAATTGTGATGGCGCACGGTAAAGTCTCTCGAGGTGCACGCCGTCTTTGAGATGAAGGTCTTAACAAACCTATCATCCGCCATTCCCTGAGGAATTAATTGAGGAATTAATAATCTTATATCATAATCCTTCAATTGAATATCAGAGAAGACTGATCATCTAACATTATAAGCATTTGCTCTTTTCCTTTCACCTCAAGCATTTCAAATCCATGCTCAATTCTTTCAAAGGTTAAATGTGCAACAACAATATTGATTCACATTGATCGATAAACTACACCAGTCCACAGATGCTCATCATTTTGTAGTTTTCACTGGTGATAACTTTATTAAAAATTAGAAATAGTTATGTAAACAAATGTCACTGTCGGTTTACATTACATCAAGCTTCACATAATTTCAACCCCTTCTGCAAGATTAGTTTACTAACATTAGAATGTTAGCACATCAGTGGGAAATTCGAGATGAGCCAAGAGGTTTCTTACTTGGAAGTACATTAAACACCTTCACTCCCAACTGGTCCACACTTAGTTCTGCTAGTGCACAAAATCTTCCTAACTCATTCTGTTCTGAACACCATTATGTATGCCCCTCCCCCCCCCTCTTCAAACCCCCCTTATTTTCTTTTTCCTCATTTATGCATCAGACCTTCTCCTCTCAGCCTCAAAGATTACACATGTTCACCACTCCCTTTTCAGGAAAAACCTTCTCGTATCCTATATTTGACCACAAAGTGCTGGAATACAGTATCTCGGCAGGCCAGGCAGCATCTCTGCAGGACAGGGATAAGCAAAGTTTCGGGTCACGATCCTTCTTCAATCTGAAGAAAAGTCCTGACCCGGAATGTTGCCCAGCTCTGTCCTCCTGAGATGCTGCCTGACCCGCTGAATTACTCCAGTACTTTGCATTCTACAGCAAATTCCAGTCTCTGCAGTTCATTGTGTCTCCATACATGTTTGTGCATTATGATATTTTATGTTTTCTTGATTTGAAAACTCGCTTGCTTAAATTTACTCATTAGCAACACGTTTGTAATGTTATCTGATACTCTGCAACTCTGAGTCTAGTGGAGATCAGGACAATGCATCGCATTTAATTTAAAAATGGAGTCAATATTTTTCTCCAGTTTATATCCACTGGCACCATCCTGATTTTTGGCTCTCATCACAATCTGTTGCTTTGTTGCTTGCAATAAGTGTCCATCAATCATGACCTGAACATTTATGTTTCTATCACTCTTCAGCAATTACTTCTCCATTCTGCTTTCGTTCAGTTCTCATTACTGGATTAAAAAATGTGCTTCTTTGCTTTGAACTTGTGCATGGCGTCAGAAAGGATCCTGTACACGTAGTAAAAATACCATCTGCTTCTCCACTTCTAATTACTCTCTTGTCCAGAGGCACGGTAGCTAGAAATGTCTATTTCTGTGTACTTAACTCATTTTATATATTTATCTGCACACTTCTTTCTCTGCATCCATTGCACTAATACTGAGCAGATGTTGATATTAACTGTCCGAGGCAGCTATTGGCAGCTAGATGAGTTTATTTCTGTAGCTGATTACCCTTTCCATTTGTGTTTGCAGTCACCTTGTAAAAGGAATCAATGCTGGGACTGAATAAGTGTCTGGCGATCTCCTATCCACTTTTGTGACTATTTTCTATCATGAAATGCCTTACTTTTCATCACCGCCATCAGCTGTCTCCTTGACCCTCAAATTATGCTAAACGTTTATATTTGTATGATCCGCAATTGCTGATGAAACTGTGACAATTGTGAATTTTTAGAAACATTTTCACTTTAGTCACTCGTCTGATTCTATTTTTAAGGACAATTTTAGGTTACTGATCAGAGACATGATTTCATATATTAAACATGTCACACATTTCTGCACCATGTGCTTTGCACAATTTTGTTCTGAGCAGTATAATCTTACACAAAAAGTCCCAGACTGTTTCTGTTCATATCTGTGTAATAACAAATCATCTGGTGTCATAAATCATCTTCTCTAATTATCATTTGTGCCTCTCCATTAGCTCTGTAGGTATGACTAGTAATACACTGTGGAAAATAGCATTATACGTGCCAAGAGAATATATTTCACACGATCAGCATTTTCAGGACAGAATCTGCTTGTCTGCCAATAATCCGCAATGCTTCTGGCTCCTACCCGTTGTCACCTAAAGGGAATTGAACTCTGCAGCACACTGCGACCAAGCAATTTCTGCAGATCAAGAATTCCTGTGCATAGCCTGCACTGACATTTAATCTCCTGGAACAGTAGCAGGAGGAAAGTGACATAAATGCTGAGGTAGCGCAGCGAGGACTAAAAGTACGGAGAGTACGCCAATATGAATTGAGAGGAGAGAGAGAATTCTCCAGCACTTTTCTCTCTTCTCTATAACGCCAACGTAAGAAAACAAGGGCAATAGATCGAGAGCACCATCAAGACCGCACACAGTATTGTCAAAATCTAAACTCCAATGTAAAAGTATTACATAATTACTCAGTGTCCCTCAAAAGGCAAAAATTAAAATGGTTATTCAGATAACCTGTCAAAACACTCCTGTTAATCCTGGCTAAATTGGAGCAGCTAGGACTTCAAAATGGGGTAAAGCTTCAGGGTTGCTGGGAGATTTGGTCAATTTGGAGTTGCTCTCTGCAGAACTGGGACAAGCTGCGAAGAGGTGCCAGAGTGTCTGGAGCTTAGATACAATTTGCAAGCAAAGAATGGGAATATCTGCCAACCCTGTCAATTAGGTGCAAAATGCATAGAATGGATTGGATGGCTGCAAACCAGACATACACCTTGAAAATAATTGTAAATAATGTTGCAGAGTTTGACTTTGCCAAGTGTTGATTGGATGAGGTGTTGAGCCTTGTCTGAGATTTCTGTTAATCAGGGTAAATGTTTCCAAGTTGACTTCATCTCGGTCCATTGTGAATACATTGTATTGAACTGTTGTATCATTGGGTTAGGGGAATGCCTGTTATGTATGGTGTTAATCGATATCTGTAATTGGGTGATTAAGAGACCACCCCGTGTGGTTCAGCCCCTCGGGGTCCCGGGACATATAAAAGTCTCCGATCACGAGACTCAGCGTCGATCTTCTGGGAGAGCGCTTTGGACTGCATGAACGTCTGGAGTATCTCTGTCTGAGTGAGGCCTAGAGGGCTTGATCAGGCAGACATGTGGATCAAACCCGTGGTGGGATAGTTGAACTGTGACGCGCTTTTGGTAAAATAAAATTTAGTTGTTTCAAGTGCATGATTCAGTGTTTTTACTGAAACTAGACTGGGGGGAAGCTTAGAAATGAGTATTTATCATTGGGGGCTCGTCCGTGATCTCAAAAGACCCTCAAACACAAGTTTGCGATCAAGGGTGCTAAGCTGTTTCAATCGCGAGTGCAGAAATTGGGCCCACGGTGCGGTTTTCGCATTGATTTTCGGCACTTCGTGGGCTTGGGAAAGGGTCTAATCAAGATCATTAGAACAGAGTCTAGCAAGCACAGGGGAGTGGTTAGCTCATCTTTGGGTTGGAGGCCCATAAAACCAGGCTGGGGTTAGAGGCCCTGGTGGGGTTGGGTTAGAGGCCCTTTCCTGGGTTAGAGGCCCAAAACTTGATCATAGTTGGCAGACTGCAGCTGCTTTAATGAGAGCCAAACGCGCTTCATCGGGCGAGGAGTGGCCCAGGGTTAGACTTGGTATCATAATTGGTGGGGCATTAAAATACAGGTCTCGCCTTCGATCGGTTCATTGCCGGGAGCGTGAATTGAAAAGGTGCACTTCGAAAAACGGCATCGATAATTCACAGCACGAAGCGGCTAGGCACTGGATCTTCGGTACTTAGCAGAAAGGTGTGCCTGTGTGTAGGTATCTGAGTCTCTCCCTGAAGTGATGGACTAGGAGACTCACGAAGGTACCGGGCTTGGATGGACAGAGTATAGATTGGCCGGAATACTCCAGTCTGTTCAAGAATTTAACTGGGCAATTTTAGTTGATTCGAGAGCCCGTGTAGTAGAAAAGATACGCACTAAAAATCAGGAGATCGAGTTCGAGTGTTTCTATATTTGCAGCCAAATTTTCAAATACTGGATTTCAAATGGAAGTTCTGCCAGGGAGGTGGAATTCGAATTCCTGTATATAGAACTTCGAAGTTGGTGCATGTCCGTGATCGATTCTGAATAGCGGCTGATCAACAGTGAATAGTAACCCTCTGGTCGATTGTTGACTAGTACCTGATAACGAAGAGTACCTGAGAGACGGGAGCCTCCTTACTTGACGAAAAGTAATCCGAATAGCGAAGGGTACCCCTAATTCTGTCAAACTTAGAGAGGAGAGATGGAGGTCCCCCTAAAGAAGTCCAGTCTTAGCAGAGGGATAGTAACATTCGGGAGGAAAAGTAATCATTTAACAAATAGTACCCCTCAGCAAAGAGTAAACTGGGAAGGGAAAATCTTGGGTATCAGAGGGAGAGGTTCACTGCGTGATAACAGCATGACGCGATGTCGCGATCGAGTGTTCGTGAATTGTGCGTTAGTGCTTTAAATCATTTCGTAAATTGTAAAAATCAAGCTTTCCGTATTGTTATAGGATCCGGATTTTGTAAATATTCTCTGTATGTAAATAAACTTAGAGTAATTAGAAAAGTCCGCGGACCGTCATTTGTGTTGCTGCTTGTGCGAGTGTTTACAGATTTAAAACTTGAAGTGAGAGTGCATTTAAGTTAGATATTCGTATTTGTTTGAGATTGTTTTGTAAGAATCTGAATCTCGGTGTTTCGATCAGGGGTTGTACTCCTTCGATCGCTGCGTCGGGGGCGGAGTCATCTGGCTGATTGGTTGCGCCACTAGGAAGATTAATAGAATGGGGTTTATTGGATGCTTATAGTTTATATTGGGGTGTGTTTTGGGTTATTAATAATCGGGGGAATATTTTCTTTCTTGATTATAGTTTTGTTAGCGTGGTTTGGGTTCGTCTGTTTGTGCAAACTTAAAGTTAATTAAGTGAGAGGGAGACTGCTGCTTGAGAGACTGCGAGTGGGAGTTAGATCCTTTGTTTGAAAGTTTGGAATTGAATGCAGTGATTGTGATTTAACTGATAAGAGAGTTAGGAGAGAGACTGAATAGGAGCGAGTGGTTTGAATAATTAAACAGGAATGATTGAATATGAGTGACTGGGAGACAGTTGAAAGGAAGCGATTGCTAGAGTAAGTGTAAATCGGAAAGACTGTTGACCATTGTGTGGGAGAGATTCCATTGACCCTGGAGTCTGAGAGGAGTAGTGATTGAAACAGTTGTTAATGTCTGGAACCTTTATTTTGTAATTTGGGTGTTTTGACCATTGTTCCGAGAATGGGGAATGTCTCTGAGAAAGATCGATCAAACAGATTCTAAAGCACGATAAGGATAATTTGCGGGGAGCTTCCATATGAAGCGGATAGACTGTGATGATTATCGGGGAAATTAAATGCAATTTTGAAAGACCAACTTTGGCCGTTGGGAGGAATAAAGTCTTTAATCGGGATAAACTATATAGAGACGATCGTTAAAAATAATGGGAATAGTGAGGAATGAAACAAGTTAATAGGGATGTGGAAGATATTTTTCACTAAAAGGAAAATAAATAAAGAAATTGTTTTACTGTCCACCCTAAGAATGGTAGCTTATAAATTGGGAATAGGAGAAAACGATAGAACTGATCCTTCTCAGGACATTTCAGAGTGGGGACAAGGAGAATTAGTAAGCCAACAGCAGGAGCAGGAGAGAGTGTCATCATTCGGAGGGGAGGCTACTGAGATGGCTCTTAAAGGGAAGGTGCCGACGGAAATTAAATTGGTTAAATTCGGTAAGAATGAAACAGGGTCTGCATATCTTGAAGGGAGATATATTTAACATATGTCAGGGAGTGCAGAATTCTTTGGAGAGGAGGAGCTAGAGCCAGAGTATTCCTCACAGAACTCTCATGTTCCCAATTCGGAGAAACCGTGCACAGCCTGCGAGCGGGACATACGGGAGGAGTCAGCGTTATCTTAGGCTCCTCCCCCTAAATTTAAATCTGAAATAGAGACATCGGGCAAGATCTTCTATCTCCTAGGATTGCCCCACAGATGGAGGACAATAGGGGAAACCAAGGAGCTAGAAAGAGGACTCCATCAACAAGGGTGCCGAAACTAATTAGGGATTCCAGTAGCGAAAGGATAAAAGATTCCTTCTTGAAGTACCAGGATAAAACAAATAGTCTTTCAGGGGGGTGAGATAGGGGGAGAGTATGGATGGATTGATCCAGACATGAACAATATTATTATGTCAGGACAATTCACCACAGAAGAGGATTTAGTAAGGACTCCCCATAGACAATGTGTTTGTAGGAAGATGCCCACATCAGGTATAAAAGTTCCCCAGACCACAGACAGTCAGACATCAAGGCAGCCTGGTTCAACGGCAGTCCGGAAATTAGAAATTTGAATAAAAGAAAAAAGAACAGACGAGGATAAGGAGGAAGAAGACTTCAAGGCCTGGATAGACCTCCCATTCAAAGAACCAACCTTTCCTAGGTTTGGCTGGCGAGGTTGTAGAGCAATCCGGCCCGATCAGTGTTTTAGTTGTGGGGGACTAGGGCACTGGAGGCGGTCGTGTTCCATGAGAGAATATCATCAGGATGGAAGGGGACAGAGAAGGAGGCCACGGGGTCACAGAAACCGATGGATTCCAAGAGGGTATCGAGGCTCTTGTGACCCCGAAAGTAGAGGTAGCGGACACTGGCAGGGGGATCAGGGGGAAGGGACATTCCAACAGTCCAACCGTTTTCGGTAGCCCTGAGCTGTCAGCTAACAGCAATACCATCTGTTAAAATAAAAGGCGTCCTCACATGGCCTGAGAAACAGCACTATACATTGCAAGGAACACCACCCCTTCCAAGTAGGAGAAGATACATAGAATCCGACTCTCGAAGAACCCTCACTAAAAGGGAGAAGTACGACAGGGAAACATAGTAGCTAGCGTGAAAAGGGATAGCAACTAAGGAATGGAAATGGCACTAGTGAGAGAAGAAACAAACTTACCGTGCAGGAGGAATGGGAGTGGGGAAAGAAGATATTGAATTAATGTATTGCTGAGTTTGTGCCCGCAGGACAGTATATCAATGAGAGACTATCTGGGGTGCGAGGTAAAAGAATTCACAGACCCCTAAGAATGGGAAGACAGGAAAAGGTAACGTAGCTCCCCAGGGAAAGGTGGCCAGCAGGATGAACTGATACTGTCCTGCCCCTTTAAGACATTTGGGAAGGCCAGCAGGCAGAGCAACAGGCTCCTCAGTATCTCCACTCCCTAGTAACTGAAACTACCATCAGAAAGGAAGAAGAAAGGACCTACCCTAGTGCCCAACTTTGAAATCACCTAGCTACTGGAGGAAGAAAAGGAAGGAGAATAAAGGTCACTTTAATCATCTTTGAAAGAAACAACACCGACGACTTATAACGACTTCTAGGACAAGCCTCACTTTAAAGGACTGACTTCAAATAAAAACATTCCTCTGTGGTATGGAGAAAAATACCTGAATTGCATCTAAATTATGGGTTTTAGAAATAAATGTATAATTTTGGATTCGGTCTCGAAATTGTACGGTGATGAATTGGAGGGACTTTAAATTTTTTTGAGATTTGGAATAGACTTATGGAATCTGACTTAGGACTAATTGGATGTTTAAGAAGGAACTGCAGATGCTGGAAAATCGAAGGTAGACAAAAGTGTTGGCGAAACTCAGCGGGTGCGGCAGCATCTATGGAGCGAAGGAAATAGGCAACGTTTTGGGCCAAAACCCTTCTTCAGAGATTCGGCCCGATACGTTGCCTATTTCCTTCGCTCCAAAAATGCTGCCACACCCGCTGAGTTTCTCCAGCACATTTGTCTACCTAAGATTAATTGGAGTTTGATTATTAACTGACATTGTTATCATCTCATCCTCAGAAAGGCAGACAAGGATGAAAAGGATTGTTCAAAGGGCAATCCTTTTCATCTTTGTCTGCCTTTCTGAGGATGAGATGATAATAATGTCAGTTAATAATCAATAAAGAGGGATGGAACTTGGGAAGATCTGGTAACATGGAATTACTTTGGGAATATGAGAGTTGGAATTAAAATCAGGATTAAAATTGGAATTAAACTTGAAAATTAAAATGGGAATTGGAATTGGAGTTATAATTGGAAATGGTCAAAAGAGGAACTGTGAGCAGCAGGACTTCCTTTTAAGAGAATTATTCAGTAGTTAAGAAATAGCGCAAGCAAGAACCCCTCGACAAAGAACAAAACGAATAGAATAAAAGCGAGAACCTCGAGACAGAGAACAAAGCCAACATAGTAAAAAGGCAACATAGTAAGAACTAATAGAGTAAAGAACTAACATAGTAGAGAATCAACATAGTTACGAGTTACCATAGTGAGGAGTGCATACATAAATAAAAGGAGGTACTGGAGGAAAGACTTAGTTAACTGTAGGGGGAAACTTGAATTGAATTGGGAATAGCTGAGCCGATGTATATTCGCCTGATGGATTTGAATTGTTTCACCCTTGATGATAAAGCAGCTTATATTAACAAGGTGGAAAGAAATTGTCCCTGGATTTGGCATTTTTGATTGAACTTAGCATAAAATTAATAGCAAAGGAAATTGATTGTTTAAATTTGAACAGCTGGGAATTCCACAGGAATTTGAATGGAATTGTATTATCGGCTACAATGCTGTGGAATAAGAAGGATAAGATGGGCATTGAAATTTGAAATAGTAAATTGAAGGCTGAGGCTGAATTTGGTTGAATTGGAACATTTATCATGGTTTGCTTCAAATTAAAGTCACGCCTGTAGGGAAATCTGGACTGAACCCATCTGAAATTTATATGATTACCTGTCATCAGATATACATATTGTAATATCATGTGAGTATGAAGAAGGCTAATTAATGTTGATCCTAGAATAAAGAGTATATTAGGGAACAGAATAGGAATAGGGATATAGTAATAGAGCACAATATAATAGGTTCAATAGATAATAGAATAGGAATAGGTTCAAGTGAAATAGAACTATAGCGGATGTATGGGAAAGAATGAGTGCATGATAGTAACTTGCTTTGTCCCAAGTTTCTTAGGATTTTCTAGAATTTATGTTCGACTGTGGAAGGTGATGGAAGACTGGGCAGTAACACGGATGGAGGGAATTCGCGCCAACGAAAACATGGGAGGTGAAGATTCCTCAGACAGAACTTGTGAAGTTATGTCCATCAGAACTTGGGACACTTGACAAGATTCTGAGAAGAAACATCATCATCTTGTGTTGCTGATAGATTGGAAATGTAAAGCACACTTATGTATATCTGGTTAGCTGATTATTGAGCCATTTTGGTTATCATTAATGATGGGTTATCATTATGATAAAAGGAAGGAATGTTAATCCTGGCTAAATTGGAGCAGCTAGGACTTCAAAATGGGGTAAAGCTTCAGGGTTGCTGGGAGATTTGGTCAGTTTGGAGTTGCTCTCTGCAGAGCTGGGACAAGCTGCGCAGAGGTGCCCCAGTGTCTGGAGTTTAGATATAATTTGTAAGCAAAGAATGGAATATCTGAGAACCCTGTCAATTAGGTGCAAAATGCATAGAATGAATTGGATGGCTGCAAATCAGACATAAACCTTGAAAATAATTGTAAATAATGTTGCAGAGTTTGACTCTGCCAAGTGTTGATTGGATGAGGTGTTGAGCCTTGTCTGGGTTTTCTATAAATCAGGGTAAATGTTGGCTTCCTCTCGAATGTCCGTTTTGAATACAATGTATTGAACAGTTGTATCATTGGGTTAGGGGAATACCTGTTATGTATGGGGTTAATCGATATCTGTAATTGTATTATTAAGAGACCACCCCCATGTGGTTCGGCCCCTCAAGGTCCCGGGACATATAAAAATCCACGAGGCTCAGCGTCGATCTTCTGGGAGAGCGCTTTGGACTGCGTGAACTTCTGGAGTTTCTCTGTCTGAGCGAGGCCTAGAGGGCTTGAAAAGGCAGACACGCGGATCAGACCTGCGGTGGGATAGGTAGAGTAGTTGAACTGTGACGTGCTTTTGGTAAAATAAAATTTAGTTGTTTGAAGTGCTTGATTCAGTGTTTTTTACTGAAACTAGACTGGGGGGAAGCTTAGAAACGAGCAATTATCACTCCTAACCAGAAACTTATCAAGTTCTATCTTGAGATAGAATTTGATAGCACCGAATTGTTTTACCAGTTGTTGACTTGGATCTCATGATCTACCGTTGGTGTTAAAATTAAAGTTAAATATTCTTGTTTTCACATGAACCTCTACTTCCCTTTATCATGTTGCACATCTGTATCATGTTTCTTCTGAGCTTATTTTTTTGTTAAACTGATGGCCAAGATGACCGAGCCTCATTGCAAATACTTCTATTGCTTAAAATGGCTCCAGCCCATGGAAGATAATTGTTGGCAGGGCTCTCTTGTTGTTTGCAATCGTAACAAGTCATTAAAAGTTTGCAGCATTACTGCTCTCACTGTCAGAACTGATGGCCACACACTGGCATCAGTTATTTTTTCTCCCTAACTCGAGATAAACTAATGAGGGTGCAGAAGTGGAGCTTATTTACCACCATTATTGATAACATCCTGATACAATATAAGTATTATATTGATGCAGAAAATAGAAGATACAATATATGGACAATAATATAGCCTCACCGCTCTAATTTTGCCATGACAAGTAGACATCCACAGACCTTTATGAATAGAAGTTGTGCAGAGCAGAGCTCAATTTCGAACAGAAGCAATGGTCAAGGAAGATTCCTCCAGGGAAAAATTCTGCAAACTGTTTGCTCATCCATCAGGTATGTTCTTCAGTGAATAGTGGCAGCTGCTATCCTCATTCTTCACCGTTATGGCACTGGACATATTTACACCTTTTAAAAATTGTGAAAACCTAAGGCTTAATTAGTGCCTTGCAGCTCTGCAGATTGGTTAATTTACTGGTGTGAGGATATATCATAACCAATATATTCTATCATTTAATCTTCTATTTACTGCATCAGTATAAAACTTAGAAAAGGATGTTATCAGTTTAAAGAGAAGCAGAGGAATTGGGAGTAATAATACATGGAGCAGGTCTTGGCTCATGCCTGTGATGCCAATTTGTTGTTATCAATGTTCCTCACAATAATCCCAAAAGTAAAGAAATTAACCTCTTCCATCACCTTTTTCCCCAATGAAAACAATTCTTGTTCTGTAAACATTGTCTCATAAATCGCAGAAGTCATCCACTGAGCTTTTCTGTTGCTCTTTCATTATCTCATTGCTTCCAGCTGGTTTTGAAGACAGGGAGATAAGCCTGGACCAAAATCACACAAAATTACATAAAATATACAGAAGGGCCATAGGCCATTCGACCCATCCAATCTAGCCTTGCACTTATGCTTGACTTGAATCTCCTTCTCCTGTCTTTCTTCAACTAACTCTATGTAATAGCCTTGTATTTATCTCATTGCTTTTTCAATGTATCTATCTCATTTTCTCACCTTGTGGTAATTAACGACATTCATACCACTCTCTCGATAAAGAAGTTTCCTGCTTAATTTATTGGTGACCATTTTCTATCATTGATTCCGATTTTTTTATGCACCATTGGAAACATTCCACACTGGTGGGAAACAAAATTCTCCATAATTTTGAAGTCCAGTATTAAATCACTCGTCAGCTCTCTCTTTTGAAGAGAAGTGAAACCCAGACTGCTCATCATTTTCTGGTGTGCTTAACCTTGTATTTCTGGAAAATCTTTTGTTTTCCATCCTCTCGATTGCCTCTAGAGGCTTTTATAAAATGACAATTAGAATTGTGCTCAGCATGCCAAGTGTGGCTTAACCAGGATTGAATATATTCTTAAGATAGATTCTTAAGATATATTATTTTCTACTATTCAATTTTAAGCTTCTAGAAATGATGTCTTACTTTAATAAGACCTTAATAAACATGCAATGCTATTTTTTCGTGATCCGTGCATTTCTATCCCGTGATCATTTTGTCCTAATTATGAAGAATTGTTGTTTTTCATTCATATCGTTAGTTTCTTTGTATATTTCAGTTGATACAGATAATTATCTGTGAAACTGTAATTCACATTATTTCTAGAAAGCCTTGCAATATTTCGTTTACCACGTATTTTGATATCCTTCTGAATGCCACAATAAAACCTGCCTCTACCTTATGTTCTTTCCTTATGCAGGCAGTTCTTTCCTCATGCAACTCTAAATTTTCTTGCTATAGAATCAGTCACAGAGTCTTACAGCGTGGGAACAAGCCCTTCGGCCCAACTTGCCCACACTGGCCAACATGTCCCACCTGCCTGCTTTTGGCCGATATCCCTCTAAACCTGTCCTATTCATGTACCTGTCTAAATGTTTCTTAAACGTTGTGATAGTACCTGCCTCAACTACCTCCTCCGGCAGCTCGTTCCATCCACCCTCCACCCTTTGTGTGAAAAAGTTACCCTTCAAGCTCCTAGTAAATCTTTCCCCCCACAACTTGCCTTTTATTTAAGACATCAGCATTCGTCCTCGCCCCCTCATAACTGGAATAGTCACCCTCAACTTGTTCTGTCCAAACCCCTCGTTGTTTTATATACATATAGTCAAATCTCCACTCAACATTCCCTTCTCGACAGAAAAGAGTTCTCTAATTGATCCCAGTAACAGTTGTCTCTCATCTGGGGAACCAATCTAAAAAAACTTCACTGATGCCTTCCTATATATCCTTATGCTCTAACATGCTCTAACAGGGACAGGTACGTGGATTCAGTAAATCACTACCAATATCAACAATTTGGCCGTACAACATAAAACAATTGAGCGAAGTCACATGTATGTAGAGCACATTTTAAATGATCTTTGACTATTGAAGCTCTTTGAGAATGCACCTGGTACAGTAGATGAGGGGGAAACTAGAGGGTGGGGTATATTAGGATATTCAGTAGCCACCCATAGTCCCATGCACAAGGCTGCTGAACAACCGAGTGAACAAATACCAGCATGGATCAATAGTTGGTTAATAGATAGAATACAAAGTTTTCACCCTACAAACAGCTAACAATGGCCTGTTTCCTTTATCATCTGTACTTTTTTGTATATCTTTTATTCATTGTTCTTTATCTCTCCACATCATCGTCTATTATCTTTCGTTTGCCTTATCCCTAACCAGTCTGAAGAAGGGTCTCGACCCGAAACTTCACCCACCCATCAGTTACTCCAGCTTTTTGTGTCTATCTTCGGTTAAAACCAACATCTGCAGTCCCTTGCTAAAGAGTATAAATAAATAGATCTTTCCAGGGATGATAAGCTGTGATTTGTGAGTTACCACAGGGATTTGAGCTTGGGCCCAAATTATTCACATTCTGTATCAATGATTGGCTGAGGGGCCGAAATATATGTTTTTCTAAGTTTCTGATGACTCAGATCTAAATGGGAATGAGCGACATGATGAGAATGAGCGACATGATGGGAATGAGCGACATGATGAGAATGAGCGACATGATGAGAATGCAAGGAGACAGTAAGAGGGTACTGACAAGTATGTAATATCAGAGCAGATATTTTACCTCATAGCAATGAGAAAAATATGGTTAGTTATTTAGTTAGGTATTCTGAGTTTTAATTTGTGATGTTTATGTGATGTTTAATGCTATTGTAATTGGCTAAAATGTATTATGCTGTGTATGATTTCGGGCTGAAGTAAAAATTGACATATTACTTCAAAACCAGCGCCGAGGTAGAAGTGGAAAGGGGTGTCTGGTATTTCAGGAATGCGATCAAAACATTTCTGCTCTAAATTCTGTTGTCAAAGTGTTTTATGGAATGTTTTTGTTTAAGTTTGTGTGGTTTAACTTTGTATATAATGATTTATGTTTTTGCTTGAGTTTGCTTATATTCTTGCTTAAGTTTCCTTATGCTTTTGTTTAAGTTTGTGCGATTTTGCATTAACATTGAAGAAGTGAGGAGGATACAACATTTTTCTGATAACGACATTCCTAAGCTGATAAGAATTCTGCTGCCAGTGCTTTCACTTAAAGCGGTACACTCAGATTCTTCAGATGTACTATTGAAATCAAATACATTTATGTTGATTTTGTTCTTGCATTGTTAACTTTTGTCGTTCTAAAATACTCTGAGTTTTGTGGAGGGGTATGGTGGAATTTATTTTATTGTGGAATTTATTTTGATGTGTAAATTTTGTGTTGTGGAGATCTAATTGTTTTGTGTGAAATTTTTGGCCAAAATAAATCACAAGGCATGAAAGAGCTAATTGCTATTGTATTGCTTACTGAGATACTTGACTAGATCTTGTGGCTTTGTACTTATCTCAGACAGGCTTTCTCTAGTAGAGCAGATAAGAGGGGCCCCGTTAACTGATAAGCCAACAGTCCTTGGCTGATGCTTCTTGGGACATAACTTAATGCCATTGGTATTCTGCGTTGTTAATTTGAGTGGACCTACATTTTTATGGAAGTTGTTTCATATATGTGGTGAAAAAATAAAAGCTGTTTCTCCATGTTTAGTCCTGACTGGTGACAGAGAACACCTGTCCCAGACAACCTCAGAGGTCTGGATGGTTCATAATGTAGCAGAAGATCAGAAATGTATTTTTGCCCTAGACCATTCAGTGCTTTTCAACCAACAGTAATATTTAGAAATCAATTATTTGACAGACTGATAGCCAGTGTAAAGAAAGTGAACTTTCCATCTCATGCAAAGGATTTAGGAGCTATGGTTAAGCAAGCGATTGGTCTGGTGAATCCAAATATGAGCCAGGAACAAGAACTGTCTAATAATTGGACTGTTTTATTGTATCAGTCACCAAGGACGGTTACTACGCAGCTACGCCATCATCTGGGGAGTGAGGTAACAGAGTATGTGGACCCACAGGTGTGGGCAGAAGACTCTACTCAGGTAGGATGCGTCCAGATTAACTCCATCCAAGTAGTTCCCCAGAAAATTTAACTGCCCTCTATATGACAGTACACACTGAAGCAGCAGGCAAGAAGCAGCAGGCAAGCTTGCAATTTAAGTTTTGTACCACCATCAATCCGGCATCCTTTCTCGCCAAACCACCGGAGGAACAAGCTGAGTCAGGGCATGACTGCATGTTTGTGATTTAAGAAGATACCTCTGTTCGGGAAGATTTGACAGATATTCCCATGACAAATCCTGACTTAACTATGTATGTAGATAGGAGTGGATCAATTGGATCTCTAGGTGAAAAACTTTCAGGATACGTAATTATAGATCAGGATGGCAATGATGTGGAGGCGGCGGCCATTGAATCACCATTCTCTAACGAACAAGTGGAACTGTTTGCCCTGATAAGAGCCTGCATCTTCGGGAAGGACTTGGGAATCAACGTTTATACTGACTTCAGATATGCTTTGGGAGTGATCTGTGACTTTGGTCAGTTGTGGAAAAATAGGGGATTCTTGACTTCAGCAGGAACACAGACATCCCACCAGAAATTGATATCAGACCTGTTACAAGCCCTTATGTTGCCAAAACAAATTACCAAGAAGCTAAGGGTGGTGGTACCTAAAATAATGAGGCAGATTGAAAGCATAGACAAAGACACGTCTCCCTCGGAAAAACCAATGCCAACCATTCAAGATGTCGTTAGATTACAAGAGAATGCTCCTGGCCAAGGTATAGAAATGTGGAAACAGCTTGATTGTAAAGTTGATTGCATGTCGGGATTATGGGTTACTCCGGCAGGGCAAACATGTATGTCAGATGAACTCACGATGTGGAGTATACACTTTGCAACTCACTGTGGTGCCCGAGCAACTAGTGATACGCTTTTAGATACATGGTGGCATCCAAAGTTGCAGACTATGGCTCAGGGAATTAGTAGTCGTTGTCTGACCTGTCAGCAATATAACCCCAGGAAGGGTATAACCTGCGAACAAGGGAGAACCCCCTTACCCATAGGTCCCTTTGAGGCTCTCCAGATGGATTACATTGAGTTGGAAAGATGTCAGTTTTATAAATATGTATTAGTAGATACAAACTTATGTAGATGTCTTTAGTAAATGGATTGAAGCTTATCCTACCATGGACAACAAAGCTTCTATGGTTGTTAAAGTACTTATGAAAGAAATTATATCCAGGTATGGAATCTCAACTGAGCTGAGTTCTGATAATGGCCCTCATTTTGTGGGAAAGGTGACCAAAGAATTCTGTGTTCAGATGGGCATCCAACAGTAATTACATTGTGCCTATCGGCCATAGGCTGCTGGACTAATTGAACGAGCCAATCAAACATTGAAAAATAAACTTGGCAAATTACAGATTGAAACAGGGACCAATTGGCTTAAACTACTTCCTGTGGCACTATTCCAGATGCGCACCACCCCAGCAGGGAAGGCTCGGTTGAGTCCAGCAGAGATTGTATATGGCCTCCCACTCAGAACCCCATGGAACCAGAATACTACAAAGGCTGTTCACTTTCTTCACATGACAATGGAAATGACTAACTACACTTTATCGTTAACTAGGGCATTGAAAGATGTACACTCTAACCACTCCGTCTAAAATTGCAACCTGGTACTTATGTAATGATCAAGAATTGGATGAGGAAGAGACTGGACATTCGATGGGAAGGACCTTACCAGGTCCTTCTAACAATCCCTACCACAGCTAAGGTGGAGGGGAGGGATGCATGGGTTCACTTTCGCCACTGTAAGATTGTCAGTCTGGTGCCTAAGATAAAATGCTAACCTCTTCTTTCTTTTAAGAAATCCCTTTCTAGGATAAATCACAATGGACATACCACTGTTGTTCGCCTATCTTGGGACATTGATAACCATCGGGTCTGCGAAAAACTAAGTATGCCGATGTAATCTATCACCTATGTGAAGGAGATGCACTGCAATGTGATGGCGATAGCAAGGATGGAGAATCATAATTATGGAGTATTGCCATGTTACCATGCTCCTTATAAATTTGATTATGCATGTCAAAAGGAGGGAGTAAAAGTCCCTGTGCCAATTTAGATGAAGGGAATACAAGTAACTAGAAGATTTGCAGATGACACAAAGCTGGGTGGCAGTGTAAACTGTGAGGAGGATGCTATGAGAATCCAAGGGGACTTGGATAGGTTGGGTGAATGGGCAGATGCATGGCAGATACAGTATAATGTAGATAAATGTGAGGTTATTCACTCTAGTGGCAAGAACAGGAAGGCAGATTATTATCTGAATGATGTCAGATTAGGAAAAGGGGAGGTGCAACGAGACCTGGGTGTGCTTGTACATCAGTCACTGAAAGTAAGCATGCAGGTGCAGCAGGTAGTAAAGAAAGCTAGTGGCATGTTGGCCTTAATTGTGAGAGGATTTGAGTTTAGGAGCAATTAGGTCCTTCTGCAGTTGTCAGGGCCCTAGTAAGACCACACCTGGAGTATTGTGTGCAGTTGTGGAGAGCTGGACGTATACTATGGAGTTTGGAAGGATGAGAGGGAATCTTATTGAAACGTATGGGATTGTTAAGGGTTTGGACATGTTAGAGGCAGGAACGGGGTACTGATTGTGGATGATCAGCCATGATAACATTGAATGGCGGTGCTAATAAGAGAACAGTTGGATAACATGGAGGAAGCAAGTGACTGGGGTAATTGGGGCTTTGGAAGCTGGTCAGACTGGCTAATCAGCATGGCTATGTACCTAGCTATTGTGATTATTTGTATTTTTGTAGGATTAGCATTAGTAAAATGTGTATTGGGGAGGATGCAGACAGCACTGGAAGGCATAGGTGCTCCAAGAATGTTATTGGTGAGACGGGATGATGTTTATAGGGTGCAGGAAGAGTTTGAATCAGTGAGAAGGATAGAAATAGGTAGGAACAAGGGGTTATCAATGATAAAAGGGAGGAATGACAATATGTAGAATTGGGGATACTTTAGGACTAAAGTTTAAGTATTCTGAGTTAAGTTTTAATTTCTTTATTTTGACTCATTTAGTTAAGTTTCATTATCCTTGTGACATAATTTTTCCTGGAAAACATGTGATGTTTACGTGATGTTTAATGCTATTGTAATTGGCTAAGATATATTGTGCTGTGTATGATTGTAATTGGGTAGAAAGATTGTCCCCGCATATATAACCATGTGATACTGTAGTTATTGGTCTAGAATCACCACCCTTTGTAAGTTACCTCCCACTGTATCAACCATATATTATATATATATATATATATATATATATATATATATATATATATATATATGCTAATTCCTTTGTTTGAGTACATGTGTTTCTCCGTGATCCACTGGGAGAGCTTCCCAGGGCGGTACAGAGAAACCTGGTCACCATGGTGAAATAAAGGATGATTTAAAGTATTCTAGTCGGTGTTTTCACTAAGGGATATAAATACCGGAATTATCAGGTCCACTGAGTCCACGTCGACCAGCGATCCCCGCACACTTACACTATCCTACATGTACTAGGGACAATTTACAATTATACCAAACCAATTAACCTACAAGCCTGCATGTCTTTGGAGTGTGGGAGGAATCCAGAAATTCTGGAGCCATGTAGGTTATGGGGGAAAAGTACAAAGCCCGTACAGACAAGCACCAATAGTCAGGATCGAACCCAGATCTCTGGCGCTGCAAGGCAGCAACTTTACATTCATAATGCATCATAGGAAAAACAGGAATACTGAGTATTTTTAAATGATAAGAGATCTGGAAAATATTGATGTTCAAGGGGACATAACTTCTTGTGCATGTTTCCATAAACTAACATGCAAATGCAGCTGGTTGGAAGATAGGTATGTTGACCTTTACTCTGTGTAGATTGGGTTACAGGTTTTAGATGTCTTGTTACAATTATATTGGGCTTTGTTGAGAATGTAACTAAAGTATAATGTTCAATTTTAGTCTCCTTACCTAAATGGAGATATGCTTGCTATTAGAAACATAGAAAATAGGTGCAGGAGGAGGGCATTTGGCCCTTCGAGCCTGCATGTTTAGTATTTTGTTGCATATCCTTTGCATGCAATGACTTCTTGTAGTCTGCGATTCATGGACACCACCAGTTGCTGGGTGTCTTCTTTGGTGATGCTCTGCCAGGCCTGTATTGCAGCCATCTTTAGCTTATGCTTGTTTTGGGGGCTTGTCCCCTTCAGTTTTCTCCTCAGCATATAAAAGACATGCTCAATTGGGTTCAGATCGGTTGATTGACTTGGCCACTCAAGAATTGACCATTTTTTAACTTTGTAAAACTCCTTTGTTGCTTTTGCAGTATGTTTGGGATCATTGTCTTGCTGTAGAATGAACTGCCAGCCAATGAGTTTTGAGGCATTTTTTGAACTTGAGCAGATAGAAATTTTTTATACGCTTCAGAATTCATTATGCTATGACCCTCAGCAATTGTAACATCAATGAAGGTAAGTGAGCCAGTTCCTTCAGCAGCCATACATGCTCAGGCCATAACAGCCCCACCACCGTGTTTCACAGATGAGGTGGTATGCTTTGGATTTTGGGCAGTTTCTTCTCTCCTCCATACTCTGCTCTTGCCATCACTCTGATATGTTAATCTTCGTCTCATCTGTCCACAAGACCTTTTTCCAGAACTGTGGTTGCTCTTTTAAGTACTTCTTGGTAATCTGTAACCTGGCCATCTTATTTTTGCGGCTAACCAGTGGTTTGCATCTTGCAGTGCAGCCTTTGTATTTCTGTTCATAAAGTCTTCTGCGGACAGTGGTCATTTACAAAGCCACACCTTACTCCTGGTGTGTTTCTAATCTGTCGGACAGTGTTTGGGGATTTTTCTTTACCATAGAGAGAATTCTCCAATCATCAGCTGTGGAGGTCTTCCTTGGCTGGCCAGTCCCTTAACGATTAGCTAGCTCACCAGTGCTCTATTTCTTCTTAATGATGTTACAAACAGTTGATTTTGGTAAGCCTAAGGTTTGGCTGTCTCCAACAGTTGTTTCTTGTTTCTCATTCTCATAATGGCTTCTTTGACTTTCATTGGCACAACTTTCGTCCTCATGTTGATAAATAGCAATAAAAGTTTGCAAAGGTGATGGAAAGACTGGAGGAAAGACTAGGTGCTGAGAGCTCTCATACCTGCATTGAGGAGGCAATCAAACACACCTGAGCAATTACAAACGCCTGTGAAGCCATGTGTCCCAAACATTATGGTGTCCTGAAATTGGGGGCAATGTATAAACACTGCTGTAATTTCTATATGGTGAAACCAAAATGTATAAAAATGGCCTTTATTAAAATCTGACAATGTGCACTTTAACCACATGTGATTTTTCCTATTACAAATCTCAAATTGTGGAGTACAGGAAAATAAATAAATGATTGGGTCTTTGCCCCAAACATTATGGAGGGCACTGTATCTTTTTTTACATCATTTATCATATATATTGTTTATTATATAACAATATATATACAATAGATATAAAAATACCAAATAACTGTTACAAATGTTAAGCATTGAAGAACCTTTCTGAAGCAGCTTGAAACAAAAAATAACGATCACTGTCCTTTTATCTGAAAAAAAAAAGATTTTGCAAACATTCCTAATGAACCATTGGAACACGATTGATAATGTCAAAAATGAATCCGCAGAAAATGAATAAAATTGAATTTTTATATTGCAATTGTAGAGTTTGCACGGAGGGAAATAGTGGGAAAACTGTTTCAATAACTAATTTCAATAACTGTTTCAATAACTAATTAATGCAGGAAAAACCTAATACCTAATAAAACCTAAAAAAACCTAATGTATTTTTACTTCTATTTATTTTTTACTGCACACACTGAAATGGACACTGGTTGAGGAACGTTTTTTTGTTTCCTCTGGGTATGCGAATACTCAGGAAATAACAATAAAGATATACAATACAATACAATACAATACAATATCAACAACAACAAAAAAGTCATATGTACAACACAGGTAGCTGGACATAAACCCTGTTATCTTACCTTTCCAAAGATCTGTATCCATTGTCGTTAGCATAAAATCAAAGCAAATAATGCATTAAACTTAAATCTTTGTTTTGCAAAATAATACTTCTGGAACGAATTATGACAAATTCCATCTACTAAAATAACACGATAAACAATGCTGCAAAACATCATAACTTACCCTCAGGGATTTATTTTAAAAATTCTCCTCGTTCCTGATCCGAATAATGAAGGAAGCATTGTCCATCATCCATTTACCATTGTGATTTATCATTGTATTTGAAAAGAATTAACTATCTATTGCCAAATATATTTGTTCTCATACAAGTATAACATGAATTTCATAAGTAGGAATTCTTTGCGCAATTTGATGAACCTTTATTTTCTATCTTTAAAGTGTTATTTAAATGTAAATTAGCCAAAAATTCAGTTCAGACAAATGTTGATGCTATACAATTCCTTATTGATATTTTCACAAAGGCCTCAGAAAACTTTACATGACAAGAATTATTTGTGTACAAAGTAACCTTCTGCAGATAATGTGGATTGGCAAATTAATCAGTTTGGGTAATTTCGGCCAAGCAATCAACATTAGTTGGGAAACCAAGAGAATCGTTTGCTTCACCTTAATTTGCAATTCAACACCTCGAATCTCTACCTGAATATTTGAATAGGTAGAAATCTGCTGGATGATTACTATGATGCAGATCAATGCCTTTTCCTGATTAATAGTAAGAGACATTTCAAACCAAATATACTTCTGTCAATCTTCCTCCTCAATTTTCCTCATAAGATTCAATGCATTATTTGCAATTGCTGCAGATCAAAACTTGTCACTATCGGACTTAAAAACAGAAAATAGGTGCAGGGGTAGGCCACTCGGCCCTTCGAGTCAGCACCTCCATTCAATATGAAAATGGCTGATCATCCAAAATCAGTACCCCGTTCCAGCTTTTTCACCATATCCTTTTATTCCCTTAGCCCCAAGACCTAAATCTAACTTTCTCTTGCAAACATCCAGTGAATTGGCCTCCACTGCCTTCTGTGGCAGAGAATTCCACAGATTCACAACTCTCTGTCAGGTCAGGTCGGAGGAAGTTCCCCCGCCACATGTACCATGTAATCCCGTGCTACCTGCTCCATGTCGGCGACTAAACCGTCACCCCCACCTGGTTTGCCAGGTGAGGAGGGGGCTGTGGACCCCCAGCAGGACCAAAAACAAGACCTGTCATAGGGCGGAAGAGCTTCTAGCGAGCCAACGGCCATCCATACTTCAGTAGAAGTTGCGATCACTGTCGTACATAGCATTGTAAGGAATGATGATAAAGCACACACACCAAAATCCTATACTTCCAGCGGCGGAAATCCGCAGGAACTGGAGGACAGAGATGTGTGGTGCGTCCGTCACCGTTCCCGTTGGAAACCAGCACCACTGCGTTGCTAATGTTTTCAACGATGATGAATGAATGAGTGAGTGAATGACAACTCTCTGCGTGCAAAGGTTTTTCCTCATCTCAGTCCTAAATGGCCTACCCTTTGTTCTTAAACTGTGACCCCTGGTTCTGGACACCACCAATATCGGGAACATTTTTCCTGCATCTACCCTGTCCAATCCTCTAAGAATTTTATATGTTTCTATAAGATTCCCTCTCATCCTTCTAAATTCCAGCAAATACAAGCCCAGTTGACCCATTCTTTCATCATACGTCAGTCCCGCTATCCCGGGAATTAACCTGGTGAACCTTTGCTGCACTCCCTCAATAGCAATAATGTCCTTCCTCAAATTAGGAGACCAAAATTGCACACAATACTCCAGGTGCGGTCTCACCAGGGCCCTTTAACAGTTTAACGAGAAAAACCATGGCTGATTAATACACAACTCAGGAAATCAGAATGATAACCTTGCTGCTGAAAGTTGTTGCTCAAGGTGACCACTGTTTTTTATTGTAGATTGAGATGAACAGTAAAAGAAAAATAGATTCAACACCAGTGAGAAAAATAAGTTTTACAACCGGGTATTTTTTGGCCGAACAGTTTAATTATCGGTCAACTCGAGTGCTTGCTTGGAATGCATCTGTAAAATATTTACTGCAGTGTTGGGACTGCTGGTTCGACTGGCAGTATATTTTAGCTGTTCAAGGACACTGTTTCCCTTCCTGAAAGTAACCCAACAAAGAACAATAGACATTTTTTACTGAATATGAAATCAAATCTCAGACTACATTATTATGTATCTGATGAATCAGATATTAAAGTAAAAAGATAAAACACTAATTCCCCTTCAAACATCCTCAATAATCCTTTTAACTTGCTCCAGGTGTATAAATACATACTAGAGCAGTCCCTCCATCCTGATCTTGGCTGCAGAAATCAAACAGGGCACAAACAAAAGTTATATTTTGTGAAACTTCTTGTGCCGGGTAACTTTGACTGAGTAATAACATTTCCATTCTTTTCTAATTAATCAAGTCACAACTGCAAAAGTAGTTTAATGCTTTGAATCAATAAAACTGTATGTGTTGAATTGATTTTCCTTTTTCTCGCGCACAGTAACTGAGAGGCAGTCATGAAGATAACATCAAGTACAAGATCATTAAAGATGTAGCATTTAGTGAGCAATATAATTTATTTCTGCAGTCACAGATCAAGGCTGTCATGGAAGCAGCAGATAGATTATTGATAAACATGAAAGATGATCATGATTATCATTGATCAAAGAGATATTAAACGTCAGCTTTATTTGATTGAATACTCCGTATTGTGCAGACATATTTCGTTAAATGCTCCAAGGAAAATTAAGTGCATATAAAATTGGGGGCTTAAACTGGATTGGGCTGGAATGGGTAAAAATCTTGCGTGTTCAAATTGGTGAAGGAAATGCACAAAATTTGATCTGCTTGTCCTTTTTTTAAATGTTAGCATCACACCGTGCTAAGTGCACTATTAATGGTCTTGGTCAAAATGTCCGGCATCAGTGCAAGCCAATCTGTACTTTCTAAAACAGCCTTCAGAAATCATTCCAGAAGTCTTTGCAGATTGCTGAAGGAGATGGCAGAACACAGGTGTGATCAGGGATCAACATGATCAGTTGCAACTCTGAAGGCCTTCATGACTTACCACCATTCCAAGCCTCATCCCAAAATGTAATTCCCAAAAAATGTGAAAATGGGAGTAACATGGAAGAATTGGATAGAGGAGCCCACTGGCATGTTTAAACATTGCTCGCTACTTAGTTGATTTTAGAGAAGTCACTCAGTCCTTGTTGGGTTTGAGGTGGTCTGGTGCATGTCCAACATCAGCCTTTGCTGCCAGCTCTAAAGCAAGTAGCCTAGGAACAGGAGCATGAACGACTGGTCGAGGAGAAGGAGGAAGTAAGCGAGAGGGAAAGTTGTATCTGCTCAGGAAGAATGTGTCCATGAAAAATGCCAGAAAGCCCAAATCCCCATATTCCTTCATCATCAAGTCCCCACTATCAATGACCATGCACACAAGCTAAAATGCAAAGATAAATGTTATCATGTGTCTAAAAAAATATGAATTATGCCACAATAGACAAACATTGTTTGAATTATCAAACATTTATACTCTCGCTGCCTTCTGCATGCCTTTCTTGACTAGTTCTCCAATATAATGCTGCATAGTGGCACAGCTGCTAGAGCTGCTGACTCACGGCACCAGAGACCCGGGTTCGATCCTGACCTTGGATACCTTCTGTGTGGAGTTTGCACGTTCTCTGTGTGGCAGCGTGGGTTTCCTCCAGGTGCTCCAGTTTGAAAGAATGAATGAATGAATAAATACTCTACAGTATGAATTAATTAATGATGGATGAATGAATGCTTTATTGTCACATGTGACAAGTCACAGTGAAATTCTTTATTTTGCATACGCGAGGTGTGCAAAGAGTCGCCACATGAAGGGCACTGACAAAGTTACAGGTATCGCACACCAGGTCCTCCTTTGTTCCCCCGTCCCCCGCCACCCTTCCCCTCCCCCTCACTCACGGTGGTTCCCCCATGCCGGGTCATCCTTTGATCTCCCCCAACTCCCCCCTCATGGCGGCAGCCCCACGTCGGGTTCTTTGTTCTCCCACCCACCCCACCCCCTCATGGCAGTCCACCCCACGCCGTGTCCTCCTTTGTTCTCCCCCCACCACCACGGCGGTTCCCCCACGCCGGGTCCTCCTTTGTTCCTGGCGGCACGTCCACTGGCTCCCACGTGGCCAGTCCTCGACCGCTGGAGCCCTCAACGAACGTCGACCTCGATGGGCGCCCTCAACAACCACCGACCTTGACGACCGCCGCCCTTGACGTCCCACATCCAAAAGACGTGCAGGTCTGTAGATTAATTGGTCTTAGTAAATTTCCTTAATGGGTAGGGAGTGGATACGAATGTGAGATAACATTGAACCTCTGCGAATGGGTGATCATTGGCAAGAGTTGATTCAGTATGTTGAAGGGGCCTTTTCCATGCTGTACTATTCAATCAATCAATAATGCTCCATTTCATGTTGGTAGATGACTGCTGACTTTCAATGGTGGAGATAGGTTGATGGGCTCAAAAGATAATTTCAAATAATAGTTATTAAAAAATATTGTCATCACAAAATGCTCTCCCACTGAAACATGTTCCAATTCAATGCCAAAAATTAGACTGAACATGATTTCCTTCCTTGTTGGGCTGGGAATTCAGGAATCGCTCCCACTTGTGTCATTGACACTTTAGAAAACCAGTCAACTTTAGGATAATTAAAGTCTCCATGTAGGACTGGTGTGGAAATGGATGCATAACACCATCAATCCTCCTACCCACTGAATAATGTTTTTATAGAGACAAAGATATGCTTAAAACAGGAGTTGACACAAGGTGATTGTCTTGGGTCTAGAAACCTGTGACAATAAAGCACCATTGACCAGGATGTGAGACTTCTATATTCTGACTCCTCCATATTTGGTAAATGTCTGTCCACTTGCTATTCTCCTGTGAAATGGTAGGGTGAAGCTCTCCTGGAATGCATCCGCCAGGATCATCTCAGTTTTATGTATGTCCCACTTGGATTTAAGATGCTCCTGAAGCTCAAAGTTCCTGAGTTGAGTTGCCTTTCGACTTCAGACATACAGCGTGGAAACAAGCCCTTCGGCCCACCGAGTCCGCGCCGATCAGTGATCACCCCGTACACCAGCACTATCCAACACACTAGGGAAGAAACCGGAACACCAGGAGGAAACCCACGTGGTCGCAGGGAGAATGTACAAACTCCGTATAGATAGCAGCCATACTCAAGATCACACCCGGGTCTCTGGCACTGGAAGACAGCAACTCTACTACTGCGCCACTGTGTCGCCATTGTCTGCAAGTTTGATTATCTTTATATGTGCACACACACGTTATCTTGAGTTCCTGCTCAGCACCAGGGCAATTTGATTCAGTTGTTCCTCCATTTACTGTTGGGCTTTGAATTTAGTGGATCCAACTCTGTCACCAAATTCCCATTGTTACTCAGTGAAACATAAATGTTTCTTCCAGGTCTGTACATTTAGCAAATATCCATTTTACAATGAGTCTTATTATAATTCAGTCAGTTTGGTCGATACTCTGTCACAACTCTTCATTCCTTGTCATAAGTCTGTTTACTGGCAATTATTAATTGTCACTGACTTACAGTTTTAGAGTTTTAAATGAATAAAGGGACTCAGTAATAAAGTGCAGCTCAGTGGGCTCAGTTCACATTAACTTTGACAATGAGGATAACAGTGTTTGGATAACAATGAGGAGCCCAGGTGTTGATGCGAACGTTACCCTCGTCCATCACAGATGTACTCTTATACTTTTCAATATCAGAACTGACATTGAAGTTAATGTGACAACGAGGAGCGGAGGTACTTATCCACTTACTCCTCTGAAGATGGCAGAAATTATTCCGGCTGATACAAGAGCAGATGGATTATTTTAAACTGCCAAACAAATTAACTAGGAACTTAATTTTATGGGCACGAGGTCTCAAGTTCGCATGAGGTAATCAGTGTTGTAGATTAAAAAAAAAGAAATGGAATGTCAGCAAGATCCATGTTTGGTATGTGTTATTCACCAAAATGTGGAAAAATAACAGCCATTTGCTTCCTTTTCTCACCCTCATCATTTCCTGTTTGCAGAAGTAGCTTGTCGCTGTGCAGATTTGCAAAGCTCATGAAGTAACCTATCACCAGATTCATTTCTTAAAGCTAAAGAGCGAAAGGAATCAAAAATATTGTACAATTCATTTATGGACCATAAATTATTGGTATCATGTGACACAATAAAAATGACCAATATTGACATTTGACTAGATTATTGATTAATTTATCTTGACATGTACTTGAAAATATATAAAGTCAAAATGTGTGAATTCAGTTGAAGTTCACTACGACAGCAACTTGTAACAATGCATACACAGTGGTTAAGTATGGCTAGATTTTATGTAACAAAGCAGAGTTTAAATGGAGCAAAAGAGAGATTGGGGACATGAGTGGTAAAGATTTTTCTAGTTAGTTCTCTAAAAACGCTTACCCGTATTCTCCAAAAGTTTCTTCTTTCATTGGCTGTGCTTCTGGATCTGCCCGAGCATCTTCCTTATCTTTAACTGGAGAAGCAAATGAAAACACATAAAGATTCCACAAATCAAAGTTAGCCCTCTATGTTATAATATACGTTAGGTGTGTCCTTGGTTTCGATAATGGCTGAATTCTAATTAAGAAACTGGAAGAGATGGAAGTTTGGCTGGTTTCAGAAGCTTGAGTGTCTGAAGCAACAAAAAGATTTCAAAATTAAGATATTAGGTTCAGGTTTGTCTTGGCTTAGGAACCGGAATAAAATGTCAGAAATAATAATTTGATTTGGGTCCAGGTCCTGCTTTATAGCAGCTTCATATTCAATGAAGATTTGTAAGCCAGGTGCTTCTATGGAAAATAAAATAATTGATTCCTTCACTGCGTGACATTGAATTCACATTTTCTTAAGTCAAGCATAGACAATAGACAATAGGTGCTGGAGTAGGCCATTCGGCCCTTCGAGCCAGCACCGTCATTCAATGTGATCATGGCTGATCATCCCCAATCAGTACCCCCTTCCTGCCTTCTCCCCATATCGCCTGACTCCACTATCTTTAAGAGCCCTATCTAGCTCTCTCTTGAAAGTATCCGGAGAATCGGCCTCCACCGCCCTCTGAGGCAGAAAATTCCACAGACTCACAACTCTCTGTGAGAAAAAGTGTTTCCTCGTCTCCGTTCTAAATGGCTTACCCCTTATTCTTAAACTGTGGCTCCTGGTTCTGGACTCCCCCAATATTGGGAACATGTTTCCTGCCTCTAGCGTGTCCAAACCCTTAACAACCTTATATGTTTCAATAAGATCCCCTCTTATCCTTCTAAACTCCAGAGTGTACAAGCCCAGCCGATCCATTCTCTCAGCCTATGACGGTCCCGCCATCCCGGGAATTAACCTTGTAAACCTACGCTGCACTCCCTCAATAGCAAGAATGTCCTTCCTCAAATTAGGGGGCCAAAACTGCACAAAACTTCCCCTTTTCCCAACTTGATGCCATTTAGATAGTAATCTTCCTTCCTGTTTTTTATAACCTCACATTTATCCACATTAAACTTCACCTGCCATGCATCTTCCCACTCCCCCAACCTGTCCAAGTCACCCTGCATTCTCACAACATCCTCCTCACAGTTCACACTGCCACCCAGCTTTGTGTCATCTGCAAATTTGCTAATGTTACTTTGAATCCCTTCATCCAAATCATTGATGTATATTGTAAATAGCTGCGGACCCAGCACCAAGCCTTGCGGTACCCCACTAGTCACTGCCTACCATTCTGAAACGGACCCATTAATCCCTACTCTTTGTTTCATGTCTGCCAACCAATTTGCTATCCATGTCAGCACTCTACCCCCAATACCATGTGCCCTAATTTTGCCCACTAATCTCCTATGTGGGACCTTATCAAATGCTTTCTGAAAGTCCAGGTACACTACATCCACTGGCTCTCCCTTGTCCATTTTCCTTGTTACATCCTCAAAAAATTCCAGAAGATTAGTCAAGCATGATTTCCCCTTCGTAAATCCATGCTGACTCGGACCGATCCTGTTACTGCTATCCAAATGTGCGGCTATTTCATCTTTTATAATTGACTCCAGCATCTTCCCCACCACCGATGTCAGGCTAACAGGTCTATAATTCCTTGTTTTCTCTCTCCCACCTTTCTTTAAAAGTGGGATAACATTAGCTACCCTCCAATCCACAGGTACTGATCCCGAGTCTATAGAACATTGGAAAATTATCACCAATGCATCCACGATTTCTAGAGCCACTTCCTTAAGTACCATGGGATGCTAACCATCAGGCCCTGGGGATTTATCAGCCTTCAGTCCCATAAGTCTACCCAACACCATTTCCTGCCTAATGTGGATTTCCTTCAGTTCCTCCGTCACCCCAGATCCTCTGGCCATTACTATATCAGGAAGATTGTTTATGTCCTCCTTAGTGAAGACGGATCCAAAGTACCTGTTCAACTCATCTGCCATTTCCTTGTTCCCCATAATAAATTCACCTTTTTCGGTATTCAAGGGTCCAACTTTGGTCTTAACTAATTTTTTCCTTATCATATACCGAAAGAAGCTTTTACTATCCTCCTTTATATTCTTGTCTAGTTTACCTTCGTACCTCATCTTTTCTCCCCGTATTGTCTTTTTAGTTATATTCTGTTGCTCTTTAAACATTACCCAATCCTCTTGCTTCCCGCTCATCTTTGCTACATTATACTTCTTCTCTTTTATTTTTATACTGTCCCTGACGTCCCTTGTCAGCCACGGTCACCCCTTACTCACCTTGGAATCTTTCTTCCTCCTAGGAATGAACTGATCCTGCACCTTCTGTATTATTCCTAGAAATACCTGCCATCGTTGTTCCACTGTCATCCCTGCTGGGGTATCTTTCCAGTAAACTTTGGCCTGCTCCTCCCTCATGGCCCCATAGTCCCCTTTATTCAATTGTAACACTGACACCTTTGATCTACCCTTCTCCCTTTCCAATTGTAGATTAAACCTGACCATATTATGGTCACTACCTCCTAATGGCTCATTAACCTCAAGTTCCTTTATCAAATCTGGTTTATTACATAACATTAAATCCAGAATGGCCTTCTCCCTGGTAGGGAGAAGGGATACTTTTGGCCTGAAATGATTTTAATATTAAGATTTTGTTGAATGATTTTAAATTAAACTAAACGAAAGCTAGAAATTGTATATATCTAAAAAACAAATCTATTATTATCTGAAAATAGACTTATAGTTAATATAACTATTGTTTTGTTCAATAAATGACTCAAATAGATTATATCATTGTATAACTACTATACCGAGTACACAAAATGGAGTTTGAAAGGATCATTGCGATTCTTGTTTACATAATTAATTTGTAATTTGCTTTGTCTCTACAGTGGTTAGTTGTAATTTAATTAATTTCTTGCTAAAATGACCTTTTATATATTATATTTTCATAAGCTATTGATAAAGTGACTTTCATTATATCAACTGTGCACAAATATATGATGGCCATAGAATTTTGTTATGAAGTGGTGTCTAAATTTGAGCAGATTTCAGTTCCACATCATCACGCACTGGTCAGAGTCTGTTCACTACAGGCAACTGTTGGCATGTGGGATTTTCATTTTAAATATTTACAAAGGCATCTTCAGCATTAAATGTATATATAAATGCCTGCACAAGTTGAAGAGAAATAACACACACAAGATTTTCCCCAAATTTGTCTCCAACAATTTTAATGTATCAGGATCTGAATGAAGGGTAACCTCTGGATGGATAAGAAGATGAGGTTGAGACACAAGGAACTGCAGATGTCGGAAGAAGTGTACCAACCCATAAAGTCACCTATCCATGTCCTCCAAAGATGCTGACACTCGAGCTGTTAATCCAGCACTCTGTGTTCCACTGGAGAAGATGAGGTTAATTGGACCATTTTGTCAATGTCTGTTATTTCCTTACTTGTGTGCATTACTAAGGAAAAAATGAACATTTTGGAACCTAAGACAGGGTAGCGAAAGAGGGATTTATTGATCTTGCTGACGAACTTGGACGAACTTGGAGTTTCCATTTCAAATGTGGACATAGTAATTTATTTAGAAATTATGTTTATGACTACTGTACATACTATAATTTAGTTATTCATGCACAGATAATATAATGAAATAACTATTAACAGATTGTAATGAGAGAATGGAGATGCAAGGAACTGCAGGTGCTGGAACCTTGAACAAAATTCTAGGTGCTGGATTAACTCAACGCACCAGGCAGTGTCTGTGGAGTGAATGGGCAGGTGACTCGTCTGTCCATTCCCTCTACAGATGCTGCCTGACCTGCTGAGTTACTCCAACACTTTGTGAATTGTACTGGGAGAATGTTTAATCGTGGGCTTATTTTACAATGAAATGGTTAAATCAAAATTTAAATATTTCCTTGCATGGCTGTCTAGAATAATTTTTAAACCTGTTCTGACAGCCATTTCTTTCCTCTCAGGCTTTGCATTCCCTCAGTCAGAAACAATATACCTATTGGGTATTCGTATTCAGTGGTGAAATACATTCACACATGCTGAATAATAAAAGTTGGTGCTTACCTGAATATTTTCCTCCTTTGTTTCTCTTTATGAAACAAGCAATTAATAAAATCAAGGTAAGGAATGCCACGGCACACATTAGGCCAATAAACCATCCTCGTGTAGATATTCCTTCGTGTATTCCTGCGTAAGCTGTTGTAGGCCATATAATTAATCATTAAGAGAAGAAGCAATTAGGAGAGTTAAATGATCGCTTTAACCATCAGAGAAAAAAGATAAAATGCAAGACAAATTGTTACAACTTTATGCAATGTTATATCATCCATCATTTTTATTCATCCGCCTAATCTAAATGTCAAGAATTGTTACATTGTTGGATATGTAAACTTGCTTATTAGAAACTGATTGTTTATTTTATAATACATGCAAAGTATATCTAAACTGCCAATGAGTTGCAAGAATAAAATTGCATATGCTTCAGTGGTGCAGTTATATCCTTGAAAATGAGTTTATTGTAAAGAATGCTTTCATTGATATAATTTTGCACAATGCCCACGTTATAGAATTGATTGAGACAAAACGCAACAGAAACTATTTAAAATATCTCAAATCAAGCACCAAACGCATGTATATCATGAAAAAAACCTAACAACTGAGAATTATTCTTACGTTAATCTTGACCATTGACAACATTAATGCAATGATCTTTGTCAATGGACAACCGTTACAGACACAGTTGTACCTTCCAACTGCACTTCAAGAATCCATGAAGCTGCAGATGAACTGAGAAAACCAAGCTGTCAGTTACATCCAGGAAATGCAATTATGGGTAACATTGTGTGTAATAACAATTTCTTCCCTATTAGATAAAAATTTAAACAAATTGTTCTTGACATCTGCTGTACAAATTCAGAAGATTACTCAGGGAATTGAGAATAGGTTTGAAATTCAAAAAGAATTCTGGATTACCACAGTGTGCTTGGATATTGATGAGGTTGATTTGTTCACTGTTATCTCATCGTGTACGAATTTGGCTCAAAATACCAGTCATGAATGAATTATAAAGCATGGCAATAAGAACCAACAAAGGAATGGAATCTCTCGGCAGCCCATGCACTACAATGCTTATAAATTAACAAAAGGCAAGTTGAATTAACAGGATAGCAGCAAAGCAATAAGAAATGAACGTCACGTGCAGCTGAACCTTTGTCCCAATAAAATTCATGCAAATATCTTTTGATTTGTACCTTGTGCTGAGACAGTTATTTTTGCAACCTTAAGAATGTATATATTTATTTTCCAAAGCAACAACAATACTTTAAAATACAAGTTTAGGTTTCTCTCAGTGGCGGAGCGAAACATGGCCAAGGGATCAAATGGGGCTTTTTTTGGGGGGGGGGGGGGTGGACGTTGGGGAGAGGAGGGCATGCGGTGGGTAATGATCTGGTGGAGAAAATCTAGAGAAAATGCCGAACAAAATATTTTCGCAAGCTGAGTAGCAATCGGCCATGTAGGTTAACTAAAGGTTGAGCCAGCAAATGATTAGATTTGCTGTCCCAGCCAAAATCAGGTTTTGTTAGAGGATATTCTTCAAAAAAATATCGGTCATCCACTGAAGAAATGGGAGGAAAGAGAGAGAGGTGTTGTGAGGGACCCAAGACACCCATCTCACACCTCCACTTATTCCAACCCCACCACTAGCTCCGCCACTGGTTTCTTCATTTTGTATAATTTGTAGTGTCTGAAAAGTTTGCTGACTGGATTTTAAATGGGACCAGTGCCTCACCTTTTCCCCTCGTTTCTATAACATCTTCAAAAATGCTAGTGTTATCAAACCAGTTCTTAGCCATTAGACGTATTGTATATTCAGTTCCAGGTTCTAGCCCTTCTAAGATGTGGAAATTGTGGGAAACATTTACTGCGTCTGAAATCTTCCATTTACCTTTACCTATGAAAATTGCATTAAGAAAATTAACTCCAGCACAACGGTCGGGATATTTAAATCCCAAAACATCTCAAGTATATTCAAGTTAAAATATAAAATTGATGCCACATTTATCACTTTTTAAAATTATTTCTCAAAATGCACCGTGGGCATGTTATTGGTAATTATATAACAATACATATTAATAGCAATAAAACATTCTTTTAGTTATCAAAAAAAAAATCGCCTGTAGCTGCTGCTAATTTGAGAGCAAGTTATTAAGAAGTTAACTTCATTGATCTGCTTCATTAATCATAGTTAGCGGGGACTAGTAGGAAAGCTACATTAATAGGCCCACTGGGACTTCACTACAATTTCTGCAGAATAAGAAAGTGAGAACAGCTTACGGTTATTCATGTATGCAACATAAAATTCAGAAGCTACATGTCCCATTCCTGGAATCCAGCTGATGTTTGCATATGTTGCACTTACAGAAGAACTGATGTTCAGCAAGACTGGAACTATTGAATAAGTAACAAGACAAGCAATATTCCATTAATGCAGCATTGTTATTTGCAGATACAGGAAAGTAAAGAGGAGAGTTAGATTACAACTTTGTCAATAGCACACACACTTCAGGGTTTGTAATTAGAGACCAGTTAAACCAGAGCTGGGGGAGCTGCTGGTAACTGATTAGATTCTGCTATGAAAATCAACAGAAAGTGCCTGTTCTGTCGTGGCATTTAAATTAATTTCAAACCCTGACATACTGCAGGATGAAACAAAGCAATAACAATGAATCAAAAACAATAAACATTTAATTTCTGCAAATTAGTTTTTATTGCTGTCTGACAAATCGACTGATGAAAAGAATGAGAATCCAGATTGCAATTGAGCTAATTGACGCAAGATTCAATTCAAATATTTTCATTTGAAATGTAGACACTCCAGAACAGCTAACTCTACAATGTTCCATTCTGCAGTAAGGTGACAGTATACAGCAAGCTCTGCAGAAAGAAAAAAAATGTCACTTCCATCTTATTAGTTGGTCAATTGAAAAGGTTTTGCTAAGCCCAAGGGTTGAGAATCAAACAAATTGGTGAAACTGATGAGATAGTAACTGACTAAGATTCAGGCTCTGCATATCCAAAATCGTAGAACAATGCAATGCTTTATCTGTCACTATTTCAACATTTTTACCAGAACAATGTTTGACATTACCAAGCTTCTCACTGGCAGCTTGGAGAACACCCATTAGCAGCTGCACAGAGCAAGAATTGTATGAGCACTAGGAAATGATTGCTGATAGAAGTGCAAATTAAGCGTAGCGTAGTCTAAGCCACGTCTCCTCAATAACAAAAAAAAGAAACGTATTGTTCTCTGGTATCTCAGCCTGCAATATAATTCAAGGTCATTTAAAAATAATCACATGAGCTGAATTGTTGATTAATGAAGCATTGTCTGTTTCAACAGCATATTCATTATATGCATATATTTAAGAAAATAAACTACCATAATATTTCAAAGTATTTGATCCTTCCACAGCATAAAAGACCCTCATAAGTTTGATAGGTTTGAATGAATCACATTGCTTTTGCACACGTAAAGAATCCGTAAGGAATTCATCACCAACGAGAGCAAAAATGTACTCATTTACGAGCAATTTTTGCCTGTGCTTGAGGAAGATAGGATAGTTATTTTACACGTTATTGGTAATATAATAGTTTATTTTCAGTGCTGAAAACAAATACTGTTAGAGATAGTGGAAGTGCCATCATGGCTCATTGAATGCAAGGCCATATCATATGGATACAATCTACATGTGATTTGCAGATAAATGGCACAAAGCGGAAACAGTTGAAAAGTGTTGAAAATGGCAAATGCGCTGTTCTGAATGCAATATTTGTGTCCAAAAATGTTAATTTATACATGCTTTTCTAGGGCTTGGCTTGAAATAGATTGTTTCTTGCAGGTAGGATCTTTTAGCGTATTCCCTGGAATATACCTCAGCTGTGGAAATCAGATAGATACAGCAGGTATGAATTCACAAAGCTCAATATGTTATTCAAATGAAAACAGAAGAAACATAGCCTCAATACTTGAGATAATTTCCCTGTGATCTGGGTCTTTCAATTTTGTGTTGCTGAAATTCAGGATATTATGCAACTTAATATGAAATACCTAGATAAGACAGTGAGTCATTGGCAACTGGGATAAGGGAAGTAGTTGAAAGGGAGAAAGTAGAGGAGAATCCTGAAAAAATAAAGCAGAGACACAGAACTGTCAACAGAAATTGAAAACAAAAATGTAAAGGGAACATGACACTACTTGAATAACATACATGCCAGTATTCATTTACAATGAGAAACTAAAATGTCATATTTTTCCAATACAGTTAAACAATTGAGAACCAAATAATTAATAGCATATCCTGGGGCTGTCCACTGTCCACATATACCAATATTGACACAAAGTGCTAGAGTAACTCAGTGGGTCAGGTAGCATCCCTGGAGAACATGAATAGGTGGCATTTCAGGTTGGGACCCTTCTTCAGACTGAAAAAGGATCCTGACCCAAAACGTTGCCTGTGCACGTTCTCCAGTGATGCTGCCTGACCCATGAATGACTCCAGCACTTTATGTCCCTTTTTGTGGAATTCCTTGGTGTCTATGTTTTGTACAAATATTGAGCTGAATATTCATACGCTTTCTGGCTTCCATATTGTGACGTATCCATTATGACATTGAGAGCAATTTGTTTGCACAGATTATGGCTACTCAGTAGTAATGAACTATTTCATGCCAGTACTCTAAAGGAGGGTCTCGACCCAAAACGTCACCTATTCCTTTTCTCCAGAGACGCTGTCTGACCCACTGAGTTACTCCAGCTTTTTGTGTCTATCTTTCTCTAAACTTTTCCTTCCTACAAACTGACATCTTTAGGTGAAACACATATAAAGTCTTATAAAGTCACCATATGAGAGTTTTCTTCATTGGAACGTCAGGATCGCGGCAGCTAACAAAATATAGTTCATTCAATCAGATTTGAAAATAACCTGGAAGATTTCATAGCCAACAGGAACTAAATGAAATACCTTTCGCTGCAATATATTTTCCGTAAGTATACTTTAGCTACTGATAGGAGTTTGAAGCAGTATCATGTACTGAAAGTCGTGTCCTTATGATATAAGGCAGCAGGATTAGCTGACATCGTTGTGCTCGGCATTTGTTGGAGATACAGTATAAACACATGTATTTTGCAGGATCAATTTGAAATAAATTTTCAAAAACATTTTTTTTTTGGACTTGATCAGACTATAATTTAAATTTGCTTGCTCCTAATCCTGTTGGACAATATTTTTTAGCTTTTTGGGTTCAAGTTGAAGCCCACATCAACCTTTCGGCAAATGCCAGTTGCATCACGAATCTTCTATTGTCAATCTGAAAAGAGTCCACGTCACAATTCAGTATACATTATGAGGATAGACTTTCCTCTTCATTGAATGCATAGAAATCTGAAATTAATGGAATGAAGATCAGGTGTATTGTATTTGGAGCATATTGTTTTGCAGCCTTGATGAAAATTTCCTTTATTTTTTACAGTCATCATAATTACATCATAATGTTATATTGTTATTCTCTGGTGGAGAACAATCTATTCAGGTGATTAGATTGGTATTGCAGGGCTTGCACACAGCTAAACACAAGGATTTAGCTGAAGAGGCCAAATGTTATATTTTCGAGTTTGTTGATGATGCTAAACTGGGTGGGATTGTGAGTACTGTGGAGGATATAAGAGGCTTCAAATAACTATTTTCAGATATTGAGAAATATTCAGAAATATTTTCAGATACAGGTATTCAGATTGAGTGATTGATCAAACGCACAACAGATGGAATATCATGATCAAGTTTGTGACTTCATCCACTTTGACGAACGTAACAGAAAAGCAGAGTATTCGTGAAATGGTGAGAGATCGAGCAGTGTTGATGTACACGAGTTGCTGAAGACCAACATGCTGGTGAAACAAGTGATCAAAGTGCAAACGACTTGTTGGCCTTTATATTGAGAGGATTTGCAGACAGGAATATTAAAGTCTTATTGAAATTAGGTAGGGACAGGAAAGCTGTGGAGGTTCACTTGTTGAGTTCATTCAAAAATTAGATATACGTCTCGACATCAGAGGAGCCAAGGGATAAAGAGATAGCACAGAAGATGGCACTGAGGTAGATGATCAATCTTGCTTTTAGTGAATGGCAGAGAATGCTAGAAGGATGAGGTGGCCTATCCCACAGCTCCTAGTTCTTAAATTCTATTGTTCTATTGATGCTGCTGCAGCTGCTTTTATTCTATGGACTTTAATATTGATGGCACGCCTATTGTGAGGTATTTTATCAAATAGATTTTGGAAGTGAATATACATAACATCAACTCCATTTCCTCCATCCATCATTTCAATTCCTTCATCATAAAACTGGTGTTCATTGGAAACAATCTGCAGTCTTTCAATGATTAATCCACTGTTATGCAGGCCACTGCTAGTTTTGTCCTAGATTGCTTGCCGAGGAGGTTAAACTTACTGTCCTGTAGTTACTGGGTCTCTCCTTTACACCTATTTTGAACATAGGGATGATGCTTCAGTCCATAGGCACCACCCCTGAATTTGTAAATGTTTGGAAGATTATGGTTGGGGCCTCTGCAAATTCCATCTGAAATTCCCATCCGAACTAAGTATTTTAGCCATTTTAATTGTATCAAGCCTTTCTAAAACATTCTCATCAGATTTTAACCCATCCAGAATCTCAACTTCATCCTCCTTTGTTAAAGTTATGTAATATTACTTAACTGCACTAGTTTATGACAGACTTCGTATTTGTCCACATATATTTCTTAGTGCTGGAAATTTTTTGAGAGAGAAATAGGTATAAGATTGGCTGTGGTCTACACCAGAGTATTCAATTGCACAGTCTTTTTTTCAAATTGTCAAAGTCGTACTTAATTTCGCACTGAATCCAAGTATTAGTTTAAAAAAATCTGCATGAAGTGTACCCTGTGGATACTAGTTTTGATAAAGATTAAAAGTTGCCAATACAGTACAAACTGTCCCTTCAACCAGCTTCCAGAGAAGGTTCACATATTCAATTATGTGAGAGCAGCCTGAAATGGCGGCAATAAAGGCCTCTGTTGTAAACAATTTTAATTGAACTCTGACACATCATTAACGTTACATTATATGTGAGCCATACATTTCTTTTTTGTATTAAAGAGATATTAATGTTTTATTGTGATGATGTGACTATGCAGAAATGACCCCATATTTTCTTGTATTAAAAACAATTGTCATTTTTGTTCATTTATTGCAACCTGAAGCAAATAATTTCAAGTGCTATTAAATGCTGGTAATTGGAGATTAGGCTTATAAAACAGCATTTGCATCATCTCACCTGCCTTTTTTTGTGGGCATGAGAAAATTACCTTTTGCAATAAACAAAAAAATACAGGTTAAAGACCTGCACAGGTTTTTCTGTGAATAGACAATAGATTCATAATTAGTCAACTTTAAATCGCACTGTTAAATTCTGTAGAATTGGAGATTTTCTCTGATGGTTATTTATCCAATCAGATCCAAATGAATGAAAGGTCTTACTCAATAAACATTGGCCCAACACCCAAAAAACAATCCCAAAATCTTGACTAATTTTATCAGATCTTTTTTTTATTGGATGTTCCAAATAAAATGCAACTTCTATTTAATTGCTGAAATTGGACATATATGTGGCCTCAAGATGTACACCAACTGAAAAATTACCCAATTTATTTTGGCCGAACTCAAATTATGTTTTAATTTTCTTTTTCAGCTTTTTCCATTGTACTCCATCAATCTGAAGAAGTGACCCGACCTGCAATATCATTTGGTCAATTCTGTCCACAGATGCTGGCTGTCTGTACAGAATTCCTCCAGCACTTTGTTTTTGGCTCAAGATGGAGCAACCTTTTTCACACAGTGTGGAGGGTAGATGGGACAGGCTGCCAGAGGAGGTAATGGAGGAAGGTATTATAACAACATTTGGAAGACATTTGAAAGGTACATGGATAGGAAAGGTTTAGGATATGGGCAAAATTGGTCAGTTGGGCTGAAGGGTCTGCTTCCATGCTGTATGACTCTGTGGCAGGATCTGCACAAGCTCTGGCAGAACATGGAGATGGATTCCTTCATGATCCTTGTCATCTCCTGTATTTTGGCCAGTCTGCTCAGCAACCTGCTCAGCATCTCAGTCATGCAGCAGCTGTGAAAGCATCCCGGTTTCCGTCTCGCTTTGAGCTCTTGAGGACAGTGCGTAACTTTACAGCTTTGTGGTGCCAGCCTCATAGCAGAAGCCCTTCATCTGGTGCAGTCCTGCAGGTTATTAGTGTCTTCTACTTCACCCAGCTAGAGCTGCAAAAAGTGCATTTCATAAAGAAGGGGCAGTTTGTGAGTAGGATGCACTCTGGGTGGAGCTTGATGCGGGTGGGGCATGTTTGGCTTTGCCACGAGAAATTCCTTCCATTGTTTCCTGGATCGTACAAGATAAAACTAAATTTATTTTGGAAGTAACAGACTTTCAACGGTTCTTGATGCTAATTGCAGCTTTTTTTCAGATGTTTCTATTAGAGTCATAGAGTCATACAGCATGGAACCAGACCCTTTGGCCCATTTTGGCCATGTTGATCAAGTTAGCATTCTGGGCTAGCTCCATTTGCTCCCATATCCCTTTAAACCTTTCCTATACATATATCTGTTCAAATGTCTTTTAAAATGTGTAATTATGTCTGCTTTGATAGCTTCCTATGGCAGCTTCTGAAAAAGGGTCCTTGCCCAAAAAGTCAAGTGTCCCGTCAGTTTACAGATGCTGTCCTTATAGACCCAATCTCTGCTTCTTCATTAATGGTTCGATGGTTCAATGGTCCTTTATCGTCACGGGCACCATTTAAGGTACAGTGAAATATGATTTACCATACAGTCACACCAGAAAAAAGCAACAAGACACACAACTACAGAAAAGTTAACATAAACATCCACCACAGCGGCTCCCCCACATTCCTCACTGTGATGGAAGGCAATAAAGTCTTATCTTCTTTCCTCCTTATTCTTCCGCGGACGGGGCAGTTGAACCATTCGCGTCGGGGCGATCGAAGCTCCCACGATCGCAGCTGGCGGCCGAAGCTCCTGCCCTAACCAAGGGACCGCCGGCTCCACGATGTTAAGTTCGCAGGCTCCCGCTTGTTGGAGCTCCCAAAGTTGATCCCCAGCAAGAGGATGCCAGCTCCACGATGTTAAGTTCGCAGGCTCCCGCTTGTTGGAGCTCCCAAAGTTGATCCCCAGCAAGAGGATGCCAGCTCCACGATGTTAAGTTCGCAGGCTCCCGCTGTTGGAGCTCCCAAAGTTGATCCCCAGCAAGAGGATGCCAGCTCCACGATGTTAGCCCGCAGCACGGAGGGAGAAATGATAAGGGAAAAAATTGCATCTCCTTCGAGGAAAGAGATTTTAAAAAGTTCCCCCCAACCCCCACCCCCGCTTCCTACATCCCACATAATACAAAGCTAAAGATATACTAAAGCATACATTTCACAACATACTGAAAAAAACAAAGAAGGAAAAGGACGAGACAGACTGTTGGCGAGGCTGCCACTGTACGGCGCCACCGTACATACTTCTTTTACAAGTATTTGGCCCTGTGCTCTTGGCTGGTTTTCATCTGGTTTATTTCCAGTATTATCTTGATCCTTTCACCTAAACATTTGAATTTCAGACACTTTAAATATTCCATGCAGGCTACATTTTCCCATCAATGCACACTATCTTATTTGACTTTCTAATTTCCAGTAGTTTAAGCACAAACACAGATGTGTAAATTATAATTATGTTAAAGAGGAATAAAAGTTAACACTGGAGTACCCTGGGGAGCAGTGGTCTCGGTAATTTTCTTTTACATACAGTATGGAATGTTCGAATGTATACAGAAACTTCAAAGCATCTGAATGGAAAATTCAAGAATTAAAATTGTGAATAAATCAAATGCAAGCCAAATAGGTCGAGAAAAGACTACATTTAAAATAAACATGTTATAATATGGATAGGATAGGATAAGAAATCATAATTTCCATTGCAAGAGAAAGGCAAGATTGAAAGAGAAGAGATAATTGTGCAAAAGAAAATTCTCAATTACCTTTGATGTTGTTGATCCATTTTCAGTGAATAAATATACATGAGGAAAATGTGGCATGAATCACGCGTATGTTTGCATGTGGATATTTAATTTGACTAACTGCTTTTTAGCAAATAAAATGTTTGAGCTTAATAAGTACATTTCATATACAATGATTATTTCAGACACTTAACCATGCTGTGAGGATATGGCAGATTCACAGTGCTTCAATTATATAGGTAGGTTGTGAGTGTTCCTTTGTGTTTATTGGTTTTAAGTGAATGAAATAAAGCAGCTGGTGATTTTGTGGCTTGATCTTTGCACTGACAATGAATATTTAAAGCATGCCCGTAAAAGGTTGAAGTACTTGGAATATATGTTTTAAATAAACTCATTTCACGTGTCTTGCAAATTTTGCATCCACAGGCCAGAGTGCGAGCAGCACATTGTTGAGCAGCTCATTACAGTGTACCCTTCTGGAGAAGGCAAACCGTGCTTTTGAATGTGCACTAATTAGCCTGGGTTCAACAATGAGCTCCCAGCTCATACGTAACTTTCCTTCTATTGTCTAAAATTCCAGTGAAAATGTCACTAGAACTGATATCTCGATAGGAACAGCCGAAGAGTTGAAAGCTTCTTGTGCAAGGAGAGGATATTTTGAACAAGCACAGCAGCCTGCTTCTTAAATTCTTAGGTTAATCTGATAATTTGACATCAATATCAAAGTTGTAACTTCCAAATTATTTGGCTAAGTTATATTTGACTGTACATCATAATTGGAAATGGTCAGCTTTTCGTGTGTGGATGTAACTGTGGAATGCCCGGAGGGAAAAATGTGTCTTCACAGCAGTACATGCAAACTCTATACAGACAGCAATGGAGATTGTCATTGAAATGGAGGGAAGGGGGATGGTTGTAAGGATGGAGTGGGGTGAGAATAGGGCTGTAAATATAGTGAGCTGTTTATACAGATGGAATGGGTTGGCACAATTTTTCTGCCTGTTTGAAAAAGGAGTTGCACAAAGGTACCGCAAGGCTCGGTGCTGGGACCGCAGCTATTTACAATATACATAAATGATTTAGATGAAGGAATTAAAAGTAACATTAGCAAATTTGCAGATGACACAAAGCTGGGTGGCAGTGTGAACTGTGAAGAGGATGATATGAGGATGTAAGATGACCTGGACAGGTTGGGTTAGTGGGCAGATGCATGGCAGATCCAGTATAATGTGGAAAAATGTGAGGTTATCCACTTTGGTGGCAAGAACGGGAAGGCAGATTATTATCTGAATGGTGTCATGTTAGGAAAAGGGGAAGTACAACAAGACCTGGGTGTCCAAGTACATCAGTCACTGAAAGTAAGCATGCAGGGACATCAGGCAGTGAAGAAAGCTAATGGCCTGATGTACCTGCATGCTTACTTTGAAGAAGGGTTTCGGCCCGAAACGTTGCCTATTTCCTTCGCTCCATAGATGCTGCTGCACCCGCTGAGTTTCTCCAGCATTTTTGTGTACCCTAAAGCTAATGGCATGTTGGCCTTCATAACGAGAGGAGTTGAGTATAGGAGCAAAGAGGTCCTTCTGTAGTTGTACGGGGCCCTGGTGAGATCACACCTGGAGTATTGTGTGCAGTTTTGGTCTCCTAATTTGAGGAAAAACATTCTTGCTATTGAGGGAGTGCAGCATAGGTTCACGAGGTTAATTCCCGGAATGGCAGGACTGTCATATGATGAAAGACGGGCTTGTATTCACTGGAATTTCGAAGGATGAGAGGGGATCTTATGGAGACATATACAATTATTAAAGATTGGACACGCTAGATGCAGGAAACATGTTCCCGATGTTGGGGGAGTAGAGAACCAGGAGCCACAGTTTACAAATAAGGGGTAGGTCATTTAAAACTGAGGAGGAAAAACGTTTTCACACAGAGAGTTGTGAATTTGTGGAATTCTCTGCCTCAGAAGGCAGTGGAGGCCGATCCACTGGTTGCATAGATAGAGCTCTTAGGGCTAGTGGAATCAAGGGGTATGGGGAGAAGGCAGGAACGAGGTACTGTTTGTGGATGATCAGCCATGATCACATTGAATGGCAGTGCTGGCTCGAAGTACTGAATGGCCTACTCCTGCACCTATTGTCTATGTATCTATATACAGTATCTATGTAAAATCACATTATTAACAATGAGCAAGCAATGTGTTAAGTTCATATAACTCTCACTTGCTCTTTTTGCAAAGTGGGTCCATCTGGATAAATAGCCAGGATCACTGATCTACATTTTAGACCCCAAGCAGTGAAGCTGAACATTACATATCTAATCGCCTTTGGGCTCTGCATTTCACAGCTCATTATTTCTACTGTGTCTTGGTTTTTTTTGTTTGTCTTAATTAATGGTTGGCAAGGAGTCAGATGTAAGCAGACCAACTTTGATGAAGTACCGTTTCATGGTAGCTAATGTTCAGCAAAACTGTTCACTATTGCAGAATACCCAATCATTCCAAAGGAAGCCATTCTTCACCTGTAGATTCCATCACATGGATGATTAAACAGAATGTGTTCATACTCTCTAGAATTTAAAAGAACTCGATGAAAAGTACAGAAGTACAGAGGAACTTTTCAGGGCAGATGCAGAGATGGTGTTTCTGCTGAGAGGGATATTGAGAACTGGGGTGGGAGGGGGCTTACAGTCTCAAAGGATGACGTTTTTATCACGGTGTAACATACAAAATATGAGAAATCAATTTAAATTAGCAGTCATAAGATGACCAAAGATGTTGATGATGAGAAACTAACAATGGAGATGGAGAAATGACAGAAATCACTGTTTCTAAATTAGAGGAAAGTCCATTCAGGACACTAGAACATATGAAAACAGGAACAGAACGTAGCCAAGGTCCTCTTCAAACCAGCCCCATGATCTTCCCCATGCCTCAACTCCTCTTCAGAAGACATGAGCTCTGGGTATACCAGCCAAATAACCCTCAGTTCCCCGATCTTTAAAAAATATATCTATTTCCAAAGATCCAGTCTCCACAATGCTCTGGAATAGATGCTTCCAGAGATTCATCACCCTCTGCAAGAAGACATTCCAATGCAAATTGCCTTTAAATGATAATCCTATTGATGCAACCATGTCATTTCACCTGAAACTCTCCTTTGAGTGCAAATCACAAAACTATCCTGTCATGTTTAAAAGCCATTTTCTTGATTTCTCGATTAGTAAGGGTGTCAGGGGTTATGGGGCAAAGGCAGGAGAATGGGTTCAGATGGAAAGATAGATCAGTCATGATTGAATGACGGAGTAGACTTGATGGGCCGAATGGCCTAAAACTGCTCCCAGAACTTATGAACTTTCTCTGCTGTAAATAAATGTCTGAAGAAGGGTCTAGACCCAAAACGTCACCCATTTCTCCTATCCAGAGATGCCGCCTCCCCGCAGAGTTACTCCAGCATTTTGTGTCTATCTTTTGAGATTCCATAATATTGCTGGCAATTAGTAACTGAGGAAGTCTTCTCCCTAAATTGATATAGTTCTTTTGTTTGACTGTTAATTCATAAGATACATTACCAAGATAAGGATTTGATCCATAGTTTACAGACCATTTGCCAAATAGAAAAAATATATATTTTCTTAGTCTAGCTTGACAGGTTTGATGTGTTTTTTTGCGAATTTTATGTCTGTGGAAATTGATGAACCAAGGTTGCTTTCAGTGGTGGGATTATCCCGGTCCTGTTTCCTGCAGCTGTACGAGTAAAGTGAAGGCGTTTGCATAACTGCTATTTATTACTTTTTAAATGATCTGCTGTTTCTAATAATGGCTATTGCTTTTGGTTTCACACTTATTTAACTGGAACAAAGGTTTAAACTCCAAGATCTCATCTGGAATGTTCTGTGCCATTTATTCCAGGGTGCAGCAGTAACTCTAGGTGCCAAAGGCGAATGAAACAGCCATTAGAATTTACGAAACTATAATAAAGATGATAAAAGTGGATTAAATGTTTTATGTTCAGTCTTAAATGAACCAAGAAATCATGGCCTGTTCATTGTAAATGTTCAACATGAAACACTGCGCTCAACTCCCATTAAAATAAACGGAAGCAGCAGCATGGAAACAATATCATAGATCACCTCATAGAATTAGATATACGAGTATTTTATATATAATGAAATCACTTCAGTTAATATTGTAACAGCCACGAATGCAACTTTCCCACTTTGCTTGCTTTTGCTGAACAAGCCACTTGAAATAACCCAGCACATCAAGTGTTGTACCTGGAATCTGCTTGAATCACTTAAGCTGCTTAACCATATTGAACAAAGTTGTGAACATTTGTACAGTGAGCTGGAATGTTTCATTCAGATCATTATATAAGAACGTGCTTTTGGTAGCAATTCCAGCAGCATACAGAGTTATCAAACTAATGTGGAACAACAGAAAACCACAATGTTCTCTGCAGAGCTGCTGGTATTTCCCAGCACGGTCCAGCCCACACTCTGATTAACCTGCTGTAAGTTAATGATGGTTTCATAGAAATCTAACTTTTAAAGTTTTCAAGATATTACTTAGCACATTTTATAATCAAGGCTGTGACTTTCAAAATGATGCATTTTTCATCTCTTGATACTTTTCTTCACTGGATTTCAGATATATTGTTATTAACATTTTGTTCGAGTAAGTTTGAGGTGGCACAGTGGCACATCTGGTAAAACTGCTGCCTCTCAGACCTGGGTTCAATCCTGACTTTAAGTGCTGTCGGTATGGAGTTTGCAAGTTCTCCCTGTGACCGCATCCTACAGATGCTCTGGTTACCCTCAACATCACAAAGACGTGCGAGTTTGTAAGTTAATTGGCCTCTGGAAATTGCTCCTGGCGGGTAGAGAATAGATGCAAAAGTGGGATAACATAGAACTGGTGTGAACAGGTGATCGATGGTCAGCGTGGACTCAGTGGGTCGAAGGACCTGTTTCCATGCTATATCTCTAAACTAAACTAATTGGTCAATAATATCTTGTTTCCTCTGTAAGACACTTCATCCTAATAAGTTGGGGAGGCAATTCAGCTCCCCAAGTTCAATCAATTACTTATTAGTTGATTGGTACAGCAAATTAACACTCTTTATTTATGCTTTAATACTTCACCTGACCTCCTGTATTCATTGCCCATTGGAGATGTGAGAAACAGACAATTGTTTGTAAATGTCCTTGTGATTTCATTCTTATGTAACCTGGCTCTAACTTTCAGAGTTAGCTATCATGATCTTGATTTCCCCAACATGTAAATTGTTTTTGCTGTATCCACCCTGAATATTCAGCTCCCATTACCTTCATGCAAGTCATTATTATTATAATAATGTGAAAGCTGCTTGCCGAATGCCAGGGAAATTTACATCCTGCCACCCAGAGAATAAATCCTTTTCCCTACTCTGCGTCTCCTGCCTACCAAACAATTGTCGATCCACATAAAATCGGTGCACTAAATCCTCTCTGCTCAAATATTTGATAACATCTTGAGCTATATCTTATTAAGTGTTTTCTAAACTGGATACGGAAAACATCCACATTCACTTCTCCATCCTCAGACATTCACTCTGTTTATTGTTGTCTAAAAAAAACTGTGATTCAGATATGATCTATTCTTCACAGATCAATGCAGACTCTCTGGTCAAGTGCTCAGTCACTCCATCTCCGATGATAGATTGGAGTAGCTTTCCCATAGTTGGTATTAAATGGTCTCAGGTCTGCGGTTACAAGGTTTCTGCTTGCCTTCGTAAATAATGAATTGACTTTAGCAATTTTCTAATCCAAAGACATAATTTCTGAGGGCTCTGAAAATTCTGACTAATACATGTGAAATTTCTTCACATATTTCTTTTGAGCCCCTAGGGTCGAAACCTTATCCTGTCGATTTGTCTATGTTGAATTCTATTATTTTCATCATTACCATTCCTTTAAATATTAAATGCATGAACATCCTCTCCATTATTTACTTGATGTTGGGTTGGACTGTTGGTACTTTGTACTCTACCTCTATTAAGTAAAAGAATACAAAGTATTTAGTACTCCACAATCTAAATGTATTTTGCCATCAAGTTTATGAGGCAATAGAGGCTGCCAAACTGTTCTAAAGAATAGAATAGATGAAGGAATTACATATGTTTTCATAACTGCAGTTTTGAATTTAGAGTTTCATATGCCAGATAATCTGGTCATGTTTTATATATTTTTAATTAATTGCTATGTCTCTAATTTATCCATTTTCATTTGCCATTTTAATGAAATGTAGGCCAAGTAAAATGAATGAAACAAAAAGCCTTTTTGATCAAGCCACAGAGAAGACATTGTTCTTACAACATTCTTAAGGGGTTGGACAAGCTAGATGCAGGAAGATTGTTCCCGATGTTGGGGAAGTCCAGGACAAGGGGTCACAGCTTAAGGATAAGGGGGAAATCCTTTAAAACCGAGATGAGAAGAACTTTTTTCACACAGAGAGTGGTGAATCTCTGGAACTCTCTGCCACAGAGGGTAGTCGAGGCCAGTTCATTGGCTATATTTAAGAGGGAGTTAGATGTGGCCCTTGTGGCTAAAGGGATCAGAGGGTATGGAGAGAAGGCAGGTACAGGATACTGAGTTGCATGATCAGCCATGATCATATTGAATGGCGGTGCAGGCTCGAAGGGCCGAATGGCCTACTCCTGCACCTAATTTCTATGTTTCTATGTTTCTATGTTCTAACCAGCTGTTAGAAATTATTCTTCAGGGAACGTCCTCATTCTTCAGGGAACGGGGGTTCCCCACTTCTACTATAGATGAGGCTCTCACCAGGGTCTCTTCCATACCCCGTGACTCTGCTCTCACTGCCCATCCCCCCACTCATAACAAGGGCAGAGTCCCCCTTGTCCTCACCTTCCACCCTACCAGCCGTCACATACAACAAATAATCCTCCGACATTTTCGCCACCTCCAACGGGATCCCACCACTGGCCACATCTTCCCATCTCCTCCCCTGTCTGCTTTCTGCAGAGACCGCTCCCTCCGTAACTCCCTGGTCAATTCATCCCTTCCCACCCAAACCACCCCCCCCCCTCCTGGCACTTTCCCTTGCAATCACAGGAAATGCTACACTTGTCACTTTACCTCCCCCCATTGACTCCATTCAAGGACCCAAGCAGTCTTTCCAGGTGTGACAGAGGTTCACCTGCACCTCCTCCAACCTCATCTATTGCATCCGCTGCTCTAGATGTCAGCTGCTCTACATCGGTGAGACCAAGCATAGGCTTGGCGATCGTTTCGCCGAACACCTCCGCTCGGTTCGCATTAACCAACCTGATCTCCCGGTGGCTCAGCACTTCAACTCCCCCTCCCATTCCGAATCCGACCTTTCTGTCCTGGGCCTCCTCCATGGCCAGAGTGAGGACCACCGTAAATTGGAGGAGCAGCACCTCATATTTCGCTTGGGCAGTTTCCACCGCAGCGGTAAGAACATTGACTTCTCTCATTTCAGGTAGTCCCTGCTTTCTCTTACCCTTCTCAGCTCTCCCTCAGCCCACTGTCTCCGCCTCTTCCTTTCTTCATCCTGCCCCCCCCCCCACCCTCACATCAGTCTGAAGAAGGGTCTCGACCCGAAATGGTGCCTATTTCCTTCGCTCCATAGATGCTGCCTTACCCGCTGAGTTTCTCCAGCATTTTTGTCTACGTGAGAAATTATATGTAAAGTTTAACACAGTCCGATGAAATATCTTTAAGATTTCAATAATTTGATTACAGAGCAAGCACATTTTGCAGTAAGATCCCAATATATAAACAAAGTTTTCCTACCTCCTTCTGTAATCGTTGTTCCTTCTTCCATAATAAGACTCCCAAGACCAGCTTTAGTGTAAGCTCTCAGGTAGAACATATATTTGCTGTTTGTGTCTAGGTCAGACACCACTACCTTGCTTGTATCATGGTCCGTGATATTAATGGTATTCAAATCACCAAATTCTCCCTCTGTGTCATTAACTGAAAAAGAAAACAATTCACAGCCTTAACTATCACATCGTTCAGCAGTTCAGCTTTTATCTAGAAAATGTAAGGGTAAGAATTTCCTGTGTTGCTTTTGAGTGTAATTGGAGTAAATAAATGGCTATGGATAGACAGTGCCTTTGTTTGATGTTCTGTTTCATCTTGCATAATGGTTATATTAGGGCAGCACAGAAGATCATTGGCTGCCCTCTCCCCTCCCTGATGGACATTTACACCTCCCGCTGCCTCAGCAGGGCGAAGAACATCATCAAGGACAGCTCCCATCCTGCGTTTGGCCTGTTCAACCTGCTGCCCTCAGGGAGGCGCTATAGGTGCATCAGAACAATGACAAATAGACTCAAGAACAGTTGCTTTCCAAAAGCCATAACCTCTCTGAACTCACGCATGCACTGACTTCACAGCTTAACCCCCGGACTTCCATCTATCCACCTACTGTAATTTGTACTGTAACTATAATTTTTAATATGTGCAATAACCCATACTGTATATAGGAATCCTATTTATTCACTCTATTTACCCATTTTCTTTTTATAGATATGTATATAGCGCCACAGAACTGTGCACCTTATCCCCCCCCCCCTTTGTTTTGTTTTTTGTTTTTTGAACTAATTACATGTCTGCAATGAGTACGAGCTGCTTTTAATCTCATTGTACATGTGTATAGTGACAATAAAATGGCGTTCATTCATTCATTCATTCATATTACTGTGCATTTCCTCTCCTTTAATACACACCTTTCACTAAGGTAGTAAAGAATGCATTAATCTAGTTACCATACAGCATCTTCTCTGTTCCTTTCTCAGCAACAGTCACTACTGACTATAATGCAGTCCTACAGTATCTCAAATTGGGGTGAGTTGCAATTTAAATCCATTAACCAAAGTAACCAAATAATTTCCCGAGTATGCAAATTCAGATAAATAAAATGACAGCTTGACTCAACCATGGTTATGATTCAGCAAATGTTTTCTCACATTTCTGATACAATCAGGTGAAAAGCTACTGAAGCAAATACTGAACAGAATGCTGGTATTTTCAGCTCTCTGACGCTCCATTAATTAGTGGATAATGAAGATCTAATATGAGAAGAGATAATGATCACTGCCCATAATGCTCAAAATGCATGATGGTGGCAAAAGTGATTGCTGCTGAAGTAAGCTCATTTTGGGAAATAAAAAAAATCAGCTTTACTTCAGTTTTTAATGAAGTTGGTATTTATGGCACGTCAACGTGTTCGTTTCTTCTCAATGTTGATAGTCGATTTGCTTTCAGACATTACATTTGCTGTCACTGCATACCATTGTTGTTGCATCTTGTGATATTTAATAATTCTGTTCTTCTGTCTTACATCCACATGAGACAGAAGAACAGAATTATTAAATATCACAAGATGCAACAACAATGGTATGCAGTGACAGCAAATGCAATCTACTAATTTCAAAGACACTTTGCTCCAGATAATGTATAGGAAGGAACTGCAGATGCTGGTTTACACCAAAATGCTGGAGTAACTCAGCGGGACCGGCAGTATCTCTGGAGAGAAGCAATGGGTGATGTTTCGTGTCGAGACCCTTCTTCAGTCTGAAAGAAGGGTCTTGACCCGAAACATCACCCATTCCTTCTCTCCAGAGATGCTGCCGGTCCCGCTGAGTTACTCCAGCATTTTGTGTCTATCTTCAATTTTCTTGGCCCCGCTCTGGGAGTAGGAGTGGGGGTGGGTCCGGACCACAACGTCCGTGAGCCCCAGGCCGAGCTCGGCGATCGTTTGCCTGCTTCTGCTGCTGTTGGAGGTGAGACGTTGCGTCGCGCCAGGGTCTTGGGCCTGTCCCACTTTGGCCATCAGTTCCTCGACAGGCCGTTGGCGCGCAAAGATTTTGTTCGCTACAAATATTTCGGAGCCCCGCGCGATGTCGCGCGCAACTACATACCCCTCCGCGCTTCTCAGTGGGACCGGCCCCGCGCGGCCATACGATGCCCGTGCGCCTCAACGCGTAATTTGGTCACGTAATTTGCGTGCCAAGGACACGTAAGTGGGACAGGCCCTTAAAGCAACTTAAAATGAGATGAAGACTAATGGGCCTGTCCCAGCAAGTTTTTCGTCGACTTGCTGGTACCTTTCATAGTCGCAGCAGGTCACCAAAAATTTTCAACATGTTGAAAATCCAGCAGCGACCAGAACCAGAACAGGCTTCACCCCGTGGCCCTTGTCGCTAAAGGGATCAGGGGGTATGGAGAGAAGGCAGGTACAGGATACTGAGTTGGATGATCAGCCATGATCATATTGAATGGCGGTGTAGGCTCGAAGGGCCGAATGGCCTACTCCTGCACCTATTTTCTATGTTTCTATGTTTCTATGTCGCCAAGGTGTCACCTGTATGGTCGTGAGTAGTCTGCTCAGTCGCCCAAAGAGTCGTAGCGTCTTTCTGGTCGCTGCTGAATTTCCAACATGTTGTCAATTTTCGGCGACCTGCAACGACCTATGACGGGTACCGGCAGTCGCCGAGAAAGTCTTGTAAGTGGGACAGGCCCATAAGGCTTGATCTTTATAGCAAAGTTTCGCACAAGGCTGTAAGCATGTCTTATATTTGCAAGAAAGAAATTCTAATCAGATGCAATCAGATAGATAAACAATTGCTTGAAATTTTCAGCTGATCAGGCTGCAGCTGGGAAGAAAAAATAGAGTCAATGTTTCAGTTTAGAGACATGTAGTTAGTACCTGTCTAGTTATAACCTTTCAGTTCTGACGAAGGATTTCAAACCTAAAATGTCAACTCTTCTCACGGATGCATCCTGATTGGCTGAGTAATGTCTGCATTTTCTGTTTTTGTTTTTAGATTTAGATTTTCAGCATCAGAAGTTTTTTGATTTTAATGTGGATAAAAGTAAAAAACATTCACTGCTTCCATATTGAAGAATGGTTTGAAACCAGAGTAGTTTGTGGACAGAAAAGCAATACAGCATGCCTAATAGTGATGTCTCAAAAAATGGTGAGACCAAGCGTAGACTAGGACACCACTTCACCGAACACTTGCTCTATGCTGGCTGGAGGTTCCAGTTGCTTGCAATTTTAATTCTCCTTCCTTTTCCCCTACTGAGCTGTCTGGCCTCAGCCACATCCACATCCACTGCACAGTGAGGCCACATGCAAACTGGAAGAACAGCACTTTCCAATCTGCTTGGATTACCTACAACTCAAAGGCATCAACATTGAATATGCCAATTTCAGTTAAACCTTTCCTCCACACGGCCTACTCATCTCCCCAGTTTCAGCCACCCCCAACTCTCACACACTTTTCTTTCCACCCCCATTGCCTTGGTCAACATGTTTATTTTGGTTTCTCCACCTCCTTCATCTGCCCTTCAATATCCCACATTTTCCCCCATTTTTCTTCACTGAAATATCTGGTTTATTCAATTAAAAATCAATAGTAATTTGTTGCTGAGGTGGGATTAAGGTTAGTGTTCCACAGGTAGGTTCAAGAGCCCAATGGTTCATGAGATGCAGCTGTTGTTGGGAAACAGCTGTTCCTGCACCTTCTTCCCGATGGTAGCAGTGAGATGAGAACATGGCCAGGGGAGTGTGGTATCAGTTACGTTCTTGAGGCAGCATTTCTTATCAAGCCCTGTGATGGTGGGAGGTCAATACCTGTGATGGATTGGGGAATGTCCACCACTCTCTGCAGCCTCTTTCATTCTAGTGTTCTCGAGTTACCAAACTTGGCCAAGATGCAACTAGGCAGGTTTGCTCCCTAACATACAGCTGTCGCAGATCGATGGAGTATTCAGTGATGTGTACGAGATGTGCATGCCCAGGGACTTGATTCTGTTGACACTCTCCACCAATGAAGACAGATTCAAGAACCCTCTGTTCTTCCTTGCGAAAGTCAATGATCAGTTCCTTGGACTTGTTAATATTACGAGCAAAATTGTTGTTCTGCAAATCATTTAATCAGATTATCAATCTTCTACCAGTACATTGACATCATTGTTCCTCCATTATTCCTCCATCAACGCTGGCATCATCAGCAAATTTAAAGATGGTGTTGGAGCTGTGCCTGGCTACAGAGTAGAGCAGCAGGTCAGCACACAACCTTGAAGTACCCTTGTGCTGATAGCTGGTGAGCAAGGAGTGTAGTTGCCTATTCACACTGATCGAGATCTGCCAATGAAGAAGTTGAGAATCCAATTGTGTAAAGAAGAGCAGAGATCCAGTTCCCTGAGTTTGGTGATGAGTTTAGAGGGGATTATGGTGTTGAACGCCAAGCTGTAGACGATGAAGAATAGCCTGATGTACAGGACCTTGTTATCCAAGTGAGTGGAGAGCCAGCGAGATTGTGTCTGCTGTCGATCTGTTGTGGCAACAGGCTAACTGCAGTGGGTCTAGATCCTTATCAAGGCAGGAGTTGATGTGCGTCACAACCAACCTTACAAAGCACTTCACAATGGGCGTAAGTTCCACCGTTGATTATCAAATCTAAAATTAATTTTCAAATCTTTATTATATTTCTCATCTACTCTGCTGCCTGAAATATTGCCAGTATCTCAAATTTCTCTTCACAACTACACATCTCTTGGAGTATCTACCTTCCATGCTCTTTGGGGATTTAACATCATTTCTCTAATGAAACATGCAAAAATCCACAAAGTACTCAGAATGTGGCTTAACTATCGATTAATGCAAATGTAATATTACTTCCTTAATCTTGTATTCTATGACTACATAAACACTAACGTGCCAGACCTCACCCACAAATTAAGGTTGTTGGGTGGACTTCATTCCGATGGAATGTCCTCTCAAATCGCTGGGCATTCCCTAAAGACAAGGCAACATTAAAAAGATCAACATCTGACTTTGAACATCCAGCAGACTGCCTCGCTTGCTGGCAGCAGAGAGTGATTAATGAAAATCTTTTGACACACACACAACTACAGCAATCAGCAATGTGCAGCCTATAGATGGGAACAAGGCTCTCCAACACTGCAGCAATGAACAGAGGTGAACCATTAAACAATCCACTGGAGCAAGAGCCTCCATAACATCCACTTTGCTTGACGTTGACTGAAGCCAGTGCAAGTAACAAGGTGTGGCTAATGAATGACCCATTCTGGCCTTATGAGGAGCGCCTTCCACTGCAGTAGACTCATCATTCAAGTCAAGTCAAGTCAAGTCAAGAGAGTTTATTGTCATGTGTCCCAGATAGGACAATGACATTCTTGCTTGCTGCAGCACGACAGAATATTTTAGGCATAAATACACATCAGATCAGATCAGTGTGACCATATACCATAGAATATATATATACACACACATTAATACACAGATAAAGTGCAATAGGCTGTTATAGTTCAGAGTTTGTTTGAAGTTGTGTTTAATAGTCTGATGGCTGTGGGGAAGTAGCTGTTCCTGAACCTGGATGTTGCAGATTTCAGGCTTCTGTATCTTCTACCTGATGGCAGCGGAGACATGAGTGTGTGGCCAGGATGGTGTGGCTCCTTGATGATGCTGGCAGCCTTTTTGAGGCAGCACCTGCGATAGATCCCCTCGATGGTAGGGAGGTCAGAGCCGATGATGGACTGGGCAGTGTTTACAACTTTTTGCAGCCTTTCTGCTCCTGGACGCTCAAGTTGCCGAACCAAGCCACGATGCAACCGGTCACCATGCTCTCTACTGTGCACCTGTAGAGATTTGAGAGAGTCCTGCTTGACATACTGACTCTCCGTAATCTTCTCAGGAAGTAGAGGCGCTGATGTGCTTTCTTTGTGATTGCATCAGTGTTCTGGGACCAGGAGAGATCTTCGGAAATATGCATGCCCAGGAATTTGAAGTTCTTGACCCTTTCCACCATCGACCCGTTGATATAAACGGGACTGTGGGTCCCCATCCTACCCCTTCCGAAGTCCAGAATCAGTTCCTTGGTTTTCCTGGTGTTGAGAGCCAGGTTATTGTGCTGGCACGATTTGGTCAGTCATGAGTATAGAGTGAGTACAGCAGGGGGCTGAGCACGCAGCCTTGACGTGCTCCTGTGCTGATTGTTATCGAGGATGACACATTTCCACCAATACGGACAGACTGTGGTCTGTGAATGAGGAAGTCGAGGATCCAATTGCAGAGGGATGCGCAGAGACCCAGATCTGAGAACTTGGTAACCAGCTTGGAGGGGATGATGGTATTAAATGCCGAGCTGTAGTCAATGAATAACAGCCTGACATATGAGTTTTTGGTGTCCAAGTGGTCCAGAGCGGAGTGGAGCAGTGAGATCACATCCACCGTTGATCTGTTGTGGCGGTAGGCGAACTGCAGTGGGTCCAGGCTTTTGTCGAGGTATGAGTTGATTTGCACCATGATCAGCCTCTCAAAGCACTTCATCACCACAGATGTTAGTGCCACTGGTCGATAGTCATTGAGGCATGTCACCTTGCTCTTCTTGGGCACCGGTATTATTAATGCCCTTTTAAAGCAGGTGGGAACCTCAGAACTCAGAAGTGAGAGGTTGAAAATGTCCGTAAAAACTCCAGCCAGTTGGTCCTCACAGGTTTTTAAAACACGCCCGGGTATGCCATCAGGTCCAGGCGTTTTCCGAGAGTTCACCCCTCTGAAGGATCTTCTGACGTTGGCCTCTGTGACTGTGACCGAATTACCATCACGGCAAATGGGGGCTCGGGAAGGCGCTTCAGTGTTCTCCCTATCAAAGCGTGCGTAAAACGCATTGAGCTCGTCAGGGAGTGATGCTTCGCTGACATTTGAGCTGCCTCCTGATTTCGGTGAGTAGGAGGTGATCATTTCCTGACGATATTAAGAAAGAGATGCAACAATGAATTCAGCCAAATCTATGAATCCAGTAAAAATCTTCTCTGTGCCTCTGAAGGCTCATTTTCCAGAATTAGCTGCTCTTCTGTCCTTATTGTTCTAGTGCGGTTATGGCACCCGTCAGATGACGTGGGAACAGAGAGGCGAATTATAATCCAGCCAAATATGATCCCCTTCATTCTAATCTGAGCAGTGATGTCTGGCATTGTCAGCAGTCCTTGCTGGCATCACACAGTCACCAATAAACTGTGCACTGACACTGGCTTTGTGAGATATACTCAGCAGACATCATTATAAATAGACACAAAATGCTGGAGTAACTTAGTGGGACGGGCATCATCTCTGGAGAGATGGATTGGGTGATATTTTGGATCAAGACCCTTCTTGAAGAAGGGTATTTGAACCAAAACATAACCCATTCCTTCTCTCCAGAGATGCTGTCTGTCCCGCTGAGTTACTCCAGCATTTTCAGTCTCTCTTCATTGTAAATCAGCATCTGCAGTTCCTTCCTACACATTCCTCGACATCATTATAGCATTGGCTCAAGCATCGCCAAAAGGACTGAGCTGTAGAGGATGGATTAGTATATCAGCTTTTCCTATCGAGACAGAATTTAAGCAAGTTTGATATCAAGGCGTGTGTATAAAATTGGAGTGAATGACGGTCTGGAGAAAATTCTCTATTTGTTCAATTCATCATTGGAACAATCGAACGTAGCAATGCAGGTTGAAGATGAATTATATCCACCCCAGGAAGTGCTGCAGAAGTTTGTCATGACTCACAACTAACTAACTTTACTGCTTCATCAGTAACCTTCTCTCCACTCTGACAGAAGTGGGGATGTTTATTCATTTTCAGTTCTATTTGTGACACCTTACATGTGACGCCTTTCCCAGAGACGCGCCCAGGGCTTCAGCGGCGGGCGCAGCGCAGACTTTCGGCGCTGAGCGGGCGAGCCCTCGCCGGAGGGGAGCGCTCTGTTTCGCTGGCCCGCAGCAGCCTGAAGCCTGACGCCGCGGTCTGCAGAGCTCCAGCTGGTACGGCGTCCGCAGCCTGAGATCCCTCGTGGGGGCCCCGGGAGAAGAGTACTTCTACCGCGGGCCTGGCGTGGACTTACCATCAGGAGCGGGGTCCCTCGCCGGGGACCTCTGGAGTGGAGCTTCGACTGCTGGCCCTGCGGTCTGCGGTGCTTCTGGCTGCGGCGCGGCGGGGGCTTTAAATCTGGGGCCTACCGCCGGCCTGCGGCCTACACCAACCTGAAGTTGGTGTGGTTAGTGTGGAAGAGCCAATTCTGGACTTACCTGGACTTTTACCTGTCTGTACATCTGGACGCCCGCAGCGGCGGCTGCGGAGGGTTGAGGTCCCGACCACGGGGGAAAATGGAGGAGGACTGGCCAAATTTTGTGCCTTCCACCACAGTGATGAATGCTGTGGTGGATGTTTGTGTAAAAAAATGTTTTTAAAATTTTTTTTTTTAATTGTTATTTATTAGAAGTATATTACATTACAACAAATTACATTAGTACTCATCACGTATATCTTATTACAATTAATGTACTCCGTCTTTTTTAATCTAATAAAAAGGAAAGGTTAAAATTAAGAAAAAAGAGAAAGTGAAGGAAAATAGTGAAGGTGTAAAAACGTGACAACAGGAAAGAACAGAGACCCTGTAGGAAAGAAATTAAAAAGAAAAGATTAAGAGATATACCCTAAAGAAGAAAAAAAGAGAAAGAAGAGAAAAGAGAAAAACAAATACTTTATTATGAGCATCACACAAATGGGATATACCAACTCTCCAGCTTTCATCCCCCTTTACCTGACCTCGGTATTTTTTAAAGTACTTTTGCACCTTATACTTGTAATAGTTCTATAAGTGCAGACCACGTCAGGTGGAAGTGATCTGATTTACCTGCCAGGAGGAGTCTTAACTCTTCTAGGTGTAATGTTTCAAACATATTTGAAATCCACATGTTTATAGTTGGTATTGGAGCATTTTTCCAAAATTTAAGGATAAGCTTTTTTCCAGTTATTAACCCATAATCAATTAATTTATTTTGAAACACATTTAGTTCAGGGCTATCTTCCGTTGTTCCGAAGATAATCCATTTTGCTTTTGGTGTCAGTTTTATTTTAAATAATTTTGTAAAGATTTCAAAAATTTCAATCCAAATTTTTTGAATTTTTGTACAAAAAACAAATGAGTGCGCTATAGTGGTTTCTTGAGATTGACATTTATCGCAAATAGATGATACATTGGGGAAAATTTTATTAATTTTAGTTTTTGAATAATATAATCTGTGTAAAATTTTAAATTGTATTAGAGTGTGTCTTACAGTAATCGAGCATTTATGCACGTTTAATAAATGTTCATTCCACCTTTCCTTTGAAATTTTAATAGCTAATTCTTGTTCCCAGTCTCTTCTAATACCTTCCGTAGATGGTATTTCTACATTTAAGATAATATTATACAAATATGATATTAAGTTTGCTGATTCAGCTTTTATCTGCATTGCTTCATCCAATACATCTGCTGGGATATTATAATGTTCTTTTGTATATTTTTTCAAATAGTCACATATTTGAAAATATTTAAAATATTGATTATTTCCCAGTTTATATTTTATTTGTAATTGTTGGAATGATAATAATTTTCCAGTTTCATACAAGTCTCCGAACATTTTAATTCCTAGTCTATCCCATTGTATAAAAGATTTATCTGTACTAGAGGGATTAAACGAAGGGTTATTAACTATTGGAGATAAAAGCGATAGATTTCTTAATTTTAAATTTTGTTTTATTTGTTTCCAAGTTCTGATTGTACTATGTATAATTGGGTTTTTGTTATAATTTATGTTATTCAGTTTCATTGGTGAGAGGAGGATCGCTCCAATATTACCAGAGGAGCAGTCCTCTCTCTCCATTACAATCCAGTCCACTTGCTGGGCAGAGTTGTCCATCAGTTGGATCATGTTTTTAATATTTACTGACCAATAATAATACATAAAGTTAGGGAGTGCTAAGCCCCCTAATACTTTAGCTTTGTTCAAGTGTGTTCTTTGTATTCTATGGGATTTATAATCCCATATAAAATTAGTAATGTCTGAGTCCAATTTTTTTTTTAACTTCTTTGGAAGATATATAGGAATTGATTGAAATAGGTATAAAATTTGTGGTAAAAAGATCATTTTTATTGCATTTATTTGACCTATTAAATACGTCAGAAGCGTTTTCCAAAATTTAATTAATGTATTTAATTTATTAAGTAGAGGATCATAATTTGCTTTGAACATTCTTTGATATGTTCTGGTAATTTCAAAACCCAAGTATTTAAATTTTTCTGTAGCTATTTTAAAAGGGAATTTTAAAAGATGTGTTGAGTCTTTCGGTTTTATTGACATAATTTCACTTTTATTCCAATTTATTCTGTATCCAGAAAAGAATCCAAAGTCCTCAATTAGATTTAGTATGTTTGGTATAGTAATTTGAGGTTTTGTGATGTACAATAATATATCATCCGCGATTTAAATTTTTAGTGTGTTTTTGTGTGTTCTTTATCATTGTATCGCTGCTGGCAAATTCATTTCACTTGCACTTTATGTGCAATGTGACGAATAAAACTGATTGTTGATTGTTGATTGTTTGAGGGTAGATAAATCTCCCTGGCCTCATCTGATATATCCAAGGACACCATGAGAAGCTAGAGAAGAAATTGCAGAAGCGCTGGCTGAGGTATATGAATCATCGTTAGACACGGGTGGGATGCCGGAAGACTGGAGGGTGGCTAATGTTGTGCCTCTATTTAAGAAAAATGGCAAATAAAAATCTGGGAACTATAGGCCAGTAGGCCTAACATCTGTGGTGGTAGTTACTAAAAAGGATTCTGAGTGATAAGATATACATGCATTTGATAAGACCAGAGTTACTTATGGATAGTCCAATGATTTTGTGTGTGGGAGATCATGTATCACAAATTTGATTACAATTTTTGAAGAAGTAACCAAGAAGGTTGATGAGGATAGGGCCAGTGATGTAATCTATATGGATTTCAGTAAGGCTTTTGATAACGTTCCGCATGGCAAGTTGCTTTGGAGGTTAGATTGCATATAATCCAGGGAGAGCTAACTAACTGGATAGAGAATTGGGGAGATGGGGAGAAAAGGATGCTGGAGGAAGGTTACTTTTCTGATTGAAGGCCTGTGACTAGTGGTGAGCCTCAGGGATAAGGGTTGGGACCCATTACTGTTTGAGGTTTATATCAACATTTTGAATGAGAATATACAAGGCATGATTAGTAAGTGACACTAAAGTGTACTGTGGATAGAGAAGATGGTGATCAAAAATCACAGCAGGATCAGTTGGCCAAGTTGGCAGAGGAATGGTTAATGGAGTTTAATGAATATAAGTGGAAGGTATTGAATTTTGGAAGTCAAACCAGGGCTGGACCATCACAGTAACAAGAAGGCTCTGAGGAGTGTTGAAGGGCAGAGGGATCTAGGTGTACTAGTACATGGCTCTCTGGAAGTGGTAAAAAAAAACTTTTGACATGCTGGCCTTCATCAGTCTGGGAACTGAGTACAGAAGCTGGAACGTTATGTGGCAGTTTACAAGACGTGGTGAGGCCACACTTGAAGTATTATATTCAGCTTTGGATACCCTGCTGGAAGAAAAATGCCATTCAGCTGGAAAGATTACAGAGAAGAGTCACGAGGATGTGGCCAGGACTTGGGGTATGTGATAAAGTGGGGTTGGGTAGGCTAGGAGTTTATTCCTTGGAGCATAGGAGGGTGAGAGATGATCTTATAGAGATACATAAAATCACAAGGGGAATAGATAAGGTAAATGCAGATACTTTTCCCCAGGATAGGAGAATCAGGAACAGGAGGACATAGGTTTAAGGTGAGAGTGGAAAGATTTAACAGGAAGCTGAAGAGCAACCTTTACACACAGAGGGGGGTGGGAACATGGATCGAGCTGGCAGAGAAAGTAGATAAGGCAGGTACAAAGAGAACATTTAAAATAAATTTGGAAAGGAGGTTTAGAAAGATGTTGGCCAAATGCGGGCAAATTGGACTAGCTTAGGTGGAGCACATTGGTTGGCATGGATGAGTAGAGCAAGAGCCTGTTACTGTACTGTGTGAATCTATGGCTCTATAACTCCATCACCCTGAATGAGTGTGACAACAACATCACTAAATGACTGAGCTCTATCCTGAGCAAAACAGCCTTTCTCGGTTGTAACCTCATCCACCCAGTCAGCTGCCTGTGGCAGTGAACACCTTCTATGTGATACACTAGTGGCTTTCAAATATTTTGTTCAGGTGGCCCACTTTAACCAAATGGTTCATCCAGTATTGATAATAAGTTCTCTTGTCTATGGACAACGGTTAATTGATGAAGCAGTGACAGTGACCAATTTGTTAACTTTAAAGACCCACCTGTGGATTGTGTCCCCGAATTTGAAAACACTGAATTGCACGATACTAACTTACTTAGGCATGAGTGCCAGGCGTAGGGCTACACCTTTCTAATCCAATTTTCTCCCATATCCTGACGAACAGATATTATCATTCTTTCATTATCGCAATGTTTAAGAAATACTTAGACAGGCACATGGATAGGACAGGTTTAGAAGGATATAGGTCAAATGTAGGCAATGGGACTAGTGTAAATGGGACATGTTTGCCGGTGTGGGCAAGTTGGGCTGAAGAGCCTGTTTCCATGTGGTAAGACTCTAATAGAAATGCCAATACATGCTTGTTTGTTACAGCCACAGGAATACAAAATAAAATTCCAACAATCATAAATACACCCATATGTTCTGCAGAAATTCATAGAGTGGTTTCAAAAGCTTATATTTGTTTTATACATGGAAATGCTGGGAATGAAGGGCTATGGGTCATGTGAAAGCAGATGTGATTAATTCATCTTGGTATTACACTCGGCACAGACATTGTGGGCTGAAGAGCCTGTCCTATTCTGTACTTTTCTATGCTTTATGTTTTGTGGTTTATGTAAGTTGCCTTGCCACAAAGGACTGACATGAGATGTTGCTCTTCATGATGATTGGAATCATTCTGGAATTACGGTGAAAATGTTCAGCCCTTCGAGCATTTACACTGCACACATATCAAAATATATAAACTGTCATCCGAGTTATTGGTTGTGTGCATGGAAATTTGCATATGCTTTCAAAGCAAAAACAATTTGTTACGTATTTCTTCGACACTTTAATGCTCCCTCTGCTCTACTACATGAAATTAGCAGCAGTGTGGAACAACTTTGTTGCTTGTTTCTGCAGTCCTATGAAATTAGGCTTTCCGACATTGACTGATAGTTTTCAATATCCTATCAAATACTGGCTAAGAATTGATTTGCGTGGTTCAATAACATGAGAAATAGAAATTTGTATGTGTTGCACCATTTGTCAGGTGCAATAAAATATCAATTTAGTAGACCCACAGCCTTTTTCTGAGCTGCTAATTTAATGGGGCCATTTTTTAGACATCTCAAGCAGCGTTTAGACACTGCTGTATCAATAACAAAACTGGGATTCTGAATCAACAAAATGTCAAAATGATGCAGGAAGCCTCCAGAAATTCCTGCAATCAAAGTCATTCTCTCCACCACACACTCACAGTAGCTGCAGTGTGGACTATCTACAAAATACACTGCTGATACTTGCCTAGGTGATTCCAACAGCACTGCACAAAACCACAATGCTTATCGCCAAAAAGGACAAGGGCTTTGGTGCATAGGAGTACCATTATTTACAGGTTATCCCATTACCAGTAAGCTGCAAATCACCGTCACCTGAAAATGTATCACTGTTCCTTCATCATCACTGAGTCTAAATAGATAGAGAGACACTGGAATCGGGCCCTTTGGACCACCAGGTCGACGCCAACCATCAACTAATTTACACAAATCCTACACTCATTTAATCGAACGTTATTCTCTCCATGTTGTTATCAATTCTCCTCAGATCCGACCACTCTACTACACACAAAGGGCAATTTACAGCAGTCAATTAGCCTACAAATCTGTGCATCTTTGGGATGTGGGGATAAACTGGAACATTCATGTGGTCACAGGAAGAATGTGCAAACTCCTCACAGACAGCACTGGAGATCAGGATCTCAGGAACTAGTGTCTCTAGTGCTACGAGGCAGTGGCACTAGCAGGTGCACAACTATGTGGTTTTTCCTACCCAAAATCACTTTGAGAGTACGTTCACCAGAATGACTGTAGCAGTTCAAGAAGGCAGCTCACCACTACTTTCTCTGTAATTGGTTGGGTAATAAACTGTGACTTTGTCAAAATCACCATGTCTTGGAAAATGAATGTCTGTGGAATTCTCTGCCTCAGAGGGTGGTGGAGGCAGGTTCTCTGGATGCTTTCAAGAGAGATCTAGATAGGGCTCTTAAAAACAGTGGAGCCAGGGGATATGGGGAGAAGGCAGGAACGGGGTACTGATTGGGGATGATCAGCCATGATCACATTGAATGGTGGTGCTGGCTCAAAGGGCTGAATGGCCTACTCCTGCACCTATTGTCTATTGAATAAGTGAAATAAGTACAGGATACAAAAATGAAACTCTGCATTTTAAGCAGAATTAATTTTTTCACGAACAATTCCATTTTTTTCGCAATTGGACTTTCTATCACAAACTGAGTTAGGAATCCAACTGCATAACATGAAGCAATTATTTGCTATGTGAATGTTAAGTGTCCCATAGTATTTGTTTTGTCTGAATACACCCATATTATCTGATTTCTCCACACAAATTACAAAAAGGAGAACTTATATCATGCTTCTTGCAATCTCAGTGTTCCAATTGACCTATGGCCACAATTTGAAGAGCAGTCACTGTTCTGATGTACGAAAAGCAGCAATCAATTTGTACAGCGAAAAGTCAACAACAGTAATGATGTAATTGGCCAGATCTTCTGTTTTACTGATGTTGACTAGAGGATAAATATTGGCCAGGGGGACTCCCCTTTTCTTCTTCACTGTGCTGTCATCAAGACTTTTACATTTTAGTGAGAGAGGAGATGGGGCCTTGAACGAACAATTTAACAGAAATTGATCTACAAGATTGCATCTCTCCTTCAGCACCAGACTACAGCTTTGAATTCGTATTTAAACTTACAGTGAGGTTATTGAATCAATCACAATAACATCATACTACAGTACCATGGCTGTTATCCATAAACTTAAACTCGTATTTGTCCTTATTTTTAGCTCTTTCCAAATTAATATACATGTTTGGAGTGTAACTGACTATTAACACATTATTCTTCCTCTCAGAGCTCTACATTTGTGGATACAAAAACTCCAAATAAGCAGTAAATTGATCGAATTAACATGTGTGTAAACATTCTATTAGACATTGGATGCCAACTTACTTAAAGCAGGCACAAATAGCTGTAGCACTCAGCGGGTCAGGCACCATCTCTGGAAAAAATGGATAGGTAACGTTTCAGGTTAGGACCCTTCTTCAGTCTGAAGAAGGATCGCGGACCGAAAAGTCACCTATCGGTGTTCTCCAGAGATGCTGCCTGACCTGTTAAGTTATTCCAGCACTTTGTGTCTTTTTATGTAAACCAGCACCTGCAGTTTCATGTCTCTACTTAAATCAGGGCCTGCCTAGCTCTTCATATTTATGTGATATGTAATTGTCATATTTACAAATGATATTATTTGTAAGTGATCAGCACTATTACCATATCAATTCCCTAAGCGTAAATTAGGAAACATAATTTGAATTCAGCGACACATTATTTTCAATGTGAGTTCTATTAAAATATTGGTGGTGTACTTTTAACAGTTCCAATTGGCAGATTCCTGCAGTAATAATAATCTGGTAAATAGCACCAATTTGGTCCAGCAGAAATCACTTCATAGACATAGAATTGATAGACAAGATCTGTTATGAAAGGAAACTGAAGATGTTCTTCAAAATATTACATTCTATGTGCATGCTTTAAAAGAAATTAAGTCAATTCAAAATACATCAAACACATGCCATATCTTGCACTCTCATGACTTCTAATCTGGTTTGATAAAGATCAATTTCTGTCCGTGAGTCACAGATAATACCAGGCAGAAAATGCTATTGTGCAGTTTTAACAAATCCACAAATATCAGAAGGATTTTCGATGCCCGATTCATCACATTAACCGCATTTAATCTGAAAGCATGATGTTAAATCCATGTAAGAAATTTATTTGAGACCTCAAGGTCCCTTGAATCAGAAATCCAATTATGATGTAATTACTTTAAAAAAAACAGTTGAAAGATAAATCGATAACCAGCATTGAAGGGGAAAAAAGCAACCAAACAGAAATTAAATGCTTTGAAAAGTAGAATTTTCACATCAAATCATGGATCCAAATGGTTAAAGAGTAATGGTTAAGAAGCAGCAGAAGAAAAAATGAAAGACATGACTATGAAACATGATATGAAAATCTGGAGTTAGTTAAGCAACATGTAAATGAAAGCATTTGTAACAGATCCGTAAGTGAAAATCAGAAGTGGAGTAATATATTGCCTTGAAACAAAGAAACAAGTATTAAGTACTTCTGGGGGCACTTAATGATCAAATGGCTAAGACCCTGAATGATTATAAACATATTGCTAGATCATTATAGTACAATTGTCTTCATTATAGAAAAAAATGCTTGAATTTCATGAAAAGGTTTGGCCCAATAATTGGAGAGGAGCAGGTGCTTCAGTTCAATGAGCATTACCATTTAATTTGATAGTGGCTGATCTTGCCTCAACTCTATTAAATTATTATTACAAACTTTGAATGTTTCAGAGCAACATGGGATACATTAAAAAGCCGTAGGATTGCATTGAAACAGCACAGAAATAGGCCATCCAGCCCAACCAATTTATTCCATCTTTTATGTATTACTAAAGTCTCCTCCTATCTTTCCTCATTTAAATTAATCAGCGGAGGTCATCTATTCTCTTGTCCAATATATGTTTAACCAAAACACCTCTTTAAGTGTATCGATGCTAATTATTCAATCACGCCCCGTGGCATTGAGTTCCATATTCTCATCAGTCTTCAAATAAAGACCCTTTTTGTTTTGCAGGCTTTCAAAATCCATATTCTATATTAGTCTTCAAATCCCATGGTCTATAAATTAATCTGGGAGTTACAAGTTGTGAGAATGCAAGAAAAAGGCTTGCAGATGCTGGTCTTTAAGAATTAAATTTTAAAGATGAAGATAAAGGTAGCTCAAATAGGACTCAAGAAAATTAAAGTAAAAGTAATGGAAGATTAGATGGAGTGTGCAGTTTGCTGAGAATGTCAGCTGAATGTCATCCCTATATTGTTTTGAATGAGGTGACTTGTTCAGATTTGACCACATTGGTTGGCCTGAAGTCACATGCAGCTGAGACCACTAAGAATAACAGATTTCAAACGTAAAGGATATGAGAAAATCAGATGGGTTTTTATGACAATCTGGTAGTTTCATGGCGACCATTACTGATACTAGCTTTCTGTTTAATTCCAGATTTATTCAATTACTTAAATCTAAATTCCCCAACTGTTCGAGTGGGATTCAAAGTCAGTGTCTATGTCAATGATTCTGTTTTTTTGAATGCAAGTCCAGTAATGTAACCATTACGCTCCTGTATCCTTATAGTGCAAGACTTTTGACAGCTATAACTCTGTGCCAATAAAGTACAGGCTAAAGCATCGGAAAACATGCCATGAAAAAGCCTAACAAAAATAGTTGGAGAAAATAGGTGGCAAGGTGAATAGGTTGCAATAGGTAGCAAGGTGAAAAGTAAAAGTGGCAGGCAGACAAATCCAGGGCAAAAATCAAAAAGGGCTACTTTTCAATATAATTGTATAAGGGGTAAGGGCGTTGTAAAAACAAGCCTGAAGGCTTTGTGTCTCAATGCAAGGAGCATTCGTAATAAGGTGGATGAGTTGAACGTGCAGATAGCTATTAATGATTATAATATAGTTGGGATCACGGAGACATGGCTCCAGGGTGACCAAGGCTGGGAGCTGAACATCCAGGGATATTCAATATTCAGGAGGGAGAGAAAGGAAAAGGAGGTGGGGTAGCGTTGCTGGTTAGAGAGGAGATTAACACAGTGGAAAGGAAGGACATTAGCTTGGAGGATGTGGAATCAGTATGGGTAGAGCTGCGAAACACTAAGGGTCAGAAAACGCTGGTGGGTGTTGTTTACAGGCCACCTAGCAGTAGTAGTGAAGTTGGGGATGGCATCAAACAGGAAATTAGAAATGCGTGCAACAAAGGTAAAACAGTTATAATGGGTGACTTCAATCTACATATAGATTGGGTGAATCAAATTGGCAGGGGTGCTGAGGAAGAGGATTTCTTGGAATGTATGCGGAATAGTTATCTAAACCAACATGTAAAGGAACCAACGAGAGAGCAGGCTATTCTAGACTGGGTATTGAGTAATGAGGAAGGGTTAGTTAGCAGTCTTGTTGTGCGTGCCCCCTTGGGCAAGAGTGACCATAATATGGTTGAGTTCTTCATTAGGATGGAGAGTGACATTGTTAATTCAGAAACAACGGTTCTGAACTTAAAGAAAGGTAACTTTGAGGGTATGAGACGTGAATTGGCCAAGATTGACTGGCAATTAGTTCTAAAAGGGTTGACGGTGGATGTGCAATGGAAGGCATTTAAAGACTGCATGGATGAACTACAAAAATTGTTCATCCCAGTTTGGCAAAAGAATAAATCAGGGAAGGTAGTGCATCCGTGGATAACAAGGGAAATCAGGGATAGTATCAAAGCAAAAGATGATGCGTACAAATTAGCCAGAAAAAGCAGCATACCAGAGGACTGGGAGAAATTCAGAGACCAGCAGAGGAGGACAAAGGGCTTAATTAGGAAAGTGAAAATAGATTATGAAAGAAAACTGGCAGGGAACATAAAAACTGACTGCAAAAGTTTTTATAGATATGTGAAGAGAAAGAGATTAGTTAAAACAAATGTAGGTCCCTTGCAGTCAGAAACAGGCGAATTGATCATGGGGAACAAGGATATGGCGGACCAATTGAATAACTACTTTGGTTCCGTCTTCACTAAGGAAGACATAAATAATCTGCCGGAAATAGCAGGGGACCGCGGGTCAAAGGAGATGGAGGAACTGAGTGAAATCCAGGTTAGTCGGGAAGTGGTGTTGGGTAAATTGAATGGATTAAAGGCCGATAAATCACCAGGGCCAGATAGGCTGCATCCCAGAGTACTTAAGGAAGTAGCTCCAGAAATAGTGGATACATTAGTGACAATTTTTCAAAACTCTTTAGATTCTGGAGTAGTTCCTGAAGATTGGAGGGTAGCAAACGTAACCCCACTTTTTAAGAAGGGAGGGAGAGAGAAAACGGGGAATTACAGACCAGTTAGTCTAACATCGGTAGTGGGGAAACTGCTAGAGTCAGTTATAAAAGATGGGATAGCAGCACATTTGGAAAATGGTGAAATCATTGGACAAAGTCAGCATGGATTTACGAAAGGTAAATCATGTCTGACGAATCTTATAGAATTTTTCGAGGATGTAACTAGTAGAGTGGATAGAGGAGAACCAGTGGATGTGTTGTATCTGGACTTTCAGAAGGCTTTCGACAAGGTCCCACATAAGAGATTAGTATGCAAACTTAAAGCACACAGTATTGGGGGTTCAGTATTGATGTGGATAGAGAACTGGCTGGCAAACAGGAAGCAAAGAGTAGGAGTATACGGGTCCTTTTCACAATGGCAGGCAGTGACTAGTGGGGTACCGCAAGGCTCAGTGCTGGGACCCCAGCTATTTACAATTTATATTAATGATCTGGATGAGGGAATTGAAGGCAACATCTCCAAGTTTGCGGATGACACTAAGCTGGGGGGCAGTGTTAGCTGTGAGGAGGATGCTAGGGGACTGCAAGGTGACTTGGATAGGCTGGGTGAGTGGGCAAATGTTTGGCAGATGCAGTATAATGTGGATAAATGGTGGCAAAAACAGGAAAGCAGACAATTATCGAAATGGTGGCCGATTAGGAAAAGGGGAGATGCAGCGAGACCTGGGTGTCATGGTACACCAGTCATTGAAAGTAGGCATGCAGGTGCAGCAGGCAGTGAAGAAAGCGAATGGTATGTTAGCTTTCATAGCAAAAGGATTTGAGTATAGGAGCAGGGAGGTTCTACTGCAGTTGTACAGGGTCTTGGTGAGACCACACCTGGAGTATTGCGTACAGTTTTGGTCTCCAAATCTGAGGAAGGACATTATAGCCATAGAGGGAGTGCAGAGAAGGTTCACCAGACTGATTCCTGGGATGTCAGGACTTTCATATGAAGAAAGACTGGATAGACTTGGCTTATACTCGCTAGAATTTAGGAGATTGAGAGGGGATCTTATAGAAACGTACAAAATTCTTATGGGGTTGGACAAGCTAGATGCAGGAAGATTGTTCCCGATGTTGGGGAAGTCCAGGACAAGGGGTCACAGCTTAAGGATAAGGGGAAAATCCTTTAAGACCGAGATGAGGAAAAACCTTTTCACACAGAGAGTGGTGAATCTCTGGAACTCTCTGCCACAGAGGGTAGTTGAGGCCAGTTCATTGGCTATATTTAAGAGGGAGTTAGATGTGGCCCTTGTGGCTAAAGGGATCAGAGGGTATGGAGAGAAGGCAGGTACGGGATACTGAGTTGGATGATCAGCCATGATCATATTGAATGGCGGTGCAGGCTCGAAGGGCCAAATGGCCTACTCCCGCGCCTATTTTCTATGTATCTATGTAAAAGCAACTATTAAGGCTGTAATTCTGAAACAGACAAGGGTGGAAGAACTGATCAAGTCGGGCAACATCTATGGAGAGAAATTGAGTTAATGTTTCAGGTCAGGGACCTTTCATCAGAATTAGAAGAGTGAGAAAAAAACAAGACATTTTTATACCTAAACCTAAACTGTAACCCAAAACCGTAACCCAAATGCATAGGATTTCAATGTCCATGGTACAGGGTATGGTATCAGAGGCATTCTCGGGGAGAACACTTCATGTGCCATGTTACCTATCTTCAACAGAGGTGGCATGATGCTGTGCCAGTGAATTGAGAAAGGAGTCAAGGTATTCTGCTACCCTGTAGGGTTCTCTACTCCAGTCAATGGTCATTCCTGAAGATATTTCTCCAGGTACAGTCTGTGTCCAAGTGTTCAATTTGGAAAGGATACAGAAATGGGAGAAAGGTGGAGGGGGGGGAATAATGTCAGTCACGGGGTGTAGCCCAATGTTGTTGAGGTAACAATTACTTTAGTTCCCAGCAGTTGGAGAAATAAGAGAAAATAAGCAAAGGAATACATTTAAAAATGAAATAAAAACATAGTTCTGCAGTTTTCTAATTTATTAAGTTCATAGGATCCAGCAAGAATATAAATGCATAAGAGAAAGTACTATAACTATATATTACGTTTATTGAAATGATAAGCCTAACCTGTTGTTTGAGGATACAATAACATTTGTAAAGGATGTTAATATAGTTGTAATCAGTTATCTCTCTTTTCAGATGAAATTTGATCGTCTTTCACAAGAGATGATTTATATGAAAGCACTAGGTATAAAAGGAGCTGCCTCAAATATAACAATGAACCAATTCACAAAAGGTAATAATAAAAATAGTTCAAACCAGGCTGCAGTATCAAATTGAGTACTTCAAGGATCACAAAAGTTAATTAATTATTTTTAGGGAAAGAAAATGTTCAATGCTTCCTGACATCTTCACTTCCTAAAGTCCAAAGTATGTACTGGTGTGCAGACACTAAATGCTGGAATAGTTCAGTGGGTCAGGCTGCATCTCCAGAGAAATGCTGATGTTTCGGGTCAGGGCACTTCTTTGGAACGAAAACGTCATCTATCCATTTTCTCCAGAGATGCTACCTTACCTGCTGAGTTACTCCAGCATTTCGTGACTATCATTGGTATAAACGAGCATCTGCAGTTCCTTGATATTACATGTTATAGTGTGTATTTGGTGGAAAAACAAGCTTTGTCAAAAAATTGTCCAAAAAATGGGCAACATTAAGTTCCACTGGACCTTGTGTTCTCGCGTGAGCTTTGTCCATTACTCTATATTTATTCTGAAGAGCAACATAACCAAACAATAACTTCTTCCATTCTCCACCAAGGGACTTCTTCAGCATTTCCCTGAGTACCTTCACTGCCAACAAGAAAGTCAAGTGAAGATAGCTCTTCAAAGACAAGAGGGCATAATATTAAAGTGGGAGGGGTAAAGTTTAAAGGAGATGATCGGGGCATTTTTTGTTTACACAGAGTGTGGTGGATGCCTGGTATACTCTGCTCGGTATGATGGTGAAGGCATTTAAGAGGCTTTTAGATACGCATAATGACAGGCAGAAAATAGAGGAATATGGATTATGCGTAGGCAGATGAGGTTAGTTCATGTTGGCATTATGCTGGGCATAGACATTGTGGGTCAAAGGAACTATTGCTTTGCTGTACTTTTTCTATGTTCTATGTTCTCATTTCTAAATATTCCCCATGTCTATGAATACCATTCACTCTGGCTAAGTTATTGGTCTGGTATTTCATTAGTAGCACGTACTTGGTATTGACCTGGAGACAGGAGTTTGAATAAGACACACTGAGCCTCTTGAGCCTGTTCTATCGTTCAATAAGATCATGGCTTATCTTTGACTTCACTGCCACTTTCTTGCATTAATCTCAGATTCCTTGATGTGCTTTGTATCGAAGAATCCTGTGATTTCTGTCTTGAATGTCGTCATTGACTGAACCTTGAGAGTTTATCAATCTATAGAAATTCATAGTTGCTGAGGTTAGTACTGTGTTGTGTTCAGGAGGCTAAAGGCTGATTGTGAAGAAGCCATCCTTGAACCTGGTTTCTCATTAAACTGGGTAGATAAATCCACTTGGCTACAATTATTGACTTGGTCTGCCTCTCCAACTCACCTGTAAGTTGCTCCTTGGAGTCATGGAGATATTGACAGGTCCATCCTAGAAATGAGCCCTTTCAGTCCATCTCACCCATGCCGACCATGATGCCTAGCTACACTAATCCCATTTATCCACATTAGGTCCATATTCCTCAACATCTTTCATAACCAAGTACTTGCCCAAATACATGTTAAACATTTGAATATATCTGCTTCCAATACCTACTCTGGCTGCTCATTTCAGATATTTACCATCCTTTGTATGAAAAATCGCCTCACAGATCCCCTTTAAATTTCTCCCCACTTACCTTAAAGTTGTGCCATTGACTGTTCTGGCCTGGGAAAATGATTCTGACTGCCCATCTTATTGATGCCTCTCATAATGTTGTAAACCCCTTGACATCACCCATCAACTTTCTACGTCCCAGTGTGAATAAATCTAGCCTCTCCAAATTCTCCTTAGAAGTGCAGCCTTTCAAGTAAGGAAATTTATTTTTGCCCTCTCTCGATTGTTACCATATTTTCCTGGAAGTGAGCAGAACTGAACATAATACTCTAAGTGTGGTTTAAACATTTTATACAAACACAACAAACCATCCCAACTATTTGACTCAATACCTCAGCCTATGATGCAAGCATACCAAATGCCTTTTTTCGCCACACTATCCACTCATGTTGCAACTTGCAGAGAGCCATTTACTTGCACCTTAAACTCTCTCTCATCAACACTCTTAAGATTCTTGCCATTTAGTCAGTATGTCCTGCAGGAATTTGACTTTCCAAAGTGTTTCCCTTCACATTTGCCTGGATTAAACTCCATCTGTCACTGGTCCGTCCCATTTTCCGGATGATCAGTGTCCATCTACGACCACCAATTTTTGAGTCATTTACAAATATTCTCAACTAAGTCATTTATACATATTACATACAGCAAAAGGCCCAACACTAATCGATCTGGTATAGAACTTGTTACAGAATTCTAATCAGAAAAACACTGATCCACCACAACTCTGCCTCCTTTCACCCAGGCAATTTTGGATCCAGCTTGCCAATACACCTCAGATACTTCGTGCCTCAACCTTTTGGGCCAGCTCCTGGAGATGCAGCGGAACGTTCTCTCAAGGGGGGAAGTTTCAGATGCTCTTCTCTCATCCAGTTGCTATTTGCCTTCTAATATTTGCTCTTTTAACATATCCATCTGCAATTTCATTTGTGAATGACAAAGCTGAAGTGATTGCTTTAGTTGATGCAATCTCCTTGATCCCGGCATGATGGACCTTTCTTTGTCCTATCCACTGTACTCCAATGATCCAAGTATGGATAGATCTTCTTTCTCATCTATTATATTCACACCACAGTGGCAAAGGCAAAGTCAAGCAATCAAGTAAAGGTGGCATAAAATCCCAGCAGCAGTAGTGGTGGCTTTGAAGCTATAAGATAGACACAAACATGCACAGGTTCCTATGAAATGCCAAAGGGACAAAAATCTGATGCCGACCCACAGGAAGCTTAGCTCTCTGCTCTAAAGTTCCCTAATAGCTCTCTGTAATGGGTGAATTGCTTTAGTTGATGCAATCTCCTTGATCCCGGCATGATGGACCTTTCTTTGTCCTATCCACTGTACTCCAACAATTCACTTTGCTGACAATGAGCAGTAAATGCTGGCCTAGCCAGAAATGCACACATCTTGCGAGTGAATAAATAAAATAAATTGCTGCAATATGATCATTTCTCAATCATTGTTTTTGAGAATGGAAATACAAGCAGTTACAATTGCTATTTAGTGTTATAGTGACTCTGGTAGAACAATTGCTTAGGATCATAAAGTTCTTGTTTTCAGGTTGGCACTGTCATTTAGAGAGCTCTCCCTGTGCACACCGTTGCACAGACAAAAACATTAATCTCTGAATGACAAGGGAAAAGGGATGAACATAAATCACCTCCTTGTTCAAGTGGTTAAACTCTTATGGGAGATTTGCACTATCCAGTACTTGTGTGGAATGAATGTTACCTACCACATATCAGCCCAAGCTTGAATGCTGTCCACATAATATTGAATATAGAAATGGACTGCTTCATTATGTGAGGTGTTGCAAATGGAACTGAACAAAGTGAAGTGATCAGCAAATATCCTTATGATTCAAGACACGGAGTGCTGGAGTAGCTTAGTGGGTCTGGCAGTATCTCAGGAGAATACACATAGGCAGCCTTTCATGTTGGCACTCTTAAGAGAAGACCCAAAATATTGCCTATCCATGTTATCCAGAGATTCTGCCTGACGCGCTGAGCTACTCCAGCACTCTGTTTCTTCTTTTGTAAACCAGCATCTGCAGTTCTTTGTTTCTACAACCTCAGGATGGAGATAATTGATGAACCAAAGATGATTGGATTTCAGACAGTGGTCCGTGGAGCACTTGGTGCTGGGGTGATTGGTTTCCAACAAACCTCATGTTAATTATGATTCCATTAATTAGGACTTCCTGTTGCCACACGGTCACATACTGTGTAGAAAGGAACTGCAGATGCTGGTTTACACCGAAGATAGACACAAAATGCTGGAGCAACTCAGTGAGACAGGCAGCATCTCTGGAGGGAAGGAATGGGTTACATTTCCAGTCAAGACCATTCTTCAGACTGAGAGTCAGGGGAGATGGAGATCAGAGATGTGGAAGTGTAGAGTGTGAAAATGACCGATCAAAGCAGATCTTGATCAAGGAAATGTGGAATGGTTCGTTGGTAACTGAGGGGAAGGTGACAACGAGGCACACAATCAGTAAAATTAATCAGGAGGACAGTCTAAACTTGGTGGAGGAGGGACAGAGAGAAAGAGAATTCAAGGGTTACTTGAAGTTAGAGAAATCAATATTCATTCCGCTGGATTGTAAACTGTCTTCTCTGGATTGAACACGGATTGGCAATGTTTTGGGTCTGAAGCGGGGTCTCGACATGAGAGGTTGCCTATCCATGTTCTCCTTAGATACTGCCTGACCCACTAAGCTACTCCAGCACTCCTTGTCTTCCTTTCAAGGGCAGTCAGTACCATTTCAGAGCCTGCTTTCAGTTATTTTGTCCACGTTTCCTCCAAGACTGTAATAATAACTAAAACCAAGTAGTCGAGACAAAACCCAAACTGTGCAACAATAAAAAGATGATGGGTGAGTGATGGCCAGTGACATTATCGAGTAGATTGTTGGGACACCCCAAATGGACACCCACAGATTCAGGGACAGTTTCTGTGGCAGCTGTTATCAGGAAACTGAATCATCATACCACAACCAGAGAGCAGTCCTGAACTACTATCTACCTCTTCAGTGACCCTCGGACTATTCTCGATCAGACTTTACTGACTTTACCTTGCACTAAACGTTATTCCCATATCATGTATCTATACACTGTAAATAGCTTGATGGTAATCATGTATTGTCTTTCCTTTGACTGGACAACACACAACAAAAGCTTTTCACTGTACCTCGGTGCACATGACAATAAGCTAAACTGAACTGAACTGACATTTTAAAATTAGTCTAGCAATTTTCAGATCAGGCACATCTGGGAAAATCTCTACAGTATCTCCACGACATTTTGCTTTTGAAATTGTCCTGGATGAGCTGAGTTTGAAGCACTGCGAGTTCAAGAAAATAAGTCCTGCTACGATATAATACGATAAACTTTGTTCATCCCTGGAGGGAACTTGGTCTGCCGACAGTCACTGCACACAAGGTGTTACAAAAACTTGAAATTAAAAGTGAAAACAAAAAGAAAAAGACAAGCGACTGTTGGCTGGCTGCCATGTGCACAGCGCCTTCATCGGAACAAATGAACAAACAAACAAACAAACACAGGCTTATCCCCTGGGCAGAGCATTCAAAACTAGAGTGCCGCACCCCCCTCCACCACACCAGGACCCCCTTTGTTCTCCCATCGTCCCTCACAGCAGTACCCCCATGCTAGGTCCCCATTATTCCCACGGTAGTCGCCGGATCCCCATTGTCTCCCCCCCCACGCTCATCGACCGTGAGGCCCCACCGCCACCGAGGCTCCTGCTGAGACACTTTTGAATCTCTCGAGTTTTGCTGTATGTAATGTTCTCAACATCTGTAATAGGCACAAATTGCTGGAGTAACTCAGTGGGACAGGCAGCATCATTGGAGAGAAGGAATGGATGGCGTTTCAGGTCTCAACCCGAAACATCACCCATTCCTTCTCTCCAGGGATGCTGCCCGTCCCGCTGAGTCACTCCAGCATTTTGTGCATATCTTCAGTGTAAACCAGCATCTGCAGTTCCTTCCTACACATGTTTCTATCTGTAAGTTATTTGCGTCCCCAGTGGAATCTGCCAACCACTCACACCCATGAAATGATTTTTTTTTTTTTTAAAGCTGGAGATGTTTGAAATCTGGAATTAAATAGACACAATGTTGGAAACACTCAGTGGGCCAAAAGGCACACATGGAAAGATGCTAAAAGCTAACATTTCAGATTGAAGACTCTTTGTCAAAGTTCCTCATCAAAGCTGCATGCAATCGGTAATTTTCAACACCCCACTGCCTAAAAGTGATAGTTGTTCTATGGTGTGACCCTTTAAAGGGCAATTTGCAGAGGTCAAAGTTGAGATGTAAAGTACTGCCAACGTAGGATATTCAATGTCTAATACTTGTTTTTGTTGAATTGATTTAAACATACAACATGGAAGCAGATTTGTTGAGTCCAAACAACACATCAATCGCTCGTACACACTAGTTATATGTTACCCCACTTTTGCATCCACTCCCTATAATCTAGGGCAGGGGTTGGCAACCTTGTTCTGCATAGGGGCCAGGACCCATGTCTGTGAGCGGATGGCGGGCCACATCTATTGCCATAGTTAATAAATGGAGGTAATAATAATACACACTAACTAAACTTTGACTTATATTTATATATTTAAGCAATATTATGTCTACTGAACATAGCAGTTAGTTTGAGACACTGGTATAGAAACTACCTCACCCCTCTGTCCTAAACTTCATGCAGACCCTTTGTTACCCCATCCCCATTCTCTCTCTCGCCTTCCTCCGCCTCCCTCCTCTCTCTCCACCTCTCTCTCCACTTCTCCTCCCCCTTCCCTCTCTCTTCCCCCTCTCCTCCCATCCCAATCCTCTCCACCTCTCCTCCTCACTCCTTCCCCTCCCCATCTCTCCCCCCCTCTCTCCACCTCCTCCCCTCCTCCCCCTCTCTCCTCCACCTCTCCTCCCCCCACTCCCCTCTCTCTTCCCCCTCTCCCCCTCAACCTCCTATCCCCTCTCCTCCACCTCTCCTTGCCCTCCACCTCTCTCCTCCCCCTCTCTCCTCCCCCCTCTCTCCCCCACCTTTCCTTCCCCCCTCTCTCCTTCCGTTTCCCCCATTCCCTCTCCACCTCTCCCTCTCCTCGCCTCTCTCCCTTTCCCCCATCCCCTCCCTCCCCACCTCCCTCTACCAGGTCTAGTCCCCTCCATTTACCGCTGGATTCCTGTCCGCCGCGTCCACACGAACCACAGGCCAGCAGTGCAGCCATCTTTGAGGAGGGCGGCCCTGGCCCTGACCCGGACCCTCCCCTGGGTGAAGCACGGGGACGGATGGTTCCGGTGTGCGAAGAGCACCAGGCACCGCAGCCGCTGCAACTGCACTTTTACATCAGTGGAACCGCGCCCACCAATCCAACTAACCTTTTGTCCTGTTCATGGGATTATATCAGTTCCGATTTTTTGTCTCAGCAAACAGGATTGCTAGGAGCATTAGAGCAAGTCTTTATGTCGCTGACCAACAGTATTAAACAGTCTAAAGAAGTGTAGATGACGGGGAAAAAAATACGCCTGCGGGCCGGATGATTTCAGGTTATGGGCCGGATCCGGCCCATGGGCCGTAGGTTGCCGACCCCAGCTCTAGGGCCACAAATACAGGCAAATTATCCTACAAAGCCACATGTCTTCGGGATGTGGGAGGACACCGGAGCACTCAAAGGAAACCCACAGGGAGACTCCACACAGTCAGCACCCGAGGTCAGGATCGAACCTGGTCTCTGGCACTGTGCTGTAGCAGCTCTACCTGCTGCGCCAATGTGCTGCCCCTGAAACAGGGTGATGTTTCATTAAGGAAAATGCATGAGCTATTTAAAACAACAGATGGGATATTGTTAATACTGTTTCAAACCAGGGTAAAGGCCATTGATTAATTTCTAATTCCAGTTTTAGATTAATTCAATCTTCAAATTGAGAATAGCTTTTGGTATTTGGTACAGACCTTTTGGAATTCTGATCCAGTAACTGAAACAATATGCCCCTGATTCCTTTGCTGGGGAAAGAATGGTTACACAGGTGATGAGTAAGCTGATTCTGAAATAGCCAGAAGCTGGCTGTCTTCAGGCAAATGTCACTCTTAAAGCTTCAGCCAGAACTAACAGTATTTTTGACGCAGAGATAGTCCCTGACAGGAGCTATATTTTCATCAGTTTCCTGACATAATGAATAAAAACTCATGAATACATTTTACAGGTAGCAGAAAATACAATATTAATGGGCAGTGCCCTCTCAACATCACACCAGACTGCAGCAAAACTGACTCAGAATTGAGTAGCTATGAACTGTTAAAAAACATTTGATATGTGTAGAGCTAGTGCCTTACAGTGCCAGAGGCCCAGGTTCGATCCTGACTACGAGTGCTTGTCTGTACGGTGTTTGTGTACGTTCTCCCCGTGAGTTGCATGGGTTTTTTCCGAGATCTTCGGTTTCCTCCCACACTCCGCAGACTTACAGGTTTGTAGGTTATTTGGCTTGGTCAAAATGTAAAATTGTCCTATGTAGGTAGTGTTGACGTGCGGGGATCACCGGTGAACTCGGTGGGCCGAAGGGCCTGTTTTTGCTCTGTATCACTAAATCTATTTTTAACATTTTTTTAATGTCATGTGCACAATTAATAGAAACGATAACATTGTGTAACTTATTTACTCTTAACTAATTCATTATATTTATACATACACCCAGTTTTAAAATCACACTGAATAAACTCAAGAATGTCAGTGTACAAGAGTGCACATCACTGGGTACATCTGTCACAAAGGCAAAAGGATTTGAGCAGATAATTGGAATGCCAAAATATTCACCCACTGCTTTTTTTAATTGAACTTTCCAAAATCTGACTTTTACACGTATTTAATGTTCATTATTAGATGGTTATGAGTCTTTTTTTTTTAAACTGTTACCGTGGTTACAGCACAGCTACTGCCACATATTGATAGGCCATATAGTGCCCATATTTAGACTCAGTGATTACAAAGGCATGGCAATATATTTCCAACGAAGGAAAACGTGCAACTGGCCGTTGAATTTGCAGGGAAGTTGATCCCAATGCCGTGCCTGCTGCTTTAGCCCTTACGATGATGTAGTTTAGGGCAAAGCTGTTGGAGAATCCTCAGTGAATTGTCACTGGCACACATAGCAATGATGGTGCACCAGTGTGATGGATTGAGTAAAAGCTTGGGGTGAAACAATGGATGTCAACCAAGCAGGCGATTCTCTATCTGTTACATTTCTAATTATCTCCTGCTCCGTTGAAACATGTTTTTATTTTCCACTGATACTACTTGACCTGCTCTGTGTTTCCAATATGTTCGTGGCTTTGTCACATATTGTTATTAGCAGCATAGCACTTCCAGTTCTTTCTGAAATAAATTTAATATGGAGCACTAGCTACATGCAGTCAAGACGACTAATTTCTCATAATGGGATATTTGTCGCACAATTTACTTCAGATGTTAAACGATTAGTTCGGATGGCTTGCAGGCAAATGTGTGGCAATGGTAAAAGGGCACAACAATGTTAATTACAAGGACAAGTCCACCCCAAGGCAACGTGAGTTTCAGTCTGATCAGTTCTGAATTATTGTCTTCCAAAAGCACTGTTGTCTTAGTCTGAGAGATCTTGTCATTCTTGCAAACACGAAATGTGCAATTAGACAAATTCTGTACATAACAATAATTGCATAAGAATAAACCAGGGCCACAGGACAGAGCAGTAATTTCATCCCACGACTAACAAGATGCCAAGTGGTGAAGTTGTTTGTGTCATTTGATTCTTGCAGTCTTTTTCATGCTTGTGATATTTCAAATGTAGCAATTGCCAACTTACAAATGTCATGCTTATATAATAATTTTCGAATAAAGATTTTAATATAGAATCAGAAGAGGGGCCTTGACCCGAAACGTCACCCATTCCTTCTCTCCAGCATTTTATGTCTCTTAGAATTTAACTATCTGCTGGACCAAGTGCGGACCCATTGGGCCCGTTCCCCCAACGCAATATTCCACCACTCACCCATAGCCCCCAACTGTGCAGGCGTGCCTGACGGGTTTCCGTTGTGACACCAGAGATCCCCGTTGTGACGCACGTCACGACAACCCTCCTCCAACTGCGCAGGCGTGGCCGGCAAGTGAGAGCGCAACTGCGACATTTTTGAAGTTTAAAATGGCAATAACGTAAAATATAAGATCAATGTGAACGGATCTCACTCTCCCTCTTCAGTCCTCTATTCCCCTCCTCCATTTTCCTCCTTCTCCCCACACTCCAGCAACCCTTCTCTGCTTCCTCTGCTCACCCCTCCCTCCCTCCCCTCCTCTCTCTTCCCCCTCCTCCATTCTTTCCCTTCCCCCACTCCCTCCCTCATCTCTCCCTCCCTCTCCTTTCCCATACCCCGTCACGCTCCCTCCCTCCATAACCTCTCTCCCTTCCTACCCCCCTCCTTTCCCTCTATCCCCCTCCCCCACTCACCTCCCCCCTATCCCTCACCCCACTTTTCCTCCCCACCTCCCCAACTGCCCTCCTCTCCCTCTATAACCCACTCTCCCTCTCACCTCCCCCACTTTCCCCTTCCTCTCCCTTACTACCCCCTCCTCTTCATCCTCACCTCCCCAGGATCTCGATATAAACCACCACCGGACCCGTTTTGTCCACCACGTCGGCGATGAATTTGTATTAAGGCGGGGGCTGTGGGTGGGGAGGACGGGCCAAATGGCCTGGATGGGGGGAGGGAGAGGACGAGGCTGCGGCCTAGTCCTTGTGCCGGGTCCCGCTCCTCTCCCTCGCTGCAGGCCCAGAGCAGCAGCGCCGCTACTCCCAGATCCAGCCACAGCGCAAAGGCCCCGGGTCCCAGGCGTGGCCTCTCCCCATCCCCGCCGCAGTGCAGATACCGGGCCCACAGCGCACCTGCGGGGCTGACAGGCCTCCCCCAACTGCACAGGCACGGCCAGCAAGTGGGGGCAGTGTTTTGTTATTTTAAGTTTTAAAAGTCAATAAATTGTAAAATATAACATAAATCTAAACAAAACTTGGTACTGCACAACCAAGAACAATGGTGAGTAAGGTGGGCCAAAAATTGTAGCGCTATCATGTACCATTTTGGCAGAACACACACGTATCATTTTGGCAGAACACAGCTTCACATGGGAGGGCTGGTCCCCCAATGCAATATTCCACCTCTCCACCAATTCCAATATACACACATACACACACACTCAAACACGCACGCACACACACACACACACACACACACACACACACACACACACACACACACACACAACACACACACACACACACACACACACACACACACACACACACACGCACACACACACACACCCTCCACCTCACACACACACTCACTCACACCACTCACTTACACACACACACACTTACATACACACACACTTACACACACATACACTCACACACACACTCACTCACACTCACTCAGACTCACACACACACACACACACACACACACTCACACACACACAGATACACTCACACACATACACTCACACATACACTCACACACAGACATACACTCACACACACACACATACACTCACACACACATATACAATCACACATACTCACACACACACATACTCACACACACTCACACAAACACACAATCACACACACACAGACTCACACACACATTCACATACACACACACATACACACTCACACTCACATACACACTCACACACTCACACGCACACCCACTGACTCACACACCATATATACAACAGTAAACTTTCTTGAATCTACTCACACGGCTAAGTGCGGCCTCTCCACTATGGGGCTTCCGCAATCAGCGCGACCTCTGCACTCGCCGAAAATTACGCAATCAGCACGACCTGTCCACTAAGCGGAAGTCACACAACGAGCGGGATTTTTGGACTAAACAGTCGGACCTAATAAAGCATTTATTCCTTCCAAACACAATCGGACAAAACAAAGCATTTATTCCTTCCAAACACAGTCGGACCTAATAAAGCATTGCAGTTTCAAGCACTGGCAGGGCAGCAGGCCAAACAACTCATGGCATTGTCATTTCATTTCATTTCCAATTAAGCATTGCACTTTCAAGCAGAGGCAGGGCAGCAGGCCAAACAACTCATGGCATTGTCATTAAGGGCTAACAAATCATTTATTGCAAGTACATTGCACACTCACAGTTTAGTTGATTCACAGCTTAGAATGACAGTCATGGCCTCTACCTCGCGATCTTGCAGTGTGACTGACTCACGTCCAGGCATCCGGAGTTTTAGAGTCCTGCCCCCCCCCACCCCCCCGGAAGGGGCATTATGCAATATTCCACCACTCACCCGTTCCCCCAACGCAAGCATTCATCGCGGTGATTGACAGGCGAGAGGACCAATCAGCTGATCTCAAGGTTTTTTAAACACTCATAGCTTTTTTATTTTTCATCGATGGGAAAATCCTCGGGGCTGGCTCAGCGAAGGAGGACTGCGAGTAAGATGGCCAAAAAATCACAGTGATACAGGGTGGCGTTTTTTCTAAAAATCAATATACAGCGCAGACAGCAAGTGGTCAAGATGAGACTTTTAATTATATAGATAATAACGAGACCAAGTGGGACCAATTGGGTCCCTGTCACATGGGAGGGCTGGTCCCCAAACACAATATTCCACCACTCACCCATAGCCCCTAACTGCGCAGGAGCGGCTGACGGGTTCCTGTCGTGAAGCCAGAGATCCTTGTTGTGACGTGAGTCACGGCAACCCTCCCCAAGTGTGCCTTGCCATCCCTCTTCCTACCCCTATCCTCCTCCATTCCCCCTCATCCCCAGCATTTCCTCCCCATCCTCTTCACCCACCCTCTTCTTCCCCTCTCCTCCTCCCCTCCCCCACTCCCTCCCTCTCCTTTCCCCTAGTCAGTCACTCCACCTCTCCCTCCATAACCCCTCTCTCCTCCCTATCCATCTTGACATCATTGTGAGGTGGAATCTGCAGTTTAAAAAAATCTGGTTTTTTTTTAATGTAAATGAGATCCCTTTGTGATATAATGGTGGAATGCTGCTGTGTTTATTGAAATGTAAATTTAAAAAAAATGTAAATGAGATCCCATTGTGATGTCATTGTGGGGTGGAACACTGCTGATGGGCAGTTTATGTAAATGAGATCCCATTGTGACATCATACGTTACTAACGGCCAGTGCAGATGGAAGAGATTTTTGTCAAAGTCGTTTTTTGTAGCGCTATCATGTACCGTTTTGGCATAATTTCAGGATCACACTTACAGACACACACACACACAGACATAATAACTAACAAACAAGATGAGAGTTTTAGTAATATACCTGACCAAGTCGGACCCATTGGGTCCCTTCACATGGGCGGCCTGGTCCCCCAACACACCCGTTCCCCAATGCAATATTCCACCACTCACCCGTTCCCCCAAAGCAAGCCGTTTCCCCAATGCAATATTCCACCACTCTCCCATAGCCCCCAACCGCACAGGGGTGGCTCATTTCCCCTTATCCCTCTCATCTTCACCCTCCCTCTTTTTAAACTCTAAAAAATGGACTTTTCATTTTTTTAAATCCAATTGCACTTGCGACATTTGCAACATTGTAACAGGCAGGGCTAGCAAGTCGGCAATTTATGTAAATGTGTTATAGCTGCTAACTTCTCAAACTGGATTTTGTAAAGTTAAAAATGTGAATAACTCGTAAAATATACCATCAATCTCAACAAAATTTCATACACCACACCACAGGACAATTGTGAGTAAGGTGGTCCAAAAATTGTAGTGCAATCGTGTACCGTTTTGGCATAATTTCACGATCACAAATGCAGACATCCACACATACACACTCAGACAGTTTTGGTAATATATATAAAATATATATGTAAAACAAATGAAAGTTACATGTATAATCTTGAATATATAGATAGTTTATATGTACATATATATATATATGAACTAACTATATATTCAAAATTATACATGTAACTTACAAAATGTTGAAGTGATAACAGAATTCTTATTCTGTTGGAGGTTGGAAAATATATGATCTGTGCGCCATTTTTAAACCATTCTTTGTGTAACAGTAAAATAAAATATCCATTCATAAATTCACAAGACACTGATATGGCAACTGAATATGAATTTAATTACTGTTTTACCAGGATGATTTTAACAATCACAAACTCTATTTATCCCCTCCTTTGCATTCATCTAATTAGATGATGGATCACTTTGAAAAGAATGGAAAGATTTTGACTTGCTGGCCAAATACTTCAGGAAATCACTCCAGCGGAAAATCATTTGTTAATTTAATCCCATTATCACAACAGTGCAACTTCAGCGATGAAATTAAATGTTTTCTTTGAATCAAGAAAGGAAAAAAAATTGTTTATAAGCATTTAAATATGTTTTGCTGCTATCTGGCTGGTTTGCCTCCAGCACGGAAAGAACGCTGGGTAATTAATTAGAATGGGAGAGTTTCATTGTGCAATGCCTCGCGGGGTTAAAAAATAAGCACTTTTACTGAGCTGAAATTTAATTTGTGTTTCTCCCGAATAGCAAAGCTAACAATATAAGAGGATTGCTGCTAACAATCATACTACTCATGGAAAATAATCTTTATTATATTGTTAAATGGTTTCTATTCCTATTTACACCTTATAATATAAAGCATACATGGTTATCATGTTGGAGCCAGAAGTAGTTGGTACCAACAAAGAATTAGATTATGATTAATCATTTATGAATAAGTGTTGGCACTTCAGGTGTGCTTCAATGACTGTAGAGCATATGGTAAGGGACGGCACAGTGGCGCAGTGGAGGAGGTGCTGCCTTACAGCACCAGACAGCCGGGTTTGATCCTAACTATGGGTGCTGTCTGTAGAGTCTGTACGTTCATCCTGTGACCGTGTGAGTTTTCTCCCGGTGCTCCGGTTTTCTCCCACATTCCAAAGAAGTGCAAGTTTGGCTTCTGTAAAGTTGTCCCTGGTGTCGGGAAGAACTGGTATACAGGTCGGCATTGAGTCGGTAGGCCGAAGGGCCTGTTTCCACACTGTATCTCTCAGCTAAACTAAGCACTTTGGAGCATCATGAGGATAATGGAAGGTACAATATAAATGAAAGATTTAATTTTAGAAATGAGGAAGCGCAGATGCCAGTTCACAAAAAAGACACAAAGTGCTGGAGAAACTCAGCGGGACAGGCAGCATCTCTGAAGAACATGGACAGGAGATGTTTCAGGTCAGGACCTTCTTTTCTGAAGAAGGGTTCCAACCCGAAAGATCACCAATCCATGTTCTCCAGGGATGCTGCCTGACCTGCTGAGTTACTCCTGCACTTTGTGTCTTTTTAAGAGTAAATTCTAATTCCATTTAGGCAGGAAATGGTGTTGGATAGACTGATGGGACAGAAGGCTGATAAATCCCCAGGGCCTGATGGTTTCCATCCCAGGGTACTTAAGGAAGTGGCTCTACAAATTGTGGGTGCATTGGTGATAATTTTCCAATGTTCTATAGACTCAGGATCAGTTCCTGTGGATTGGAGGGTAGCTAATGTTATCCTACTTTTTAGGAAAGGCGGGAAAGAGAAAACAGGGAATTATAGACCAGTTAGCCTGACATCGGTGGTGGGGAAGATGCTGGGGTCAATTATAAAAGATGAAATAGCCGCACATTTGTATAGCAGTAACAGGATCGGTCCAAGTCAGCATGGATTTACGAAGGGGAAATCATGCTTGACTAAACTTCTGGAATTTTTTGAAGATGTAACTAGGAAAATGGACAAGGGAGAGCCAGTGGATGTAGTGTACCTGGACTTTCGGAAAGCATTTGATAAGGTCCCACATAGGAGATTAGTGGGCAAAATTAGGGCACATGGTATTGGGGTAGAGTGCTGACATGGATAGAGAAGTGTTTGGCAGACAGGAAACGGGATTAATGGGTCCCTTTCAAAATGGCAGGCAGTGACTAGTGGGGTACCGCAAGGCTCAGTGCTGGGACAGCAGCTATTTACAATATACATCAATGATTTGGATGAAGGGATTCAAAGTAACATTAGCAAATTTGCAGATGACACAAAGCTGGGTGGCAGTGTGAACTGGGAGGAGGATGCTATGAGAATGCAGGGTGACTTGGACAGGTTGGGGGAGTGGGCAGATGCATGGCAGATTAAGTTTAATGCGGATAAATGTGAGATTATCCAATTTGTTAGCAAAAACAGGAAGGCAGATAACTATCTAAATGGCGTCAAGTTGGGAAAAGGGGAAGAACAACGGGATCTGGGGGTCCTTGTACATCATTCTATGAAAGTAAGCATGCAGGTACAGCAGGCAGTGAAGAAAGCGAATGGCATGTTGGCCTATATAACAAGAGGAATCGAATATAGGAGCAAAGAGGTCCTTCTGCAGTTGTACAGAGCCCTAGTGAGACCACACCTGGAGTATTGTGTGCAGTTTTGGTCCCCTAATTTGAGGAAGGACATTCTTGCCATTGAGGGAGTGCAGCGTAGGTTTACAAGGTTAATTCCCGGGATGGCGGGACTGTCATATGCTGAGAGAATGGATTAGCTGGGCTTGTACATTCTGGAGTTTAGAAGGATGAGAGGGTATCTCATTGAAACGTATATGATTGTTATGGGTTTGGATATGCTAGAGGCAGGAAACATGTTCCCGATGTTGGGGGAGTCCAGAACCAGGGGCCACAGTTTAAGAATAAGGAGTAAGCCATTTAGAACGGAGATGAGGAAACACTTTTTCTTACAGAGAGTGGTGAATCTGTGGAATTCTCTGCCTCAGAGGGCGGTGGAGGCAGGTTCTCTGGATGCTTTCAAGAGAGAACTAGATAGGGCTCTTAAAAATAGCGGAGTCAGGGGATATGGGGAGAAGGCAGGAACGGGGTACTGATTGGGGATGATAAGCCATGATCACATTGAATGGAGGTGCTGGCTTGAAGGGTCGAATGGACTACTCCTGCACCTATTGTTTATTGTCTATTTTCATTGAGTCAGTAGCTTAACAGTTAGATATGTTAGATTGTGCCACAGATGCTCTCGCGGACATTGGACATGATGTGACCTCAATATAATGGTTAGCCCAGATTTTCCGTCAAAACCTTTTGACCTTTTCTCTAATGATCAGCAATAATAAAATGCTCCAGGCATACTGAATGCGACACAGTGGCGCAGTGGTAGAGTTGCTGACTTACACTGCTAGCGAGCCGGGTTCAATCCTGACTACGGGTGCTGTCTGTACAGAGTCTGCATGTTCTCCCTGTGACCAGATGGGTTTTCTGCGGGTGCTCCGGTTTCCTCCCACACTCCAAAGACGTACATGTTTGTATGTTAATTGGCTTTGTTAAGAATTGTAAATTCTCCCCAGTGTGTAGGATTGTGCTAGTGTCCGGGGATCGCTGGTCTGCAGGGACTCGGTGGGTTGTATCTCTGACGTTTGTAGTCTGAAGTGTTAGTTCTTTATCTCCAATACCCTTGCACTCAATTGACCAAAGACTCTGCTGCTATTGATTGGCACATCAATGTGTGATCAAGCCTGTCACGAGGAGGTGGCTCCTGAGAAATGGGAAATGATCCACATTTTTCAGGGTCTCACTTACGTCAGTGAACATAGAACATTGAACAGCACATAAACAGGCCCTTCAGCACACAATGTCTTTTCCAAATAAGGTGCTTCACCATTAAGGTCAATGGGCAGTGTGGCATAGTGTGGGCAGGCTGGAACAGAACCTGCAGTCCTGTGGATGTTGAATATAAGACACATTTGCCATAATGGTTCAGTGAATGAATGCTGTCATTCTCTGCACACTGATGCTCGATTACTGATGTAACCTTGCTCCTCTCCCTTCCAGCCACTTGTCCTGCTCTGCAAACACTTTATTCATTTTTCCAGTCATGCCGTGCTCCTCAGGGAATACCTAACAATGTATTCATGCTTGGAGACACTGGGCTTGTCTTTCTGCATCTGCCACACAAATCTTTAAAGTCTTTAGTAAACTGAAAACATTCCAGACGCCACCAACTAGCAAATAAAAATTAACATTACAAACTCAAAGTTGTTGCTAATCCCTTTAATCAGTGTGGGTGGGAGCTGAGGCAGTTGAAGGTGGTGTTCCTGTCTGCAAGCTTAAGGCAGGGTGCTCAATGAATCAATGAGCTGGTGATAAATAGACACTGCCTGCTGGCTGGCATCACAGTCTCTGTGAGCAAGCTGACAGCTGTTAACCCCAAGCCACCTCCTTACCACGGAGACATCTGGATCAGCTCTTGCCACATATGTGCACAAACGCACTGGAAATTATATAGGAACCATGGGAGCACATAACTAACAAGATAGACACAGAATGCTGCAGTAACTCAGCAGGACAGGCAGCATCTCTGGATAGAAGGAATGGGTGATGTTTTGGGTCGAGACCCTTCTTCAGACCCGAAATGTCACCCATTCCTTCAATCCAAAGATGCTGCTTATCCTGCTGAGTTACTTCAGCATTTGTGTCTATCTTCGGTGTGAACCAGCATCTACAGTTCCTTCCGAAACATAGCCAACAAGAATGAGCGCTCTGGAGCCAAACTTTGCAAATATTATGTTCATGAAACCTCTCCAGAAATCTTTTTATTCCACCATTCACGTAAAACGGGCTTTTAATTGTGTGTTGGTGGAAGTAAAGACCACTTTCTGAAACCACACTGGTAATTGCATTGATAACTTGAGGCTGAATGACTGGGTAAAATATCACATATTTCTTTCACTTCAGCAGTCCAAGTCCAAAATGCACCCAGACTGATGGATTGAAAGTCTCCCTCTGGTGATGGCAGGAGAAATGAGTTTGTGCTATTTCAATCCATTTCCAAGTGAACTTACACTCACAGCACTAACCATCCATAATTCAGTACTAATTGGAACTTTCACTCAGGGAGGCCACTGAGCTGATTGAAGTGTGGTGGAGAAAATTCATACTGCAGCAGGACTATTCTTCTGAGGCTTGGGTTCAAGTACAATGAAAGAAAAATGTTCTTTCCACCTTGCCAGAGTTATATCTGATAAGGGCATGCTTGTGGCTGGTACTGCATAATGAAAGTGTGTTCCTTGCACTGGCATTGACATCCCCCTGGCACTAAAATACACACGCAATCATTCAAAAAAAAAAAATCCTTCTGATTTGAATTTCGGCAAGCGCATTAAAATGGTTAAATGGATTTCTCCTGCTTTTGGCTTTGCCTCCAATTTTCTTGTTGTGTTTAGTCATGATTACCAGGCTGTGCCTCGAATTTTCTCCCAGAGTTTAGTCACAATTTAGTCCTTTCAGCTGTATCAAGCTGTAACTGTGACAGTAGCTTGAACAATCATGAATTAATGCTTCTGTCAAATGGCTCATAGTTAGTTAATTTTAAGCTATAATACAATATTGCTTTCTTATACAACTTGGCACATTTGATTCACTCTGTCGGCCAGTTCTTCGGAATATTTGATGAATCCCATTAACCAGTTCTTTGTGAATTGTTTTCCCCTTCATCTCAGCTCTAAAGTTCAAAACTGTCAATAAAACTGGTCCTACATCTATTTCTATCTCTCTTGTAAACCCTGGAGAAGATTACTGTCTGAGAGCTACATCCTTTACCCTTCTTTTACTAATAGCCTCAATTGTTTCATCAGAAATATTCTTTCTTTTATTTTTAGTATGAACTTTCATTGCCTTTTTTAAAATCTTTTCCATTTTGAAGACTAGGTGTTGAACTTTTTGGCAAGAGTTATGCGGGCAGAAATGTTTATTATAAAGTGCGGGTTGTTCCACTGGTTATGAGGGTATAAACACGCGGTCTGGAAGTGCGATTTATCCTTAATCACTGCCACTTCAGAAGTAAAACAAGAACAAAGCGGAATTAAACTTACTTAATGTAGACACAGGAGGCTGCAGAATTATTTAAACCTTGGGCAGAATCTTGCCGGCCGCAGTCAGTGGTTCCGAAGGGAAGTATTGGCATTTAGTTACAAGAAGAGTAGCTAAATGGAGTGATGTGGAGCTGCTGCAAAATGGAGACATGCTGGGTGACAGATGCCAGTGTCTCCAACACTGCTTTGTTGCTGACCTGCACGTGTGAAATCCAACCATGGAGCCCTGTCCTGCTGAGATTTCATTCTCAGATATTACACCAGTCAGACTTGGAGATCAGGACAGAATAGCAAGTGAAGTTAGTCAACTTTTACTTTTTGTCCTTGGGAATATTTTTATTTGGGTAGTATGTTGCAATATTTTTTGACGGTCCTCATCGTTTGTAAATTGGATTAAAAAAATTCACTGGAATCAATTTCAAATGTACATTAAGATATTTAAACATTTTACAAGGCAAGGCTTTGCCCCCCCCCCCCCCACCCATTGTCAAGTGGTGAGGCTCTGCCCCATCTATGACAACTGGAGAGGACCCTCCCCCATCTGTGACAAGCACCGAGGTCCCACCCACATCACTGACCAGCAACGGGGCTCCACCCCCATCATTCACATGCATTGTTGAGTCCACCCCCACTTTTAACATGCATCGAGGCCCCACCCCCATCATTGACATGCATTGAGGCCCCACCCCCATCACTGACATACATTGAGGCCCCACCCCCATCATTGACATGCATTGTTGAGTCCACCCCCACTTTTAACATGCATTGAGGCCCCAACCACCATTGACATGCATCGAGGCCCCACCCCCATCATTGACATGCATCGAGGCCCCACCCCCATCATTGACATGCATTGAGGGCCCACCCCCATCATTGGGCATCTTGGACAATACAGCTCACCCACTCCATGACACACTGGTCAACCTGAGGTGCACCTTCAGCAACAGACTGGTTCCACCAAGATGCAGCACAGAATGCCACAGGAAATCCTGTTCAACTCTTCCCCCTTCTGTCGTGGGGTAGACTGACTCCCCCCATCTCCCACCCCCACCCCTCCCCAATCTTTGCACATCCCCAATCCTGGACTTTCCACTCGTCACTTTAATTTCATGTTTCATGTAGCTTGTTGTGTTTTATGACTATTGACAGACCAATTTTCCTCCTGGGATGAATAAAGTTCTATCGTATCGACATGCCATGAAGCTCTGACCCCATCTTTGACAACCACTGAGACTCCACTCCTTCAATGACAAGCATTGATGTCCCGCCTCCATATTGACAAGTGGTGAGGCTCTGTCCCCATTATTGACAGGAGATGAGTCTCCGCCCCTCTAATGACAAGCAGTGATGCTCCACCCCCATCTGTGACAGGAGGTGACCTTCTGCCACCAGGTGTGACAGGAGGTGAGGATATTTCCCAAATTCAACCCCCGAGATCCCCCACCTCCAGTTTCAACAGCAAGTTGAGCCTCTGCCCCCATTTTGCCTCCTGCCTCTCACCGCTTGGGCAGTCCAGGGGCTAGAACCTGCGCAGGAGGCTGCCTGAGATTAGTTTCTTGCTCAAGCCACAGTATTCCTCATCGGGTACAATGTTTATGCCGTCTATCTTGCCCACTGGTAATTGAGATTGTCAACTCAACTTCAGGCTGAAGAAGGATCCCGACCCAAAATGTCACTTATCCATTTCCTCCAGACTTGCTGCCTGATTCACTGAGTTACTCCAGCACTTTGTGTCCTTTTGTGTAATCCAGCATACGCAGTTCCTTGTTTCTTCATAGCTATTCTGTTGCCTCAATCACACTGCCAGCTTAAACAGTCCATGAATCTACAGGTATTCAAACTCCCACCAACTCTCAGGCCAATTCTGAATGTCCACCAGGTTGGCAGTGCTGCAAAGGTCCCTGAATTGCACAGTTAGACTAGAGTGTTGTGAGTCACATCGCAGTGGAAGACTATGCACAGAGCGATGGAAAGGAAGATCTCACCCATTGGTGTCCATGGTATCCATTGTGTATGCAAAGTTTAATGATTAGCTTAAGAATGGGTCATCATATGGGAGGAAGTGGGAACAGGAGTAGGCCACTCAACCCTCAAGCCATTCTTCAGGGCTTTCAACCATTCAACCCCTGCCATTCAATATAATCACCCAGGAGCAGACTACCCCAGACCTCAGCTCCTTGTGAGTTCCACTACATACTTAATTTTGTGATATTTCAAATATTTCCCTACCTCCTTTTTAAATACCTCCAATATTCAGGTCTTCAGGGTGGAGAATCTCTCAGATTCACCATCCGCTATGAGAAGGTGTTATAGGATAGGATAATACATAAATGAGTTTCTCCTCAATGGAAGCAAATGAAGAAAACAGGCGTACAAGTCTGAACTTATGTCGGAAGTTCAGAATTCTCATAACTCTGGGCAAAAGCAAAGTGACGGAATGAATGAGCAAATAGAAATAGGTCCAGCCAGGCAGCCTGCAGCAAAATCGACTAAGAAGAATAGCATTCAGTCTCCAAGGAGGTCAGAGTAGTGCACACATTTAAACGATGATGTCGGAGCAGAACTTCATCAATATTTCAAGACAGTATGAATTGAAAAATCTCCTGGAATTTCAGAACAGGCGTTATCAGAAAAAAACCTTAACAATAGAAATAAATCATGTTTAGGTGTCTCATTTTTAATTTGAGTCAGAACAGAAAGATATAGTTGCCAAAATTCATAAAACGATCACAAATTAAATATGCAATCTCTGAAACAAGATAAAACAAATGGATGTCAATTGGCAGAGGGATTTGATACTTTTGCAACATGACGTGCAATATTGGGCTAGATGGCAACGCGAGTGGATTTAGGAAGCTTCTTTAATTGTTTACTTGTAAATGTGCGCAACCAAGATGTTTAAAAATATTTAATTCCAGTCAAAGTGGCATTACTTAGTACTTCAGCTCTGCAATACATTGTTTATTTTGTCAAAGCTTGAAGGAGCAACTGTTTATAATTCATCTGAAGTAAAACAGTACTGAACAACAGATTTTTTTTTCACAAGCACGTATGATGGTTTAACACACTGAATGAAAATTGCAAGAAGACATAATTTGAGAGTTGGAAGGAAAGTCCCCCTATTACTGTGTAATGAATAATTTTTATCCTGTCAGAATACATTGACAGACCAGATTTCTATTCTTTGCACAGACTAAAAGTGATTGTTCTGATTTCCTTTGCCAATTTCTGTCAGTATTCATCTTCCTCACTCATTGTAGTTATGCACCTTGAATAGTTACAAAAGTCATGCAATGGACTGAAGCTTGGTCCAGTCAAAGTGAAGAAGGCTCTGTGGCAGATGACCACTGTTTACAGTCCTTCCGCTGCTGAACATTGAGGGGCAGAGTGTGATGGGGACACCCCACAAACAAGGAAAGCAAAATCACCTCCGGGGGGCCAGATAAGTGGCAAGGTTATTTTCCACAATGATAGGTGCTAACACTACGGAGTATGACACCATAGAATGTATCGACGCTGAAAATGCATGAAGAGTTTTTGCACAATTTTTGTTTTGTTTGTACTTTTTCTTTAGATAGCGATACAGCGCGGAAACAGGCCCTTCAGGCACTGACCAGCGATCAATCCGTACACTAACCTACATACACTAGGATCAATTATTTTTACTACTTACCAAAGCCAATTAACCTATAAACCTGTCTGTCTTCGGAGTGTGTGAGGAAACCGGAGCACGCGGAGAAAACCCACGCGGTCACAGGGAGAACATACAAACTTCATACAGACAGCACCTGTAGTCAGGATCGAATTCAGGTCTCTGGCATTGTAAGGCAGCAACTTTACTGCTTCGACACTGTGCCGCGCCTTCTGAATAAAGTTTATTTTTGAATTTTCACTTTATTTCAATCCTAACCCAGGTTATTTCCCCCCCCCCCCACTTAGATTTTACCAATACCCTAACCGCATCTGCTCATGCATCCTAGGGGCATATTTAGTTTAGTTCAGTTCAGTTTAGATACAGCACAGAAACAGCCCCTTTGGCCCACCGTTTCCACACTGACCAGCAATCCCCGCACATTAACACTATCCTGTACACACTGGGGACAATTTTCAATTATACCAAGCCAATTAACCTACAAAACCTGTACATCTTTGAAGTGTGGGAGGAAACCGAAGATCTCGGTGAAAACCAAGGCAGGTCATGGGGAAAACATACAAACTCTGTTCCGTATCCATAGTCGGTATCGAACCAGGGTCTATAGTGCTGTAAGCGCTGTAAGGCAGCAACTCCACCACAGTGCCACCATGCCGCCCTTATCTTTGGGATGTGGGAAGAAACCCACACAATCAAAAGAAGAACATGCAAACTCTGCACAGACAGCAGCCATGGTCAGGATCAAACTGTGCAGCAGTAACTCTACCAGCTGTGACATTGTGTCTTTACTCAACTTTAATCACGTGTCAGCTGTTTATTTTAAATCTAGTTTAGCATAAAATCAAAACGTCAATCTGAGTTATTCAGTAAGTGAAAAAATTGACTGGGCAAAACCTCCTCATACTATAATTGTTAACAAACCCGCCAAGAGTTTGATTTATAGAAACTTGCATATATATTAAAATGGGCCCAGCACAAAGTCTGGCAACAATCAAACACGAATATGATTGGAGTGATAATGTATCGAGCTTTGGCCAAAAGAGGAAAAGAGAACGGTGGTATGGTGTTCATATTTGAAAATTTTCAAATGAAATAGGTTAAAGGAAATAGAGATAGGCTTGATTTATAATGTACTAATCCATCAAGGTTGTGGACATTCATTTATCCATTAAAATGTGATTGATAGTACTGTTTTATTGCAGCTATAGCTCAGATGCCATTAATATGACCCTATACATGAGCTTTCTTCAATTGGAGTATGAATGTGTCCTTAAATACACATTAAAAACACTGCTAACCAGTCTCTGCCGGCTGGTTACATTTTTCATGTTAGTGAAGAGCAGATGGGACTGACATTTCCAAACATAAAATATTGATAGTATATCAGTCGGCTGTGCAGGAGTCATTCGGTTTTATTTTGAAGTTTTAAAAGTTCACTTTGCAATGGTTGCAGTTTTTTGAGACTTCCTGCTGGACTTTCTCTCAAAGCCGAACATGAAACCTGCATTAATCTCAGGCTGTCCAAGGTCAGTCGGCATTATGGAGAATAATAGTGAGCACAATCTATTAGAATTGTATATTCATTTCCAGATGGATACAATTCAGTCAAAATTTTGCCTTTAAATTACGGAAAACTAATTACATGCATATGAGAGCCAAATTGGATTAGGTAGAGTGGAAAATTAGATTGAAGAGTTGGTCGGTAGATTAGCAATATTTAGAGATATATTTCATGGCTTTCAAGAATGAGCAGCCAATTGAAAAGTAAAACGTTACTCCCCTAAATTGGTTAAGGAAGTTATAATACTGATAGTGAAAGCTTATAACACGATAAAATGTTATCAAACACTAATCTAAGTAAATCTGTGGATTTAGCACATATTAGAAAGAAGGATAAAACATTTGAGAAAAAGTGGGAGTATGAAACTACACTAGCACGAAATATAGAAGAATGTAATTGCTTCTACAACGATGCATGAAGGAATAGAAGAGAAAAAAATATTTGCTTCCCTGAGAGACAAGAATGGGAGAAATTCTACGTGGAAATGTAAAATGGGTTGTGATATCAAAGAAGAGCCAATAAATGCATCATAAATATCGCAGATCCATGATTAAATAACATTAGTAAAAAGAATACCGGAGTACTTCACGGGACTAAAAGCCACCAAATCTCCTCAACCAGATATCCTGCAACAGAGAGTTTGAAAAGAGGTGGTTGCAGAGACTTTTAATGCATTAGCGACATTTGATCAGTCCCAGTTTCAGTGGATGATAGCAATGCAACACCACTATTTAAGAAAGGAGGAGGAGATAAAATAGGGAACTGTTGATCAGTTTGCCTGACTTCAGTTGTCAGCAAAATGTGGAAGATATTGTAATAGGAAATAATAAGGGAAATTTATAAAAGGATAAAAGCCAAGAAATCCAATTCAATCGATCCTAAATTGGAGCACTAAACCCAGACTGTACATTCAATCTCTGTATTTCCATGTGTGCACAAATGGAACACAGAATCCCACCACTTTTGAAAGTGCGTATGGTTCATTTCCTACTAATGCATGGTTTACTTGTATTACTTTGTGGAAAGGACACCTGTTCACTTAGCCACAACTTTAGTATCGATGTATCTGTTGGTCTCTGATGAAATGCCAGAAATTAGGCAGCGAGGAGGGAGCGACACCGTTGCACAACAATAGAGTTGCCTTAAGGGCCTGTCCCAGTTAGGCGATTTTTTGGGTGATTACAGGCAACTGCCACAAAATCTTCAACATGTTGAAAAAATTTCGGAGACAGTGGCGACAATTTTTGCTATTGTAGGTTGTTGTAGGTGTTGTCGTAGGTTGTCGTAGGTGCTGTCATAGGTTGTCGCCAGGTTAATTCCATTAAAACTAGTCCCTGGCAGTTGCCTAAAGAGTCGCCTAAGTGGGACAGGCTCTTTACAGTGCCAGAGACCCCGGTTCGATCCTGACTACAGGTGCTGACTGTATGGCTTTCAGAAGGCTTTCGACAAGGTACCACATAAGAGATTAGGATACAAACTTAAATCACACGGTATTGGGGGTTCAGTATTGATGTGGATAGAGAACTGGCTGGCAAACAGGAAGCAAAGAGTAGGAGTAAACGGGTCCTTTTCACAATGGCAGGCAGTGACTAGTGGGGTACCACAAGGCTCAGTGCTGGGACCCCAGCTATTTACAATTTATATTAATGATCTGGACGAGGGAATTGAAAGCAACATCTCCAAGTTTGCGGATGACACTAAGCTGGGGGGCAGTGTTAGCTGTGAGGAGGATGCTAGGAGACTGCAAGGTGACTTGGATAGGCTGGGTGAGTGGGCAAATGTTTGGCAGATGCAGTATAATGTGGATAAATGTGAGGTTATCCACTTTGGTAGCAAAAACGGGAAGGCAGACTATTATCTAAATGGTGGCCGATTAGGAAATGGGGAGATGCAGCGAGACCTGGGTGTCATGGTACACCAGTCATTGAAAGTAGGCATGCAGGTGCAGCAGGCAGTGAAGAAAGCGAATGGTATGTTGGCCTTCATAGCAAGAGGATTTGAGTATAGGAGCAGCGAGGTTCTACTGCAGTTGTACAGGGTCTTGGTGAGACCACACCTGGAGTATTGCGTACAGTTTTGGTCTCCAAATCTGAGGAAGGACATTATAGCCATAGAGGGAGTGCAGAGAAGGTTCACCAGACTGATTCCTGGGATGTCAGGACTTTCATATGAAGAAAGACTGGATAGACTTGGCTTATACTCGCTAGAATTTAGGAGATTGAGAGGGGATCTTATAGAAACGTACAAGATTCTTATGGGGATGGACAGGCTAGATGCAGGAAGATTGTTCCCGATGTTGGGGAAGTCCAGGACAAGGGGTCACAGCTTAAGGATAAGGGGGAAATCCTTTAAGACCGAGATGAGGAAAAACTTTTTCACACAGAGAGTGGTGAATCTCTGGAACTCTCTGCCACAGAGGGTAGTTGAGGCCAGTTCATTGGCTATATTTAAGAGGGAATTAGATGTGGCCCTTGTGGCTAAAGGGATCAGGGGGTATGGAGAGAAGGCAGGTACGGGATACTGAGTTGGATGATCAGCCATGATCGTATTGAATGGCGGTGCAGGCTCGAAGGGCCGAATGGCCTACTCCTGCACCTAATTTCTATGTATCTATGTATCTATCTATGGCGTTTGTACGTTCTCCCTGTGACCACGTGGGTTTTTCTCCAGGTGCTCGGGTTTTCTCCCACACTCCAAAGACTTACAGGTTTGCAAGTTAATTGGCTTCGGTAAGTTGTAAATAATATAGCACTGGTGTGTGCAGGTTCCCGGAGTATGGGGTGATCACCAGTTGGCGTGGACTCGGTGGGCCGAAGAGCCTGTTTCTGCTCGGTATATCTAAAGTTTAAAGATAGGGAGTGAGTCTCCCAAGCAATCTACACCCTATTCATTGACAAGAACCTTGCATACAAAGCCTGAGACATAGAGCAATATTCTTTGTGCCAAGTTGTTGGGAGGAGCCAGAGATTCATAAAGCAGAAGTGGCCGTAGTTGGAACCAGAGGTGAAGCTGCTCTTATCTATGAGCGTCAGAAGTGCCATGTCTTCACAAGGTGTTGGTTTTGAGTCAGAAGGTGTGGACTGTGGCCTTCAGTGAATGCATACTGATGGTTCAAAAGACGGCAACTGTGACCCAACTTCAGCAGCTAGCATTCAAACAAGGACATCTCATGAAATCAAGCTGCAATTGACGTGTAAAACTGCATTTCCACAAGCAGAAGTGCATGGTTGAATTTCTCCAATTTGAGAAGGAATGAATTCAATTACATCAAGTAACATTTAAATAAAACATGAAAAAGGGTAACACTCTATGATCTCGTGATCATAAGCAAAAGTCAACTTGTTTGACAAACTATTAAGAGTTTGCTTAAGGAGTTTAGGTAACGATGAATCAGTATCGTAGTGCATCCAGATTTTCAGCAGCCATTTGATAAGGTCAGGTCAAGGTCAAAATATTGGTGATGATATATTGCTGATCTTTCTAGTGCTGCATACAGTTTTGGTCTCCTGAATCGGAAGAAGGGTCCAAAACATAGCCAACCCACATCCACCAGAGATGCTGCTTAACCCAGCACATTGTGTTCGACACAAGATTCCGGCATCTACAGTTCTTTGTGTCTACTTGGGTCTCCTGATTGCAGGAAAGGTATACTTACCTTGAAGTCAATACAACCAAGGTCACTAGATTGATTCTTGGACCCCAGGGAGGTCCCATAACGAGTACACTTGTGATAAAGGGGGAAGCACCAAAGTTCATGAGGTTGATTCCTAAAATGGGGAGGATTGTATGCTTGCTAAATACTAAACCTAGACTCTCAAAGATTTAGAATAAAGGCGAGTAGTCTCATTGAAACTTACACCGTTTTGCTGGGGAGGGTCAATTCAGAGCTGATATTTTCTCCAGCTGGGTGACTGCTAGAGTCACCGTCTCAAAGTAAGGGAGTGGTCAATCAGGACTGTGATGAGAATAAACGTTTCATCCAGATGTCAGTGGTTCTTTCGAATTTCCTATCCCAGAGGGTGTGGAAGCACTTATCGCTGACCATATTTACAACATAGAAACATAACATAGAAAATAGGTGCAGGAGTAGGCCATTCGGCCCTTTGAGCCTGCACCGCCATTCAATATGATCATGGCTGATCATCCATCTCAGTATCCTGTACCTGCTTTCTCTCCATACCCCCTGATCCCTTTAGCCACAAGGGCCACATCTAACCCCCTCTTAAATATAGCCAATGAACTGGCCTCAACTATGGCAGAGAATTCCAGAGATTCACCACTCTGTGTGTAAAAAATGTTTTTCTCATCTCAGTCCTAAAAGATTTCCCCTTAATCCTTAAACTGTGACCCCTTGTTCTGGACTCCCCCAGCATCGGGAACAATCTTCCTGCATCTAGCCTGTCCAACCCCTTAAGAATTTTGTAAGTTTCTATAAGATCCCCCCTCAGTCTTCTAAATTCCAGCGAGTACAAGCCGAGTCTATCCAGTCTTTCCCAATATGAAAGTCCTGACATCCCAGGAATCAGTCTGGTGAACCTTCTCTGTACTCCCTCTATGGCAAGAATGTCCTTCCTCAGATTAGGAGACCAAAACTGTACGCAATACTCCAGGTGTGGTCTCACCAAGACCCTGTACAACTGCAGTAGAACCTCCCTGCTCCTATACTCAAATCCTTTTGCTATGAATGCTAACATACCATTCGCTTTCTTCACTGCCTGCTGCACCTGCATGCCCACTTTCAATGACTGGTGTACCATGACACCCAGGTCTCATTGCATCTCCCCTTTTCCTAATCGGCCACCATTCAGGTAATAGTCTACTTTCCTGTTTTTGCCACCAAAGTGGATAACCTCACATTTATCCACATTATACTGCATCTGCTATGCATTTGCCCACTCACCCAGCCTATCCAAGTCATCTTGTAGCCTCCTAGCACCCTCCTCACAGCTAACACTGCCCCCCAGCTTCGTGTCATCCGCAAACTTGGAGATGTTGCATTCAATTCCCTCGTCCAGATCATTAATATATATTGTAAATAGCTGGGGTCCCAGCACTGAGCCTTGTGGTACCCCACTAGTCACTGCCTGCCATTCTGAAAAAGACCCGTTTACTCCTACTCTTTGCTTCCTGTCTGCCAGCCAGTTCTCTATCCACATCAATACTGAACCCCCAATACCGTGTGCTTTAAGTTTGTATATTAATCTCTTATGTGGGACCTTGTCAAAAGCCTTCTGAAAGTCCAGATACAACACATCCACTGGTTCTCCCTTATCCACTCTACTAGTTACATCCTCGAAAAATTCTATAAGATTCATCAGACATGATTTACCTTTCATAAATCCATGCTGACTTTGTCCAATGATTTCACCACTTTCCAAATGTGCTGCTATCCCATCTTTAATAACTGACTCTAGCAGTTTCCCCACTACCGATGTTAGACTAACTGGTCTGTAATTCCCCGTTTTCTCTCTCCCTCCCTTTTTAAAAAGTGGGGTTACATTAGCTACCCTCCAATCATCAGGAACTACTCCAGAATCTAAAGAGTTTTGAAAAATTATCACTAATGCATCCACTATTTCTGGGGCTACTTCCTTAAGTACTCTGGGATGCAGCCTATCTGGCCCTGGGGATTTATCGGCCTTTAATCCATTCAATTTACCTAACACCACTTCCCGGCTAACCTGCATTTCCCTCAGTTCCTCTATCTCATTTGACCCCCGGTCCCCTGCTATTTCCGGCAGATTAATTAAGTCTTCCTTAGTGAAGACAGTCTTCCTTAGTGAAGACAAAAACTGCAGGGCTCTCACTTAACTTTTTATCTCTGTTGTCAGCCGGGCAACCTAGGCAGCTTTTTAAGTTTCCAAGTGACAGTTTAGGTGGTCATTTAAGACGGCTTGCGTGACGTGTGCGATAATGAGCTCGGACGAAGTGCGTAGTTACCAGTCGGAATTATGCTCAATGAAGTATTCACATATTATTTCTGCTACAAATAAAGTCACAAACTAAACATATTCACCAATGAAAACATGATATATACCACAATGACATGCAGCAAAATTATAATACAGTATATACAGTATCTCAGCTCTTTTTACACGTTGCAATGAATGCAATTTCTATTATTTCATTTCACTTGCAAACAAAAATGTGGTTGGATTATTCAGCGTATGATCAACCTCGGTGAGACCAAGCGCAGGCTTGGCGATCGCTTCGCCCAACACCTCCACCCAGTTAGCAATAACCAACCTGATCTCCCGGTGGCTCAGCACTTCAACTCCCTCTCCCATTCCGAATTGGAGGAACAGCACCTCATATTTTGCTTGGGTAGTTTACACCCCAGCTGTTTGAACATTGGCTTCTCCAATTTCAGGGAGTCCTTGCTTTCTTCCTCCTTCCCCTCCCATTCCCAGCTCTCCCACAGCCTACTGTCTCCGCCTCTTCCTTTCTTTCTCCCACCCCAGTTTCTCCAGCATTTCTGTCTACCCATTCGCACAAGTTCTGTTATCCCACTTTCCTCACCCACTCCCTACATATTGGGGGCAATTTTACAGAGACAAGTTAGCCTACAATGCCAACTTTGGGATGTGGGAGGAAACCCACACGCTTGTAGGGAGAAGGTGCGAATTCAACACAGACAGTGCCCGAGGACAGGATCAATTACAGATCTCTGGTGTGTGAGGCAGCAAGTCCACCAGCTGTGCCACTATATTTTGTTTTCCAACACAAAAAATTATACTATCCATTTTCAGTCTTAAATCTCTAAGTGACGCTATGTCCCCCTTTACAGCTACTGTATGTTTTAATTCAGTTCAAGACAATGGGGCAGTACATTGGCCATAAAGTTGCTGCCTAAAAGTGCCAGAGACCCGGAATTGATCCTGAATATGGGTGCTGTCTGTATGGGGTTTGCTTCTTTTCCTTTTACTCACATGGGTTTTCTCTGGGTACTCTTGTTTCCTTCCACAATCCAAAGGTGTGCAGGAAATTTTTTCAGACCCAACCCAAAACATAATATTTTCCTTTTGTCCAGAGATTCTGTCTGACCTGTTGACTTACTCCAGCTTTTTGTGTCTATCTTCAGTTTAAACCAGCATCTGCAGTTCCTTCCTACACACACGATACTATACGATAGAACTTTATTAATCCCAGAAGGGAAATTGTGTGTGTGTGTGTGTGGGTATATATATTATACACACACATACACGCACACGCACACACACACACACACACACATATATATAATATATATATTTATATAGTTATATGTACATATAAACTGTTTTGTTTTCTCATTTATAACAATGTTTACAGAGTACTATGTTTACATATTCTGTTGTGCTGCTGCAAGTAAGGATTTCATTGTTTTAACTGGGACGTGAGAGAATAAAACACTCGACTCTTGACTTACGTTGCTAATGTGTGGGATAGAACTAGAGTACGGGTGATCGGTGGTCAGCGTGGACTCGGTGGGCCGAAGGGCCTATTTCCATGCTGTATCTTTAATTTTAACTAAAAACACTAAAACCAGAGGAAATCTAAAGAAGGGTCTCTACCCAAAACGTCACCCAATTTCTTCTATCCAGAGATGCTGGCTGCTCCATGGAGTTCCCCCGCACAATTAAAGCATGGAATAATCTTCACCCTACCATAGTTACCCAACCAGACACAATTGAATTACAGGTAGCTCTTTTTTCTCAAGAACCCTTTTTTGCTTAAGTCCAAGTCAGGAGTCAAGAGAGTTTTATTATCATGTGTCCCAGATAGGACAATGAAATTCTTGCTTGCTGCAGCACAACAGAATATGTAAACATAATACAGAACAGGAGACAAAAGTTCAGCGTGTCTATATACCATAGACCATATTACGTTTTGGTGGCCAGACCTCCCACAATGCAAAGGGAGGGAGAAAGTGCCAGGCGCCGACCGGTTGCCGTGGCAGTGCGTGTGTGCAGGGCGGCACATGCACACATCCACGGCCGATGATGTGCTGGCCGTGGTAGTGCGCATGTGCTGGGGGAGGATGTGCAGGCCATGGCAGTGTGCATGTGCAGGGCGGCTGGCCGTGCCAGCGGATGAAGAGCGGCTGGAGAGCGGAGAACCGGCAGCTCGGACACGGATACGGATGGCGGGCGGAGACGGAGAGTGACAGAGAGAGAGATAGAGAGGGGGGCCCGCTCTGAGTTGAACGATAGGTGTCCCTTGTGCTTGCTAAGCCGGGCAAAATAGCACGGCTTTTAGGTTGCCCGGCGGGACTTTAGGTCGCCATTAGCACCTGGGCAACTGTTAATTTCGAGCCCTGAACTGAGATCTAATTTTGGATGCTAAAAGAAACAAGTCATATGGAATCATTGTAAGAAAGTAGACCTGAGGTAAAATGTATTGGTAAAACATAAAGAGCTTATTGAATGGCAAAACAGGCACGAGGGACCAATTGCCTCAGTCTTCCTTCTATTTCTTATCAGGAGGGGTCAACATCGAGTAAATGGAAAGGACCTATTTAGTCTCGTAAGGAGGTCAGTGAAAAGACGGTAGGATTTAAAGTAATTGGTAGAAGGATAAAGAGTAGAAATTCCTTCACTAAGACTGAAGTGGGGATCAAAAAACTAGCTGCCAGTTAGGGTTGTGCAGACAAAAGCCTTCATCTCCTTTAAACTGTACTTGGAAGCATACTGGAAGTGCATGAATTTGGGCTAATGATCCTGTGCTGGAATGTGGCTTTTTGGTTGGCTGGCCCTTATTCAATCAGCACTGATACGATAGGACAAATGGCCTGTGTGTCTGTGTTGGAAAAAGTGTTCTCTTATTCCATGAAAGTACATGCAGGTTATTCTAGTCTGTTCATAATGGTGTTATTATGTGTTATCTTACTGTTCAGATTAATGCATTTTTCATATGGGGAAGGAGGAGATTGGGAATTAAAATTTGATTGAGATTATAGGAGTAATTATGATATTGTGTGAAGTGAATTATGATATTGTGTGAAGCAGATTCTGAAATTTCCAAAGGGAATTGAATACATACTTGAAAATTGGAAAATGCTATAGGGAAAGAGCAAAGGAGTGGGAATAATTGGATAGCTCTTTAAAAGAGCCACTGCGGACATTTGACAAACGACCACTTTTTGTATTCATTATTCTATGATTCTATAAATAAACAGGAACAACAAACTGTTTTCATATTAGCTGCCATAATTTGGATTCTCAATCACTAACATTTGTGAATTGGCTCCCAGTGTTTATATGACCAAATCATAAAGGATTTGGACAAGTGAGCCAGATTTAGTTGAGCAAACACTAGGAACTAAGTCAGCATACTCATCTTCCTGATTCTGAATAACTAAATTAATAAAAGCACCAGCGGCAGTAATATATTTCACAGGAGTTTCTTTGGTCAATACAGCCTGGATTAAAAAGGCAAAAAAATGGCAGGGTGCACACTGCTGACACTGTGAGAGGAGTATATGTACATATTGAACACAGTTGCAATGTGCTCAACAATACTGACTATCACTGTCAAAAGACCATCTAAGAATGACTCCACTGGGAAAAGTAGCAAAATGATAGCCAGCGTAACTGTGAAAAGCTCTTCATAAGTGTGAATGGGGAGATAAATGACAGACAAAATGGCATTTTAAATCAGCCTATTGAATTCTGCAAATATCACAATCGTGGGAAAATCCAGTTGGCCCTCTTCGCTGTGAGATAAACAAAAGGTCAATGCAAGTTAGCACAGATTCACATTGGTGATAAATACTATTAAAGGCCACAGGGTAAGTAGCTGTTATCTGGCATTTTTTCAAGGATATTTCTATTTAATATTTTTGTCTTGGAGTGCGATGTAAGGATGAAAAAAGGAGTGTGTGGTGAGTAATGACAAAATAGTTTGACCTTCAACACCAGCATGAAATCTGCCCATGATAGAATCTTTCTCTCTTTATCAGAGAAAGTGCCACCTAAATGTGAATCCTTCTGTTAAAATGGATCATTTTAATTGGTGATATTAATAAATTGCTGGGACAGTTTTTAATACCTTCAGTAAAAGTTACTTGAAAAGGTTTGGAAATTTTCTGTAGTGCATCACATATATGGAAAGGTGATATGAACAGAACGAAACAGCTTCCAAAAATAGACATGGAGTTTGCAATATGTGCTTAATCCGCTCCTACTGACTGTATGCAAAATCTCAAACTATAATTTCAACATCCAAACAGCACTCAGCTTGATAGTTTTAGTTAAAACTTGTCTGAATTGCTTCAGTCAAGAATAACAGGTAATAAATGGATCATGAATTATGCTCCTCCATGCAACAGTTGAAGATCGTGATATCTCCATCATGAATCCATCTCCGATCACATGTTCTCCTCAAGCCATGTCTCTTCAGAGTTGTAACCTCTGATGCTGTTGACATGTATCTGCTGTTGTTGTTTTGTCACCGCAAAATTCTTACAATGCCTTTCTCCTTTCAGATATCCAGGAAGTGTAATACAAATGCCTGTGCAATCCTGCAGCAATTTCAATTTTCAGTAAATATTAATACCATGTATAATATGGTCAGAAGATATCATGGAGTAGGTGGAGGATTCATACACAATTGTTCATACAGTTTCAATTGTTTTATAAGCCCTGCTGGCCAGAGACTCATCAATAGATGTCCCTGTAATGGTCCATCTAATTTTGGTATTCAAGATTCTGTATCGAGGTCTAGGTATCTGACTTTGACAAGAGAAAGTTATCTTGATAAGAGAACGTTCTCTTTGATAAGAGAAAGTTATCTTGTTTATTCAATAGCAACTATCACTCCTGTTTAGGAGAAGTCCGGTTTAGTTTAGTTTGTGCAATTGTAATACACTCTAGATACTGCAACATGATAGAGTTTAAAGACAAAATTTTAAAGATAAATTTGCATTTAGTTCTCTGATGCAGAATTGAAGCAGAAGGACTAAATATTTATCCAATACCTTTTATAGAGTTTACGCATTTCTCAACAACAGTGATTGCAAATGGACTTTTAGGAGAGGGGATAAAAGTGGAGCTAAAAAAGAATGCTTTGTGAAGATAGTTAACGGTCACCAAGCTGGCTGCACACTGCGATGTTCTGTCATCTTTTATTTACATCGTTTCCAGCACAATACACAACCTCCCCCTAAAGCCAACACACCAAAAGAGGCCACATCACAAGCTGCAGCCAACGGGTGGTCTTTCTTCAGTAAATTATATAGACATTAACTTGACATTCCATTGGCATTAAAAAGCTTAATCTCAGTTTTAAAAGAACATGCATCTCTCGCTTCAACACTTTCACTGAGAGCTGCTGAATATATCAATCACCCACAGTACTAAGTTACATTCAATATATCCTTTTCATGTTTCAGACCAGATTTAGTATTTAATGTGCAGTAGAATATGAAAATATTGGACTGAATTCTGCGCACTCTGCATTCTTAGAATGGCAGGAAAATGCTTTGACCAACATTTAAAAGCAAATATACAAACTACAGACGTCAACATTCAATATTCTTCGACATAAAACATCAAACTGGATTTAAAATCCATTTGTTTTGTTATTTTAAAAAATCTTTGAAATGTGCCTCAAAGATTCATTGCGATATGCTTTTAAGTTTCAGTGACAAGTGGGCCCATGTTAAGAACAGCTGTGTCATTTGGTTCAATAAAAAAGTGAATAACTAGTAGATAGGTTTCATTGAAAAAGAAAGGAAAATTCTGCAACTTGAAAAGCTTAGTTAGCCTTAAACTAAGAACCTTAAAATCAAAGGATAAACAAGAGTCTGAAGAAGGGTCCCGACCCGAACCGTCGCCTATCCATGTTCTTCAGAGACCCACTGAGTTACTCCAGCACACCATGTTTTTTGAACATGAGGTTCCAGCCAGGTACCTCAGGCAAAAATCAAAACAAAATGAACAATCCGTTCCATTTACTGATACACATCTTGCCGGATATTGTAGGCAATTCCTTAATTCAACTGAACATGAGCGATTTAGTTTCTTGCTTAAGTACTGTAGCTTTGCACTTTCATAACAAATCAGTTATTGCAAATTACAAACATTCACCAGATATTCTCCAAGGTTTGGTTTAATTGCATGATTATGATCAGTTTACCTTATCAGCTCAGTATCTCATCATAGGACGCGGTGAGGTTTGTAACACTTAAGTTATTTCTAACTACTTGGAACAATGTCCCAATTGGTTCCACAGACCATACTCCAATCAGTTGAGATGGGTGAAGATCAAATAATTGGCTGATGTTACAAACTAGGTGTGAATGAGTCGACCAATGTGAGTCCATCTCACTTTACTTCAAAAAGAGTCAAAGTTCTGGAGTACTTCAACGGGTCAGGCAGCATCTCTGGAGAACATGGGAAGGTGACGTTTTGGGTTGGAACCCTTTCCTTGTTCTCCAGATTTGCCGCCTGAACTGCTGAGTTACTCCAGAGCTTTGTGCCTCTTTTTGGAAGACAGCATCTGTAGTTGCTTGTGTCTTCGCTTTACTCAAACAAGAAACTCAAACAAGAAGCAGGAGCAATGCACTGACAACAAGCATTACACAAGAGGATGCCTGAAACTAAACTAAACTAAAGTAAACTAACCAGGAGAAGGAAATGGGACAACCTCTGCAGCAGAGCCGTCGAAACAGGAGGCAAAGATTTAAAAATAATTGGTCAAAACGATAGAGGGGAATTGAAGAACTTTTTTTCTCTCGCCATTGGTGATAGAGATCTTCAGCTCATTGCCAGAAGGTTGGAGTGGCAGGAATACGCAATGCTTTTTTAAAAAGGTGTCTATGTGTTGAGGGACAAAAATCAGGGAAGTTAGATTAACCTATATTCTGCTTTTTCAACAGACAAGTGGAAAATAGGCTAAATGGAGCCTTGTGTTGTAAATTTCTGTGGCTCTCTAAAATTTGCAATTTTTCAAACAACGAGGGAAATAAGATGATAAGATAAGATGATAAATAAGATTCCCAAACATTTACGTAATATGGCAATTTTTTAACGGAATGTTATTATTCTGACAGACTGTCTGTGGGAGACCTCTCCCCTCTTTGCCTGTCTGCACAGAGCCCATGTTTGTGTGTGTTCTCTACTTTGTAATTTAGCTTGGAACCAGGAGTTTGACCTGTGATACTCTCCCAGTTCCCTGTGCTTTGCCTTCGGCCAGCAGAGTTTCCAATTAATTCAGTTGTTTCCCCACTTCTGGAAATTCACTGTGCTGTCTGCATGAACTTCCACTGTTTCAGACTGACGTGGTATGAGAGACGTATTATTTTCCACAAACTCGATTCCTTTGCCTTTCATACACAAACTCCATCCTTTGTGAGTCAGACTTGACAACAGTGACACGTTGATACAAATCATCCGGAGATGCTTTCAAGGTGAGGTTTTTCAAGAAGTTGCTGATGGCTCATTTGGTAGCACTTTTTTCCAATTAGTAAACTGTAGGTTAAAGTCCCATCGCAGTGGAAGTTATCACAAAATCTCAGATGACATTTCAGTGCTGTACTTTTAACTGAGAAAACCATTCTGATAATTGTTGCACTGTTGCACACTTAATGCAATTCAACTGCTCTTTGTCCTACATTACCAAGGTGACTATACTTCAAATATACTTTATTTGCTCCAAAGCATTTAAGGATGGGGAAAGGTGAGGGATAAACACAAGCCTTCCTTGACTTTTGGATATTTATATGGTTCAGGAAATATGCATGGTTTTACAAACAATGCTTTTATGGCAAGTGTAACATTACCGTTTGTCAAGCTCAATTCCCTTCTGTTTCAGCTATGTCTGGGCCATTTTACATTTGGCTTTCAGCTGGAGAACTAAGGTACACATGTGGGAAATTGAGTAGCAACAGTGCACTCTAAAGTGAACCTTTTGTTTACCCATCTGAGACTTACGAAAGGTTTCTGGAATTTGAATCTGTTTCACTGGCCTTTTTATATAACCTTTAGTAAACTGCAGACTGCAATGAGCAAGACAATGAGAGCAGGTGTGTGGGCATGACCACCACCTACAAATTCCCACCCAAGTCACATATTGACCTGATATTGGTATTGCTGTTTCTTCATTCGTGTTGGATCAAAATTCTAGAGATCCCTTGTCGAAGTAACATTGTAGAGGTACTCATCACAGGTGCTTCTGCGGTTCAAAATGCAAGCTCGTCAAGGCAATTAGAACAGGGCAGCAATGCCAACCTTCCAGGAATGAATGAAAGAAACCTGCTGTAAATCTTTTTTCTACTGACTGCTCTTGTGTTTAAGCAGAGAGGTGACGTTTCATTCTCATGGATGTCCAAAATGTTGAATCATATGAGCCTTATTTCTTCAAGTCGATTTACATGGGAACAATTTGTAAAAATCAGCGGACCCTCTCGGCCGCTCGTGTGCGCAACGCAACTTTGGCAGTCTGCCTGAAGCGTCAGAAGGGCATTCAAACACTTTGGATTAGCAGAGTGGCAGTTTCCAAATGCAGGCCATGTACATTTAATCCAGGTCCTTCGTCCTGGAGGGCAAAGAGATCTTTGATCTATATCGTTAGTTACCATGTGGTCAATAGTATGGATTTCCCAGTGCATCAAATAGAAATCACACTTCACTGCACTTAGCAATATTTTACTGAAGACAATCAGTGTTGCTTTGGCTTCAATGATATGGCTCCATTATTTTTAATTTAATTGAACATGCTCCACAATGAATGAATCAGTCTGAAGACGGGTCCTGACCTGAAACCCGATTCATGTCTTCCAGATATCCTGCCTGACCTGCTGCTTTATTTTCTTTTTTTGTGTGTCTTTTATATAAACCAGCATCTGCAGTCCCTTGTGTCCACTATGCTTCCACTCCTTGCAATTCAAAATGACCAGGAGAGGCAGAGAGCTCTCAGAGCCAGGAAGCGACAACACTGTTCAGGGCCATTTGGACCATTTTCCCCTCAGTTGAGAAAACTACGAAAGCTGATCCCACTTTCCTGTCAATGCACAGATTCATAAATTGAGCTCTCGCAGATGCTCATCAACATACTTAAATCACAGTAGGAGTTTCCAGCTCCACCCGCCTTCCTGTCTCTCACCACATTTTGGGCCTAAAATTATTCTTAATCCTACAAATTGCCTTCAATGTGCTTAGAGAAAAGGGACGGCAGCACAAAAGACTGCAGCTGCTGGAATCTGCGGGGGGGGGGGAAATAGCAGAGCTGCTAGAGGAATTAAGGAGGTCAAGCAGCCTCTGTGGAGGGAAATGGACAAATTATGTTTTGGGTCGAGATTCTTCATTTAGATTTAAGAGGTGGTGAGCCAGAAACCATATGAATGGTTATATAAATATAAGAGGTGGGGGAAGAGCAAGCAAGTGGTAGGCAAGGAGGGGTTGACTGACTGAGGGTGGGTTAGGTGGAGATAGTGATAGGGGCTGGGAGGTAATAAGTAGTAAACAAGAGACTGGATTCTGGAATCTGATAGGAAAGTTTGGTAAAAAGTGGAATTGAGACAGGAATGACAGAGGAAGGGGAAGGTGAGTGAGCAGTAAAAGAGGGTCATGTTATAAGGGACAGGAGTAGAATGAGGCCATTTGGCCCATCGTCTACTCCGCCAGTCAATTAAGGCTGATCTATCTCTCCTAACCCCATTTTCCTGCCTTCTCCCCATAACCTCTGACATCCATACTAATCAAGAATCTATCTATTTCTCTACCTTCAAGCCAGCACCGCCATTCAATATGATTATGGCTGATCATCCAAAATCAGTACCCAGTTCTGGCTTTCCCCCCATATCCCTTGATTACCTTGTCCTGTGAGCTAAATCTAACTCTCTCTCTTGAAAACATCCAGTGAATTGGCCACCACAGCCTTCTGTGGCAGAGAATTCCACAGATTCATAACACTGGGTGAAAAAGCTTTTCCTCATCTCAGTCTTAAATTGCTGATCCCTTATTCTTAAACTGTGACCCCTGTTTCTGGGCTCCCCCCAACATCGGGAACATTTTTGCTGCATCTACCCTGTCCAATCCTCTAAGGATTTTCCATGTTTCTATAAGATCCCTTCTCATCCTTCTAAATTCCAGTGAATACAAGCCCGGTTGAACCATTCTTTCATCATATGTCAGTCCCGCCATCCTGGGAATTAATCTGGTGAACGTGCGCTGCACTCCCCCAATAGCAAGAATGTCTTTCCTCAAATTAGGAGACCAAAATTGCACACAATACTCCGGTCTCACCAGGGCCCTGTACAACTGCAGTAGGACCTCCTTGCTCCTGAACTCAAATCCTCTTGCAGTGAAGGCCAACATGTCATTTGCTTCCTTCACTGCCTGCTCTATCTGCATGCTTACTTTCAGTGACTGATGTACAAGCACACTCAGGTCTCGTTGCACCTCCCATTCTAATCTGACACCATTCAGATAATAATCTGCCTTCTGTAGCAAAGAATTCCACAGATTTGCCACCCTCTGGCGAAGGGGCAGTGGAAGGAGTGTGTAGGTGATGGGAAGATGGAGCATGTGGGCTCCTTCCCCTCCTTCTGCTGACCCAAAATGTCAACCATCCATTTCCCTTCACACATACCCTCTGATCCGCTGAGTTCCTCCAGCAGCTCTCCTTTTTTGGCAAAGGAAATGGGATCCCTGGCACCTGCTACCTTGGCATCACATATTTGAATGCACTTAATTAAATCTCAGCTCGGTCTTTCTTGTTCCAAAGAAAACAATCCAGTCTGGCCAATATTTCCTGCGTATGGCAGGAATTAGATCTGATTAGAATAGCCTGTACCTGTGAACACCAAGAGTGTTTGGGAATTAAATGACTGGTAATAAAGATCTGAGAGCAAATATTGCAATTTATAAAAGGGGGATTTTATCTGTCATGGTACATGGTTCCAGTGAAAACTCCCTGTTGAGCCTAATGATAGAGACAAGTCAGACTGCAAATGCTGGAACAGCAAACAATGTGCCGGAGGAACTCAGCGGGTTGAACAACATCTCTGGATGGAATGGAATGGTCAACATTCTGGGTCAAACCCCTGCATCGAGATTAAGAATGGAGAGGGAACGTAGCTAGTTTAAAAAGGAAAGGCAGAGCAGTGAAACACTAATGAGAGATGAATGGTGGACCAGGAACAGCTGAAGGATGATGATGAAGCAAGGAACTGCAGATTTCTGGTTTTCAAAGAAAGACACCAATGCTGGAGTAACTCAACGAGTCAGGCAGCATTCCTTGGATAATATGACAGGTGATAGTTTGGGTCGGGACCATTCTTCAGAGGGTCCTTTCTGAAGAAGTGTCCTGACCTGACACACAACCTATCCATGTTATCCAGCTATTCTGTTGGACCCGCTGAGTTACTCCAAAACTTTTTTTTTTTTAAAGGATGATGGAGCCAGGTAGGGGACCCAGGTAGATGATGGATGGGGTCAGACAGAAGAGAGAAAATGAGAAGGCAGATAGAGCCAGGTGGAGGGATGGGAGGGTAAAGGTGGAGACAGATGCTGAACACAGGTAAACAGGAACACAAAGGCAACAAGTGGTGGAAACTTATAAGCGAGGAAGGGAGGAAGATGATAATGGGAGCAATTAGGGAAGAGGTGAATGTAGATGGAATTAGAACCAGATGCGGGGGGGTGGGGGGAACAACCTGCGGGTGGAACATGTTTGAAGTAGGTTGATGGAAACACGATGAAGCTGCAGTGGTTTGTATGGGATAGGAGACAAAAAAATGGGAGGACCTGGTGAGGATCAGAAGAGAGAGAGAGAGAGAGGTGTGTGGGGGGACGGGGCGGGGGGGGGGGGGGGTACAGGCAAGAGTTATCTAAAAATGGAAAATGCATTTAAAAAAAGACACAAAATGCTAGAGTAACTCAGCGGATCAGGCAGCATCACTGGGGAACTGCCTGGAATCTTTAGTTCCTGGTGTCCCTTGGAAAATTCAATGTTCATGTTATTATGTTGCACTCTACCTTGATGGACTCTGGCAGTGGAGAGGATCTAGGATGGGCAGCCAGGTATGGGAATGGGATGGAGAATTTAAACAGAAACTTGGAACATCTATAAGATCACCCCTCATCTTCCTGTGCTCCAAGGAATAAAGTCCTAGCCTGCCAAACCTCTCCCTCTAGCTCAGGCCCTCAAGTCCTGGCAGCATCCTCATAAATCTTCGTTTCCCTCTTTCCAGTTTGACAACATCCAGGGTAACCAAAACAGAACTCAATGCTCCAAATGTAGCCTCACCAACATCTTGTGCAACCGTAGTGTAACCTCCCAACTTCTATGTTCAAAACCCTGACTGATGAAAGACAATTTGCCGAAAGTTTTCTTGATCACTCTATCAAGGAATTACGTACCTGTGTTCCTAGATCACTCTGCTCTACAACACTCCCCAGAGCAATGCCATTCATTGTGAATGTCCTGCCCTGGTTTGACTTCCAAGATGCAACACTTCGCATTTATCTGCATTAAACCCCATTAACCATTCCTCAGCCCACTTGCCCAACTGATCAAGTTTCTGCTGATAATCATCTTCGCTATCTACGATACCACGCACTTCAGTGTCACCTGCAAATTTACCAAATGTACATGGCTCGTACATTCCCATCCATATCATTGACATAAACAAGGATCTGATGAAGATCTTGTTGGGCCTGACTATTCCCTACAAGACCAACGCATGGGCCTTATATGCATGAGAAGGACATCAGCATTTACTTCATGAAGCATATATATTGGACTGGTATATTTAGAATTTAGGAATGAATAAGGAGTTTTAATCTATAGAAATGATACATGGTTATGATTTAGTGCATTGCACAGTATTATGAGAGGGCAATGTGCCAAATACATGCAAATGAGACCAGACAATTTGTTCGGCATGGTAAGGAAGGTTCCCATGTTCTATAGCTCCATGACTTTCTGGCTTTTAAAATTCAAATCTTAGATACCTATTACAACAATTTATGTAAACTTGCACAAGAAGTCTAAGCTAACCTACATCTGAAAGAAGAATGGAAAGATAAAGAGAGAAATAATTTGATACATGCAAGACCCTTAATGCCCTTAGGACAACTCAAATAGATTGACACCCAATTAAATACATCAGCGCAGTCACTATTACAATGCAGAAAATGCAAAAGCTAATTTGTATGGAGCAATATATCACAAACTGTGTAATGACAATGATCAGTAAATCTTTTTCAGTGTCATTGCCTGAGGAATAAATATTGACCAAGATACTGAAAATTATTCTATTCTCCATCAGAATGGTACCATGGGACCTTTTATCCATCTGACAGCTATACAGGAACATGGTTTGACATTGCAACCCAAGAAGTACGGAAGAACCGTGCACATCATACTGCAGAATGGGGGCAGGCAATAGATTTAAGTTCTGGCACATCAAAATAAATTCGAGCAGTCGCAATCTGAATGTGATTTCATGGGGGAGGTCTGGCTGTAGGTATATCAAAACAATCAGCTGCAATGACAGAAACGGGGAAGTGAATCACCGGCTGCCCCCTGTCCACCTCCCTCCATATACACAAACTCACTCCTTACTATATATTTATACAGGCTTATTTATGCATAATGCATGTGCAGAGTACACTTTCCCCAAGCAGATGTTGATAAATTCAATGCTGAAATCTGTCTTTTCTGCTTCACTGCAAGAACAGCTACAAAAAAAAGGACTGCACAGTTAAAAACTGGATGACTTTAAAACTTAAGATAGGCACAAAATGCTGGAGTAACTCAGCGGGACAGGCACCATCTCTGGATAGAAGGAATGAGTGACATTTCGGGTCGAGACCCTTCTTCAGACTCAACAGAATCCCGATACGTCACCCATTCCTATCCAGAGATGCTGCCTGTCCCGCTGAGTTACTCCAACATTTTCTGTCTATCTTCGGTTTAAACCAGCATCTGCAGTTCCTTTCTACACAGAGTGACTTGTAAACTTAATGGTCCTAGATTAATTTAATGGACATTCTGGAAATAATAACATTAATTTAAACCCCCAAAAAATCCCAAAGTGCTAATTTATTTAACCATTTTCCAACATACTCAGTGGCCAAGGTAATGTTCACCAAAGAAAACATTCTGCCAAAGATTGGCATAAAAAGCTGGATTAACTCAGCGGGTCAGACAGCAACTCTGGAGAAAAGGAATAGGTGAACTTTCAGGTCGAGACCCTTCTTCACACTTGTCCAATTTTGTGTCTATCTTTGGTTTAAACCAGTGTCTGCAGTTCATTCCCAAACTTTCTGCCATCCTGATTCATAATTCTAGTTGAATTATGTAGAAATACACTAATGTACTCAGATGACACACCAATGGTTTTGGTGGAAAACTTGTATCAGAACCTCACTGAAAGAAATACAAGACTTTGCTCCCAAAGGTCTGTGTCACCAAGTGTCGTTTGGATTTATCTGAAACAAATGAAAACTCAAAAGCACTTTGCACACATTCAGCTACTTTGGAAATGCAATAATAATTCAGCCATTGACTGCTCTGAAGTCTAAATAGCTTTTATGTTCTACTTTTGGTAATGATGCTTTACAAACAATTTATATTGCCTTTCCACAGTAAATACTTTTATATAAAACCATTACAGAAGGACAATGAAATGCCAATATCATTACGGATCAAAAGATTTATAAATACTCAAAAAGAAAAGCTACAGTATAGTTAAAAAATATAGATGGCACATGGCAGGATTTTATATTTGTGGCACTTTAAAAATGTTCCTGTTAATTTGGATAATTCCATCTTTCCTTAGCTACCCGTACTTCAATGTACATCAATATACTATATCAGAGGTTTTAATAGACAGAAGACCTGCAAGTCAAATTACCTTCCACCTCCATGAGCAAAGCAAGTGAAACTTCTTACAGAATAGTAGAGAGGACTCCATAAACATGCAAAGACAGTTATTAAAGATAGTTGGTGCTGCCGTTCCAACCTCTAAACAACAATCCATAAAGTTAAACACTGACCAGATTGCAAAAGCAAACACCAATGGCGAACTATAATTAAAAAATCTCAATGATCTAAAAATCAGCCCGCGATTTTGTTTTTTGAACTATTGGACACCTTAAAAACAGAGCAATGTACAGTAAATCACATATCTCCAGAAACATGACTCACACTTCATTGAGACTGTTCGAATTGAAAGACGTACATAACTGCCTTTTACATACACAGCGGCTTCAATATTAAATGTCGCCGAACTAAATTGTAGGAGTGCTGTGGAGCTGTACAACTGAAAAAGACAATCTTGAATATTATCAGCAGGCAAAATTCATGTACAGGCTCATGCTTTCACCTGACTTGGCTCCCTCCATTTCATTTCCCATGCATTCAGCTGTTCATAGTCTTCACTGCAACTGCTGTAATGTTTTGCTGACAAGCATCTGTTAGTAATATGTGACAAAACCTGACCTGATTTCCTAAGCTCTGCAAACTAAAATTAACTGAGAAGTACAGACTGATAGCCCTTCACGTGTATGCTATAAATTCAACCGTTTCTGTCTGGTTTAATAACATTATTTGAAGATAATGTTTGGTATTCAAGTGACAGCTGGAGAATTAGACTATTTGCTTGTAATTTGTTTTAGCACTGCAGCCATTCTGCTTTAATTTAACAAACATCCTTATGCAATTTAAAATCAAATCCAATTATTATAAGCATTATGTTTTTTTTGTGAACAGCTCAACATGTGCCAATTTTCACAACAACCCATCACAAGACTTTGGAAATGAATAATTGATGTTACCCTGACAACACATCATTTAATATTTGAAAATAATTTGAAAAAATAGGTAATAAGTCAGTTAGAACATGTTCAATTTCAAGTTACTGGAACACTATTAAATTATTGGCCCTGTATTCCAAAGTAGAGCAATCAAGATTGGTGGATGTTACTGTCATTCACACCATGTATAGGCATTACAGCAAGAGATCAAGGTTGAACGGAAGCACATCATTTTTATGACACTGTGCTCTCTCCACTCACTGCCTTGTTCTGGCAAAAAATGCTCAGTGTTTATTGGGAGAGGATGCAATGCTTCCTTTCATAACTTCCATTTTCTCCACTGTTCACTTAGATTGTCAACTGAGTAAATTGATTATGTTTGAATGCTAACTAATTGGCTTTGTACGCACATTGGCCGACGCAAAGCTCTGACAGTGTTAAACATGGTGGCGTAAACAGCATTCCCTACAGCTGAAGCAATAATCTTAAACTTACCTGTGGAATTTATACATTCAAAACACAAGATCCATGATGAGTAACAGTTAATCTGGCCATATATTTCCACTAGTTCAGTGTTGCAGTTCAAAAAGGCATTCATGACAACAAAAGATCATGGGGATCACAATCAGAGCGTCGAGTGCTACATTTCGCACCTCTTCTCTCCCAATTAGCAACCCTTTTAATTTATTTTCACCTCAACTATCATTCTACCATTCAACGCTCCATCCAACGCTTCCCCTCCCCCCCCCCCAACCCCACACACCTGTATCAACATATCACTTGTCAGGTTTTATCCCACCCCATCTCTTTTCCAACTTTTTCTCCCTCCCCACTACAATTAGTCTGAAGAAGGATCCCAACGCAACATGTCACCCATTCATGTTCCCTGGAGATGCTGCCTGATCCACTGAATTACACCAACACATTGGGGGGGTTTTGTAAACCAGCATCTGCAGCTCCATGTGTCTCCATGTTACATTTATTTATTGAATGTAGGAATTACTTTTCAGCAGAACAACTGGTATTTATTTGCATTTTTCTGAGTTCAAAAGTGCTTCATAGGCAAGTTATTAAATAAAATTTTAACACCAAGCCACATAAAAGAATTAAGACAAATGGCCAGATGCATGGACCAAATACTAGGTTCACAGGTGGGCTTACACAATTTTAATACGTTTGCTAGTCATCAAACTTTTTGTTTTCACAATTCCAGATTATATATTGAATTGAAATTCTACATCTGCTACAATGAATATTAATTCCATTTTGTGGACTGTTGATTCAGGTCTCTGAATTACTACCTCAACAGCAGCACTGTAACTGCACCTTGGCAAGGAGAAGGATAGGGTCAGATAAACTTTTGGTATGAACAGCAGTAAACTTCCAAAGACTGAGTCAAGTGGCCAGAAGGAAAGTGGGGTGGCTGTTTTATCAGCCGAAAGCCACGGTTCGACTCCTGACAATTGAGTCATTTTAATATTTGGAGCATCCCTGACAATACAATGACACAAAGTGCTGGAGTAACTTAGCGGGACAGGCAGGATCTCTGGCTGGACGGAATGGGTGATGTTACCACACAATACAACGACACCTCTGACACTGCAGCATGTAGCAAAGAGTAGCAGGGTGCCATCTCAAGTGAGGAAGCTTTTACAATCGGTTGCCTCCACCTTCGGCATCTTGAGAAACAGAGTGAGCTCATCGTCTGGTCCACATGGAGTGAGTTGGATGGCATTCCTAGGAGTGCTCAGGGGTGCCGCGAAAGGAGCTAGTGACAGCTAATATAGATGGTTTAAGAATTCAACAGCCTTGTTCAATAGCAACGTAAAAACAGATGCAGTAGGGATTACTTTCCCCTCATTCAACAATGAACCATTGTATATTTCTTCGATCATCGTCTGCTTTGATCTGTTCTTTTCACACCTTACATGTTCTTTGTACCCTTCCATATCTCGTTTTCCTCTCCCCTGACTCTCAATATGTAGAAGGGTCTCCGAAACGTCACCCATTCCTTCTCTCTAGAGATAGAAACAAAATGCTGGAGTAACTCAGCGGCACAGGCAGCATCTCTGGAGAGAGGGAATGGGTGACGTTTCAGGTCAAGACCCTTCTTCAGACTGATGCTGCCTGTCCTGCTGAGTTACTCCAGCAATTTGTGCCTATCTTCGCAGTAGTGATTTGCTCTGTTGCAATATTATTCCACCGTCATAGGTCCATGGAGTTTTGAGCCTAGTGCTTCCACTGTCTTTGATGCATGTCTCTGCTTTAAGTGTACTCTGTCCACCACCGTGAAAGCCATTATCATGCAATCCTTGACAATTGGTTGCTCATTAAATCATTTGAATTTTTCTGATAAGTGATTTAAAAAATGATGCTACGTACATTCTCAGCTATTCATGGGAATTCTAACCCTGAATGACTCTAAATGACAGACAACAGCAAAAGTAGATGTAGCTGCGCTGCACTATTTGACATTTAAAGCCTTGGGGAGCAGTGGTAGAAGACTTCCAAATGAATGGGATTGATTATACTGTAATTTATTTCATTTCATTGATTTGCACCAGCTTCTTACAATAGACCTATTTAAATAACAAGGTACATCACTGCTTTTCTGAATTGTCCTTTAATTCAGATCTTTCTCAAAATTTTAAAGCAGACAGCTTCATTTCTCAAGGTATAATGATTACAAGTTTAAAAATGAAGTTACAGAAGTATAATTGCCAATTTGGAAAATTATAACATTTCAGTCATCATATTTGAAATGATTCTTTATTTTGTGGGAAATAGTGTCCTCAGTTATAAAAATTCCACGAGTCGTATTGGAATCAAGGCAATACATGTGGAATATACTGATTAATTCAGCATGTTTATGGTGTTCAAAGTTACAAATCTGAAGATATTCAGTTTAAAAGTGGTAGCTGGGAGAAATGATCAAACCAACTTTAGATCTAATAGTCACCTATCCGTGTTCTCCAGGGATGCTGCATGACCCACTGAGTTAATCCAGCACTTTATGTCTTTTTTTTGTAAACCAGCACCTGCTGTTCCTTGTTTCTGCTTTTTAATTTTGTATCTAATTGACTGCCCCATTTTGAATCCCATGTGATCTAACCTTCAGGATTAAGCTACATGCTGTATCTTGTTAAAACCTTGCTAAAATCCATATAATCAATGCCTTGACCTCATCAATCCTTTTTGTCACCTCTCCAGAAATTTGATTAACTGTGTGAGACACGATTTTCCATGGACAAAGCCATGCTGACCGTCTCAATACTGGTGCATCATATCCCTCTACATTCCCTCCAGTAAAGTTTTCAGCACTGAAGTTCTGCTTACCGGCCTGTCATTCCATGAGTTGTCTTTGCAGCTCTTTTTAAATAAGGGCACAATATTAGCCATCCTCCAATCTTTCAGTTCCACACCTGTGGCTAAAGATGATATAAATATCTCTGTGAGAGATTCTGCAATTTTTCATACAACATCCTTGGAGAGACTTGATTGGGACCCAGGGATTTATCCACCTTAATATATTCTAGGCCTGTCAGCTATTCCTCTTTTGCAATGTGGATATATTCCAAGTCATCACTATGCACATCGCCTGATTCCTTGGCTTCCATAACCTAGTCTACAGTAAATATGATGGAGAAATATTGATTTGAGACCCTCGCCATCTCCTATGGTTCCACACAAAGACGCATTCCTTCACCTCATGGACTCCCTTTGCCAGCCTTCTGTCCTATGTGGACCTTTTTATTTCCAACTGCGGGCTTGACATCAAACATCTTGAATTCTCTACTCCATTTACCTACTCCACTCTCAACCCCTCCTAATGCATGGCCCTCCGTTCAGTCAGTAATGGGCCTGTCCCATTTGGCGATTTCTTAGGCAACTGCTGGCGACTGTCATAGTTGTAGTAGGTCGCCGAAAAACCGACGACAACCTATGTCATCCTGGCGACAACCTATGACAGCACCTACGTCAGGAGAAGTCAAGCTACGCTTATTAAAAATTTAGCGGCGACCAGAAAGACACTACGACTATTTGCGCGACTGAGGAGACTATTCCCGGCGTCCACCGGCGAACATGTGGCAACAAACTAGTCGCCTGTAGTTGCCCAAAAAATCACCTATGGGACAGGCCCATAACAATCCAAATATTATACCTGCAGGACCCCACAGACATCTTCCAAACCTATAGTTCCCCAGCCTGTACGACCCATTTCTATCTGACAAATCCATTGTTTCTGCTTGCTCCTGTCCCACAGAGCTCATCTCCGAATACCTCAATTCCATTTTGTCCCCCCTTGTTTAGCCCTTCCGATCAGAGGCATCTCATAAACTTTTTAACACTTCAATTCCTTGGCTCTCTCATCCCTTCCTTCCTAAGCTACCGCCTCCCAGGTATTTCCCCCTGCAAACACAGGAGATGTAACGCCTGTCCCTTTACCCTGTTCTTACAGCAACCCTTCCGGTGAGACAGAGCTTCACACACTACTCCTCTTAGCTCATCTGCTGCATTCCGTGCTTCTTTACTTCGACGAGACCATGCATGGACTAGGCCATCATTTCGCCATACAATTCTGGTTGGCCCACAAAGGTCTAGTGGAGCTCCTGACTGCAAACTATTTTCACTCCCCTTCCCATTCCCATGCGCACCTTTCTATCCTGGGCCTCCTCCAATGCCAGTGAGGCCACACTCAGACTGGAGGAACAGTACCTCTCATCCTACTTGGGTAGCCTACAAACCAATTGTATGAACATTGAATTTTCTAACTTTAGGAAACTAACCGACAAACACCCCCATTCCTTTCTTCCCCCCCCCTCCCTTCCCTGTGCCCCCATTGGATGTCCACCCATTTCCCCCCTTTCCCCTTCCTCCCATCCACTTCCACATATTCCTTCCTCTGGCTTCACATTTCACACCTCTTCTCTCCTAATCTCACTCCCTTTTGTCTTTCCCCCTGGCCTTTGACCAAGCAAACACCTATCAATTCACCCCTCTCCCGCATCTACCTTTCACTTACCAGACTTTGTTCTGCCCCTACCTCTCTTGTACCTCTCTTTCCTCCCCCCAGCCCCCCCCCTCCCAACACCATCAGTCTGAAGAAGTGTCCCAACCTGAAATATTACCTATCCATGTTCTCCAGAGATGCTACCTGACCCCACTCAGTTACTCCAGCAATTTGTGTCTTTTTTTTTGTAAACCAGGATCTGCAGTTCCTTGTGTCTGTCTGGACGACTGTATTGATCCCTAATTACCCTTTTGCTCTTAATATACTTATAGAATCTCTAAGGATTCTCCTTTATATTTATTGCCAGAGCTATCTTATATCCTCATTTCCCTTCCTGATTTGCCTCTGAAGTGTACTCGTATTCCTCAATCATTCATAAAAATCTGTTCCCTCCCAAAGCAGCTTCCCTTCTGCAGTAGATATACAATCTGTTCTTTTGAATTTCTCTCCCTTCGATTTCCAAACAGATCTTTCAGATTAAAAAAACAATTTGCTTTCGCATCTTTCCAATATACTACAGTCACTGCTTTGTATACTGTGTCATTTACGTAGACAACATGGAAATTGCGTAACCACATGCCAGCCTGCCTCTGTCAGGTTGCAAACATGACCCAGAGAATTAGGGAGCTTGCTGTTTTAATTCTCCATTGCACTCCCATCCTGAACTCTGTCTTACACCGCTCCAATGGGGTGTAATCAAAACTGAAGGCACAATATGCCATTTTTCATTGCAACACTTTATTACCTTCTGGAACTCAACAATGTGTTCAGCAATTGTGCACCATCGTAACTAACCACGTGGACAAGAGCTTTTGGTAACAATTCTGCTACTTTCATTTACACTTCCTCGAGACCCATCCTTCATCACTGTACCCATCCCATTTCAATCACTTTCTGCCTTTCACCATCCACAATGTTGTCATTTAATCTCTCCTGCCTCCCAACTATGAAGTGACCTTTATCTGGAAATTGGATCGTGTGGCATTGTGTCTTTGTATGGGAAGCAATCAGTTTCGTTGAAAAATGAAACAAATGAAAATGGAAGTCTCCCCATGGGTTGCACAAAGTCTGCAGGAAAGTGTACAGATTTTCCTTTGGCTGCTCCACGCACCTGACACACAAGGGCGGCCAGCGGTAGAGTTGCTGCCTTACAGCGCTAGAGAGCCGGCTTCAATCCTGACTACGGGTGCTGACTGTATGGTCTCCCTGTGACCACGTGGGTTTTCTCTGAGTGCTCCGGGTTCTTCCTTCACTCTAAAGAATCGTGGGTTTGCAGCTTAATTGGCTTTGGTAAACAAAATGTAAATTGTCCCGAGTGTGTAGAATAGTGCTAGTCGGTCGCTAGTTGGGGTGGACTCAGTGGGCCGAAGGGCCTGTTTCCATGCTGTATCTTTAAACTAAACGAATCTAAATGCACAAAGGAGCCTGGGTGGGTGTTGCAGCATGTAACTGATGGACGTAGTTCCATGACTTCTGTGCACACAATTAGTGTCCTGCACAGGCAGATCTTCAAAGTCAGCTCAACTGCTGGATAACTGCCTTAGATGATTCTTCCCTTTAACTTGTGCATTTACTAACTAATTCTCCAACCCAGATTGTAATCTGCAATATCTTGTAACCTTGTCCAATTGCCTCTTTCATTGATTTGTTCATCTTTGACAACATACATTTGCTACCCCACCAACATCAAAGAGCGTGATTTGCCCAAACCTTCTCGCTAAATCACCCCAGCACTTTTTGTCTTTTTGCAAACAAGTATCCTCAGTTCCTTATGCCTCTGTCTTCTCCACTAATCAGTTGGGCCAATCCTTAATCTGATTATTGTAAATACATTGCCAGATTACTTTCCCAACCTACCTGATCTCCCGGTTGCTGGACACGTTAACTCCCCCTCCCATTCCCACACTGACCTTTCGGTCCTGGGCCTCCTCCATTGTCAAAGTGAGGCCCAGCGCAAATTGGAGGAACAGCACCTCATATTTCGCTTGGGGATCTTACACCCCAGCGGTATGAACATTGACTTCTCTAACTTCAAGTAACACTTGCTTTCCCTCTCTCTCCATCCCTCCCCCTTCCCAGTTCTCCAACCAGTCTTATTGTCTCCGACTACATTCTATCCCTGTTTGCTTTGTTGTTACCTTCTCCCAGCTAACAATGATCTACTTCAGCATTTTGTGACTATCTTTGATTTAAACCAGCAACTGCATTTCCTTTATACACTTTCCCAATCTGTTGGCATGACCTCTGCCAAGCTCATGGCACAAATTCTCCTCACTCACAGACCCACATCTACCCTTCCAATTCCATTTCCACATCCCAAGGCTACTCTCTACAGCACCACTCCCAGTCGGACCTTGCCCTCCCTTTGCACTATTTGAAATGGTAAATCAAACAATGGGCAAGTTATCAGGCTGCACATTCTCATCAGTAAAGGGCTTGTCCCACTTGGGCCGTCACTTGCGCGACAGGCCGGTAGTGACGGTCGCGCGACGGTCCCGCGAGAGTCGCGCGCGTCATCATGCGCCCGCACAGACGTCTGAAGCGCGTGACATCATTTGAAGATGGACACAAAATGCAGGAGTAACTCAGCGGGACCGGCAGCATCTCTGGAGAGAAGCAATGGATGATGTTTCGGGTCGAGGCCCTTCTTCAGTCAGAAAGAAGGGTCTTGACCCGAAACGTCACCCATTCCTTCTCTCCAGAGATGCTGCCGGTCCCGCTGAGTTACTCTGCATTTTGTGTCTATCTCCAATCGTCTTGGCCCCGCTCTTGGAGTAGGAGTGGGGGCGGATCCGGATCCACAATGGCCGTGAGCCCCAGGCCGAGCTCGGCGATCATTTGCCTGCTTCTGCTGCTGTTGGAGGTGAGACGTTGCATCACTCCAGGGTCTTGGGCCTGTCCCACTTTGGCCGTCAAGTCCACACTCCTCCAAGCCACTCCACACTCCTCCACATCACTCCATGCGCCCGTCCCCACGCTACCCACACGCTACCCACGCGCTTCCCACACGCTACCCACTCGCGTAAATGGCGCGCGAAAGACATCCAAGTGAGACAGGCCCTTAATACATGATAGCATGAGTATTAGTGCATGGAAAGCTATTCATGGCCACCACAGATAACATTTCTATATTCTGATACATTGAACAAAATAAGAAAGGGTGTCATAATTCTGAGCAGATAGGGCAAAGTGTATATTTAAATGGACTACCTCAGTAACAACAACTCACTGTGTTAGCTATGGTAATGTCAGAAATATTTTTGCCTCCAAGTTTAACAATTCACCAGAGAATCAATGGTGATACATTAATTAGGTATTTTTGGGATGTTGATATTAAACCCGACACTATTTCAAAGAAGAATCGAAGAGTTTGTACGAAACAAACTGGCTGCTTTGCTTCCTGCAACACAGGATGCTTTTGTCCAATGCTTTTTGGATGTCTTGATGTTGTGAAAAGGTGATATATAAATACAAATTCCTGAAGAAACATTTTTTTTTATCCTCAATACCGATTCCGCGCAATACAACATGAAAAATGTTGATGGAGTTGATTTGTAATCAAGCCATTATGCCACATTTTCTACTTACTCAGTTGGTACATGAGCAAATAACCAATCAGAATGCCATTCGGTTTTGCTGGGGGTCCCCACAACAGCGTCACGGAGCTTTTGGCAAAATTCCCGATTCTCAGAAAAGCAGGCTGTTCTGGAACTGTCAAAACAAAGCAGAATCATTTACAATTCTGATGTTTGGTTCGAACACTACATGAAGAATTAAAACTTATTGCATATATTAATGACCCTAATATTTTCAGAATTGACCGTCACTATATTAAGTAATTATTAAAACTTTTTTCCTCATATTACTTGCAATTTTATGTGTTATCTTGTCCCACGACATTAAATTCTATGCATTACCTATAAATCAAATAGGAGGAGATAATTTATGTCGGAAAAACAGGCACGCCTTCACTGCTTCATAAATCATGCCATGAATATGGCCATTTTACATGAATTATCTGCATTATGTTGCTTCCGCAGGATTATTTTGTGTTAATGCAGTGAATCTGGCAATTTTATGGGACATAATACGTACACTCATAACGAGATAGCAATTTTGATTTAATGTTGGTTGAGGTCACTGACAGTGTAGTGCAGGTCACCTACAAATGGGGAAGAATTGGAACTCAATTGAAACGCAAATTATTGGGAGTTTTGTGCCAATAAATGTATCAGTGTACCAATAAATATATGCCTCATTAATTTTCCATACCTGTTCCAGTTCCTCCTGGACTAATATATTTTTAATAAACGGATGTATTTTTTGCACTAACCAAAATGATTAGATATTAATTATTTACACCAACAGATGCTCACACCACATGAAGTTCATACCAGAGTTTGGGACTGCTTTGAAAGGGAGAGATCATCTGGAAAGTGCAGTCTTCATTGTCTGAGAGGAATAACCGTGACCACTGGATTGCTTTATTTACAGTATGTGTTTTGAACTGTTCAGAAGATAGAAACTATATCGAGCAACTCTAGCGCTAAATTATGAAATATTTAGTGGCATACACATGAAATCTCTCATTCTGAAGTATAAAAAGGATCCTCACATATTACTTTTTGCAATTACTGGGAAATATAGTTTTATTATTTTAATTGTGGGCACCATAATATGGGCTGCACATATTGGATAGAAAATTGGTGAAGCCAAACATTCAGACAGACCTGCCATCAAACAATTTGAATGTTTGAATATATCCAAGACAATCAAGTGCAAAGTCAATCAAAAAAAACTATTTTTTCACTTAAAAACGAAATGCTCAAAATAATAGCAAACACTCAAAATTAATTCAATTGTCCAAAAAAATGCAAATTACCTGAAACTTACCTTTCTTCCTTGCAGCTGTTCTTAATCTGGGACACATTCAGTGTGCAGATTTCCAGGCAAAATTGCTGGAAAACAGCAGGTGTTCCTGCTCCATCACTGGATTCCACAAGGAGTCTAATGTCTGAGAGCAATGGACTTGATGGCGACACTAAGCTGAGCAGTGGTTTGTAACTTCCACTTTCAGAAGTCCCAAATGTCCTGACAGGCTCTCTGAAATGCTGGCAATTGTGGAAAATTTACCCCTTTGTGATCCTAACTGCAAATACCCGCAATCAGTAGCAGGAATTATGGAACTCCTTCAACAGTTTGTAACACTGGACTCAAGATTGAAGCAACTTCCCTCCCCCTGTCCACTGTTCCGGGCGCTCAAAGATAATCTGCTCCTTTTTAAATAAATACCTAATCTGTTACACCTGGGGTGTAATCTGTTAAACATGGGGTCTCCTGGTGGACAGAGCTCCACATTTGGTATCAAATGGGTTATGGATTGTCAACATACATGCATGACAAGGGGCTTTCTAATCGCCCTTGGTGCCATTAGTGCTGCTGTAACTTCAATCATTAGTCATGGTGATGCAGTTCGTGCGATCAATGGCTGGCATGACCCACAATGCACTCCAAAATTTAAAAGCAACGGCTATGCCAGACTCAAGATCTTCCCACGTAAATGCTGCTGCTTTCCTCATGATGCTACAACTAAGGAAGCAGCTGGATAACAGTAATGCATCACTGACTATTAACAAGGATGAACACAGAGAGTTATTAAAAAGTCGTATGCACTTATAACATTGCAGAAGGAAACTATTCGGTCCATTTTGTCAAGGATGAGCGAAAGCTGCCAATTTTGGTGACGTCAGTAAACTTCTAATTTGCGTCCAAGTTATTTATTTATTCCATAAAAGGGACCAAGTACCAAATGCTGCAGAACCTCTTTGCATATATATATTTTTCTTTTCAGTTGATTTCCTTCATTGTTTTTTTCAATATCGGATTTGAGGGCTGCAGCAGTTGGTTTTCAATTCCCCAGAGTTACGTTTCCTTTATATTGTAGAGGGAAAATAACGTTGATTGCTTTAAAAAAAAATACTCATGCCTTAGATCCACACACTGACTTCCGAATAGCATGGATTCTTCAGATTTATGCAGCAAAGTCATTATGCAAGGAAGGTCATCAGTTCACCACATTAACTCCTACACCTGTGGGCAACCCAATGCTCTGCAAAACCACACAGTCTTCTCACATTGATGCCAATTTTCCATTGGGAATTTTATTTTTGTAAACAAGCCTTGAATACCATCGCTAAGGAAAGTTGTTTGGTTTATTTTCCCGATATCTCAAAGAAGAGGCAGCCAGTTCCAATTATAACAAAAGCTACAAGGACAAGATACAAATGCTAGATATAATCCCATACTCTAATGCAACACGGGAACCATATGAAGGGATTTTCACCCTATTAAAAAAAATCAACTTGGAAAAGGAACACGTTTCACCTTTGGACATCAAAGTATAGACTGGGGAAACTTCTCTATCTGGATAGCCCCCAAATCTGCCAATTTTTATTACAGTAGGAACCAACGTTTCATATGAACGAATGAATGAATGAATGAATGAATGAATGAATGAATTAATAAAATATTGGTGCCACTTAGTTTTTCGGTTGTATATTAAATTAAATCTGGCAGAGCAGACTCGATGGGCCGAATAGCCTAATTCTGCGCCTTTGTCTTGTGGTCTAAATCAAATATGTTTATGTTTGCAAAAGAAAAAAGAAAACAAATTGAACAATATAAATAAGGCTTGTATTTTTCAATTTTTACTTTTGATGTAAATAAATATTTTAGGGGTATTTATTGCCATAGTTATTTTGAAGTATTTTCCTTCAGGCAAATGCATCAAAATAAGGTTTCAGTAAGGAGTTGCAACTGCATTGACAATGACAATAAGCACATTCACAAAATTCATCACCAACACAAGCCTTTTACTATACGAGGTTCTCATGACACCATACTTGAGTTTCCAAAGGAAGACAATAATGAATATATTGTGCCCACAAAGAAAGACAAATGGTCAGCAGTCTAGGCAAGATATCACAATTTTGAGTTGTTGAGTTTAGTTTATTGTTTGAAAACTGCGTACTCAAAAGGAAAAGATTGGTTGACGTTATTAGAAAATTGTTAACGTTTTTATAGGTATATAATTTTTTAAGTAGGTCTTCAGAAGCTTTTTTTGGTTATAGATGGTACTCAATTGACAAATGTTCAATTTATGAATTCTCACCATAACACCATTGACTATTTCAATTAAGTTGATCATTTCCTGACCATTGGCATTCACTGTACAAAATGCCTCCAATACAATTTCCCCAGCCTGTTCAACTTATGTTTTCTAGAGTACATCTCTTTTGTAAATGAGGTTGTTTTTAACTGTCTTGTCAGTTAAAAACAAAATAAAGCTTGTGGATTTACACAAAGTCATATAACAAAGCCATATTATATTGTTAATGAAGATGTATTGAAAAAAAAGCAATGCATGCTGGAAATCTGATAGAAAAATAGACATTCAGCAGGTTAAGTAGCATCATGTCCGATGTACTGAGTTTTTCCAATGTTTTCTGTTTTGATTTCAGAATAAATCTGATTCTTAGTTTAGTTTAGTTTATTGTTGTCCTGTATACCGTGCAGTGAAAAGCTTTTTGTTGCATGCTATCCAGTCAAAGAAAAGTACACAATCAGTCCATCCTCAGTGTTCTGATAAGGATAAAAGTTACAACATTTAGTGCAAGATAAATGCTGTACGAAGCTCCAAGGATTCTGCCTGTAAACTGTTCGTAAATTGTCTTCAATGCATTCTCCAAGATAATGCTGCTGTATCCAAGGAAGGACATGGTCTTCAGAATGAAGGGGGGTCACACTTTTGGCAATCCTGCTGCTGGCCTAAGAATTGCTACTTCTAAGATACTTGATTTTAACTACCAGGTTCTATTTGCAACGAGCTAAATCTGAAAGTTAATTTTAGAGGTTTCCTGTTTGCTGATGCAAAGTGATCTAATTTTGACTTTATGTACCCTTCATCACAACTGCTGATATAATGCTTGGAACCAAAGCTAAATTGATTGTGAACACCATTGATATTTGCATCAATAGTCTCCTTATCTTTACTTGATCCAGTCATAACATTGGGTCGATTCGAGCTGACTGCGGCTGACAATTCCAAAGGGAAAGCCTTGCATTCAGCCATTCCCAGGTGAGTGCTGGATCTGCACAGACTTGTGGTGAGGTGATGAGCTGACACATCTATCAGTTTCCTCCGTCACTGGTCCAAGTGGAGCAGACCAACAGAATGACTGGTTTTGTGCATTAAATCAGAAAATGGGTCTAAATGCATGAAGGTAATAAAGTTATTTTACTTCATATCATAGGATTCCTTAATCTTTAAAAGTTTTATTTTTAAACTTCTTTTAGTTTTAATTATTTAAAGCAATCTCAATAGTCATTAGAGCTTTCTCAACATCAGGATCATTTGAAATTGTTATAAAGCTGTGACAATTTTGACTAGTGGGGAGTCTACAGGTTGCCTCACATCAGAGGTTAACTGGGGGTTTCCAAGGACCAGGCCTCTACTTTGCACTGCCTGAGGCCAATTACCTACTGCACCAGATGCATCTGCCAGAAAGTTGGGGTAAGTCATTCCACATCCATCCTAGGTAATTGTGGGTGAAGAGAGACCACGGATGGCATGATGGGCAGCAGGTTGAATCCATCTTGAAAATCAATGAGAGAATAATGGTGCAGCTAATAGAGCTGCTGCATTAACCTTCAGCTGCCAGGGTTTAGTCCTGACCTGTACCACCTGTTGCCCTTGTGTTTAGCTTGATCATATTCATGGAGAGCATGATTTGACTGGATAGCACGCAAAAATAGCTTCTCACTGTATCTTAGTACACTTAGTGACAATAACAATAAACCGCACCAAACCAAACCAAATCGCCAGCGTTGTCTATGTGGAGTTTGAACATTCTCCATATGACCACATGGATTCCCTCCCACATCTCAGACACATGCAGGTAAACTGGCCTCTGCAAATTTCCTCAAAATATTTAGATGAGTGGCAGAATCTGACTGGGAGCTGATAGAAATCTGGGGCGAATAAAATAGGCCACTGCCAGTGAAAAATGAATGTTTGATGGTCAACATGGACTGGTTGAGCCGAAGAACCAGTTTCCAAATGCCATTCCTATAACTCCATGAATTCCAGTTTGAGAACACTTTAAAAGTAAGGGGAACTGAACTCTTTAACACTGCCAGCTTTATTTGCTTGCGCGGTGAATATACTTAGTAAGTCTGCTCATGTACAGAAATCAATTGGAATAAATCCTTAGTTTCAGTATGCAGTATTAGTGTGGGCACTATCATTCTCTTTTTTTTAACTAACTTCTGGAGTAGATTGCAAAACCTTTATTAATCTCCTACTTTACATTACAAATGAAAGTAGAATGTTTAACAAGCACCCTCTAGGGACATCATTTATTCACCAATGTCCTAAATTTTATCCAAGATAATTTTTGCCTTTGCATGTGATACATGCAATTTGCAGTAAATTGTTCAGCAAGAAAAAAATATATATAAGGGAGTTGAATTTGGTTATGTAGTTAACTTCTGTTTAACTATGATGGTAGAGATTCAAGTGCATACACATGTAATTCTTTGAAATGTATTGATTTATAAGAATTTGCTACATCTTTATGTTCAGTTAAATAACTGCAATTGCGAATGGTGGAATATGCTTGTTTACCTCCTTCTGGAGTTTTGAAAGTGATTAATTCACTTTGTGGCCCATCACCCTTTCTGTTAAAGACCATCACGATCAGACCGTATTCACTGTAAGGGTCCAAGCCAGGGACCATCCCTTGGCTGCGTTGTCCACTGAAAGTGAGGACGTGTCTTTCAGCATGTCTTTTTCTCCTCTCCAACAAACTTTTTATTTTCCAATACACAATCTGTTAAAGATAAAAAAAAACTATTTACCTGTAAATTCGCAGTGAAAAAAATACGACATAGCAAATGATGAGTTCCAAACATATTATGCAAACAAGATTTATGTGCCTATAATACATTTCACCACACTACATTGTTTGGACACATTTATTCTTCACATTGACAATTTCTTTTTGTGCATTATATACGTTATTTATTTTCTGGCTCTGTTCATGTTAATATATTAATAAATAACAAAAATTCCAATCATAAGAAAGGAATGACTATCATAAATGTCACATGATTAACATGATTGCAAATTTTCAATCAAATTCATTTTCATGTATTTAAGAATAGTAATTGGCATTATTCTCTTAACAAGCTGAAATTACTTCTTACACAAGGAAAACATTATAATTTTACTCTTCCTCTTGAGAGTACCCACTTTTAAATAACTAAACAACCTTAACAAATTAAAGTATTTCATGGTTGCATTGATTTATTTTATTTCATTGATTTAAAGCAAAATAATTTCAGATATGTACGCTTTGTGCCCCCAAAAATGCTCACAATTGGTGCAGATTAGTATAATGGTAATTAAATCATATTAAAGCACAGGCAGTTTTGTTCGTTTGTCTATCTGCCAGCGTATGCTTTTTAAATGACAGCGGAAGATCAGCAAAATTGACGTGAGAGGAAACTTCAAACCATAACCCTTAAAATTAACAGAAAAACTCTGCATCGTGCTATGATTCTGAAATTAATTAGAGCATTTTGAAAACACTCAGCAAACCTGGTTGCATCTTTGCGGAAGTTATCATGGTGACTGTTTTTCTCTTCACAAATGCTACCTGACCTGCTGAGTATTTTCAGCATCCTCTGATATAATTAGAATTTAGATTTAGTGATTTAAACTTCAATTTTCTCCCCAATTATAAGCTCGCTGATTTCAGTTGTGGCGATAATCCGATAAATATCATTTAGGCTGGAGTTGCTCAGCGGGTCAGGCAGCATCCCTGGAGAAGATGGATAGGCGATGTTTCGGGTCAGGACCCTTCTTCAGAGTGAAGGGTTAGGTTTAGGTTTTATTATTGTCACGTGTACCTAGGTACAGTAGAAAGCAAATCTCTTAATTCTATACGTAATACAAACAAGCCAAACTCAAGTAAAATATATGGAGAGCAAAGTGAAAGATACAAAGAGCAGAATATCTGGACAATTTTTCTTCCTATATTTTGGAGAAACAAACATCCATACTGCCATCTGAAATGAAAGAATTATTTCTTTCTTTGCTCTGTTGCCAATGGATTCTTATATATCTTTTCCTGTGCCAGTGATTTGTTGCACTCAATTCCATGGGATGAAATTAGATTCACATAAACTTCTGAAATTGAATGCTTCCTCCTCCTGTGCGTATAACCCTCAGGGCACTAACTCCACCACTCTAAACGTACATAGGCCTGGATGTCGTAGTAAGAATGATGAAGTCTTTACGATTCACAAAATTGAGAGATTTCCAGTGCCTATACTGGGGCCTCAATGATGGATTCAACAATAAAATAAAGGGTATACAATTCTGAATGCTTCTATTAGTTATCCACTAAACGTATGAGAAACACATGATGCATTCAGTACATTATTTTTTTTAAGTGAAATTAGCCTTTCGTAGTTCATAAGTACAAAGCTGTATTCCTTCAAATCTGTCGCTCCATTTTAATCTTGTTTTCTTTGTTTGTTGTGCATGACCTTACGATGAATCCAATATTCTAATCCATACTTTATGCTCTTTCGAGCAGCTTACATGAACATGAATGAAAATTAGAAAAATGCACATGCTGGAGATCTGAAGTAGAAACAGACAATGTTGGAAGCATTCAGCAGCCCAGGCAGCTCCTGTGAAAACACACCCTGAAGCCCAACATGAAGTCGCTATCAGCGAGATGTGATGGTGATCATCGTCCCTTCACTGCAGGTGCAGAACCTGAGCCACGATCAGTGGTTAGTCAGTAGAAATAAATGTAATCAGAAAATAAAGCAAAATTATTTTCTGGGAATACTGAATCTTTTGTTGAATACCAAATCTTTAGTTGATTAATAGATCTGTCTCACTATTCATAGATAGTCTGAAGCAATAATCCTTGCATTCAATTTGTGTTTTCTTTATCTCTTTATTTCCTTTCATTGTTCCAACAAACTGAGGCAGTTGCAACACGCGTTACAGAATAGCAAGTGTACTCATATGTGAGCCTTTTAATATTTAACGAGAGCATTATAAATTATTGATAAAACCGTGGAGACACCAGTGACTCCAAGTGCTGTAATCTGGAGCAAAATACAAACTGCTGGAAGAATACATTGGATCAGGCAACATCTGTGGACGTAAAGAGATGGTCGATGTTTCCGGTCGAGACCCTGCTTCAGGGCCCTTAATGTTGATCGTTTCTTTACCTTCACAGATGTTGCTTGAGCTGCTGAGTATGTCCATTAATAAAACAGTGCCTGAATAAACCTGGTCAAGCACATAAATGTTTAAAAACCTTATTTATTTATGCATATAAGTATATAATCTTCAGGAAATATTTTCCTTTGGAAGTTTGGTGGGTTCAGGGATGAGTTGAGGTCAATGTGGCGATCATATAGAGTCCCTCGTGTGAGAGTTCCTCTGACTGCCTGTGATGTCTCCAATCCCTATGGTTTATCACCAGGTCATATTACAAAGGAAGTGTTCGCTGTAGATAAAACCCCTTCAGAATTCAGTCTGGGGCACAGAAAAATCATTGAAGATTCAGGAAGGCTAGATGCTGAGCATAAACAACATGTAACGTAAAGTAGGCAGTAAATCTGTTCAAAGTGTTGGCGTAACTCAGCAGGTCCAGTCTGAAGAAGGATCCCGACCCGAAATGTCAACCATCCCTTTTCTCCAGAGATGCTGTCTAACCCGTGGAGTTACTCCAGCACTTTGTGTCTATCTTTGGTATACCACAGCATCTGCAGTTCTTTGTTTCTGCAATAAAGCTGCACGGTGGATGTGTTGAATGGATAGCACGATTTCAGAACCAGGGGGCACAGTTTAAGAATAAGGAGTAAGCCATTTAGAACGGAGACGAAGAAACACTTTTTCTCACAGAGAGTGGTGAGTCTGTGGAATTCTCTGCCTCAGACGGCGGTGGAGGCCGTTTCTCTGGATACTTTCAAGAGAGAGCTAGATAGGGCTCTTAAAAATAGCGGAGTCAGGGTATATGGGGAGAAGGCAGGAACGGGATACTGATTGGGGATGATCAGCCATGATCACATTGAATGGCGGTGCTGGCTCGAAGGGCCGAATGGCCTACTCCTGCACCTATTGTCTATTGTCTATAATTTCAGAGGAAACATGTTTATTTAAATCCAGTTACCTATGAGAAACATAGGTCCATCAGACCAGGTTAAAAATCATACTGGTCAGTTAATATTGGCTGTCACAGGTGTGCTGATGTAATTTGGGAGATATCTGCACCAGAAAACCATATTAGCTGTGAATGACTATCTCATTCAGTGAGAGTGTCAGGAGTTGAACTTCAAGCTGGCCGTTTAGAAGCCTAGGTCCAGACTGATGGTCTCGACCCAAAATGTCACCTATTTGTTTTCTCCAGTGTTTTCTCCAGAGACACTGCCCGACCCGCTGAGTTACTCCAGCACTTTGTGTCTATTCCAGGTAGAGGCATTTTTACTCTCCTCTGTGTAATAAGCCTCCTTTCAAATCCACAGCATTGTTTTCCTGGCAATATGGTAAAGAGTTTATTGGTGGCAGCCACACCTATTGGAATGATTAAAAGTAGGATGGATAAGAGTCCATAGCTGGAGAAATGGAAAAATTACCAATAGAGAAAGCAAAACACTAAGTGTTGGAGGAACTCAGTGTTCTCATACTCCAGCTCTGTGGTTCGTTAACACATTATGCAGTTATAGAGGTGCCAAATGCAGATTCAAATTTGCATGTAGTCTGGTTCAGTCTCTGATAATTGCCAGGGAGAACAACCTTTATGTTTAGAAAAAAATTGCCAGGGAGATGGTTGGAGTTGGAGGCTACAGGACAGAGTTTGATGCAAGTGGGTTCAACTTCCGAGGACAAACTTGGAAGAAATTTAGATCACTCAGCACAATGTCAGGCAAGCAATGTGACAAATTGAAGAGTGCTGAGAGACTGATGGAGTTGGGGCAAATGTAGAAATGGGTGTCCTTCCTATAATTGTGAAGTTTGCACATCTTTGCAAATATCAGATCAGAACGTAGATGAGAAATTTGTGGGAAGCTAGCGAGGAATCCTTACAGAACACAATTGATAACAATGCAGGAACTGATAGAGGTTGCATTGAAGTGGTGCTCTGGCTATGACTATGACTAGATAGAAAATAATGGGGCCAATTGGGTTAATATCATCCAAATGGTTGATGGAGGACATTGGCGTATATGATAAAATGTTGCAGCAAATTGCATCATGTGTGGGTAATGTATTTGTGAATAAATGGCACAATAATAATTCAAGATGGTCTCTGTCTCACCAAAGATTTCTATGAACGTAGTACGTAATAACCGTTGGTACACAAAAATGCTGGAGAAACTCAGCGGGTGCAGCAGCATCTATGGAGTAAAGGAAATAGGCAACGTTTCGGGCCGAAACCCTTCTTCAGACTGATGGGGGGTGGGGAGAAGAAAGGAAAAAGGCGGAGGAGCCCGAGGGATGGGAGGAGGCAGCCCAAGGGCTCCTCCACTTCCTCAGCCCTTGGGCTGTCTCCTCCCATCCCTCAGCCCTCGGGCTCCTCCTCCGTCTGAAGAAGGGTTTTGGCCCGAAACGTTGCCTATTTCCTTCGCTCCATAGATGCTGCTGCACCCGCTGAGTTTCTCCAGCATTTTTGTGTACCTTCGATTTTCCAGCACTGCAGTTCCTTCTTAAACACATAATAACCGTTGCTTGATCATTGATTTGCGATCTTCAGTTTTCTCTGATGGCTTCACCTTTTGCAGTATACATTCTCTTCAAGGTTTTTCACTGACTGGGGCTCAGTAATTCACATTCACTGCCTCAATGTGTTTCCTGCTACCTCTTTCCAATTGTTTATTTTGACTATTTGGACAAAGGAAGAGTGCTGGTTCTCCAAGAAAGAGAAAAATCAATTTCTCTGTCTCTCTTACGGTAGCTATTTCAGCTTAAAATTTAAAACAGGATGGAGTTGGAGGTATAATTTACCTAGTAAAACTATTGACTCCATCAGAACAGGTGCAGAATTTTGCAATGCATTATTAAATAGCAAGAGAAAAACTGATAAGTCCTCGGGCTCAACCAAATGAATACATTTCATATAACGATTGATCTACTATTCAAAGTATTCTTGACTGTTCACAATATTCCCAATTGACTTAATACAAAGCCTCCATTTTCAGATAATTGCATTGCGGTTGAAAGGATATCTGGAGGTAGAAGCATCACTGAAAGGGAAAGTTAAAGGGGAATAATTTTATTCAAAATGTACAGTTCATAATTTATGCAGCAATACTCAACAATTTAACAAAACATATTTTTTGCAAAGGAAGCACTGCTGGGAAAATACCACTTCACGTTCTCAATACATACTATGGTGAACTGAGATGAAGTCTTGGTTGAATATCTCATTTCATGTCAGCGCCCAGAACAGACTAGACTTGATCAATATTTCACTGAGGTTATGTCTTGAAATGGGTGCAAAAAGGGATAATGCCAAGATTTCTTGTCACGGGTTAATGTGATGTTGCCAGCAAAATAAAGAGGAGGCAAGCGTATCAGGTAGCTTCTTTAGCAGCACAAGGAAAATGCATTTTCCCCCCATTATACGTTGGATGTGGTTTGTGCAGCTAAACTTAGCAGGTTCTGTAGCACGGGACTTCTTGCAGATAATCCTCTTCTCATAGGAAGTTACAAGACAACAGCAGTCCTTGTGTCAATGTATTTAGAGATAGAAGGGTTGTCTCCATGTTGACAGAGAAAATGGACAGGTGACATTTTAGGTCGGGATCAAGGATAATCAAGGATTCTTGTTGTCCGAAGTAAATGCAGGCAATGGGAATAGTCACAAATAGGACATGAGGTTAGAGATACCAAATAACCCCTGGAGGAAAGTGGTGAATGGAAGTATTGGGCTTACTCCAGGTAATATCACCATGGTAACCACGGGCTTTACTGGGAAAACTGTCGTTTAAGACATGTGATCACTGGACTCCGGTCTTCGTGCAGTGATGGTGATGTGAAAAGTGTTCACTCCTGTGCCTTCTCATTTTGAGTTGGCCAAGAAGTGATAACTGAATGTCTGTACATTAGGGGAGATGCTGTACCCTATCTCTAAATGGCCATAAAAGAGTTATGTTGTACAATGGAATAAGGAGTTTGTGGTCTGCCCTTAAGGTCAATGGTCCTCCCTCTCCCCTGCAGAAGACAACTAAATATTTCACTGTTGAGGATGAGCACAGACTCCTGTGATTTATTTTTTTGTTCCACTACATTACAGACTAGAATAGAGATCAATTCAATGTTATATTTTCAAAGGTTCACCCAGCCCCTTTGATACTGCCCAACGCCCACACCGCACGCGGAAACGCCGATATTTTTTACCATTTCTAAAGAGATTTCATTTCTCTTTACGAATAGCCACTACTGATTAAATTTGGTCATGTTTATGTATACTTTTTTAAATGAAATACTTCTCCCCGCCACCACCCCCAACATTTCAAAATGTTAAAAAAACAGCTCTCAGCCATAGAATGTTAGTGAAGTTTCCATTGTGTGATGTCACAATGCCCAATGCTCACAGATGTCAAATCGGAATGGAACCATTTACATATGCCTTTGCAGCAGCCCCAGCCCCAGCCCCCCCCCCCCACCCCCGCAGCCTGTGTCGAAGGACGTCGTCACGTGTGTGGGAATAGAGAAAGAGGATTGGGGGTGATAGGGAATGGGGAACAGATGGACTGTCCCTACCCCTCCTACTTCCACTCTCCCTCCGCACTCTTCTCCCTCTCTCCTCTCCCCCTCCCTCCCCTCCCACCCCCTCTCTTCCCCCTCCACCACCCCTCTTCACCCCCATCTCCCCCCACCCCCTTCCCCTCTCTCTTGCACCACTCCCCGCTACCCCTCTGACCCTCACTCCCCACTCTTCCCCTCTCCCTCCCCCACCTCTCTCCCTCCCCCTCCCTCTCTCCCTCTCTTCCCCCTACTCCTCTTCCCTTCCCCTCATCCCCTCTCTCCACCTCTAACATCCCCTCCCCCCTCTCCCCCCTTCCTGCCCTCCCCGCTCTCCTCCCACTCCCCACTCTCCTCCCCCTCCCTCTCCCCCACCCTGCTCTCTTCTCCCTCACCAATCTCTCCCCTTTCCTCCTCCCCCTCTCCCCTCCCTCCCCCTCTCCTCTTCCCTCCCCACCCCATCTCCCTCTCCCCTCTTCTCTCCCCACCCCGTCTTCCTCTCCCCCCCTCCCCCCGCCTGTGTTTGGGGGGTGGTTAGTGTGACTGTGATGCCACAGCACCCCCCCCCCCCCTCAAACGCGCGTTGGGGAAACAGCCCGCCAACAGTCTCTCTGTCTTTAAGACGGAACTGCAGATGCTGGAAAATCGAAGCTACACAAAAAAAACCTGTATAACCTCAGAGGGTGCAGCAGCATCTATGGATCAAAGGAAATAGGCAACGTTTCGGGACAAAACCCGTCTGAGGATGGGTTTCGGCCAAAAGAGTTGCCTATTTCCTTCGCTCCATAGATGCTGCTGCACCCGCTGTGTTTCTCCAGCTTTTTTTTGTGTACCAGTCTCTCTGTCTCTCCCCTCTCTCTCTCTCTCTCTCTCTCTCTCTCTCTCTCTCTCTCTCTCTCTCTGCCCTTCTCTCTTCACAGCCCGCGCGGCTCGACTCATGCACGCCCGCTCCAACCCCCCCTTCACCTCTCTCCCCATTCTCTCCTTCCTCTCTCCACCCCTCTCCTCTCTCCCCCTCCTCTCTCCCCACCTTCCTCTCCCCCCTTCCTCTCCACCCTCCTCCTCCTCCCTCTTCAATTTTTTTTTCTAACATTAAATTTTCTCTCTCTGCACCCCCCCCCTAGACGCACCTGAGAGGTGAGGGCTATTCGTCAGTGGATAGGGTGGAGATGGGATAAAAGAAGCAAATTAAAAAATTAAGATAATATCAAGGGGTGTGATGAGTGTGTGTGTTTGTGGGTGCCGGATTCCGTGCTTTGGAGGAAAGGGGGTGGTTAGTGTGATGCCACAGCCCCCTCCCCCACCGCAAACGCACGTTCGGTGTCCAGACCCAACGGGTCTGCACTTGGTCTAGTAAGTATATAAAATTATGAGAGGCATAGACTGGGGAGACAGTCAGAATATTTTTCTCAGGATGGAAAAATCAAATACTAGACACCATAGCTTTAAGGTGAGAGGGGCAATGATTTAAAGAAATGTGTGGGGACAGTTTAGTTTTACACAGAAGGTGACGAGTGCATGGAACACACTGCCTGTGGTGGTGGTTGAAGCAGATATGTTAGTGGCATTTAGAAAACCTTTGGACAGGCATATGAATATGCAGGGAATTGAGGGATATGGATTATGTGCAGGTAGATATGTGATGGTCTTGGCATCATGTTCGGCAGATATTGAGGGCTGAAGGGCCTGTTTTGTGCTCTACTATTCTGTCATGAAACACAAGCTTTCTTCCCACAAGTAAAATGGAAAGCTGAGTATCAGGGATGTATGCAGGTATATCAGGTATAATACAGTATATCCAGTCTTAAACTTTCAACCTAGCTAATAATGGTGTCTGGTGTATAATAATAATGGTATACAATGTAATCAGAGCCGTTCCAAATCAATTTCAGGTACCCAAACTACATTGGGCTCAAGTGATAAATTGTGTCTCATTGCAAAATTTCACCTTGGACGCAACAGGCTGGATCAAGGTCATCTTTAACCAGCAGTTTGCAAAGCACACCTGCTATCCTGTGGGATAACCCATCTCGGATGATCACATCTGCAGCTATTTGTGGAAGTCCGTGATGAGCTGGAGGACTCGGGCCAATACATTTGACATCTCGTACTTTTACTGGATCATTATTAAAAATGTAAGAATTTGGAGCAAGTGTAGGCCATCAGCTCTTTGGACCGTTCTATCATTCACGCAAAATCACGGCTGATGTACTACCTCAGCTTTATTTTTCTGCACCATACTCATACCTCACACCATACTCATTCCCTCAATGTCCTGGAATCTAATAATCTCTCGTTTGAATGGATTGAGCCACCACAGTTCTGCAGGGAAGAGAATCACCTTGAATTAAGGAATTTCTCATTGCAGTCCCAAATGAGAAGTCCATTTAGCTGAGCAGCCCACTTTACTCGGCAAACCCAGTGTAGATCTGGACATCTCATGGGATAGCTCTCCCTGCTCGGAATGTGACTCTTGTCATATTCATGTGAAATTCAATAAGTAATTCAAGTCTCGGTATAATTCGGAAGCGAAACAATGAGATACAATCTTATCTTAAAAGTTTATTTGCTGTTGGGTCTGATCCTACTTCTGGATTGATCCACCTTTACATTGTAACTGCAGAATCTCTGTCACCCATTCTCCCACAGGCACTGCATTTGTAATTTAAATCCACTCCAGGAAACAGAAAACAAAATAAAGTCTTCCAACAATTCTCTTAAAAGACCAACTGATGCGTGAAAACACCACAATTATGTTGCTCAAGTCATTTAGACAATGTTTGCAAGTTGTTTACAGGAAAACTAATTATTTACTCATATTCACTAGTTATTCATGAAAGAAAATTGTGGAGTGCATAATCTACAAATTGTTGAAAACATCAATGATCTGCAAAGAAAAGTGACTTTTATGTTATGGCTGTCTCTTCAAAGTGGAATTTGATTGTAATGCTAACAGAGCCACCATCACAATTTGCAAATGAATCAATCCTTGCAGAATTAATTATACCCTTGTGCAAGAATCCAAAAGCAAGTGTTCTTATGTGCATTCAAGGTCAGGGGAAGAATCAGGCAGAAACATGAACTTTGCCCTATTTATTGATTCCTTCACTACAACCATTGTTATCAAAGTCTTCTCTCCTGGAGAAGCATTTCATTAACCACTGCACAGGCACAGACCAACTAGAATAATAAATGATTTGGTTTTCCTTCACTTTACCGCCGATAATCTGGAAAATTATTTCATCTATTGCTTTAAATCGAACATGAGCAGACTGAGGACGATGAATGACCAATGAGAGGCATAGAATGGTGGGATGATTTCAAGTATTAATGCGGGACCTGTGAGATTGGCATGCAAAAGGTTATAATGTCAATACTGGGAGGCAACCTGTAGGCTATGAAGTCAAACAAACTGCCCCGGGCACTCGGGAAGACCACACAACGATTTGTGTTTTTTGAGTTTGAGAACTTAGAGGAATGGACAAATTTATTTGTTCTCAATCCTGGCGCTTGTTCACAATGGGACTCCGATCTTTTGATACCGTGCACACATCAAACCAACAAACAGCTGCTGCCAGTAACAGCAAAGCAGAGCCACTGCTTCATAGTTTCACCTACCCGGACTCTAGCCTGACCTCGGCCGCTGTCTATGTGGAACATAGAACAGTACAACACAAGAACAGGCCCTTTGGCCCACCGTGTCTGAGATGAACATGATTCTCAATTCTTACTTGCCTGCACATAATCAAAATCCATCCATCCCCAGCATATCAATGTTTTCTTATTTCTAAACGGCTAATAACATATCTGCCTCATCTACCACCCCACATTCCAGACACTAACCACCCTCTCTAAAGAACCTACTCGACACATTTTCTTTAAACTTTGACCCCCCTCGGCTTAAACCTATGCCCTCTAGTATTTGATTTTGCCATCCTGGGAAAAGGTTCTGGCCACAACCAGAGAAAACAATCCAAATATGTCCAACCTTTCCCTATAGCTTACACCTCCCAACCCAGGCATCATTCTGGTAAACTTCCTCAACACACTTTCCAAAGCCTCCATATCCTTCCTGTAATGGGGTGACCGAAACTACATGCAAGGCTCCAAATGCGGCCTAACCAAATTCCTATAAAACTGCAACGTGACTTGCTGACTCTTATACTCAATGCCGAGCTCTGAAAGCAAGAATACCATATGCCTTCTTGATCACTCAATCTACTTGTGTTGTGTCTTTCAGTGAGTTATGGACTTGGACCCCAAGATCGCTCTATACTTCAATGCCGTTAAGGATTATGCCATTAATTATATATATTTCCCCTTACACTTAACCTCCCAAAGTGCAACACTTCACAGTTTCTCAGATCAAACTCCATTTTCCATTTCTCTGCCCATTTCTGGAGCTGATCTGTATACACATATACTTTGATAGCCTTCCTCACCGTCCCCAACCCCAGCAGTCTTGGTGTCATCTTCAAACTTACTAACACATATACATTTACCTCGAAGTCATTTACTGTATATGTATCACAAACAGCAAAGGTCCCAGCACAGATACTGCAGAACTCCATTGGTCACAGATCTCCAGTCTAAATATTGACCTTCCACCACAACCCTCTGTCTTCCATCAGTAAACCAGTTCTGAATCCTGAATTCTGAATTGCATATTTCCCCCTGTGACCATGTGGACATCATTTAAGGTTTCCTCACACAAATCAAAGACATGCAAGTAAGGGATCATTTTACTTGTACAGGTAAATAGTAGAATCTGGGGAAACGATGGAATCGAAGGGAAAGTAGGTTGTGGGGAAAAGTATGGGAGGGAATGGGTTGCGGTGTGAGATGTCCTGGACTCAATGGGTTGAATGGCCTTCCTCTATGTAATAAGAAAACATGCAAGTATGGAGTACATGCAAACCATGTTTTATGTCCCTGCTGCCATATTTAAGTTCATGTAATTGATGAAAAATGATGCATATTTTCAACCAGGAATATAGACGTTAATGCTTGGCTAAAGTCCTTTTTGTTAAACGTATGTTCCTTACCATGAAACGCAGCCTTCAAATTAATTATAATGTATTCACTGGTGGATCAGATGTCCCGGCCTTTGCAAACAATATTTTTTAATTGGTCTCAGGAGAACAGGACTTTAACTTGGGAAATAACCTCCAACTCTGCTCCTCCTAGTGTGCAATCACCCATTTCCACCCTTTTAGTTCCTTTTGGCAGTTGCTGCACTGAGTTCCTCGGTGCACCAGCTTCCTCTCACAGATCAAAGACAAGCAGGTCTTTAAGTAAATTGGCCAATTTAGCAGAACACCCAAAACATTCTGCAATCTACCAGTGACAATTCTAGCGGAATACAAACACTTTATGAGGTTCAGCCTTAAATGGAGATTTATCTTAATGGAGATCCAGCCATGATGGGGTCCTACAGGATAATGTGCAGTTAGAGTCATAGTCATGCAGCATGGAAACAGGCCCTTCGGCCCAACTTGCCCACACTGGCCAACATTTCCCATCTGCACTAGTCCTACCTACCTGCATTTGGCCCATATCGCTATCCATGTGCCTGAATAAAATGTTTCTTAAACGTTGCGATATTACTTGCTTCAATTACCTCCTCCGGAAGCTTGTGTTATACACCGATCACCCTTTGTGCGAAAAACGTTACCCTTCAGGTTCCTATTAATACTTTCCCCATTCATCTTAATTTCTCGATTCCCCTACTCTGGGCAAGGGACTCTGTGTGTACCCGATCTATTCCTCCCATGATTTTGTGCACCTCTCATCACCCCTCATCCTCCTGTGCTCCTAACCTGCTCAACTTCTCCCTATAGCTCAGGTCCTCGAGTCCTGGCTACATCCTCGTAAATCTTCTCTGCACCCTTTCCAGCTTGACAACATCCTCATGCACAATTCTCAAAATCATTTATGATTAATGGGCAAAACTGTGCCTATTTGCACCAAAATTCATTCACCAGTGGCACAGTAGCTGCTGCAGGTGATTTATCGAAGTCGCTGCCTCAAAAAGGCAGCCAACATCATCAGATACCCACACCATCCTGGCCACACACTCATTTCACCATTGCCATCGGGAAGAAGGTACAGGAGCCTGAAAACTGCAACATCCAGGTTCAGGAACAGCTTCTTCCCTTCAGCCATCAGGCTACAAAATACAACAAATAAGCTCTGAACTACAACAGACTATTATTACTATTGCACTATAATTGTTTGTGTATGTGTATATACACACACTGAACTTTTTTTCTCTCCTGTTATGTACTATGTTTACATATTCTGTTGTGCTGCAGCAAGTAAGAATTTCATTGTTCTACCTGGGACTTATAACAATAAAACACTCTTGACTATCACATTTCCATGTATGCTTTTAAGCAATTTTTAATTTCTAGAGACCATACAGACTAGTCAGCAAAAGTAATTTTCTACCAGTAAATCTTGAAAAATAAGCAACTCTATAACAATGTAGGTAAAGCATTAAATGATAAAGTTTGGGCCCTGACCTCTGAATCAGATGCACTTCTAGAAGATATATTAAACAAAGTTTTGTAATTCCAAAAGGCTGTATGTTTTGGTGCAGTGCATTCTAATAGGCGAAGAAGTATTTGCTACTTGTTTCATCAAGACATAGCTTTATGATTGAAGTTACCAGAGACTTCAAAGAGGCAATGGCATTATAGCAACATTTTGTACATTGAATATTTGTATATCAAGGAATACAGCACAATTTGGAAGTAGCCAATTTACTCAACTGACTTCACTTGCACGTTCAACTGACTATTCAACGTGAACAATCTCTAACCTAGTTTGTGAGGCAGTGTTTTCCAGGAATAAATGCCCCCGCTCACAACTGTGGTGAGAAGAAGCCTTCAACAGCTCTGAGTGGCATGGCCCCTGCCTGGCCTGCTCTCTGAGTGGCATGGCCCCTGCCTGGCCTGCTCTCTGAAGTGGCATGGCCCCTGCCTGGCCTGCTCTCTGAGTGGCATGGCCCCATGGCCTGCTCTCTGAGTGGCATAAAGAGACTTGCAAACACCATTAGGAGTAAATGAACCTATTAACATACATAGTGATGGTGGAGTGATTCACTGGAGTGGTAGCACAAATGTTTGAGATGCTGACAGCATGGCGTTTGCACGTTCTCACTATGATTGTGTGGGTTTCCCCCAGGTACTCCTGTTTCCTTCCATATCCCAGAGATATTACCTGGTTAATGTAAATTATGTCGAGTATAGGTGATGATGGGAGAATCAGAGCTGGCGTGAGGGTTAACTTAAATGTTGCACACGGATCATCGGTAATATGGTTCTGAAAATAATTAGGCTGATGGCCTCATGATTTTTTAATGTTACCAGGACTGGAACCTGAATTGCATCACAAGCGAACAAAGGCAATGTTAACCTTTCCTTTGAGTGAGCAGTTCTGAGAAATGCACTCAAAGAAACATCTATTGTATTTCCTGGACGTTAACTCTGCTTTATGTGTTGGTGCATTCATGGCTGGATTTTTTAAACTTACAGACAACCGCCACATTATTATTGTACACAATAACACAAAATGACTATCTATCAATATTAATTGAAAAGACCACTGATTCAGTTGAGCTGAGATGTTAGTGAGAAACACTCAGAGGCTGAGTGCTTTCTAATCCTCATATACATGGGAAACATGTACTGTATGTAAGCAGTAATGATGAGTATGAATAGCATACTATGATTATTTGTTTGCTAATTATCATTTAAAATTAGACGGCAATGAGCCTGGTTTTATTTTGGTTGGCTTCATGTTGAGATTAATGCATCATTGCGAAAGTATCATGCAATTTAAAAACCCACTTCAGACAATTGATATAAAAGTCATTATCCTAACACTGTGATATATTTTGGTTTACCCTTGCAAAAGATTTATTTAACATTACTTTTAACAAGCTATTTTAATATATTGTGTAAGAAGGAACTGCAGATGCTGGTTTTAAACCGGATAGACACAAAAGGCTGGAGTAACTTAGCGGGACAGGCAGCATCTCTGGAGAGAGGAATGGGTGACGTTTCGGATGCTGCCTGTCCCACTGAGTTACTCCAGCGTTTAGTGTCTATCTTATTTTTATATATTTTTGGATACATTTTGTCCAACAACAGTTCAAGCTTTTGAAAGATAATCAATTTAGGAAAGTTCAAAACAATAAATTTTCAATTTAGGAAAGTTCAAAAAAATAAATTTTACCGCAAGGCGAATAGTGATGCATCACCAACATCTGTGGTGAAAGCAAATGGGCGCATTTGATTGCACCTTGGTGTGGGAAACTGGGACCATGGTCCCCTCACATATGAAGATGAAATATATTTCAGAAACTAACAGAATTAAAATTGACACAAATTCAGAAATTGTCCATAAGTTGCAGATTTATGAAACTAAACAGCTGCATGCTTTCATAAACCAATGATGTTGTTAAATAAAGCTTAAACTTTGTTGATTATGGAAGTTACTAAGTTGGTTAAAATTCCATGTTCTCCAGGGATGCTGCCTGACCTGCTGAGTTACTCCAGCAGTTTGTGTCTTTTTTTTGTTCAAAGTCTTCTTTGCTCAATGGAGCTAACTGCACACAAGTTGCTGGACTCACCTCTTGCTAAATTTGGTTCCATTTAAGACAATGAAACTGGATGTGTGAAGATCTGGCAAACAAGCAGCTAATACTAACAGACATTCTGTGCCAGTAACAAATAAGTTGTTTTTCCCTGTTTACTCTGGATAAGCTGCACATTAATTTATAATCAGTTTCCTGCAAACCTTAATGGACTTCTGATTAAAGATTTTATTCCAACTGGAGGAAAGCCAAAATAAACGTCAAAAGGATACGGTCAACACAGGTGAGGTTAGTCTAGTACTTGACAACAGTAAAAATAGCTTCCACTTAGGAAAGGTCTCGACCCGAAACAGCACCCTTTTCTTCTATCCAGAGATGCTGCCTGTCCCGCTGAGTTACTCCAGCATTTTGTGTCTATCTTCGGTGTAAACCAGCATCTGCCGTTCTTTCCTACACACAGCTTCCACTTATATGTTTCTCATTAACACCAATTCATTCCAAGTCATCCCACAGAGCTAAATCAGTATTACTACCCAGACAGACACCCGAGTCGGGTAGCGGAAATATTTAAAAAAAAATCTGTTAATGTTGATTAAAAAACAGGCTATTATAAAATATTTTGGATGGGTTGGTAAAGAGTGGGCACTGCAGGCCTATTTTGTGATTCCGTTTTAAGGAAACCTTCCATTATTTATCACTGAAGGCAATGTCCTAAGAATGTTTAAGAAGGAACAGATGCTGGTTTACATCGAAGACATAAAATGCTGGAGTAACACAACGGGTCAGGCACCATCTCTGGAGAAAAGGAATAGGTGATGTTTTGGGTTGAGACTCTTCATCAGACCTGTCTATCCACCTAAGTATGTGGATATCAATGATCAACAAGAGCCACCCAAGGACTATTTCACTTGATAATTGCAAACTCATAGTTCAAAACTTGCTCAACATTTCACTTGATTCTTTACGGTAAAAATAAAAAAACATTTTAATAAGTGATTATTTAAGGTAGGTACTGGACCAACAGAGGGCGGTGGAGGCGGGTTCTCTAGATGCTTTCAAGAGAGAGCTAGATAGGGCTCTTAAAAATAGCGGAGTCAGGGGATATGGGGAGAAGGCAGGAACGGGGTACTGATTGGGGATGATCAGCCATGATCACATTGAATGGCGGTGCTGGATGGCTGAATGGACCTATTGTCTATTGTTTAATATTTTAAAACATTCAGATATTTTTGTGTGTCTAAAGATTGAAAACAGGTTAAAATCACAAATTAATGGAATTACAGTCAGAATTGGTCTGCAAAGCAGAGAAATAAGGACATTTCCTTGTTTTTATATTTGTATAATCCAACATGCTTTGACAGAATCGTCTGCACAATAGAATGTTGATCCTTAGCTTTCTTAACTTGTTAATCTGTGGACAGATTTGCAATATAAATTCTCGGGTGATTTGTTCCAAACCAACATTATACATTCAAATGGAGCTGAATTGGCAGCCATTTCAATTGCCAACATAGCTTCCAAGCTAAAAACAAAAATGCAAGAAGTATTTATTGTGTACTGCTGACAAAATTGTGATGAGCTAGAAAATGAAACGTTATTAGTTTCTGTGCATAATAATAATATGATTAGTCATTTTCAGAGATTCTTAATATCCATGGACGACAATGTTTATTTAAGATAGTCTCTGTAGATTGATGATGCATGTGAACCAATCACACTAACTCCACCCCATAATAACATTTATACTAACGCCCATTCCCAGCACCGTTAGTTGAAGCAGCTAGGATGTACTGACAACACCTCGTTTTGTAATGCTTCCAAGTTACTGTGCTGATTAAAGATGTGTATAAATCTTATACAGTCTAAAATGATTTACATGGTGTCAGAAGTGGGATCGACAAGTTCAGCTGTTCTACATGCGTGCACCGCTTCCTCGAGCGATAGCTCTGGCCGTCTCAGGAGCTCTGATCTGAGCTTTTGATCGGTGATACCATTCACTAAAATATCCCTCGTTAACTGATCAGTCAACTGATCTACCGGCATTTCCTGAAATCGGCAAATTGGGCTAGATACATCAAAGATGAAATAAATTAGTCAACTCGTTCCCCGGGAAGCTGGCGACGAGAGAAAAACCTTGCCCTGTCCAAAATGTGATTTGAGGGCAGCTCAAGGTTTTTCTCCCATAGACATTTCACATGAAAGCAATACCATCAATCTGACGGGCCTCACTAGGCAGCGGACATACACAGATAACAGCCGATTTATGACCCAAGCTAGCCAGGCAGCTCTCAGCGGTCCTCCCCAGAAATGTCCGGTGGCGATCACCTGCGATGCCTCGAAATTCGGGCTCGGCGCAGCCTGCAACCATCTGATGATGGCACCCTACTACCTGTCGCGTATGCCTCTCGCACCATGACCGACACGGAGCAGCACTATGCGCAAATCGAAAAGGAACTGCTGGCTGTCGTCTTTGCCTGCTCCAAATTCCACGACTTCGTCTATGGCAACACATTCACGGTTGAGACGGACCACCAACCACTGGTGACAATCCTGAACAAGCCTATCCATGCCGCTCCAGCTCGCTTGCAGCGCATGATGATGCAGCTGCAGCGGTACGACTTCTCTATTACCTACACAAAGGGTAAGGACAAGCATGTCGCTGACACACTCTCTCGTGCTCCTCGAGCATCTTGCGAACAACACCCGCATGAACGGGAGAATTTCACGGTTCTCGGTGTCGGTCTAATCTCCAGCAAGCAACTGCGTATTCTGGCCACGCACATTGCTAATGATGATATGCTTCAAGCCCTCTCATCCATCATCAAAACAGGCTGGCCAGACAAACAATCCAACACGCCCACAGAGGTGCAGCCATACTTCTTGGTCCGTGATGAACTGGTGGTTCAGGATGGTGTTGTCGTTAAGGGTCACAAGGTAGTGGTACCATCATCGCTACAAGACGAGTACTTCAAAGAGGTACACAGCGGTCACCCAGGAGCCGACTCCACACTGGCACGCGCCCGGGATCTGTTCTACTGGACCGGAATGGCCACGTACATCCGGGACCGCGTAGCCTCCTGCCCCACTTGCAACAATCTTGCGCCTCATCAGCAGCGGCAACCCCTTCTGCAACAACCTCCACCAGCACTGCCTTGGTCGTCGCTGGCTGCGGACATTTTCGAATGGTGCGGTAAGCACTACCTCGTTCTGGTCGACTATTTTTCCAACTGGTTTGAACTTGACCAACTGACCTCCCTCACGTCTGAGATGGTCATCAAGAAGCTGAAAAGACACTTCTCAGCCTATGGCGCTCCTGTCATCCTGAGAACCGACAATGGTCCACAGGTCACCAGCCACTTGTTCCAGCTTTTCGCAGACCGATGGAACTTCCAGCACGTCACAAGCAGTCCCGAGTACCCACGGAGTAATGGACCCGCTGAACGCGCTGTCAGAAGCGCCAAGCACTTGCTGGAGGGAGCGCGCATTTCAAAGTCAGACGTCTATCTCGATCTCCTGAATCTCAGAAACATCGCAAGAGACAGAACCTTGGGGTCACCAGCACAGCGTCTGCTGTCGAGGGTGACGAGGTCTCCGGTCCCCATCGCACAACAGCAGCTGGTCCCTCGGGTGCTGAAGCCCGCCACTATCCAGCAACGTCTCCAAGAGAAGCACTACATCCAGAAACGGTCATACGACAGTTCCAGCAGACCACTCCAGCCTCTACTGCCAGGCCAGGTCGTCCGTCTACGAACTTCAACTGGACATTCTCGTCTGGGTGTTGTTGTACGCCCGACTGATGAGCCGCGATCGTACCTTGTGGACTGTGAGGGAGTGGTATACCGGAGAAGTTGACAACACCTGCTTGCTGTGAAGGAGGCCCGACCACCGCCTGCTGACCCCTATGCTCCGCCGCTCCAGTTCCAGCCGCCTTTCGCAATGTCTCCCGCCCGTCCCCGCATGCCTTGCACCCCCCCACGTCCCTCGGTCTCCACTAACCACGGGGTTACACCCACCGCATGTTTCCCCCCTCGGTCACCACAATCCTCTCCCGTGCAATTTTCACGTTCAGCCTCTCCGCCTAATCCTTCAGTGGAGGGAGGGGATGGTTGGGTCCACACGCGCTCGGGCCGTGTTAGTAGACCACCAGACAGGTATGGCGAGTATGTTTAATACACTTCCTTTCCACATTTAATCTTCAGGGGGAAGGATGTAGATTGATGATGCATGTGAACCAACCACACTTAGCCTGCATCACTAACTCAACCCCATTATAACATTTATACTAACGCCCATTCCCAGCACCGTCAGTTGAAGCAGCTAGGATGTGCTGACAACACCTCGTTTTGTAATGCTGCCAAGTTACTGTGCTAATTATAGATGTGTGTAAATCTTATACAGTCTAAAGTGATTTACAGTCACAAAATGCTGGAGTAACTCAGCGGGACAGGCAGCATCTCTGGAGAGAAGAAATGGGTGAAGTTTCGGTGTTGAGACCCTTCTTCGGTTTTATATGTTTTTTAATGCTGTTATACTTCCTAAAATACCATTATCAAATTCTCATTCTTATTCAAAGTCCATCAAAAACCCTTGGAGATGTGCCTCTTATCTATCCCACTTTCACATCCACTCCCCATACACTAGTGGCAATGTACAGAGGACAATTAACATACAAACCTGCATGTCTTTAGGATTTGGAAGGAAACCGGAGCACCTTGGAGGAAACCTACACAGTCAGAGGGAGAACGCAAACTCCATACACACATCACCCAGGATCAGGTCTCTGGTGCTGTGAGGCAGCAGCTCTACCAGCTGCGCACTGTATTATCTCTACTCTGAATTTGTTCCAAAATATACTTTCAGCATTGAAATTCAACTGTTGTAACCTGCTTTGTCTATTCCACCAGCCTTATTGAACCCTATATCTGTCTTCCTCACTGTTTGCTATATTTCGAGACTTCATATCTCCTGTTAAATTTGAACTACCTTCCAACACTTTTAAGTTACTAAAATCCATCAAAAAAAATAGATGCAATCAAAATAAACTCAGCGGCTTCACATTCAGCCTTGGCTCGTTGGCTCTGCAGATGCTCTTCCCCTCCCTTCAACTCCAGCTCCATTGAGCCCATAATTTCAGTTTATACAGTTCCCCAGATATTTATCACGCTCTGTTGGAGAGAGCTGAATAATACAATATGAACTGCTTTTCTGACAGTTTTCAATTGGGAAATCATTCTAAATTTTTGGGTCTATTTAATTTTTAACTCAGATCCTCGTTTTCACTGCTCTGGATCAAACAATTATTTATTTTCTATCAACACTGTTCTTCAACAAGACGTTTCAGGTTCTGTGTGCTTCTTTACATAATTTTTGTGCTCCAATTTCATTTTAGATTATTAAATAAACTTTAATGGATAAACTTCAGGTGCATTGATGGTTTTTGAAGGTGCTTGCAAAAGTGCAAAGATTATTCTCATTTAAACCCCACTGGACATGCGATTGTTAGAATGAGTTTACTGACAATAAAATCATAGGTTTTCAAGATCTACTGAACCTATCTGCCAATTAAACTCCTTATCCGTATCCACCCATCACTTGCTAGACTTTGTCCTGCCCCCTCCTTTTCTTTTTCAGTTTTCTCCCCCCTACTACAAACAGTTTGACAAAGGGTACAGAACCAAAACGTCGCCTAACCATTTCTTCCAGAGAAGCAGACTGATCCGCTGAGTTTAGTTTTTTTATTTTAGTTTAGAGATACAGCATGGAATCAGGCCCTTCGGCCCACTGATTCCGTACCGACCAGCAATCCCCACACACTAACACTACCCTACACATACTGGGGACAATTTGCAATTTTACAAGCCAATTAGCCTGCAAACTTGTACATCTTTGGAGTGTGGGCAAAAACCCGAAGAAAACCCACGCAGGTCACGGGGAGAATGTACAAATTCCATACAGACTGCACCTTTTGGACCTCTTGAAATAAAACATCTAAAATAGTGCCACTGTTCCAACAGTAATTAATGGAGTTGCGATAATTTGAAATGACAGAAAAGTCTGGAAATACTCGTCACTTGTGGATAGAGAATAACAGCTAGCAGCTCTGAGAAAGGACAAAAACTTGGACTCTCTCTCTACAGCTGCTGCCTCACATGCTGTGCATATCCAGTGTGTCTGTCTATAAACTCGATTTCAACAACTGTCAGTATTCAGGAGGTATTTGAGAATCGGAACAGTTTTGTGAATTGAAACAATTTCAATAGTTTAAGGTGGAGACAAGAGACTAATTCTATTTTCAGTTAATATCAGGGTGGAAGTTCCAAGGATGAGTTGTTCCTGAATCTAAAGCAACTGTTTGTCCATTTAGCTTGTTGCTTCAAGTGGCATCAACGACAGACTAAAAGTGGTAGCATTATAGTTAACAGCAGGAAGTCTTATGGACATCTGGGACACTTGGTTAGAGTGTTCTGACACAATCTGTCAGTAGACCAAGTAAATTACTTTTCATAGATACATAGACAATAGGTGCAGGAGTAGGCCTTTCAGCCCTTCAAGCCAGCCCCGCCATTCTATGTGATCATGGCTGATCATCCACAATCAGAACCCCATTCCTGCCTTCTCCCCATATCCCTTGATTTGTCTCGTTGTACATCCCCTTTTCCTAACCTGACACCATTCAGATAATAATCTGCTTTCCTGTTCTTGCCACAAAAGTGGTAACCTCACATTTATCCACATTAAACTGCATCTGCCATGCATCTGCCCACTCACCCAACCTGTCCAAGTCACCCTGCATCCTCATAGCATCCTTTTCATAGTTCACACTGCCACCCATCTGCAAATTTGCTAATGTTACTTTTAATTCCTTCATCTAAATCATTAATGTATATTGTAAATAGCTGCGGTCCCAGCACCAAATCTTGCGGCACCCCACTAGTCACTACCTCCCAACTATTTGTTTCCTGTCTGCCAACCTATTTTCTATCCATGCCATGTTCAATTTTCGAATCAAATCCACTAACTTGATGGCAAGTTAGGTGTCAAAAGTGAGGTCTTGCACTTTAGGGAACTGCACCACCTGGCATAAGTCATAGGCTTATTCTACGGAAAGTAAAACAATACAGCTGTTCCTGTCAAACAAAACTCCAGGCAGTTGACGACAACATCAGTGGAGAGATGGCTAACTTATCTGACATATGCTACCAGCAATGGCTTGCAATAAGCCAGCAGCATAAAAATTCAATGAAGTGGTGACTTTAACCTCAACAGACAAGGTTGTCTCTCTGCTGAATGTCACCAGAAGTTTCTGCTTAGTTAGATGCGACTCATCTCTCACAGCTGAAGTACAGATAGCAAAGGAAAGTCCCTTAGCAAAGTAATTGTACCTGGGTCAATTTATAAAATGTCATTAGTGCCTGTCAGGTCCCTGTCATTTCAGCATGGCTCACTGTGGAGAATGTTTCCATGGCAAATTCAGGTCAGCTAATAGCAGGAGCCACGGAATACCTATGTTGAGTAGTCATGCATAAAAGAGCAAACTGTTGGCATCAGAAGTGATTTTATGTTAAAATGAATACTGTATTAATAGAAAAAAAATCCAAATCAAAATAAAAGGGCGAAACAGTGGTGCAGCAGATGAGTTGCTGCCTTACAGCGTCAGAGACCCCAGTTCGATCCTGAATACGGGTGCTGTCTATACAGAGTTTGTACGTTCTCCCTGTGACCCCCAGGTTTTCTCCTGGTGCTCTGCTTTCCTAATACTTTCCAAAGACATGCAGGTTTGTATGTTAATTGGCTTCTGTAAATTGTCCATAGTGTGTAGGATAGAACTAGTGTAAGGATGATCTTGCTGGGCTGAAGGGCCTATTTCCACGCTGTATCTCCAAACTAATATAAAATTCCACATCTCAGAAAACATAGAATTTGGAATAAAAGCAGAAAGTGCCCAAAAAACTCTGCAAGTCAGGCAGAATCTGTGGGGAGAAAAACAGGTTCATGTTTCAGGTTAACCATTCATGCGAGTGAGTCACTGACCTAAACAATAACTCTGTTCCTCTCTCCTCAGAAACTGTCTGACCTGCTGAATATCTCCAGCAATGTACATCCTTATTTCAGATTCCCCACATCCACAGTTCTTTGCAATAGAAATCAGGATGACTGTTGTACAAACAGAGCCAGGAGCAGCAAACATTTAGGAGATGGGCGTGACAGTAGGAGTGGGGCGTCGTTGTTGTATGGCTGCTCTGCCTGCAGTCCGTCCTTTCACCTTTTTTCATTTTTATTTTTAGTCCTGTTAAAAAAAAAAGTTTCTTGGAGGTCTTCTTGTATGTGGTGGGTGGGGGTGGGGGGAAGGGGGAAACTTTATTCCCTAGTCCCTACCTGGTCAGAGAGGCGGTTTCCCTCTGAGATGCTTCTTCGCCTCTTCCTCGCGGCCTATCATCGGACTGGAGTGGCGTTTCCTGGTGGGACCGGCTGAGCGCTGGGACACCATCACGGAGCGGGCAATGCCCTATCCGGGTCGCCGTGCCGTCACCGCCGACTCCAACATCCGAGGAGCTGTGGCTGCGGGCATCCACCCGCGGGTGGCGCTGGATTTAAAACACCGCGGAGCCTGGTATCCGAGAGCTCGGAGCTCCAACCAGCGCGACCTGAGGACTTCGGGTGCCGCGGTCTCCAGGGAGGAAGCGGCCGTTCCAGACATTTCCAAGCTGCTGAGGAGTGTTCACCCGACACCAGAGTTCCATCTTCCCGGCAAGGTGGCCTATAACATCGGACTGGCTGCGGAGGCCACAAATAGGCCCCGACCTCGGGTGATCACAGAGGAAGAGGACTGAACATTCTGATGCCTTTCCCCACAGTGGAAAATTTTGATTCTGTTGTGGTGGGACGTTCATGTTGAATTCTATAATGTGTTGTGTCTTTATTTTTTAATTTTTCTATGGATGTACGGAAACTTAATTATTTCTTCTATGTAAAGTGCTTTGGTTTCAATGCGAGTTTATTTAAACGTGCTATATAAATAACATTTACTTACTTACATCATCAACTTAACCTGACAAAAGGAGACTTCTCACTCCCACTGGGTGTTATCACCAAGTCTGTGATCCAGATGTGATATAGAAACCACAGAAGGTGAGAGTTTCCTTGTAATTTCCACATCACACGTTCCCATTCCACAATCATGTCTGATTTACACTTTGTAGATGGTTTATGCATGCAACCAATCACATAGCTACCTCACCACTACTAACCCCGCCTTAAGTATCATTTATAATAATGCCTGCTTCTCCTTCTGCGCAGTATAGTAGCAGACTGGAGTCAGTGACTACTCATGTATTGTTTAACTCTGTATACTTATTAAAGACTATTATAATGTCACACGTGTGTAATGACTATTTACATGGTGTCAGCCAGTGACTACTCGCGTCTCCTGTTTATCGGTCTTTATTTATTTGGTTAAGTTTTTATTTTCATTTTGACAATGGCTTCCTCTTGCCGAAAGCCTGCTCAGCTCGTCTTCGATTCGGACATCGTGGAGCGCTGGGCTACTTTCGAATTGGACTACTGCCACTACATGACTATTGTTCATCGGAACGAGCCCGATGATGTCAAAGCCTCGCTTCTTCTCAACCTTGCCGGCCCTGACGCCATGAGAAGAGCCAGGACCTTCAATTATGCCCCAGCGGTCCTGGGTGCCAACAATCAGGTACTGGTACCCATTGAAAATGCGGAAGACCCGCATGTCCTGCTACGCAAGTTCGGGGAGATTTGTGACCTGCCCTCTAATCGTATTTTAGAAAGGGCACGATTCTTTACTCGCAAGCAGTTGCCTGGTGAGCCTGTTGAGCGCTTCATCGCTGATTTACGTTACCTAGCCCAGAGGTGCAGGTTCGAAGCTATGACAGACCAGCTAACTAGAGACATTTTGGTGACAGGGATGCTCGATCAGAAACTGAGATCAGAGCTCCTCCGTAGACCCGATCTTACTTTAAATGAAGCCATGCACGCCTGCAGAATGGCTGAGGCCATTGACCCGCCAGAGAGTCAGCGTGATTCGGACAATAAATTTATCAACCTGACTGGGTTCAATAGACCGCGACCTCGATCTGATAACACTCAATTTGTGCCTCGGCCCGGCCCCGCATCTGGCGGTGAAACCCCCAAATGCCCGAACTGTAACTACATGCATCACAGGCAGTCGCCATGCCCTGCCTTTGGTAAAGCCTGCAACTATTGCAAGAAATTAAACCATTTCTCTGCTGCCTGTCGTTCTCGTGGGAAGGTGCCACGAGCTTCCAGACCTAACCTAAACATGCTGATGCAAGCTGATAACATGTATGGTTCTCTGTCCTTGCTCGACGCTGCCCATGCTGACGATCCAATTATTTCGCAAGGGGAGGCGAGTGTGCATTCACTCCTTCACGCACCTGGCCGGCTACCCGATCCAACTGTTCTGATAACTGTCAACAATTCCAGCTTTCACGCCAAGCACGACACTGGGGCAAAAGTGAATGTAATGTCAATAAGCCTTTTTAAGAAGATAAGGAATAATGAGCTAATGATTGCAGACCGTTCCACTCTGCACGCCTATGGAGGCGAGGTACTGAGACCGCTGGGAAAAGCTACTTTCACTTGTGTGCTGAAAAAGACAACAAGTGCCTTGACTTTTTATGTTTTGAACTCTGACTGTGTGACTCTGTTGGGCCTGGTGTCATTTGACAGAACGGTCCACAAGGTGATGATATCGGTAGACCCGGTAAAGGAATACCCAGACCTGTTTAATGATGAACTGGGCAAGCTGCCTATTACCTACAAAATTGCTACTGATCCAAAGGTGTCACCTGTAATTCGTGCACCGCACAGAGTGTCTCATACCATGAAGGACAAAGTCGAGTCCATGTTGAACGACATGGTCACCATGGGGGTGCTAGAGGCGGTCACTGAGCCCACCGAGTGGGTGTCCACCATGGTTGCCACGTTAAAAAAGGACAAGAATTAAATTTGTGTGTGTATCAACCCTAAAGACTTGAACTTTGCCATCAGGCGCCCCCACTACCCCATGAGGACAGTTGAGGATGTTGCAGCCCAGGTCGGACAGGCCACCGTCTTCTCTGTCCTCGACGCAAAAAGCTCGTTTTGGCAGATACCACTGGACAAGGGGTCTTCGGATCTGACCACGTTCTCTACACCGTTCGGCAGATTCAAGTTCCTGCGAATGCCATTCGGCATCAACTCTGCCAGCGAGGTGTTCCAGAGGACCATGGAACAGCTGTTCGCTGGCATGCCGTGCGCCATCATCGTTGATGACATCCTGGTCTACGGGAAAGACGTGGTGGAGCACGACCAGAACCTACGGCGTGTCCTGGAGCGGGCACGACAGATCAACCTCAAACTCAACCCCAAGAAGTGCAGATTCTGGGTATCTGAGGTCACTTACGTTGGCCATGTCTTCACTCCTGCCGGACTGTATGACAAGTACTATAGCGTGGCCCACAGCGGGCACCCGGGCGTTGATGTCACGATCGCCCACGCACAGTGCCAATTCTACTGGCCTGGAATGGCTAAGTACATTCGGGACCGTGTCTCGTCTTGCTCTACCTGCAACAGCCTTGCGTCCCACCAGCAAAGGCAGCCCCTTTTGCAACAACCCGCGCCTGCCCTGGCCTAGACCTCGGTGGCCGCCGACATTTTCGAGTGGCGTGGTAAACACTACCTCGTCCTTGCTGACTCATACTCGAACTGGTTCGAGGCTGACCTTCTGACCCCCCTCACGTCCGAGATGGTCATCCGTAAGCTGAGGAAACATTTTTTCACTTTCGGCTCGCCTGTCCGTCTGCAGACCAACAACGGCAGGCAGTTTACCAGGCAGTTTACCAGCCAGGAGTTCAAGAACTTTGCCAACAAGTGGAACTTCCTCCACTTCACGAGCAGCCCTGAGTACCCGCAGAGTAACGGGCTTGTTGAGCGGGCTGTCCGGAGTGCCAAATTACTAATGGAGCAAGCGCGCCTGGCGAATTCCGACTTTTACCTCGACCTCCTGAACCTAAGGAACATTTCCAGGGACGCAACCCTAGGCTCACCTGCTCAGCGGCTGATGTCCAGAACAACAAGACCACCGATTCCGATTGCTCAACACAAGCTGCTGCCTCGAGTGCTGGAGCCTGCCTCCGTCCAGACGCGCATTCAGGCTAAGCATGACATCCAAAGACGGTCACATGATAGATCGTGCAAGCCTCTCAAGTCTCTGCTGCCTGGACAGGCTGTTCATCTACATACTGCTAGCGGATATTCCCGTCTGACCACCGTGGTTGGCATTGCCGATGCGCCTCGTTCGTACCTTGTGGACTTTGAAGGGACTGTCTACCGCAGGAGTCGTCAGCACCTGCTTGCAGTACAGGAGCCGCTCCTGCAGGCAGTGGGACCCTACGCTCCGCCGCTGCAGTTCCAGCCATCCGCTGCTGATCCCGTTGCCGGCCCCTGCATGCCTCAGTCCCCTCGCGTGTTTTGTTCACCTTCGCGTGGGTCGCCCATTGCTAACCGTTTTTCTAGCCCTCCTGCACGTTTGTCCCCCTTGCCGCTTTCTGTTTCCCCTCCGGCTTCGTCGCCTCCGGGTTTGGGTCTTTCTGGTGAGGGGGGGGGGAAGGGTTGGTCCGTACGCGCTCGGGCCGTGTCAGCAAGCCGCCTGTTCGGTATGGTGATTTTGTTTAAGTTATCCACCATGTTTAATCATGTGTTCATGTTTAATCTTCTAAGGGGAAGGATGTAGATGGTTTATGCATGCAACCAATCACATAGCTACCTCACCACTACTAACCCCGCTTTAAGTATCATTTATCATAACGCCTGCTTCTCCTTCTGCGCAGTACAGTAGCAGACTGGAGTCAGTGACTACTCATGTATTGTTTAACTCTGTATACTTATTAAAGACTATTATAATGTCACACGTGTGTAATGACTATTTACACACTTGGCGGGCATTGTAGGAATGAACCTCTTGATTTCCTTCTTCCTCTCATTAGCATCCAGCCCTGTACTTTTCTATATCTAGGTACCCAAGTGTAGTGACCTGGCTGGCCATTGCCTACAAACCTATTGATTCCCACAGCTATCTAGACTACACTTTTTCCCACCCTACTTCCTCTACAGACTCTATCTCCTACTCCAAATTCCTCTGTCTATGACGCATCTACGCCCAGGATGAGGCTTTCCATACCAGGGCATCGGAGATGTCCTCATTCTTTAGGAAACGGTGGTTCCCCTCTTCCACTATAGATGAGGCTCTCACTAGGGTTTCCTCGATATCCTGCAGGCCGCTCTTGCTCCCCCTCCCCCCGTTCATAACAAGGACAGAGTCCCCTTGTCCTTACCTTCCACCCCATCAGCCGTCGCCTACAACATATAATCCTTCAACATTTTCGCCACTTCCAATGGGATCCCCCTACTGGCCACATCTTCCCATCTCCACCCCTTTCTGATTTCCGCAGAGACCGTTCCCTCTGCAACCGCAGGAGATGCAACATCTGTCCCTTTACCTCCCCCTTCGACTACATCCAAGGACCCAAACAGTCTTTCCAGGTGAGGCAGAGGTTCATTTGCACCTCTTCCAACCTCATCCTCTGTTCCAGGTGTCAACATCTAAACATCGGTGAGACCAAGCGCAATCTCGGCGATCGTTTCTCTGAACACCTATGCTCAGTCCGCCTTAACCTACCTGAAATTTGAGGTCAGGTCGGTCTGCAATAACCAACCTGACCTCCCGGTGGCTCAGCACTTCGACTCCCCCTCCCATTCCGTAACTGACCTCTCTGTCCTGGGTCTCCTCCATGGCCACAGCGAGCAACACCGTAAATTGGAGGAAATGCACCTCATATTCCGCTTGGGCAGTCTACATCCTGGGGGCTTGAATATTGAATTCTCCCAATTCTGCTAGCCCTTGCTGTCCCCTCCCCTTCATCAGCCCTCTGGTTGTCTCCTCCCCTTCCCCAGCCCTCGGTCTCCTCCTCCGCCTTTTTCCTTTTTTCCTTTCTTCTCCCCACCCCCTATCAGTCTGAAGAAGGGTTTCGGCCCGAAACGTTGCCTATTTCCTTCGCTCCATAGATGCTGCTGCACCCGCTGAGTTTCTCCAGCATTTTTGTGTACCTTTAAACTACATGATCTCTGGATGCTCAACACTTCATTTCCACCTCCCATTCCCAATCTGACCTTTCTGTCCTGGCCCTCCTCCATTGTCAGAGTGAGGCCCAGCGCAAATTGGAGGAACAGCACCTCATATTTCACTTGGGTAGCTTACACCCCAGCGGTATGAACATTGACTTCTCTACTTCAAATAGCCCTTGCTTTCCCTCTCTATCCTCTCCCCTTCCCAGTTCTCCCACCAGTCTTACTGTCTCCGACTATATTCTATCTTTGTCCCGCCCACTCCCCTGACATCAGTCAGAAGAAGGGTCTCGACCTGAAACGTCACCCATTCCTTCTCTCCAGGGATGCTGCCTGTCCCGCTGAGTTACTCCAGCATTTTGTGTCTGGCCATTGATTAGTGCAGCAATAAAAGAATACAGATGAAGACATGCTGTTACTTAATTAAACACCCCCAGCTACCTGCTTGAGTACCGACACCGCACATGCAAAAATGCTAGCCAGTGGCGGGATGTGTAGCTAGCAACTTACCAGGTGGCCTGAAGGATAGCAACTTACCAGGGTAGGCAGGAAGGATAGCGCTGGTGCCAGCTGGCTGGAGAACAAGGTCAAGTGCAAGTATTATTGTGCAGCACTGAGTCGAGGATCTCAATGAACCAGCTTATGGTCGCTGTTACATTTTAAAGTGACTTGCAGTGTACAACAACATGATGATCGTGAACTTTAGAATCAATTGATTCCACTATTATGATAGAGAGATGCAAAACATGGCAAGCATGATGTAACCAGATCACAGAAGACACAGCAGCCAGCAACTGTGTATCTGTGCAAACATAGAAAATATTTATATTCCTTGAAGCTACACTTCTTCAGGGTAAAACACTTTTTGATTCATCTGTTTCCAGTCTTTTGATTGTGGACCTGTAGAACATTTAACTAATCTTGAACCTTGAACACTGAATTCTCCAATTTTAGGTAACTAACCTACAAATAACAACCTTTCTCTAGCTTCACATTTGATACCTCCTCTATCCTGATCTCATACGTTTTGTCTTTGTCTCTGGCCTTTGTCCAACCATCTACCTATCAGCCCCTTCCCCTCATCACCGCTCACCTCTATCCACCTATCACTTGCAAAACTTTGTTTCACCCCCATCTCTCTTCCAGCTTCTCCCCCAACTACAATCAGTCTGAAGAAGCTAGTACCTTCTAATCAAGGCAATGTTGTGATAAACCTCTTCTGCGCCTCATCAATGCCAACATTTAACTCGTCTTCTTCTCGACAATTTCACCTTGGAATCAGAAATTCTCCATAATAGTTATTCACAGTTGAAATTCTCCCTAATGTCTTGTCGCAGAAGTGGGTTGCTCAATCAAATGTAAATATTCAACAACATCTCTCTCAAGGAATCCATACAGAGCATTGCAAAACAAACAACACACCATAAATGGCCGCAGCTTTACAGGACTTTGGTTAGGCCGCATTTGGAGTATTATTTGTGGTTGTGGTCATCCCATTATTGGAAAGATGTGGAGGCTTTGGAGATGGTGCAGAGGAGGTTTACCAGAATGCTGCCTGCATTAGAGGTTTTCAGCTACAGGGAGAGATTGGATAGACTTGGATTATTTTCTCTGAGTGTCAGAGGTTGAGGGGAGACTTGATAGACGCATATAAAAATTAGACATTCAGAAGCTTTCTCCAAGGGTGGAAATGATCAAAACTGTAGGGCATAGTGATGAGGTGAGAGGAGGAAAGTTTCATGGAGATGTGGGACAAGTTTTTTTACACAGAGAGTGATGGAGGCATGGAACGCATTGCCGGGGTGGTGGTGGTGGGGAAAGATACAATAGTGGCATTTGAGAGCCTTTTTGACAGGAAGTGCTGGTAATAGAGGGATAGGGATCATGAGCGGGACGATGAAATCAGTTCAACTTGCATCATGTTCGGAACAAGCATTGTGGCCTTAAAGGCGCGTTCCTGTGCTGCACAGTGTAAGGACGAACTGCAGATGCTGGTTTACACCAAAGATAGACACAAAATGCTGGAGTAACTCAGCGGGTGGGGGAAGCGTCTCTGGATAGAAGGAATGGGTGACGTTTCAGGTCAAAACCCTTCTTCAGACTGAGGTTGCTATACTGTTCTATGGTCTTTGTTCATAATGCCCAGAATTAGTGAGGATACATGACACGGATGATTTACTTGCACTTTTGCCTCCTTTCTTACCTGTCCTGCTCATCGAGAAGAATGTGCAGCTGTATTGACCTCTCACATAGGTTGGAAACACGACTGTTATTCTGTTTAGTCGAACAGCTCATTGAGAACAATTTGGAGATTGTCTGATTCAAATTTCTCTCCACCTCTTAGAACAGCACTCCAATGCTTGTAAGTATTCTCACTAGAAACACATGTTGGAAAGCGACAAACTATAGCTCTGACGTTTCCAACAAATAGAGATACATCCTCTTATTTTTAAAGGTCACATTCATGATATAATCATTCAAAATTCACTGAAAAATTAAATTTAATTATGGATCTCTGGCAGAAGACTCTCACAACTGTGTTCACTGCTGGAAATGAGATTATGTTGGCAAGGAACTGTAGAATATTGTCAAACCTAAAGTTTACAGTGTCCTAGGATGATTTATTTTAGATTTCCAGTGCCTGCATTTCCTTTTGTTTTCATGGTTAGAAAAATAGAAAATAGGTGCAGGAGTAGGCCATTCTGCCCTTCAAGCCGTTCAATATGATCATGGCTGATCATTTAAAATCAGTCTGAAGTAGGATCTCGACCCAAAACGTCACCCATTCCTTCTCTCCAGAGATGCTGCCTGTTCTGCTGAGTTACTCCAGCACCTTCAATATAAACCAGCATCTGCAGTTCTTTACTACACATCTAAAATCAGTACCCTGCTTTTTCCCCATATCCCTTGATTCCTTTAGCCCTAAGAGCTAAATCTAACTCTCTTAAAAGTTACTCTCGCTGTTGACAGAGTGGCCCATGAATTGGATGTGCTGCAGCTTGAAAAACTCAATGAAAAGAATCTTTAAAACATTGTGCATCACCAATGTTAAAGGACATTTTTTTTTACTGGAGAGAGCAATGGATATTAACTGGATTTTGCTGCAGGGAGAGGAATGAGTTAATCACAGTGAATGATATTCATTGCGTTTCTATTGTTGAAAAATCATTGACAGTTCAATATAAAATTAATGAGTAAATCTCTTTTCCTACATTAGGAATACAGCTTAAAATGCAGCCAATATGATGGAATGACAAAAATAATTAATTTAATAAAGTTTTTGGTTCTGCATATTACAAAGTTGATTCTACATCCTATTTAATTTTCAGATTGCAAAAGTTAAGTGCACTATTTCCAGTTTTGGAAGAGTGACATTGAATGGAGAGGCATGCTGTAATTATAGTTAAGTCATTTTTCAGGATATTGGCATCACTGGCAAGCCAATATTTATTGCCTATTGCTAAATGCCCTTGAGATTAAGGCAATACTTTAATGCTTCAATGCACTTCATTTTTTTGTCCCCCCCCCCCCCCCCCCCCGTTAATTATTTGAATCAATTTTTAATTTGAATAAATGCCTCTGATTATCAAGGACATATAAAAAACTACTGTTAAAGATAGCAATGTTACAAAATTTTGAGATTTTAAGAAAAAGTCTGCAATTTATCCCATCAGATAAAGCATAAAAAGAAGTTTAATTTGACACCTAATTCACTTTCATATCTTCAGTATTAAAAAAGTTATGGCCATTTTCATACTCGGAAATTAGCATCTTGTTCCCTATTGCTTTTCCATTGACAACGCAAAAGCTGTGATCAAGGACAGTCAAAAGCCCATAACTTTCTTAAAAATTAAGAGAACTGAATGAAATTTTCAGTTATTATAGATTGAAGCATTCTGAAACAAATATGAAACAATCTTACTTGGATGACCTGAAATTAAAGCATATAATTAGTTAGTTACCTAATTGTAGCTAATTACAAAATTCAATTACTAGATCTAAACATCTATCCATTTCTTAAGAAAAGGTTAACATTTTTAAATAGCCTAAGTGTCCAAATAACATTCACACAAAAATTCACAATATATCATGATTTTTAAATCTCATTGTCATGAATTTATAGGCCAAATGGAAGGAATTTAGTGTTTAATTCCCGTAAATTAATGACCATTTTAATCAGCTTGCGAGTGGGTTTTTGTGGAACGGATCGATTGGAATGTTGCGGTTTGCGGTGAATTTAAACCCCATATCGGCAGGAAAAACACTGCCGGTTCGTATGGGGCCTAAATCACCTTTTCGCAACGTAAAATATAAAGTAATCCTAAGAAGCACGTTTATATGTAAAATAAACGGCTTACCTTTATCTGTCCCGTACGGGAAATCCGTCCCGTTGTCGGCGTTGACGGCGTTAGAAGTCGACTTTTATTTTACTCCAGGAAATAAATTATCTAGCGATGTTTTAAAAAAACTTGATAGAATGCAAGTCGGATCGATTATTCTTCAGCAGCTAAACTGCCTGAGAAAATCGACTTCGACAGGCAGGAGAAAACAACATTTTAATCCCGTCCCCCTCTCAAAGGCGCCAAAGTCGCGCGCACGGCCAGTGGCAGAACTGCAGCGCCGCTGAAGGTGAGTTTTGTAACATACCTATTAATGACCTTGACAGAAGGTAAGACTCCTCCTCCAGGCTTTCACCCTGGCAGTGGTTGCCAGGATATTGTAGAATAGGGACTTTGGTGGTACACTGTCTTGTGCCCAGTTGCCGCTGAAACCTTTGCTGCACCTTATTGCCTGACTTCAGGCAAGGAAGTCCTTGGGTGAATGCATCATACTGTTGCTCCATGTGTCCATATTGTTAGCATGGGCTTTGGAGAGAGGCAGATTTTGAGTCTGAGATGCTGACTGACAGGGCATGATTCAGTCAGATACGTCAAAGAAGACAATGGTGTGCTTGCCTCCATTGATCGGGGCATCGACTAGTAGAATTAGGAAGTCATGATGCAGTTCTATGAGGCTCTATTTGGAGAATCACATGCAGTTCTGGTCGCCTCATTATCGAAGGTTGTGGGGGTGCAGAGGGTGCAGAAGAGGTTTACCAGAATGATGCCTGGTTCTGTGGCATTAGCTCCAAGGAGAGGTTGGACAAACTTGGATTGTTTTTCTGGAATGCCAGCAGTTGATGTGGGGGGGGGGGGGGGACAGGTTGAAGTATATAAAATTATGTGAGCCATGGATAAGGTAGCCAATCGGAACCCTTTTCCCAGGGTGGAAATGTCGAAGTCCGGAGAACATTGTTTCAAAGTGACAAAGGCAAGATTTAAAGGAGATGAGGGGGATAAGTTTTTGTTACACACTGGGTAGTTGGTGCCTGGAACACACTGCCTGGGGTGGTGGCAGATACGGTAGTGCCATTTAAGAGGTTTTTAGAATCAGCACATGGAAGGGCAGGAAATGGAGGGATATGGATCATGAGTAAGCAGATGAAATTAGTTTATCTTTATCTTTTCATGTTCAGCATGGACACTGTGGTCCAAAGGGCCTGTTTCTGTGCTGTACTGTTCCACGCTCTATGCTCTAATTGTGTAGCTGTGACTTGTCAGCATCAGCTATCAATCAGTTCTCCATAAGATATCATTCATCGAATGAATCTACTTTTGTGAAAAAAATATGGTTCTCTCTTTAATTTGTCAAAGTCTGTCATTAACTACACCATCATTCCCCCACCCCAAAAAGTTAAAATCACCTTTGCTCTGAGCCAACAGAAGACATCGGAGATGCTTGTAAGCATATGCAAACCAAATTTCCAAATTAGTTCAGCAGGGAGCCCTTAGAAAATCTGCAGGTTTGCAGTTCTTACGACTAAGAATTTGTATAATGTTTTTCACAAACCAAATACATCACAGCAATAATAGAAACAGACAATGGAGGCAAAATCTACCCTGATAGCACATGGTCTTTTTCCACACAATCAAAAGAAAACAACATGGCTTTGTTCTTCTTATTCTTTTAAATCTACAGTCCTACTTCGGGAAACAGCATTTTTTATTTCTGCTCACTGATTAGTTTGACTCTATGAATGGAAGAAAAATAGAGGAGTGATACTACGGCTGGTGCAGCCAATTATTTAAACAGGGACATACTGTAGGTTTAGGCGAGGATGTTAATTCATTTAATTTGAGATGCCAATCATCGCATCAGATGCTAATTCATTTCTGTGCACAATTGCAATTGAGTTTTTATTTTCTGAAGTAATGTTATTTTTCTTTCATGTTACCAAGCAGTAAAATAAAATTGAGCATCAAACATTTTTTTTTCCCCTCCACAATGACGAGCTGTAATTCATGGTTGTAAAATAGCCAAGAATTACCGAATTCCTTCTCATGAAGCAAGCTGCCATAGACTGGCACTTTGTTCTTGTTATCAAAACAGGTTAGAAGGTCAGCCTAACCACAGACTGTAGGCATAAATCCAAAAGATATGTAATGTTGCTTCTGCCAGTGCTCCCGAAAAGTATTTTCTAACCCAGACACAAATTATTACTTCTATATTGCAGTAATTGAAAATGACAACAGCATACAAGACAAACTGACAATGTGTCTTCTAACTAGTTGCTGAATAAAGCGCTCACCATCCTCAGATATAATGAAGATTCTGCTTCAGTCAGGGAGAGAAGTCAGTTGCACAGTTTCACTGCCTCTTCGAGTGATCTAATTAGCCAGTGTTGCAAATATATAAGAATTAACGGGATTTTCACATACCACTGTGTATGTCTGCTGCTATGAATTACGATAAAGATTTGCTTGTGAAGAATTGTATTCATCCACTAATTACTTACCATACAGCAAAGAAATAACCTGTCATTGCAGCAGATTGAATTTATATTTGAATTTAAAAACTGTCTATTCGTTGGAATAAGTATTTACCAAGGTTTAAATGCAGTCATAATGACAAAATGAACCTGCAATATGTTGGAAAATTCAGTCTATGCTTCAAGCAATTTTGGACACCACTTATTATCACCTCCATAATATTAACTGCCTGTTACTGAAACTCTCAGACAAATGTCTATTTCCCTTTCTTTCAATATTCCAATTCGAACATAGTTATTTACCCTTGTTCTTCAATCTTTAATCATGAGCTCATTCAAAATACCATTGTTTATAACCTATTTTAGAGTAAGACCTATTCACCAACGTCCCATGTGCTCACTGACCTTCAGTAGTCAATATCCCAATTTTTAAAATTCACAACCATATTTTCAAATCCCTCGTTACCTCAATATTTTCTCCACCTCTATACTCATCTGAGGTATCAGTTCTCTTCAAAATCTGCCCTCTTGCTCAACCCAAGTATACTCACACCACAAATACCAACAGTGCCATCAGCAAGAGAGGCCCTAAAGTCTCTCTTGCAGACAGAAAGTCTCTCTTGCAGGGAGAAAGCAGGAACGGGGTACTGATTTTGGATGATCATACATGATCACTGAGGAAGGGTCTCGACCCGAAACGTCACCTATTCCTTCGCTCCATAGATGCTGCCATACCCTCTGAGTTTCTCCAGTATTTTTGCCTACCTTCATATTGAATGGCGGTGCTGGCTCGAAGGGCCGAATGGCCTACTCCTGCATCTGTTTTCTATGTTTCTAAGTCATGGATTATGTGCAAACATATGAATTTAGAGTAGGAATTGGTCACTTGGCACTGTAAGCATTCAATTACATCATGGAGGATTTAATTTTAAGTTGAATTTTGCAACCACTTTGTTTATCTTCTGTTCCCTTTCTTATCAGGATTCTGTCTACCTTAAAAAAACCTTCATGCCTCACCTTTTTAGGAACAAATACTCTCTGAGAGAAAAAATAATCATTTAATTTCAGTCTTAAACAAGCAGTCCTTTATTTTAAACAGTGACACCCCTCTCAAACTATTTGTTGTAGAACCTCCCCTCACTTTTTCTCTCCATGTATTCTCTCAAGATCCTTCAGGATACCACATTCTAATCAATGTCCCTTTGCAGTTTTCTGAACTTCAATCAACCTCACCGATCTAATTTTCCTTTGACAGGCAACTGACCCATTCCAACTATGTTAAGAGAGCCATCTCCGACTGGCTTAGATAAAGAGACCAGGATAATTCACATGAAGCATAATGTTTTACCTTTGTCCTGAATGCTTCTCATAATAAAAACTACCAGTCAGTCAGCTTTTCTAATTGTTTGTTGTACTTACATACTGGCCTCTTGTGAATCAAAGTCCAGGACGGTGAGATCCCTCCACAGTTGGGAGGACATGTTGCAGTTATATAAGACGTTGGTGAGACCACATTTAGAGTATTGTGTTCAGTTCTGGGCACCATGTTATATGAAAGATATTGTCAAGCTTGAAAGGGTTCAGAGAAGATTTATTAGGATGTTGCCAGGATTAGAGTGTCTGAGCTATAGGGAGAGGTTGAGTAGGCTGAGTCTCTATTCCTTGGAGCGCAGGAGGATGAGGGGTGAACTTAGAGGTGTATAAAACCTTGAGAGGAATAAATCGGGTAGATGCACAGAATCTCTTGCTCAGAGTGGGGGAATCGAGAACCAAAGGAAGGTGAAGGGGAAAAGATTTAATAGGAATCTGAGGGGTAACTTTTTCACACAAACGGTGGTGGGTGTCTGGAACAGGCTGCCAGAGGGGGTAGTTAGACAGGTACATGACTAGGACAAGTTTGGCGGGATATAGACCAAACGCAGGCAGGTGGGACTAGTGTAGCCGGGACATGTTGGCCGGAGTGGGTAAGTTGGGCCGAAGGGCCAGTTTCCAACTTGTATCACTCCATGACTATCTCAGAGCTCTGTAATCTCTCCCCTCTTAGAGATCATGTTTTTTTTTTCCTTTTAATATGGATAATTTATATAGTTCCCTGCATAATGCTTCATTTGCAAGCTCTTTGGCCACTTCCTTTATCTACACTATATCTCTGTAGCCTCCCTATGCCTTCTTCATTATTTATTTCCAATCTATCTTTGTGTCACCAACAAATGTTGTAATTATTGGTGCCTTCATTCATGTCACTTAGATTGATAGTCATGCAGCATGTAAATAAGCCATTTGATCTAACTCGTTCATGATGACCAAAATTTCCCTTCTAAGCTAGTTTCATTTGCCCTCATTTGGTCCATAGCCCTCTGAATGTTTCCGCACAATGTACCTTTCTAAATATAATTTAAATGTTATTACTGTAGCTGCCTCAAGTACTTCCTCTAGCAGCTCATCCACCATCATCTGCCACTCAGATTTATATTACACCGTTCCTCACAACCTCAATCCAATGCTCTCTCACCCTTGACTCTGTTCATTCACCCTAACTATTCACCTCATGATTTTGTATCCCTCCATAAGATCACACTTTAGCCTCCTGTGCTCCAAGAATAAAGACCTTGGCTGCCTAAAGACCTATTCACCTTAGTTCAGGACCTCGGGTCCTTTCAACATCGTTGTAAATCTTCTCTGCACTCTTTTCAGCTTAATGGCATCCTTCCTAGAAAAACCCTTCCTGATCTTCCTTTCGCAGGGTGACCAAACCTGGGGACCAAGTGTAGCCTCAACAATGTCTTGTACAACTGTAACTTAATATCCGAACTTCTGTACTCTATTCCCTGACTGATGAAGTCTTTTTCACCATCCTATCTACTTGCAATTCCACCTTTAGGAAACAATGTACATGTACTCCTAGATTACTTTGCTTTGTAACACTCCCCGGAGCCCTACCATTCACTGTGGAGGTCCTGTCCTATTTTAACTTCTGAAAATGCAACACCTCACACTTATCTGAATTAAACTCCTTGGCCCATGTGCCCAGTTGATCGTGATCCATCCACTGCAATTCTTTACAACGACCTTTAATTTCTAAGTTACCACCTATTTTAGTGTCATCTGCAAATTTACTAATCATGCATTATACATGCTCATCCAAATTGTTGAAATAAATTACAAAAAGATGGTGTTTCAGCACTGATCACCATGGCACATCACTTGGAACATCTTGCCATATAGAAAAATACGCAGTCATGTCTGCTCTGTCTTTCTGTCAGCCAGTCAATCTTCTATCAAAGCCAACTCTTTAGCTCTTACACCAGGAGGGTATATCTTTAACAATAGTATTTGATGTGGCATTTAAACAAATGCCTTCTGGAAATACAAGTCTAGTATATTAACTGGTCCCTCTTTATTCACCCGAACCTGTTGCTTCACCAAGTTGGTTGAACAATTAATTATCTTTCAATAAGTCATAAGTTGACTTTGCCTGATTACACTATATATATTTTAAAAGTTCCCTGCCATCATGTTTTCAATAATAACTTCAACTTTCTTTCCAATGGCAGATATTTAGATAACCAGACTGCAGTATTCTGCTTTCTCTCTCCATTTTTGAATAAACAAATTGCATTTTCTCATTTTGCCAATATGCTAAAACCTTCTCCACATGCAGATAATTTTGGAAAATTAAAATCAACATCAGTGGTGCCACAGTGGAGAGAGTGGAGAGCATAAAGTTCCTCGGGGTGCAAATTACAGACAGCCTCACCTGGTCCAGAAACACCACTGGGACCATCAAAAGGGCCCATCAGCGACTGCACTTCCTGAGGAAACTAAAACAGGCCTCACTCCCCACCAACATCCTCAGGACTTTCTACAGAGGTACGGTGGAGTCTGTACTCACGTACTGTTTAAATACGTGGTACTCCACCTGCAACTGCTCGGACAGGAAGGTTCTGCAGAGGGTAGTGAGGGGAGCAGAGAAGATCATTGGCGTCTCCCTACCCTCGGTACAAGAACTGTTCCTGAGCCGCTGTCGGAAAAAAGCCCCCAAAATTGCTAAGGACAAACTGCACCCCCTCCACATACACCTCGATCTCCTGCCATCAGGAAAGAGATATCGCAGCATCAAAGCCCGGACTACAAGACTGCTAAACAGCTTCCTGCCATATGCTGTGAGGCTGCTAAACAGCCACTCAGTACTCACAGTCACCTGATTCTGCAGCTTGGCACGGACACTATAATAACTGCCACTGGCCACTTCAATAACTGGCACTGGCCACTCAAATCAGCCACCCCGGACATGTTTATGATTGGTCTCACTGTATTTTAACGTTGTTTGTATCTATTTTAACTTTTACTGTTCCATCAGGGACTGGATTGGTTTTAGTGTTGTTATTATTATGTGTGAAATGTTTTAAACGTCATGTGCGATGCTCCGGTATTCCCTGGGAAACGTCTTTTCGTTTTGCACTGCACAACTGTTGCTTGCAAGATGACAATAAAGGAATTGAATTGAATCAATACATCAACTATTTCACCAGCCGCAACTTTCATAATTCCCAGGGGCATGGTCGCTGCCACACAGTTCTAGTGACCCTAGTTTGACCCTGATCTCAGATGCTGTATGTGTGGAGTTTGAACATACTCCCTGTGACGTGTAGATTTCCACCCCCATTCAAAGACGAGCAGGTTTTGTAGGTTAATTGAGCTCGGTGTCGATGGGTGATTGATGGTGGGCGTGGACTCAATAGGCCAAAGGACCCAATTTCCATGCTGTATCTTTCAATCAATCAATTTAATTTACCATCTTCCTGATGACATTTATTTTCTTCGGCTTTTTTACCTCCCTTCCAATTTCTGGTGTGCAGCTATTTCTGTGAAGGGCGATGCAAAATATTTGTTTACATTTTTTCGCTACTTCCTTTTCTCTCATTATTAATTCCCAAGATTCACACTCTGCATGACCAATCATTCACTTTATTTTTTAAATGTCTCTTGAACCTCTGCCACTTTGTTCTTCCTTTTCTTTTCTCGCTCTAGTTTTCTGGTCAGTCTTTGCTGTTTTTATGTTCTGTCCAATCTTCTAGCCTGTCACCTGTCTTTAGACAATTGTAATCTTTCTCTTTAAAATTGCCAATAAAGATGAATAAATAACACTTTTTTAATATATATTTTCAGATTTGTCTGGTTAACCACCCTAATAGCCTTGATCGGAATACCGATCATCTGCCAATGAACCATCAATTGTCCTCTCATTTTCTAATCTATTTCGATGAAAATTTTCTCCATTTTTCTTCCCCAGACACATTTCAGTATTTGTCGTCGCAAAGAATAATAATTTCTGTAACCAGTGTTCCCCAAGCTGACAACTCCCTTCTTTGCATCAACACCATTCTGACTGCAAATGTCAAAGCTTCTACTTTTAACAAGCTCCGAAGTTAAACAAGCTGTCATCGAGCACATGCCAGAATCTTTTAATTGGGACTGATCAGTGCAAAATAATAGAAAAATTAACCGGTTTCCCACTCCACTGAATATCTGTGATATTTTCCGTGAAACAGAGAGAGCATGATTTGTGATCAGTTAACAAACCATATCAACAAAGAACCCCATGCTCACAATACTTTTGGTGGAAGGAAATAAAAAAATCCAAGGAGCCCAGCACCCAAAAATAGCTTGAAACGTCTTCAAACTGTAGTTTCTATTCCCTGGTGGAAACTACAGCTGAAAATTCTAATCCACAGAAATGGATCTGCTAGATTCTGGAATGTCAAGCACCTAATATACACACCACGACAGAACCCCATGGCAACCTTTGTCTCACAAGATGGGAATCATCAATTAATAAGGGCCAATATCTCACAGTTCCCCTGACAGGGGAAAATATGATTCAAAGCTTCCTATGATGACACTTGGAAATGCCACTCGAGAAATACCTAACAGATAATGTTCCTACCTCATATTAGCTCTCAAGAAAACAAATGTTAGCCAGGAACTAATAAGGCACGTTTTTTGAAAACTTCTCAACAAAACATGAATATGAAGTTTATTTATTGTTCACGAGCTGCAGATTCCACTACTACTGATAAAAACTGTGTCTGATATATTATGTAACTGCATACAATACCCTCTGTAGGTCAGGCCATTATTACAAAGGGTACTGAAAGAAAACAGTTATTCCTAAATTTGATTCTGTTTTTTCCTTCCTTCACACTGGCAAGGTAGAAAACAGAAATAATTTGTATGGGAAAGAATGTACTTTTGAAATGAATAGCAGCAAAATAATTAACATTTGTAGCTGTGCATCTGCATCTGCATCAAGTACTCCCAAGGCCAGAAACATATGTTGTTTGTATACACCTGACTTCCTTTTATGGTCCAAATACAGGTTAAGGTGAATGCATGATGCAAGAAATACATTTCAAGTCTATTTCCTGTGAGTTTGAAGCACAACACTTGTTATTTGCACATTACCAATTTACACAGCTGCAATGCAAAACAAACTGTTGCTGTATTATCTGAAATGAATGAAGGATAAAGTGCTGAAGGAACTCAATGGGTCAGGCAGCATCTGGGGAGGGAATGAACAAGCGATTCTTCGCATTGGAAAGAAGAAGGATATGTGTCCATTCTCGCCACAGGTGCTGCCTGAACTGCTGAGTTCAATGGTCCTTTATTGCCTGAACTGCTGAGTTCTTCCACCACTTTGTGTTTTGCTCAAGATTCTAGCAAGATTTAAATGTCTTCATTTAAAATTAGTTCCTGTTTGGAGAAATTCACTAAATGCAATAAAAATGACTACTAACCTTTGCCAAATAATATTTGTAACTTTTTGATCCAAAGGGAAATGAGTGGCAGACGCATGCTGGGCCTTTAATCTGGACACTAATGGATTGTAGATCCATAGAATACAGCTCTGCCTTTAATACCATTACACCATCCAAGCTTATCACAAAACTCATGTGATATGGCTTCAGCATTCATCTCTGCGACTTGATCCTCTGACTTCCTGACCAACAGACCCCAATCAGTGAGGATCGGTGACAAATCATCCTCTATGATAATCCTCAACACTAGTGCTTCACAAGGATGTGTTCTCAGCCACCTTCTTCACTCCTTGCACACCCATGACTGTGCAGCCATGTATAAATCTAATTCAATTTTCAAATTCGCAGACGACACCACCATTGTGGGCCGGATATCAAATAATGATGAAACGGAGTATAGGAAGGAAATCAGGATCTTGTGTCCTGGTGTCGAGACAACAACCTTTCTCTCAATGTTAGCAAGACAAAGGAGATAGTGATCGACTTCAGGAATCGAAGCAGTACACATACCCCAGTTTGCATTGATGGCACCGAAGTAGAGATGATTGAATTCCTTGGAGTCAATATCACCAACAACCTCTCCTGGACCACCCATATTGAAGCAACGACCACGAAAGCACACCAATGCCTCTACTTTCTTAGAAGGCTTAGGAAGTTTGGCCTGTCCACTACAACTCTCACTAACTTCTACAGATGCACCATAGAAAGCATTTCATCAGGATGTATCACAGCTTGGTTTGGTAACAGATCGCAAGAAATTGCAGCGAATTGAGGACGCAATCTCAAACAAACCAACCTCCCTTCTATTGAATCAATTTACACCTCAAACTGCCTCGGCAAGGCCAGCAGTATAATCAAGGATGAGTCGCACCCTGGCCAATCCCTCTTCTCCCCTCTCCCATAAGGCAAAATGTATAGAAGTGTAGAAACGCACATCTTCACATTCAGGGACAGTTTCTTCCCAGCTGTTATCAGGCAACTGAATCATCCTACCACAACCAGAGCACGGTGCTGAACTACTTCATTGCTGACGATCGGACTTTGCTGGCTTTACCTTGCACTAAACATTATTCCCTTATAATATATCCATACACTGCAAATGGATCAATTGTAATCATTTTTTGTCTTTCTGCTGACTGGTTAGCACGCAACAAAAGCTTTTCATTGTACCCCGGTACACATGATAATAAATAAAACTAAACAGGTACTTTCCCTTTAAGATATCACCTAACCAACTGAGCATTTCCAGCATTTACTGCATTTTTGCATTTCAGATTTCCAGCTTCTGTAATTATTAAGATTTTGATTTTGATTTTGTTACTTTTGTTCGGCAGAGAATGGTTCCTTTGGAATTTTCATTTAGTCTGTTGGGGCTTTTCTTAGGCAAAGGCAAATGCTCGACTTAAGAACTGAGACTGTGAAGAATAGATACTCATAAAATATATGCGCAACCGGTATGAAATCTGCAAGCAACTGATATGGATTTTACGTATATGCTTGGAATTACATTTGCAAGCTATTGAATCTATTATTATTATTGTAAAAATGAGAAACAGGGCAGGAAGGTAATTTGCATTAATAGAAAGTAGTTACAAATGCTCTTTTTAATGATAATACATGATAATAATCCAAGACGAGCTTTAGAGGAAAGAGAAGGGACAACAATTATTTTGTGGAACCATAATCTCTTTCTTCATCTGGGTGAGTATTGTAGTCCTGTGATTCCCGATCCAAAGGTGAATAAAATAGACAAATTTTGTTACATTTCCATAATATGGCACAATGGCGCAGCTGGTGGAGCTGAACACCCGGCTTCGATCCTGACCTCGGGTGCTGTCTGTGTGGAGTTTTCATATGCTCCCTGTGGCCACACGTGTTTCTTTAGGGTGATCCTATACCCTCCCTCATCCCAAAGATATGAGGGTCTGTAGGTTAATTGGCCTCTGTAAATTGCCGCATGTAGGGAATGGATGTGTGTGGGGAGCGAAGTGTGTAGGGAGTGTATGTGTGTAGGGAGTGTATGTGTGTAGGCAATCAATGATCTTGGGCACAGGGCCAATTTCCATGCTGCCTTGCAATCAATGAATCAATCGATCCACTTTATTTACATCTGCTATTAAGACTCAAATTATGATGTATCAAATATAACTTTTGGCTTTGCCTAAACTCCTCTTTGATTAGTATAACCAAATAATTTTCTTGGTGAAATTAACATGTTCTTTCATTACAATTCTTCATTTTGGTATAATGTCTTAAATTCAGTATTTCATTAAAGGTTACAACATATTTTAATTCAGTTATTAGGAAGATGAGGATGAATTTCTTTAGTCAGAGGGTGATGAATTTGTGGAATTCTTTGTCATAGGCTGTGGAGGCCATCAGTGGATATTTTTAAGGCAGAGGTAGATAGATTCTTGATTAGTACAGGTGTCAGAGGTTATCAGAAGAAGGCAGGAGAATGGGGTTAGGAGAGATAGATCAGCCATGTTTGAATGGCGGTTGACTTGATGGGCTGAATGGCCTAATTCTACTCCTATTCCTTATGACCTTATGACCTAATTAGTTATGGACAGCACTGTCCCAACTGTTATTTATTACCCACCATTGCCTTTCAGAAGGTGTTGGGAAATAACTGCAGCCTTTGTGTGTAATATTTTTCATTACTTATTGTACAAACATGCAAAACGAATAATAGTACAGCAGGGTTTAAGAATATTTCTGGATATATAATCTTGAGCAATGCTTGGTCAGCAAACAAAGCTTTATAAACTTCAAAGCTTATGACATACCAATTTTGTTCCTCTCTCAAATGCATCATTGCAAAATTTCTCTATTGCTTTTAAACAGGAAATTGCAAGGATAAATTTAAATTAAACATGTATGTATTTAATTTTAAATCAACTGCAACAAATAGTGATAAAGATGACTTTAGTTTTCTTCCCCTGAAATCTTTCTCATTAACTTGCCTGAAGGGAATCCACTTTACAAGGATGGCATTCTGCTATCCTAACAAAAGAACACTAAGGTAAATAACAACAAATTAAAAGCCATGTCAGTAAAGATAAATATATATATTTTTAATTTGTTCATATCCAGCACATACATTTAAAAAAACTGTGACCATTAATTAAATCATAATTTCTCTGTATGGGTGAGTTACTTGTATTTTGCCTTGAAAATCAGCAGTTTTCTACTAGCCTTCTTCAGTCTGAAGAAAGGTCTCAACCCGAAATGTCACCCATTCCTTCTCTCCAGAGATGCTGCCTGTCCTGCTGATTTACTTCAGCTTTTTGTGTCTATCTGAGATCAGAAGAGGTACATGATATCCATAAATATTTTGGACAGAACTACCTTACCAGTAGAAGAGGATAGTGCTGGAAGGGGTTATTTTGGCTAGAGATCTGTGACCAGCAGTTTCCATGGGGATCAGTGCTGAGTCATTTGTTATTTGCAAGATATACAGTATATATATATATATATGAATGTATGTATATTACACACACAGATAAAATACACACACACAGTACGCACTCATATATTTGTGTGCGTACTGTATATATATATATATATATATATATATATATATATATATATATATATATATATGTGTGTTTATATATATATACATATATATATATATATTACTAAGAGTCTGATCTTGACCACTTCCTGTTGTTCTGTATATTGATTTTTTTTAAACGCTGCCACTTACACCTGTGATTTTTGGCCATCTTACTCAGAGTCCCCCTCCGCTGCGCAGGACAAGAGGATTTTTCCCATCGATGAAAAATAAAAGAGTTATTAGTGTTTAAAAAATGTTGAGATTCTCTCTCCTGTCAATCACACCATGAAGGCCACGCCCCTTCTGGTGGGAGGGGGAGAGGGACTATAAAACCCAGAAGTGTGGGCGTGGCTCAGTCTCTGCAAGATGGAGGAGGGAGAGGTCATGACTCGCTGTCTTTAGTGGCCTTGCACCCTGCTTGAAATGGAATTTCAAGGATTAGCCGTGAGTCAACTGCCAGCCCACCAGCCGTGAGTGAGGGAGCTGCCAGCACAACAGGCTTGAGTGACTGAGCCTCCAGCCCAAGAATCCATTTGGCCCACAATGTCCATACTAGCTCTCTGGAAACCAGTCCCTTCAGCCCACAACACCCATACTAGCGCTCCAGAAAGCCCCCACCCCACTGGCCACCAATATTGGAATTGGTGGAGAGGTGGAATATTGTGTTGGGGGACCAGCCCTCCCGTGTGATGACTCGGACAAAAATGAGATGGATTGGCAAGTAAGTTTGCTAGGGGTGCCTGGGGTGTTGGTGAAAGCAGATACGATCACAGCATTTATGAAAATACATAGATACATAGAAAATAGGTGCAGGAGTAGGCCATTCGGCCCTTCGAGCCTGCACCGCCATTCAATACGATCATGGCTGATCATCCAACTCAGTATCCCGTACCTGCCTTCTCTCCATACCCCCTGATCCCTTTAGCCACAAGGGCCACATCTAATTCCCTCTTAAATGTAGCCAATGAACTGGCCTCAACTACCCTCTGTGGCAGAGAGTTCCAGAGATTCACCACTCTCTGTGTGAAAAAGTTTTTCCTCATCTCGGTCTTAAAGGATTTCCCCCTTATCCTTAAGCTGTGACCCCTTGTCCTGGACTTCCCCAACATCGGGAACAATCTTCCTGCATCTAGCCTGTCCAACCCCATAAGAATTTTGTACGTTTCTATAAGATCCCCTCTCAATCTCCTAAATTCTAGCGAGTATAAGCCAAGTCTATCCAGTCTTTCTTCATATGAAAGTCCTGACATCCCAGGAATCAGTCTGGTGAACCTTCTCTGCACTCCCTCTATGGCTATAATGTCCTTCCTCAGATTTGGAGACCAAAACTGTACGCAATACTCCAGGTGTGGTCTCACCAAGACCCTGTACAACTGCAGTAGAACCTCGCTGCTCCTATACTCAAATCCTCTTGCTATGAAGGCCAACATACCATTCGCTTTCTTCACTGCCTGCTGCACCTGCATGCCTACTTTCAATGACTGGTGTACCATGACACCCAGGTCTCGCTGCATCTCCCCATTTCCTAATCGGCCACCATTTAGATAATAGTCTGCCTTCCCGTTTTTGCTACCAAAGTGGATAACCTCACATTTATCCACATTATACTGCATCTGCCAAACATTTGCCCACTCACCCAGCCTATCCAAGTCACCTTGCAGTCTCCTAGCATCCTCCTCACAGCTAACACTGCCCCCCAGCTTAGTGTCATCCGCAAACTTGGAGATGTTGCTTTCAATTCCCTCGTCCAGATCATTAATATAAATTGTAAATAGCTGGGGTCCCAGCACTGAGCCTTGCGGTACCCCACTAGTCACTGCCTGCCATTGTGAAAAGGACCCGTTTACTCCTACTCTTTGCTTCCTGTTTGCCAGCCAGTTCTCTATCCACATCAATACTGAACCCCCAATACCGTGTGATTTAAGTTTGTATCCTAATCTCTTATGTGGTACCTTGTCGAAAGCCTTCTGAAAGTCCAGATACAACACATCCACTGGTTCTCCCCTATCCACTCTACTAGATACATCCTCGAAAAATTCTATAAGATTCGTCAGACACGATTTACCTTTCGTAAATCCATGCTGACTTTGTCCAATGATTTCACCACTTTCCAAATGTGCTGCTATCCCATCTTTAATAACTGACTCTAGCAGTTTCCCCACTACCGATGTTAGACTAACTGGTCTGTAATTCCCCGTTTTCTCTCTCCCTCCCTTCTTAAAAAGTGGGGTTACGTTTGCTACCCTCCAATCCTCAGGAACTACTCCAGAATCTAAAGAGTTTTGAAAAATTATCACTAATGCATCCACTATTTCTGGAGCTACTTCCTTAAGTACTCTGGGATGCAGCCTATCTGGCCCTGGTGATTTATCGGCCTTTAATCCATTCAATTTACCCAACACCACTTCCCGACTAACCTGGATTTCACTCAGTTCCTCCATCTCCTTTGACCCGCGGCCCCCTGCTATTTCCGGCAGTTTATTTATGTCTTCCTTAGTGAAGACGGAACCAAAGTAGTTATTCAATTGGTCTGCCATATCCTTGTTCCCCATGATCAATTCACCTGTTTCTGACTGCAAGGGACCTACATTTGATTTAACTAATCTCTTTCTCTTCACATATCTATAAAAACTTTTGCAGTCAGTTTTTATGTTCCCTGCCAGTTTCCTTTCATAATCTATTTTCCCTTTCCTAATTAAGCCCTTTGTCCTCCTCTGCTGGTCTCTGAATTTCTCCCAGTCCTCTGGTATGCTGCTTTTTCTGGCTAATTTGTACGCATCATCTTTTGCTTTGATACTATCCCTGATTTCCCTTGTTATCCACGGATGCACTACCTTCCTTGATTTATTCTTTTGCCAAACTGGGACGAACAATTTTTGTAGTTCATCCATGCAGTCTTTAAATGCCTTCCATTGCATATCCACCGTCAACCCTTTTAGAACTAATTGCCAGTCAATCTTGGCCAATTCACGTCTCATACCCTCAAAGTTACCTTTCTTTAAGTTCAGAACCGTTGTTTCTGAATTAACAATGTCACTCTCCATCCTAATGAAGAACTCAACCATATTATGATCACTCTTGCCCAAGGGGGCACACACAACAAGTCTGCTAACTAACCCTTCCTCATTACTCAATACCCAGTCTAGAATAGCCTGCTCTCTCGTTGGTTCCTCTACATGTTGGTTTAGATAACTATCCCTCATACATTCCAAGAAATCCTCTTCCTCAGCACCCCTGCCAATTTGATTCACCCAATCTATATGTAGATTGAAGTCACCCATTATAACTGTTTTGCCTTTGTTGCACGCATTTCTAATTTCCTGTTTGATGCCATCCCCAACTTCACTACTACTGCTAGGTGGCCTGTACACAACACCCACCAGCGTTTTCTGCCCCTTAGTGTTTCGCAGCTCTACCCATACCGATTCCACATCCTCCAAGCTAATGTCCTTCCTTTCCATTGCGTTAATCTCCTCTCTAACCAGCAACGCTACCCCACCTCCTTTTCCTTTCTCTCTATCCCTCCTGAATATTGAATATCCCTGGATGTTCAGCTCCCAGCCTTGGTGCCATTTAGAAGCTTTTAACTAGACACTCGAATATGCAGGAAATGGAAGGATATGGAGCACAAACAGGCAAAAGCGAGTTGATTAAGTAGGCATCATGTTCAGCACAGCCTTTCCCTGCACTACACTGTTCTATGGTTTATGTTGTCAGATAATGGCAAGCAGAGGACCGGTACTAAAAACATACACAATGGTGATCAGGGGAAATGGTTTGGTAGAATGTATAGTGTTAGCATTTGCTTTCATGTTACAGTAAAGAAGAGGCAAGGATGGTCATAGGCAATGGAAAGAAGTGACTCGGTTGATTATTGCATGAGGAAGTGCGATTATGTTTATTGACAGCATGGTGATATTATGTTAGTCACCAATACCCCAGCCAGAGATGAGCTACCTTTGGTGTTTCCCTCGTTCTTTTTTCTCCTTCCGCGTCATAGCTTCACTCTCTCTGGATGATGGCAAAACCAGATTTCTCATGATTGTGACGCTGTCTAGAATTAAGCATCCATAAATATTCATGCAGAGCATGGCTTTTTCAGTGCAGCTCGGCCAGCAGAATCCTTGTCTGAACACGGCGGTGGTTAGGCCAGGAGATTAAGTGAGGTGAAATCTGTGCATTATTCACACAGTGCTATTGTGTACAGTTTTTTGAACAATGTAGCACCATGTCAAGATGTCAAGAACTTTTTTCTTAGCTGATAGTCCCTTACCCTCAGAGGTCAGAGAAGACCACCATCACAGAATGAATCACTAAGACTAAATGAGGGTGGCACAGAGGTGCAGCGGTGGAGTTGCTGCCTTACAGTGCCAGAGACCCAGGTTCGATCCCGAAAATGGGTGCTGTATGTATGGTGGTTGTACGTTATCCCTGTGACTGCTTGGGTTTCCTCCGGGTACTCCGGTTTCCTCCCTCACCCCAGACATATAGCTTTGGAGGTTAATTGGCTTCAGTAAAATTTGTAAATTGTCCCCAGTGTGTAGGATAGTGCTAGTGTACAGGGAACGCTGGTCGGCACGGACTTGGTGAGCTGAAGGCCCTGTTTCTGTGCTGTATCTCTGCAGTCTAACTCCAAAGAGTAGTTTCCTTTTATATTCACCAAGGAGAAGGAGATAGAGGACACTGAGATCAGTGTGGGAATATCAATATGTGAGGGCAATTTGAGATCAAGGAGGTGGTGTTGAGACTCTTAAGAAGTATTAGGCTGGATAAATCCCCATGGCCTGATGGGATCTTTCCTAGATTATAGCGAGAGGCAAGAGAAAAGATTGCAGGAGCCTTGAAGAAGATGTTTGAAGATGGAAAGAAATTGTCCCTGGAATCGGCATTCAATTGGCTTTATGGTGAAATTGACAACATATGGAAATTGATTGATTAAATTTGAACAGCTGGGAATTCCACAGGAAATAGAATGGAATTGTGTTATCGACCACAAAGCCGTGGAATGAGAAGGATGAGATGGACACTGAAATTTAAAGTAGTAAATTGAAGGCTGAGACTGAATTTGGTTGAATTGAACATTTATCATGGTTTGCTTTAAAAAAGAGTCACGCCTGTAGGGAAATCTGGACTGAACCAAGCTGAAATTTATATGAGAAACCATCACCAGATATACATATTATAACATCATGTGAATATGGAGAGGGCTAATTAGTGTTGTTCCTAGGATAGTAAAGAGTATATTATATAACAGAATAGTAATGGGAATATAGTGATAGAGCAGAATATAATAGGATAGGAATAGTGAAATGGAAAAGGGATAGTATTGCAGAATTGCAGTGAATGTATGGGGAAGCATTGGTGCATGAATGGTAACTTGCTTTGTCCCAAGTTTTTCAGGAATTATAGGTTAGAGGTTCGACTATGAAAAAGAATGGAAGAATTGGCAACAACACGGATGAAGGGAATTCGCGCCCACGAAAACTCGGGAAGTGAAGACTCATCAGATGGAAATTGTGAAGCAACGCCCACGAAAACTTGGGAAGCTGGACAAGATTCTGGGAAGAAACATCATCGTCTTGTTGTTAATAGATGGGGAATGTAATAGTCACACATATGTATCTCTGGTTATCTGATTATCTAACTACTTGGTTATCATAAATGATTGTTTATCATATATGATAAAAGGAAGGAATGTTAATCCTGGTTAAATTGGAGAGGCTAGGACCCTAAAATTGAGTAAAGGCTTTGGGGCTGCTAGGCCATTTGGTCAATTTAAAAGTGCTTTCTGTAGAAATGGGACAAGCTGCAGAATGGTGCCAGTTCATCTAGAGCCTAGATCAGAGCTGCAGGAAGAGAATGGGAACATCTGCAGACCCTGACAATGAGGTGCAAAATGCATAGAATGGATTGGATGAATGCAAACCAGACATACACATTGTAAATAATGTTGCAAAGCTTTACTTTGCTGGATGTTGATTAAGTATTGAGCCTTGTCTGGTTTTCTTGCATATCAGGGCACATGTTGCGATGTTCATTTCCTTTGAGAAACACTGTTTAAATACAATGTATTAGCCACTGTATTATTGGGTTAGGGAAATGTCTGTCATGTATGGGGTTAATCGAAATTTGTTATTGGATTGTAAAGAGACCACCTCCATATGGTTCGGCCCCTCGAGGTCCGGGGACCTATAAAAGTCTGCTACCACAAGGTCCCGTGTCGATCTTCTGGGAGAGCGCTTAGGACTGCGTGACCTTCTGGAGTGTCTCTGTTTGAACGAGGCCAAGAAGGCTTTATCAGGCAAATACGAGGATCGAACCCGTGGTGGTTAGGTACAGTAGTGGGAACTGCAATTGTGTTTTGTCAAAATAAAGTTTAGATGCGCAAGTGCTTGACTCAGTGATTTTTGACTGAAACTAGACTGGGGGGGGGGGGGGGGGGGGTGGGATGCTTAGAACGAGCGATTTACAAAATAATCCAGGAAATTATGGGCCATTGAGCCTCACATATCTGGGAATATTTTGGGGAGTTTTCTTCAGGTAAGGATTTACTCTCAATGCACCAATTAGGAACAGACCGAATGGCTTTGTCTATGGCAAGCCATGTCTTACAAACTTGAATGAGTTTTTTAGGATGGATATGAAGTGGACCGGCCAGAGCTTCAGCAGTGGCGCAGCACTGAATTCCATCGCGGAGCAGGCGATGCCTTACCGGGGATCGCCGTGTTTAACACCGTCGGGCTGTAGTTTGCGGAACTTCCAGCCCTGGGCGGCGCTGACAATATCGCGGAGTCCTAGGATCTTTTGCCAAGGGTCGCCAGTGTTGAATTTCCGCCCATCTCGGCCTGTGGACTTCGGGAGCCGCGGTCTCCGGTAAGAAGTGAGCGATTCAGAAACTCCAAGCCGCTGAGAGTGTTCTTCCGTTCCGACATCGGAGTTCCGATCATCCCGGCGAGAGGGCCTGAACATCAGGCCGCCGTAGCGGCGACTGCGGAGGGCTCAAAGGCCCCGACCACGGGTGAACAAAGAGGAAGATGACTGAACTTTATTGCCTTCCCTCACAGTGGAAAACGTTGATCTTTTATGTGGCGATCTTTATGTTAAATCCTATTGCATATTGTGTTATTTTATTTGTATGGCTGTATGGTAACTCAAATCTCACTGTATCAATTGGTGCATGTGACAATAAATGTAACTTGAACTTAAAGTGACTCCATGCCCGACAAAATTCAATGGGAAATGATAACCAAATATCCTCCAGGCAGTTGAAGATCTCTCAAAGGATAGCACTGCTGAATGCATGTTTAACTGCACAGTTATCCATGGCATGATTTTGAAAATGGATTTACAGCGTATATTCACAAATCAGGGTTTTGGTGATCATCTGCAACATCTTTCTGATTACATCATCAAGTTGACTAAGTAATTACAACATGATCACATTTCAAAGTTCCACTGGACTAAAATAAATAATATACCAAGAGATACCACAAAAACCCATCAAGATTCCAGTCTAGTGGGACAGGCAGCATCTCTGGAGAGAAGGAATGGGTGAAGTTTCGGGTCGAGACCTTTCTTCAGACGGGTCACCCATTCCTTCTCTCCAGAGATTGTAACTGTCCCTCTGAGTTACTCCAGCTTTTTGTGTCTATCTTTGGTTTAAACCAGCATCTGCAGTTCCTCCCTACACTTTTCTCCTAAAATCCGGTTGAGGTCTGACCAAAGAAAGCAGGACGAAACCCTGCAAATGAGCCAAACATTTAAATCCATGTTACCTAGAATAAAAACAAACCTTGTGCCCTGCATTAGAAATAAAACATTGAATGTTTGTCAAAGTCATATTCAGATTTTTTATTATTACAGATTAACTCAAATGTTTAGAAATTTGTCTTGGGTCACTAACATCGCCAGCTTTGCTTAGCCCATATTAAAATTCACTGAAGACAAGGAAGTAAAGTGCAGAAGAGAGTTGCAGCTGGCGACTGCTACTTGCATGTTCATTAAGGACTAGTGACCAAAGACAATTTTCTCTCCCATATGACCATTAATGATGATATATATGTTATCATGTGATGAATGGACTGCTCATGGAGAGCCTGGTTAATTCTGGAGACAAGACAAACTAATTTATTGTGATATATTTGTACTGCCCATTGAGCCCATTATAAAACTCAAGCTAAAGTGAAATATTGATAAACTTATTGCGGGGTTATTAAAACCAAATAGTAATATTTGCACAAAATTGCCTTGGGAAGAAGAAACATTTCAGTGTGCTTGCCTTGATCTGTTCATTGCTATGCATCTCTTAAAATCAAATGCATCCATTTCCACAGTGAATATAAATTAGTGCAGAAATAAAGACAAAATAAAAAATGGTGTAAAAAGTGAAGAATAATTCACATTTACAGAAATCAATGTTTGTTTCTATGTAATACACTCAAACTGTGAAATTTGTCAATTGATCGTCTGAACGTGTTTGCGACCCAAACCTGCTCACTTTCCCAAACCAATACCAATTTCCTGCAGATTAATTTCTCATTTATTCCATGTTTACTTTCTTACAACATAAAAGGAGACCATTTGGCTCATCAATGTCAGCTCAGAAGATTCTTTTCCCATTCCTCCGAAGATAGACACAATTTCATGTTTCATGCATTTTTGTGTTTTTATGACTGTTGGCAGATCAATTTCCCTCTTGGGATAAAATAAGTTCTATCGTATCATATCGCATCGTACAAAAAGCTGGAGTAACTCAACGGGTCAGACAGCATCTCTGGAGAAAAGGAATAAGTGACGTTTGGGTCGAGACCCTTCGAAACGTCACCTATTCCTTTTCTGCAGAGACACTGACTGACTCGCTGAGATACTCCAGCTTTTTGTGTCTATCTTCGGTTTAAACCAGCATCTGCAGTTCCTTCCAACATAGTCCCATTCTTCCGCTCCCTTTCCTGTACCCCATCACTCTCCCTTCTCTTCAACTCTCCCCGATTCTCCTAACACCCATTCACAGATGAGGCAATTTGCAGTTGCTAATAAATTTACCGATCGGCAGGTATTTGGGATGTGGGAGGAAACCAGAGCACATGGTCACAAGGGAAACAATCAAACTCCACACCGCCAACATCGGAGGTCAGGATCAAACCCTGGTCACTGGCATTGTGTGGCAACTGCTCTCCTTTCAGTGGATTCGATCGTGTGAGCACACAGCCGGCGGTTGACACTTGTACACTTGTGCTGTACAACTGATTTAATAATCCTGGCTTTCCTGATCCTGGAGTCGGGCAGCAAGACATGGTGAGGCTTCAGCTGCGACTGGGCCTCGGCTGATAAGGTGCTGCAGCCTCGACCTTAGAATGTCACAATAAACATTGACATGAGGCAAGGATTGGGAAGAAGGTCAACTCCAGTCAAAGCCTGTGCGACTTGACATGAGTTTGTAAACATTTTTGACAACAAAGTTATTTATAAGTTAACTGTAGATCAGCCATGATTGAATGGTGGAGTAGACTTGATGGAACAAATGGCCTAATTCTACTGCTATCCCTTATGATCTCATGACCTCAAGAAAATAAATCAATATACCTTGAAATTTTGCAAAATTTATTAAAAACATTAAAACACTATTATACTGATTCAAATAATGAAGTAATGATGTTCTCCTCTGAAACTCTAGGTTGATAAATCTCAATTCAATTGATTAGGGATTATCCCTCCTGGGATAAATAAAGTTTTAACTTATCATATCGTAAACCTGTGGCAATATTAACTTGAGGAGAATTATGAGAAATCCACTTTGATTGTATTAATCTGAATACCACAGAGAGTCCAGCAACAAGTACTACGACAGACAGAGTGATATGAGGCATTCTGCTCACCCGAGCGGATCAGTAAGTCCACCCGATTGCAGGATATACCTTCCTGCTAGGGGCAGAATGTGGGCAGTTCCCTTTGGAGAGTGTCTGCCTCAGCGAGAATATTCAGAATAGAAGAATATTCAGAAGAATATTCAGTCCAATATTCTTAGAATAGAATAGAATAGATAGAATAGAATGCCTTTTATTGTCATTCAAACAGCTTGGTTTGAACGAAATTGCATTTTCTACAGTCTTACATTACAAAAAAAAAACAAGACCCACACTTAACACAGTTTACATAAACATCCATCACAGTGAATCTCCAACATCTCCTCACTGTGATGGAAGGCAAAATCTTATCTCTTCCCTTTGTTCTTCTCCCACGGTCCAGCATTCCAACTGCAGCGTCGAGGCGAACAGGGTCTCCCGATGTTAAAGCCCCCGGCGGGTGATGGTAAGTCCCGTGGCCGTTTAAGCCACGCGGGGCGATGTTAGGCCCCGCTCCGTGTCCTTTAAATCCCGCGATTCCAGCGGGAGAAGTTGCCGTTGCGGGAGCTCCGAAAAGCGGTCTCCTACCAGGGACCTGCAAGCTCCCGATGTCACTGTCCACCGGGCCTGCGGCCCGAGCCTCCGAAGTCGGGTCGCAGCCGCGCGCCACCAAAGCTCTTCCCGTTCCGAAATCGGCCAGCTCCGCGATGTCAGGTCCGCAGGCTCCGCGACTGGAGCCCTCAGGTTGATCCCGGCCGGAGGCCGCTGCCGGCTCCACGATGTTAGGCCCAATGACATTGGAGACCCGACAGGGAAAAAGTCAGGTCCCCGAACAGGGAAGAGATTAACGGTTCCCCCCCCCCCCCCCAACATATACACAGCTAAAGAAAAATAATAAAACCTAGGGTCAAGACATACATTTAATGAGACAAAAATTAAAAAAAAAGACACACGGACTGTAGTCGAGCCGTTGCCGATAGGCGCCACCACACCACATATGCAACCAAACAAATTATTTCTCGCAACTGCAAATACATGTATATTTCTCCTCTGTGCAGTAGAATCCCAGAAATAAACATGTTGGATTTGGTGCCAAAGGTGTGGGGAGAAGGTGTGGGGAGAAGGTGTGGGGAGAAGGTGTGGGGAGAAGGTGTGGGTCGGCGACTGTATGCATTCATTCTATCTATGCCCCATTACTTTGTTTCAAATTGGTGATTGGTGATCAAAGAAATATCTCAAATGATTCATATAATTTATCCCCAATGGCCAAGCTTGAGACCTCTTATATGATGATCTACCTTCCATTGGAGACTTCCAAAGTGATGGGCTGTCATTTGCAGACCAACCTCCAATAAAGCTGAAACAGGTTGGCATTGGTGCTGTTATTTCGTAGATTAGTTCAAAGTTTATTTTAAAAACGTCATCTTTGTTTATTATCCTGTTTCGTTTATCACCTTGAGAAGTATCCATGTACACATATAGTTCCTTCCTGGAGCAGGCAAAACAAGGCAATTTTTCAGAGGTACCAATGGCAATTTGTTTGTAGGTCAGTGAGAGCAGAATCAGCAAAAGTAAATTTCAATGGGGTCATAATAAAGTTTTTCTCCTACTTCATTGAAGGATTCGGGAGCCTTTTTAATGAGATTAGTCTTGCTATTTTTCCATGACTACCATATTTTTCATTTGTAATTAAATGGGTCTTGGTTGCATATAATGCCCCATGATGTTGAAAATGATATATTACCATGAATTCACTCGCAACTTATTTAGCATTCATAACTAGAGATATCTTACTGTAAAATTCAAGATGATTATACATGTACCTTGCAACCTAAATTCAAAAAGCTATTTTTAACGATAACTAATGAACATTTGCAATACCTCTGGAACAATGCAGACCTATACATGAACAATTAGACAATGATGCAGAGGAAAATTTACCTTATAACCTCCCAGGTGTCCGTGAATTTTTTCTTTTGGTACTTCATACCATCTGACTTTAATTAAAGTACTGCTCATGATTTCAACAGCAACATTCAAAGGTTCAGCTTCAGGAACTGTTGAAACAAATGCAGAATCTTAAGATTATTTTAGAAATTGGAAAATAAGTCAATATTTTGTTCACTCTTATTGTCCGTGCACTTTGTTTTGCTCTTTCACATACAAATAACACAAATGTTTCAGGCCTTGTGCTATGTTACATGAAAATTGAATTCACGTGACATTTTATCATATCATGACAATATCAGACAAAAATCCACTTTATTTGTGTAGTTCTGTGTTCTTGAAAATACAATTGTGCATATGCAAAAGGTACATTTGATCTGTATTTAGTTAAGTAACGTGACTGATTTTAATGACTGCAAAAAAATTGCTTGAATCTCCCTTCACTGACAATTAGAGGTGGATAGCAAATGTTGGCCATTGATCAGAAGCTTAGAAGAAACTAAAATAAAATTTATATTAGAGATTAGAGAGATTAGAGATTCCTTTATTTGTCATTCAGACCTTTCGGTCTGAACGAAATTTAGTTGCCTGCAGTCATACATATAATAATAAATAACAAAACACACAATAAACACAAATTAACATCCACCACAGTGAGTTCACCAGGCACCTCCTCACTGTGATGGAGGCAAAAGTCTTAAAGTCTCTGTCTCTTCCCTCCTTGTTCTCCCTCTGCGCTGAGCTGATCCAGGCTTCTGATGTTGTGACCTCACCGGGTGATGGTAAGTAAGGCAATCCCGCGGCTGAATCCGTGCTCCGTCCGCGACGGGCCGGTTCAAACTCCGCGGCCCGGGTTGGCCGAGGCTGCCGAAGCTGCCGCCCTCCAGTCCAGCGGACGCAGCTGTAGTTGCGGGAGCCCCAGAAAAACAGGTCACCAACCTGTGACCTGCGAGCTCCCGACGATGTCGTCCACTGGGCCCGCGACCAAGCCTCCGGACTCAGGTCACCACCAGTGTCTTTGGTCGCCACCGCCGGAACGCCACCGCAGCCCCGAAGCAGGCCAGCCCCGTGCTGGTAAGTCCTGGCTCTGCCTCCGGAGCCTCGAGGTCGGTCGGTCGCTCGCAGTTGGAGTTGGAGGCCGGCAGCTCTGCCATTAGGCCTCAGCGCAGACGGAGGCAGAGAAGGGGGATACGACAAGAAAAAGTCGCATTCCCCCGAAGGAAGAGACAAAAGTCATGTTTCACCCCCCACCCCACACATACACAACCCAATAAACTAAAATTTAACTAAAACAGGACAAACGAAAACAACAAAAAAAGTAAAAAACAGACGGACTGCAGGCGAGCCGCTGCTGTACGACAGCGCCGCCACGATGCCAGCCACAGTGTTAGCAGTGTTAGCAGACCATGATTTTCTAAAATGTATCTGACCACTTCAAAATGAAGTTTATTAATTTTCTATTAGCTAAAATGACTTGCCTCCTGGGAGAAACTAGTACCGTAACTAGCAGTTGAAAGGATACTGAAGAGGTTAAATACAGTTTTTCATCAGAATATCTCAACTCCATCCTCGAGTTCTGATCTTAGAAGTAGGAATTAAAATAAGAAGCTCGTCATCAACTGCACAATGTGCCATTATGATTATTTTAATGAGTTTTCTTTTAGACCCTAAAAGAAAGTGAAGAGAATTGCAGTTCATTGAAATAAGGTATATTCACAGGAAAAGTTGTGTGTAACCGCAGATTGTCTACTGAAAGTCGCATACAAAGCGTGACAAAGTACGGGTGTCAGGAGTTATGGGGAGAAGGTAGGAGAATGGGGTTAGGAGGAAGAGATAGATCAGCCATGATGGAATGGCGGAGTAGACGATGGGCCAAACGGCCTAATTCTGCTCCTATCATTTATGAACACGACAATCTTGCTTGGACTGGTCACAATGTCAGAAAATCATCCTTATTGTGTGCCATGGAAAATATTTAGTTTTCTTCTGGAGGGAATGTTTTCAAGTCTGGGAAAGGTTTACTTATAAAATGTAAACGGTTCAGGGCATAGTAGACACTCCAAACCTTTCTCCCAGGATGGGAACATCATATACAAGAGGACATAGCTCTATGGTTAGAGGGGCAAACATTACAGGAGACGTGAGGGGTTGCGTCTTGCATGGTGAGTGCTTGGAATGTATTGCCAGGGTTGGTGGTTGAGGCAGATACGATAGTGGCATTTAAGAGGCTTTTGGATGGGCACATGGATGTGCAGGAAATGGAGGGAATGGTTTATGTGCAACTAGGTCTTGTCCTCATGTTCTGCACATATATTGGAGGCCAAAGGGCCTGTTCTTGTACTGCACTGTTCTAGTTCTTTGTTCTTACCCTTACAATATAGGAGACCATTCAGCCCACCAATTTCAAGCCTGCTCACACCAGACTAATTTCACCTATTTTTGCTGTACCCCTGCAGATTATTCCCTCTATCTGTCACACATACCTCTAAGCTTATTTTCTTTCACCGGGAATGGTTATGGTTGCATTGGACCAGCTTAACTAGAAATGCAGCTCCTTTAGTTTAGTTTAGTTTAGAGGTACCGTGGAAATAGGCCCTTCAGCCCACTGAGTCCACACGGACCAGTGATCATCCGTACACTAGTCCTATCCTGAGCACTAAAGTCAATTTACAGATGCCAATTAACCTACAAACCTGCCACATCTTTGGAACGCGGGATGAAATCAGAGCACCTAGAGAAAACCCACGTGGTCACAGGAGGAACATACAAACTCCGTGCAGACAGCACCCATAGTCAGGTTCGAACCCGGGTCTCTGGCGTTTTAAGGCAGTAACTCCTCCGCTACCGCCAGTGTGCTGTCCTTCTGGAGCACGTCCTCAGGAGGGCCGTTATCCTGTCCTGAAGTCTTTGCAGCATCCAATGCTCTTAAACATTCCATGATATAACTTGTGGCAATTAAATGGACAATGGACTAGCTCCATGATTATTTCAAATCAAAAGGATAAGCATCTTTGTGAAAGCTTTGATTTAAGGACCCAAATGTTCAGCACCAATGTTCAGGACAGATCTGTTCTTGGAGCCCTTTCTTCCTACCCCAGTTACCAGGTTAATCATCTATCAGCATTCACGAACAGAAGAGAAGTCATCTTCTCCACTGGAGTCTGCACAGTTTGAGATGCATTTCATTGTACAATTACGTTTGTAGTGCAATCAACCTTGCCCGTGAGTTATAAATATGTGCCTTCTCCTTCCAGAAAGAAATGTACATTGACAAATTTCTGATCCTGCAGCTTTACTGAAGCATGAACATAACTATACTGAAGATTAGTCAACTCTTGTCAATAATTAATGTGAACAATTAGAGAACCCCATATTGATTTTGAATTACACTGATTAACTGATTTGCAAATGTTATTGCAAATAAAAGCGTTTATTTCCCCATTCTGGAGTTTGCTTTAACCAAGGAACAAATACCTCTACATCACAAATAATTTCCTTGGGGAAGCTGCCAGGGCCCAAAATAGATATTCCCACAGCATATATGTTTATGTTTAGAGATACAGCATGGAAACAGGCCCTGTGGACAACTATGTCCACGCCATCCGTTCAATAATAACTCGTTCAAGCTAGTTCTATGATATGTGCAACAATATATTGTAGTTGGACAACAGAAAATGCTAAGAGATAATTTTATTTCTTATAAACTCTCCTCCCAACAAAATGGAGACATTCTTACAACATACTTAAATCAGTTTTAAAGCTTCCAGTAGGTTCTGACAACTTCTTATGATGTGCTAGAAAAAACAATCCCTGCAAATATACCTCTGTACCAGCAATCCTGTTTCCCAAAGGTAGTGTTCGAGAGTGTCAGCAATACAAATAGAGAAAAACAACTCTGACATAAATCAGTGTCAAAAGATTTTTGAGATAATTTCAAGGTGAAGTCGGAGAATCTACTAGTTGGGCTAATTGGCATCATTAAAGTGTCAGCAAACGTTTTCTTCATTGGTTTTCAACACCCTACAAAATGGAGGAACAGGTGTACACGTGCCAGATTATTGTTTGCTCATCTTGTTCCATGGATAAACATAACAGCTGATCAGAGCTCTGGTCACTAACACAGTGCCTATCATTAGAACACAAGAAAGACTTTATATAGTACATTTCAGGACCTGAGGACATTTTGGAGCACATTATAGCCAAATAAGTACTTTTATAGTTGCTGTGGTAATACTGGAAACTCAACAATACTGGAAAATCAAATAGTCTTAACTGAAACAAGAAAGTCAGACAGTATTCATTAAAACCATTACAATCTAAAGAACAGTAGTTATATTTTGTGACACACATGAAATTAAACTGTTAAAATTAGTAGCTGATAAAGGGGAGAAAATATTTGCTTTTATGGTGGAAAAAGTCAATTAAATGCATTACTAAACCCATTATAGATTGCTTAGATCACACTGATCCAAGTAATTTTAATTAATCTCAAATATCTCTTGGAAGTATTGTGTGCGTTAATGTTCCAAGGAAAAAAGTAAAGATCCACCTTGAAGGGAATTAATTCATTAAATGCTATTAGCCAGTTAGATAGGCTGAAGAAATTATGGTTCTATTTTGGCCATTCATTCTCAGATCCTGGACTTTGCTTTCAGAGAACCACAATTAGGGTACTCAGTAAAAAAAATGTTTTAAAATCATTAATACAATGAAGATTTTGCTAAGAAAACCAAGTGTTTTCTTTCTCTTCCCATTCTGGCAAAGAGTTTTGGACCCTAAATATTAACAGTTTCTCTTGGACAGATGCTGCCTCGCATGCGGAGTATTTCAGCACATCATGTTCTCAGTTCAAATTAAATATTGTAGTGGAGATCGATTCTATTATTGATGACGGCCTACAACATTGCATGTTTGCCTAGCTTTCCTTTTCCAGACCTGTTCTGAATCTGACCTCTTTCATGCCGCACAACACAATGAATATCATAAAGTGCTGAAGTGACCCGCTGTGTTACTCCAGCACTTTGTGTTCTACACACGATTCCAGCACCTGCATTTCGTTGTGAAAACATTTATTGAAGCTATTACCCCAGTTCTGGACTCTCACAACCATTGGGAGCATTCCCCCCTACATTTTATCTAGTATCATTTTATACAGTGACCTCCATAATGTTTGGGGCAAAGCCCCATTATTTATTGATTTGCCTCTGTACTCCACTATTTGAGATTTGTAATAGAAACAAAAATCACAAATGGTTAAAGTGCACATTGTCAAATTTTAATAAAGGCCATTTTTATACATTTTGGTTTCACCATGTAGAAATTACAGCAGTGTTTATACATAGTTCCCCCATTTCAGGGCACCATAATGTTTGGGACACAGCAATGTCATGTAAATTAAAGTAGCCATGTTTAGTATTTTGTTGCATATCCTTTGCATGCAATGACTGCTTGAAGTCTACGATTCATGGTCGGATGTCTTCTCTGGTGATGCTCTGCCTGCCCTGCATTGCAGCCATCTTTAGCTTATGCTTGTTTTGGGGGCTAGACCCCTTCAATTTTCTCTTTAGCATATAAGTGGCATGCTCAATTGGGTTCAGATCGGGTGATTGACATGGCCACTCAAGAATTGACCATTTTTTAGCTTCGAAAAACTCCTTTAGCAGTATGTTTGGTGATCATTGTCTTGCTGTAGAATGAACCGCCGGCCAATGAGTTTTGAGGCATTTGTTTGAACTTGAGCAGATAGGATGTGTCTATACACTTCAGAATTCATTATGCTACTACCATCAGCAGTTGTATCATCAATGAAGATAAGTGAGCCAGTACCTTCAGTAACCATACATGCCCAGGCCATAACACCCCCACCACTGTGTTTCACAGATGAGGTGGTATGCTTTGGATCTTGGGCAGTTCCTTCTCTCCTCCATACTGCTCTTGCCATCACTCTGATATGTTAATCTTCGTCTCATCTGTCCACAGGACCATTTTCCAGAACTGTGGTTGCTCTTATAAGTACTCCTTGGCAAACTGTAACCTGGCCATCCTATTTTTGCGGCTAACCAGTGGTTTGCATCTTGCAGTGTAGCCTCTGTATTTCTGTTCATTAGGTCTTCTGCAGAGTGGTCATTGACAAATCCACATATGACTCCTGAAGAGTGTTTCTGATCTGTCGGACAGGTGTTTGGGGATTTTTTTAAACTATAGAGAGATTTTACCACCTGGGGCGCCGTCGAGTATGGCTGCCCTGCCAGCAGCTGTTAGTCTTTTCACCCTTTTTTTAATTTTTAGTTAGTTGAAAGTGTTTGTTTTGGAGGTCATTTAGTCTTTTTATGTGGGATGTGGGGGGTGGGGGGGGGGGGGGAAAGGGGGAAACTATTTCTAAGTACCTACCTGGTCGGAGTTGCGGCTTTTCTCCGAGCCGTATCTTTGCCCCTTCCTCGCGGCCTACGGGCAGACTGGAGCGGCGTTTTCCTGCCGGGACCGGCCAGGACTTCAGCTTCGGCGGCGGCACAGCGCTGAAGCACCATCGCGGAGCGGGCGATGCCTAACCCGGGTCACCGTGCAGCAAGCTCCGGAATGCTGTGACAGCCGGCACCAACATCGCGGAGCTGCGGTCTGTGGTCTGCGGTCAGCGGTCTGCGGAGCTTCCAGCCGTGGGCGGCGCTGAACCCTAAACACCGCGGAGCCTGGGATCTCACGACGAGGTCGCCAGAGTCGGAGCATCGACCAGCGCGGCTCGTGGACTTCGGGAGCCGTGGTCTCCTGGGAGGTAGCGGCCGCTCCAGACACTCCGGGCCGCTGAGAGTGTTCACCCGACGCCGGAGCTTCATCATCCGGCGAGAGGGCCTGAGGCATCGGGCTGCCGTATCGGCGACTGCAGAGGCCTCAATAGGCCCCGACTATGGGTGAACTGGGGATGGGACTGGACTTTGCTGCCTTCCCCCACAGTGGGAACCATTGTGGGGGGATGTTTTTATGTTATTGTTGAATTCTTTGGTGTTATCTTTATTTGTGTGCTGCATGGCAAGTCAAATGTCACTACACCAATTGGTGTACGTGACAATAAATGTTTATCTATCTATCTTATCTATCTATTATTCTGTCATCAGCTGTGGGGGTCTTCCTTGGCCTGCCAGTCTCTTTGCGATTAGTAAGCTCACCAGTGCTCTCTTTCTTCTCAATGATGTTCCAAACAGTTGATTTTGGTGAGCCTAAGGTTTAGCTGATGTCTCTAACAGTTTTATTCTTGTTTCTCAGTCTCATAATGGTTTCTTTGACTTTCATTGGCACAACTATAGTTCTCATGTTGATAAACAGCAATAAATATTTCCAAAGGTGATGGAAAGACTGGAGGAAAGAGTAGGTGCTGAGAGCTCTCTTATACCTGCATTAAGGAGGCATTTAAACACACCTGACCAATTACAAACGCCTGTGAAGCCATGTGTCCCAAACATTATGGTGTCCTGAAATGGGGGGACTATGTATAAGGCCATAGTCAATTCAATGAACCATTGTTGCTCTTCCTCCAAAGCGAGAGCACCCTTTATCAGATACATTGACCCAAACTGCACACAATCTCTAGATAGGGTCCCACCCAGGGCTGTAAAGCAGCTTATTCTTGTTATGAAGGATGCTGAAATATTAATAGAAGATGCAATACCGTGAGTGAGACTGTCAGAGTGTTGCTTGACTGGTCTGTGGAACAATTCTCTCAATTCACTCATCGGCTCACAGGAATTGGCAATGAGAACTTTGAAAGGATGGCATAGTTGGAAACAAACATTACTGAATCCACATCCTCGTGGTTTCATTCTCATTTTGTTTAAACCTTAATCTCCTCCCATCAGGAAGGAGATATAGAAGCATTAAAAGTAAAACATCTCGCTTCAGAGCACCTACCTCCAAGCCATCAGATATTTGAATTTGCACTAATCACTTTGCATTTTCTTTCGCACTTGCACCTACGTTTAACATGACGCTGCTGGGTACTGTCCTTCTTGTATATATTGTCCTTCGTACGATATTGTCTGTATTATTTATTATTTATTGTGGTGTATGTGGTGGATGTATTGTACTGAATTGTATCTGTCTGAGAGCGAACCAAGACACATTCCTATCAACTTGTTGACATGGCAATAAACTTCTTGAATCTTGAATCTTGAATCTTGAATCTTGCTAGCAGTTAAATATCAATCACAGGTCTACAGTCACACAAGGACCAGATTAGGGAAGCAATATAATAGATTTCTTTGCCAAGAAGAACAACACACATAGAGGTTGATTTGTTCTCAATTCCTCGATGAGCCTTCCATAAAGTGTGTACCTTTTCTTGTGCTTTAATCAAGAGTAAAACTGTACAGAGTCTTCCAGGGAAAATTTTCTTTGCGATTGTTGGATGCATTAGGATACTACTGGTGCTATGGAAGCCTGCAATATCACAGAGAAATCACATTTTATGTGGAGTCCATCAAACAATACACCCTTGGGCATCTTACAACATGTATGGTGATAAAGTGAAGAAGAAAATAGAATGTTTCTTCAATCAAATTAAGCTATCCCTCTTGTTATAAAGTTTGAATTGAAACAAAAGAGAATGCAAGCAGGCATATGTACAATGATAAAGTTATTAATCAACAATGGTTTCAAGAGATCAAGAAAGAGCCATGAATTATTCTCAGAATAAAGCAGATTGTTAAATAGGCCCCTATTGAAATAAGTATTAAATATTTGATGCATTGCTAAGTTTAATAAACAACACATTTCAGAAAATTTGTTGTGGACATCAATATCAATATTTTGCTTTGACTGGGTGGGTTTTGATTCTATTTTCACTTGAGCAATTCCACTCTAAATCATGGATTAATCATATCCTCACCTGTAATTCAAAATACACAAATAAAGCCTCTCTAATAGTTACAATCCATTGTAACTCCAGATCTATTCCAGGTGCAATAACAGCACAAGTGCAAAGATATAAACTATTTCCTGTCATCCGTTGTTGTGAAATTAGCTCTGAGCTTTCACATTCTCTATGCCTACATTTGTTTCAGTGATCTGGAGGTTTGTTTGCAGAGGCTGAGGCAGCTGTTTCCATATATCTACTTATAACTGTTTTGATTTGTTGATTTGGACATTGCAATGGATATCATGTAACTGAATAAACCAATGATGACCATATTTCAAAATGATAACAAAATTGGAACAGCCATTCCCAAGGGAAGATATATTGTGCTGAATTGTGCCTAGTTTAGGACCACTCTGCAACTGATTGCCTATATGAACATTGGAATGATGCCAGGGTCCAATTGTCCTGGACCTCCTGCTTCTGAACTTCAGCAGTATGTTTTAGGAAGGCCTCACAATCGAAGGGCTACACTTTGACATACTGCTCCTGGAATGGCCTGACATGAGGCTTACCTCCCATTAATATTGTCAGGGAGCTGTGGGGCAGTGCCAAGATGGGTACAATTTAACTCAATATATCTTTCCTAGGATTTGGATTTTGTTGATATGCCGGTTTACAAGACTCACTGGATGTCTTTGATACAAAAGCATTTAACAATAATGGCCGTTATGGTAATCTGGCCAAGGAAGGCACAGATGCTACAGGGGAAATAGAGGTGGGGGTAAAATAGAAAGGGGAGTTGCTTTATTTGTAAATCCTGGCTAAAACAGAGCAGCCATAGCACCAAAATTTAGTATAGGACTAGTGTATTGTTAGGCCATTTTGATCAAGTCTGATGTGCTCTGCAGAAATAAGACAAGCTTCTGAATGGTGTCAGTAAGTCTAGGGCCCAGATCAATGTTGCAGATCAATTGACAGAATGAATGGGATTTCTGCAGAGGACCTCCAAGGAAGTGTGAAATGCATGAAGTTGATTGGATTACTGCAAACTAAGTGTACATATTGTAAATAATATTGCTAGACAGTTACCCTGCTGTTTGTTGATTGACCAAAGTGTTGAGCCCCTGGAAGGTTTGTTTGGATTCCAGGGTAATGGTTGCATTATTCAAGTTAAGTTAGCTTCTTCCAGAAGCTTCTCCTGCAACAATGTAAGGGGGATTCTGTTCTTGGTCTGAGTAACTGTCAATAATGTATTGTTGTAATTAATATGTTTGATTGGATTGTAAAGAGACCACCCCTCTGTAGTTCGGCCCCTCAAGGTTTGGGGACCTATAAAAGGCAGCCCCCATGAGGTCCTTTGTCGATCTTCTGGAAGAGCGCTTTGGACTGCATGACCTTTTGGAGTGTTTCTGCTTGCACGAGGCTGAAGGGCTTGGCCAGGCAGATACAAGGATCAAACGTGGTGGTTTAGGTATCGTATAGGGGAATTTGTTGTGCTATCCAAAGATAAAGATTAGTTGTTCCAGTGCTTGAATCAGTGTTTTATTGACTGAACTAGACTTGGGGGGGGGGGGGGGAGAGCTTAGAAGAGCTTATGTACATATTGATTAAGGAGATAATGCCAGTAGTCCGAGATGGCATTATTGAAGGAAAGTCCAGTGAGTCTGTAGAGGTGGAGCTGAGCGATAACAAGGAGATATTTATCTTGCTCTGATTGTACTATAAGCCCCCAAACTGTCAACGGGAATGAGAGTAATAAATATGCAGAGAGATTGCAAACAGTTACATGAATAATAAGGCTGTCATAAAATGTGATTTTGAATTCCCAAATATAATCTTGCTAACGATTTAGATACGGTGGAATTTGTTTAGTGTGCTCAAGGAAGCTTCTTCAGGCAATATGTAGAGAGCCTGTCAAGGGAGTGGGCAAAGCTTGACCTACTCTTAGGAAATTGGTAAGTTATATTACAATTGTACAAGACGATGATTAAGCCATACTTGGTAAATTGTGTTCAGTTTTGGACTCCCTGGTATAGGAAAAATGCCATTAAGCTGAAACAATTGCAGATAATATTTACAAGATGTTTCCAGGACTAAAAGGCCTGATCTACAGGGCGAGGTTGGGAAGGCTAGGACTTTATTCCCTGGAGTACAGGAGACTGATGTGTGACCTTATAAAGATGCATAAAATCATGAGGGGAATCATGAACACACAGTGTCTTTTTCTCGGGGTAGGAAAATCAAAAACTCGAGGACATAGGTTTAAGGTGAGAGGGGACAGATTTAAAAGAAACCTGAGTGGCAACTTTTTCGCGTGGAGGATGATGGTTAGATTAAAAGAAGTAGATGAGGCAGGTGCAAATACAGCATTTAAAAGACATCTGGATTCGTATATGGAGAGGAAAGTTTTACAGGGATATGGGCCATGTGTGTCAAATGGGACTAGCTTGAATAGGGCATCTTAGGACGAGTTGGGCCAAAGAGCCTGTTTTCACATTGTATGACTCTATGACAATACCATACTTCTGACAAGTGCAACTGTGGAGAGGTACAAACAATGGCCCACCTACTGACTTGAGGCGGAGAGGCATGCACTACGGACGATCTCCGCAGAGGCACAGATGTAGCACTGGCTGTGGCAAAGCGATGGCAGAACGTCGTCTGACACACGAGCGAACAAACTTCTTCAGTCCCACCTTCCATAAGTTTAATGGGGAAGCAGTCCTGATAATGTGTCCTGATACCTGGTGGTGGATTTTTATGCATTTTCCAAACCGTAAGGATTGGGGAATTGTAGAAACCTCCTTCCCGCAGTGATGAATGACTAACAGCAACTATGGATTCTGCATAGAAATCTAAAGTTGCTGACAGTTATGTGTGTAAACATGTACAGTTAAATGAGGAATGCGGAAATGCAGGCAGTTCCCACGGAATCAGAAGCATTTTATTTTGATTGAACAATTGTATTTGTAACTACAATTAAACTAATGTCATGATTATTCCTCCTTTCCCTTTGGAAACATTGCCTGAAGAAACTTTCTTGAGCACACTAAACTTCTACCAAAAACTCTGCCCCCCAAAAAACGGAGACTTGGGAAGAAATAAAAGCAGGAGTAGGCATCTTCCCACTTCCAACTAAACCATGGCTGATCTTGTACCTCAAACTCACTTGCCACATATGGTCTGATTCTCTTTGAGTTCAAACATCTCTCTCACAATGTACAATATAACCAAATGTATACAGCTCCCTCAAGGAATGCAACCTATGCCATGAAAAGGAATATTCCCATATTGTTTCTAAACAACCACCCCCTTACTCTTGAGACTTTATCCCAAGCTTCTGCATCCAGCTGCAGTGAACAGCCTCTAACTAGAAGTCTACTGAGTCTTCTACTGAAGTTCTACTTTGGGTCTGAAGAAAGGTTCCGACCCGAAACATCACCTATTCCTTTTCTCCAGAGATGCTGCCTGACCCGCTGAGTTACTCCAGCATTTTGAGCCTCTCAGTATCTGCCTGGTCTGTCCCTCTCAGTATCGCAAGGTTTTCACCTCTCATTTTTCTGAACTCCAATGAATCGTGATCATACTCATTCAGTTTTCACGGAACAACTCTCTAATCCTCAAATTTTATCTAATAAAGTCTTGCTATATTTCCACCAAGAACATTCTTCCTATAATGGTTCCACATTCTTCCCTGGCCAAATAATGACATGCATTTTATTTATGTACATATACATACACATATTAAACATACATATATTTCCATATATTTGGACACTAAATAAACTTTGTTTATATTCCTTGAGTTAGGAGCAGTGAAACAGGCTGAAGAAATTCAACTGATGAGACTGGCACGATAAACTCTGATGGGAGAGACTGGACTAACTGTAAAATTGTAGCTTGTCTATCTATGAGTGAAGTTAAGAAATGTTCTTAAGTGAAGTTAAAAAATTGAAGTTTTCAAGAAAGGTGGTGAGTTTATTTTTGTTAGATTTGTGTATAGAAGGATAAGGAACACAAACAGTGACATTTAGAGATTACACATGGATATAAAATATTAGTATTGTCTAGAAAATATACTTAATGCATTTTTAAACTAAATGTGTACTGTGTTTCATGACCTAAAGACCTTCTGAAAGTATAAACAGCATATCCTCTGGTTCTCCCTTATCTATTCTACCAGCTACATCCTCAAAACACTTCAGAAGTTTTGTCAAAAACCATTTTCCTTTCATAAATCTATATTGATTTTTTTCTTGCCCCTTGATATTTTTTAGTAGTCTTTTATCACAGGCTTTATTATAGACCCTAGCATTTTTCCCTATTACTCATGTCAGGTTAACCAGTCTATAGATCCATGCCTTCTCTTCCCAACCTTTTTTGGGGATACATTTGCCACCTGCCAACTGCAGAAACTGTCCCTTAATCTACCCAAGTTCAGCAGATGATTGCCACTGCATCCACTATTTCAACAGTCCACATTGTTTAATACTCTGGGACGCAAATTATTAAAGTCTGATGATTGATCAACTTTTAGTGCCATTAGTTTCTCAAGCACTATTATTCAACTAACACCAATTTACTTTTATTCCTCCTCTTGGTCCCCAAGCATCTCTCGGGTGTTATTTATGTCTCCTTCCATGAAGACAGAACAAAACTATATGATTAATTTCTCTGCCATTTCCTTATTCCCACTATAAATTTTCCTGCGTCTGACTGTAAGGAGAAGACATTTGTCTTCACTAATCTTTACCTTTTTTTAATGAATTATAAAATCGGTGAGTTAGATTGAAGTAATTTAATGAAACTATCAAACGAATATTTATTTTAGGAATATAAATGAAATGGACTGAATGAGATTGTCAATGGCAGTTTTAGAAGGATGAGCAATACTGTCAGAACATTGTGGAGATGACATTTCACTTGCAATTATCTTGAGGCTTCAAGCTGCCTAAAGGAACCCAATTGGTTCAGGCCACTGTCTTGTATATTCCACATACCTTGCACTGCACCCCATAGTGCACGGTTATACAGCGATTGTATCGCGATTTTGAGTGATATATCCCATCCCATCGAAATCGCTCAAAACATCTATTGTGCATTTGTTATTTTCTACCAATCTAATTATTGTATTGATGAAATAATAGCTGATTACCAATCTTAGCAATCAAGTCCTATGAATATTTCCTCATAAACTCAGGTAGAGCATGACAAAATATTATTGATGTGCAATAAAGCCAAAGTCATCTTGTTCTTCTTTTTACTCTTTTTGCTATATAGTAAAGATAGTCTGAAGAGTGAGTGAGCGGGGTGAGACTGATCCTTGATTATGCTGCGTGAAGTGTAGATAGAGTCAATGAATGTGAGGTTGGTTTGTGTGATGGCCTTGGCTGCATCCACAATTCTCTGCAATTATATAGCTGTTCCCAAAACATGCTGCGATCACGAATAATCTGTCCGCTGACTGGACCGCATGCAACACGTGACAATAAACTAAATTAAACTATTAGGCTTCAAATCACTCCAATCCTGCATCCTGAAATGTTACTTTCAAAAAGATAACAGATTTACATTTTAATGAATCAATACAAAATGTTTCTGCTTCTAACTATGAAGCTTGCTGAGTCGGATGCCCACTTGTTCGGAGCAATGTTTCACTCGCACTGAATTATCACCTTTAATGCTTCTCTAAAATAAGATAAATTGACTCATGGAGTTGTACATCACAGAAACAGACCCTATACTCACCAAGTCCTCGTTAATTGTATGGTCCATTTACACTAATCTCACGCCTACATTAGGACTGTATCCTTTTATGCATTGCCTATTTAAGCATATGTCTGAATGCATCCTAAATATCATGACGTATCTGGTTCCACCACCATCCCTGTTAGCCCATTCCAGATATCAACTACTCTCTGTGTAAAACAAAACCTTCCCTCAGTTCCTCTTTAAAACTCCTTCCTAACACCAGAAACCTGTGCTCTCTTGTTTCTGATGGCATTACATGGAAAAAATTGGGCTATCTTAAGGGCCTGTCCCACGGGCGGGCGATTTCATGCGGCAAGCGCGACCTAACAGGAAGCGGGGGCCACCCGAGGACCGCGGGGTTGGTCCCACGTAGATCGCCGGAGCCGTAAGGAGTTGGTCCCGACACCGCGCGGGGCTCTGAAAAACTACACTGTCCAAAAATCTCGTGCGGCAACGGCCTGCCGCCCCGCTGCCGCCTCGACGCCGCGCGCACCGCCTCGACGCCGCCCACCGTCTCGACGGAGTAGGCCTAGCGCGTTGTGTTGCGCGATGACGTCATCACCCGACGCCGCGCGACGTCCATTCTCAGTCGGCCCGCCTTTTACCGGGTCACATTAAAACCACGCGAGATCTTGAGACATAAACATAATATCAGGACCATGAGGAGAACTAGGATGAAAAAAACCATGCAGGCAAAAGTAAAAAAAGTAATTATAGAGAACATTAAACTACTGGAGGCTCCAGCCACTGCTTCTGTCCGTGCTGTTGTTCCTGCCCCTGCTTCAGTACCTGTCCATCTCTTGCCCTATCTTCTGCCTCAGCACCTTCACCAGTTCCCACCCCAGTTCCTGCCCCATCTCCTGCCTCATCTGCTGCCCCATCTCCTGCTCCAGCTTATGTCCCTGCATGGGACTCGGATTTGGCTCAGGAGACTGATGCCCCATCTGCACCGGCGAAGGACAGGTTGGGCACAAGGCATTATAATGTTTCCAGGGAACAAGAAGGAGACCTGGTGGAATGGTATCAGGCCCACCGTGAACTGTACGATATGAGCCATCGTGATTTCAGGAGCAAGGATCTCCGCAACGTCATTCTTGAAGACAAGGCGAAGGAGTTCCCTGACTGCTCTTGTAAGTTCATAATTTGTAGTTTGTCTACATTTCTGTGGATGCAATTGCAGTTCCAATTAAGATTATAATTTGCTCAACACTGATCTTCATTTATTCTATGTTTTCACAGATGAACAACTGTGTCAATGGCTCAAGAGTCATGAGGACACGGTTCGGGAAACTGTCGAGCAGTCTTGGCAAGTCTGGCTCCGGCAGTAGGCCAGTGACTGACAGAGACCGGTGGATATTGGATAAATGGGGGTTCGTGCGGAACCACATAGTACGAGTGCAGAGGAAGGATAGTGGCAGGAAGGTGAATAGTTAAGAGAATTATGTGACAATTAAAAATTGTTGGAAAGTCAGTCAAAATGATATTTGACAATGATAACTTGGTGTTCACTTGGCTTGCTATGTCCTGATGGCCTTGCACATTTATGATACACATTTACTTTCTTCTAGCTTACCGTGGGGGTATCATCGTGCGCTGACTCGAGTGAGGGCGAGTCTGATCCGCCAGAGGGACCCCCAGAGGAAGCCTCAGATGGACCCTCTGGGTCCGGCACTGCGGTCACACAGCAGCAGCACGCCAAGCGGAAGCGGGCCTGCACAACTGCACAACTGCGATGTGCCCGTTGAAGCACTTCAGCGGGAGATGTTCGCGGATGTAAGTGCTTTCGGGTGAACCTTCAGCAAATTTCTCATTCACTCCGCCCTACGTCCACGTTTCTCCATCGCCTCCCAAAAAATAATTACCAGGATTGTACTCTCTTGTTGCAGATCATGCAACAGGCTAAGACCACTGCAAATATTATAAATGTATTGTCGCAGCCAAGGACGTCGCACGAAAGGATCGTTTTTGCGTACTCAACGCTACTGAGGGAGGAGATGCTACAGATCCCTGAGTCAAATTGGCACCACATCTGCATAGAGGGCTTGGCCTTGGCAAGGGCGCACAGACTTCCTCTCCCAGTAACATCTTTTAATCAAAGTTTATTGAATTTATAAACGTTTTACTTTAATGCTGTTTATGAATCATTCACTACGATTTCCTTGCTGTTGCAGAGTCCGATGAGGCCCATGCCAATAATGCCACACCAACAAACGGGGATGATGCCACCACAATATTCTCCCCAGGTACACTGTGAAACCTTTGTGAGTCTTCAGCCTGACTCAAGATTGTCTCTGACACACAGCTTGTGAAAGGTTGTGATTTGTTTTATATGATTTGTTTGGCTCCCATACATATTGATACGCTTATGTGTTTTGCCCACAGGCAAGGATGGAATCGCGGCCTATGACATACCCGTGGATGGCAGGCCCCCCACACTATGTCAGGGCAGACAGCTCACCGCCACATCATGCGTCACGCGGCATGGATAGGCTCGGAGCAACAGATTTCCCGGTGCAATTTGAGGGTCCCGACCCAAGCGCCAACTTCGGCCCAGATCTCTCTGACTATTAAATGTTGGATTAACCAGTGCACACGGGCCGTAAAGAGTGATGCTCTCTCCAACATTTACTATTCTGTTTGCTTGTGTGTTGCAGATTAACGTTTTATTCCCTGTTGTTTTTCACTACGTCATTTGTTTGCTTGCACTAAATAAACAATATTCTGTTGACTTGTGTTGCACATTAATAATTAGTTTCTTGTTTTTCAATATGTTTGTTTGCACTAAATAAAAAGTTTTATTCTTATAAAATCATGGGGCTTTGTATTTATCGCAAATAACCTCACCCACAACTTGATTATTAAACTTCAGTTTAACCTTAACGTGTAGTGGAAAAAGCAGTTTGCTAATCATGGCGTTGATCTATCATATGGAAACCACGTCTAATAATGGAATGCATCTCACATATAAAAGCCTTGATTTATTACATAAATAAAACACACACAGGCATTGAACTGCATTGAATTGCAAAATGTGTCATGAAACGCCATATAAAGCAAACAAAGGCATTTAACCGCTTTTAAAATTATGCCATTTCAAAGAAAGTGATGTAGGTATTATTATCATCACAGTATTACTAATTTCACAAACAAAAACCATCCATTAACATACATAGATCCCCCTTTTATTAGATCTGGGGCCTTCCTGATCCGGTACCTCTGCCGTGAGAAGACAACCCTGACATCCCCTGTTTGCTGTTGATCCTCATATACACAAAGAGGGAAGAGACAGAGACTTTAAGACTTTTGCCTCCATCACAGTGAGGAGGTGCCTGGTGAACTCACTGTGGTGGATGTTAATTTGTGTTGATTGTGTGTTTTGTTATTTATTATTATATGTATGACTGCAGGCAACGAAATTTCGTTCAGACCGAAAGGTCTGAATGACAAATAAAGGAATCTCTAATCTCTAATCTCTAATTGTTCTGCCAGGGTACACTGCCTCGCTCGGAGTTGTAGTAAGCACAGAGACGGTCCCTCTGCTCCTTTGCTCTTTTATTGCTGGTGTTTCTTTGCAATGCGCCTGGTGCCACCATCGGTGCAGCCTGTCTTGCAGCTCTCCATGAACCTGGTGTGACTTCTGTCTGTTTGTCCACCGTGTCACCCTCCACCATGGCTGCAGCTGCACCTCTGGTGCGGATCAGGTTATGGAGGACACATGCCGCGTAGACAATGGCCTGCACATTCTCGGGCTCCTGCTCGATTGTTGTCAACAGGATTCTGAATCTGCTAGCAAGGATACCGAAAGCATTTTCCACGACCCTCCTAGCCCTGGACAGCCTGTAATTGAAGATCCTTCGCTCCCTTGACATCTGCCTGTGAGGGTATGCCTTCATTATCCATTGCCCGACCGCAGTGCCGGACCCAGAGGGTCCATCTGAGGCTTCCTCTGGGGGTCCCTCTGGCGGATCAGACTCGCCCTCACTCGAGTCAGCGCACGATGATACCCCCATTGCCTGAGTGCGAAGGCATCATCACCAACCAGTGCGTAGGGGATGTCAGGGTTGTCTTCTCCCGGCAGAGGTTCTGGATCAGGAAGGCCTGCTCTCCCTTCTTCCAATGCTTGCCCAAGGGAGGTCTCTCTCCAGATCCCTCCATCTGCGGCACTGCCAGGTGTGCCCACATTCACAAACAGGAAGTTGTAGTTTGCATCGACCACAGCTAACAGCACAATGGAATGGAACTTCTTGTAGTTGAAGTACACAGAACCTCCCCTGGATGGCCACATGCTTCCCGTCAACAGGCCCACATGTGTGCAGGAAGTTCCATCTGCTTTGAAAGCCGTGCGCCACACTCCTCCACCCGTCTGGTGTACTGGGGCAGTCAATCATTTCATCATATGTCTTGTTGATGGCGTCACAGGTCTCTCGGACGACCCTGCTGATGGTGGTGTGAGCCACACGGAAGTTATACGAGAGGCTCTTGTAGGAATCCCCTGATGCAAGGTAGCGGAGGGTGATGGCTAGGCGCAGGTCTGGTTCCAGTGACTTCCGCATGACGGTTTTCTGCAGAAGAGGTCCGACGAGTGTCTTGAGCTCCTGAAACAGGTCAGGGGGGATCCTGGTGAAATTTCTAAAGGCAGCATCATCTACCTGCTGCAGATCCGTCATCATGGTCTCATACTGGCCCAAAGTGGGTCTCATCCGGGACAAAGACCTCATCCACACAGACCTCTTCCTGGGCTTCTTCATAACCTTCCTTGTTGAACACCTCCCCAGCTGACCTGCAAGCACGAGGGCTGCTGCTAACAGAAGTCTCTCTTGGTGGAGCAGCAATGCAATGTGAAACTCTTCCATTGTGATGATGATAAACACCCGTTTAAATAGAGATGATGATCGATTTCCAGCCTGCAACACCCGTTTCAATGATTAAAATGGTGTCAGGCTCGAGCTTCCAAACGACTTTGCTCAAAATGGACCTCCGCGCACCCCCCGCTTCCGGTTAGGTCGTGCTTGCCGCATGCATTCGCATGCTTGTGGGACAGGCCGTACGGTGATCATTCGGCAGCCGCGCGGACCCCGCTTCCGGGGAGGTCGCGCTTGCCGCATGCATTCGCCCGCCCGTGGGACAGGCCCTTTACCTCTATGCCTCTCACAATGCTGCATAATTCAATCAGGTCATTCCACAGTCTTCTTCATTCCAGGGAAAATAAGTTCAGCCTAACCAATGACACAATAACTAAAGTCCTCTGATCCAAGTAATGTTGTGGTGAATCTCTTATACACTCTATCCCGTGCAACCAAATCCAACCCATAGCGTGCTGACCATCTCTGAACTGCATCCTAACCAGTGTTTTGTAATGTTTTAACATTGCCCCATCCTATGGAGGCAAGCATGCCATATGCTTTGGATAGATATAAAGTGCTGGAGTAATTCAGCAGGTCAGGCAGCATCTCTGGACAAAATATATAGGTGACATTTCAGGTCGGGACCCTAGTTCCTTTTGGGAGGGGGTGGGGGGAGGATTGGAAGCAACTTGCCTGCAGTCCCCCTCTCCACTCTACAGTCTGAAAGTTCCTCAAACCATCACCTATCCATTTTCTCCAGAGATGCTGCCTGAACCATTGAGTTAGTACAGCACTTTGGTATAAACCAGCATCTGCAGTTCCTTTTTATTACATTATACCATATGCTTTCTTCACCACTCCATCCACCCAAGTTGCTTCTTTTAGGCAACAATACACTTGCACCACTGGATCTCTCTGTTCATCAACATTCCTGGGTGTCCTACCATTTATTCTACATGTCCTACCCCTATTTGACTTCTCAAAATGCATCACTTCACTAGAAAGTACAAATTGCCATCATTTCTGAATTTTCCAGAGAGAATTTATGTGATGCCGCTCGCTACAAATGAATTCAGCACATCTTGCAATGGAATTTCCCTGTGGATTTACCAAAGTTGTTGTAAATATATTATGCTGTTGTGTAGGAACAGCAAATTTTACTTTGAATCTGATTGATTATAGGAGCAACATTTCAGTGTAATGTTGCTGTAATTTCTCGTTAGATGTGTATCATAAATATGGTAACCTAAATGATAGATTATATGTAACTTTTCTTAGATTAAGTCATTTTTGTTTTATGTTTGCTTGCTGCTGGAGGTAAGCAGTAAGGATATGTCACTGTATAAGTTTTAATCTGGGAGTGTGGAGTGAACAGTTCCCAAGAAATTGCTCCAACTTATCACAAGTCACAGATAAATTCCACACTCAAAGTAATTTCCAAAGTCTAAAGTGTGTAACATTTTCAACAATTGATCATTGACTTCAGAGCACTTTTCATATAATGTTAATGTTCCAATCTGCACAGGACGATGGTGGCAAACATATAAAATAAACTAATCTAGCAACTTCTGGTTTACAATGAAGGTCGGTTGGAGGTAAATGATAAATATGCCTCTCGGCTGATGGGTTAGTTCCTATAGTGGCGGCGCTGCCTTAGCAGCTACGGCTCGCCTGCAGTTCGTCTGTTTTTTTCTTTTGTTGTTGTTTTCTTCTGTCCTGTTTTAGTTCATTTTAGTTTATTAGGTTGTGTATGTGTGGGGGGGGGGTGGGAGAAACATGTTTTTGGTCTCTTCCTTCGGGGGAATGCGACCTTTTCTTGTCGTATCCCCCGTCTCCGTCTCCGTCTGTGCTGAGGCCTAATGGCGGAGCTGGCGGCCTCCAACTGGGGCCGACTTCGAGGCTCCGGAGGCAGAGCTAGCCAGGACTTACCAACTTCGGGGCTGTGGCTGCGTTACGATGGCGGCGGCCCGACTTCGGAGCTGTGGCGGCGGCGGCGACCTGACTTTGGAGCTGTGGCGGCATTCCGGCGGCGGTGGCGGCGGCCCGACTTCGGAAAAAGTGGACGACATCGTCGGGAGCTCGCAGGTCCCAGGTTGGTGACCTGTTTTTCCGGAGCTCCCGCAACAACAGCTTCGTCCACTGGACTGGAGGGCGGCAGCTTCGGCAGCTTCGACCACCCCGGGCTGCGGAGTTTGAACCGGCCCGTTCGCGGAGCTCGGATTCAGCCGCGGGACTGACTTACCATCACCCAGCGGGGTCATAACATCTGAAGCCTGGATCGCCTCAGCGCAGAGGGAGAACAAGGAGGGAAGAGACAAAGACTTTAAGACTTTTGCCTTCCATCACAGTGAGGAGGTGCCTGGTGAACTCACTGTGGTGGATGTTAAATTTGTGTTTATTGTGTGTTTTTGTTATTTTATTACATGTATGACTGCAAGACACGAAATTTCGTTCAGACCGGAAGATCTGAATGACAATAAAGGATACTTTACTTAACTTTTTTACTTTATAATATTTTTAAGCTAAGTTTATTTATTTTTTAATGTTCATATCTGATCACCAAGTTGCCAGAACTATTGTTATGGCTTGAAGGATGGATCCATTAGCTCATTACACCAATGTTTGTGGCTTTGTAGCAGAATGACTTTTTTCCTCATTCATCAGCAATCCCACTACCACAACCTTCTTGGTTTGGCAAGCTAAACTCCACAAGCAGTCACTCATGAACTGCCAGTCCCACCAGTGGGATCAGCAATCACAACCCCTCCCAATGCTAACCTTTTCTATCTGTTTTCATCCCCTATTCTGGAATTAGGAGTTTTTGGGAGAGGGGTGGAGAAGAGTGAGAAGCAGTTTCGATGATCCACTTGCTGTGTGTGATATACGACAGGACTCTTCTCCCTTCTCCCAACACTTCCCACTCGCCACCTCTTTCATGATTCAAGCTTTTCACTGTACCTCGGTACTAGCGACAATAATAATTCATCTAAACCTAAACTCATCTCTGAAACCTGGATATCTTTACGACCATAGCCCAGCCAGTTTCTGGCTGCGGATGGGAAGCATATTGGGAAAAAATACTGAAGCAATCACAACTGTTAGTTTAACAGGACCAGAGGGAAATATATTCTCCCCAAAAAAAAGCATAAAGTGCAAAAGCAACTCAGCCAGTCAAGCATCATCTGCAGAAGGAGAAACCAGTCAATGTTTTATGTCAGTGACCCTTCCTTATTTGTTATCCATTCTCCCAGGACTCGACCCATATTTTTTCTCTGCCTTGTAGTTACTATTAGGCCCATTTTTCTTGTGTGTTCATGTTTCTATGATAATGCACATTTGATCCTTGATGGGCAACGTAGCATAGAACACAGTTCCATTTGTTTATTTTTGGGATGTGGATAAAGCTCGATGCAACTGAGTGTGTGACCCATTCCCAAAGTCAATTATAGAGTACGGGATTGGAGTTGAATGTCAATATATGTGTATGGGCAGCTGTTTCCTTCCATAACAAACTGGTTACATTTTAAGTGAAAACTTGGCTGTTTTGCTGATCATGTTTTTATGGCTCTCAGAGAAATGACCAAATTAAACTAAATGTATTTGTATAACTTTCTTTAGGTGGGATATGACGTCACAAACTTTAGGTTCCTACTACAAAATTGCAGGAACAAGTAATCCTATGTTAATGTATAATTGCTTCTAAAATTGTTCCTGCATCACATAGTTTGGATGCAATTTTACTGAAAAAATCTTTGAAAATAACATATATAGGTACCAAAGGGAAACACATATTATGGAACCAATTGGAATTTTGCTGAACTTTTTAAATAGAGAGATGTTTCAAAGCGCAATTGAGAACAAAATTACTTACAGTCCTCTCCTGAATATCCTGTTACAATCTTTGGTTCAGGACCCTCTCCAATATCGTTTATGGCTTGTACTTTGATGTCATAAGGTACAAATGTCAGGGTATTCTCAACAAAGTGATGATGCTTGTTTCCTAGATGCTCATGCCATTTTGTGTCAACGCCTTGTCGTCTCCAACTAACTTTGTACTTCAGTCCCGGCCCATTCCAGTCAACGCGTTTCAGTGGCTGCAAAAATACACACAGAGAAAAGGTTAGCGGTTTATGAACAAACTATGGCATGGTCTCACCTGTAAAAAGCTCATTTAAGAGCAAAGCAAGTCTCAACATCAACGCTTCACATTTTAAAAAATGCAAGGAACAAATGGATTTTATTAGCCATTTGCAAATCTTGAAAAATAAATATAATATCCTGGGGAGATCAAGACTAATAGCATTTTGAAAACACAGCAAAAAGAAAACAGCAAAAAAATTAGATAGCTAACAGGAATAAATGAATGGTTCAAATATGCAAGGACTGGAATAAATTCAGCTAACACAACCATAAACTTTTAGTTTAATTTGTAGTTTGTAGTTTAGCGATACAGAGCGGAAACAGGCCCTTTGGCCAACCGAGTCTGCACAACCAGCGATCCCCACACATTACATTTATACCAAGCCAATTAACCAACGAACCTGTACGTCTTTGGAGTGGGGGTGGAAACCCAAGATCTCAGGGAAAACCCATGCAGGTCAGGGGGAGAGCGTACAAGCTCCGTACAAACAAGCACCCTTAGTCAGGATTGAACGCAGATCTCTGGTGCTGTAAAGCAGCAATTCTACCGCTAGGCCACCATGCAACACTGTGCTCACTCTAGATTGCTCTAGTTTGTCAGGCTCAATTCAGGGAGGTGATGGCATAAGTAAGTTAATTCTCTAAAAATATTTTGCTTTAGTATAATGTCTTAGATTTTGTCTTTTTAATTTACTTTCTTAATATTTTAATTTATTGCACACATTTTCCAGCAATATTCAAGTAGTTTCCTGAGAATTTAGGTGGTACAGAAATATAATGATGAACAAAGTTTATCTAAGGGTTAGCTTAATGTGTAGGAAGGAACTGCAGATGCTGGTTTATATCGAAGATAGAAACAAAATGCTGGAGTAACTCAGCGGGTCAGACAGCTTCTCTGGAGAAAAGGAATTGGTGATGTTTCGGGATGTAACCCTTCAGTCTGAAGAAAGGTCTTGACCCGAAACGTCACCTATTATTTTTCTCTGGAGATGCGGCCTGACCAGCTGAGTTACTCCAGTGATTAGCTTCATGTCTTTTGTCCATAAGAGTGGAGTTTTGTGATGATGAGCAACACAACAAGATAAACACAGACTTTTCACCAGCTGAGGCTTTAAAGGACAGATTAATTACTTAATGTTACACGGCTGAATGATACAGTACAATCTTTTTATGATGCAAGAAAACTGCCTTGTTTCTGGAAACGTATCAGTGAATCAAAATGCAAACTGTAAATTAAGTCAGACTGTAATTCTAGATGTTGAAATAACTGTGATGTTGTATTTGAACAGGACCCAGCTGGTGCAGAAAAATTGCAATATTTGGAAACGACAGTAATGTTTGTGCTGATCTAGATCCTGCCAGATTAATTATACATATCCCATTGCTTGATGTAAACCATTGCTCAATGTTTAATGGTGCTAACAACATAGAAGTTGTTAACAGCAAGCAGTTACTGATCATGCATCTCGGGTCTCACTTCATCTTTGATGATTCTGGCAAATGGGAGTTAATTAAACTTCACTCCATGTGTAGGAAAGAACTGCAGATGCTGGTTTAAATCGAAGTTAGACACAAAATGCTGGAGTAACTGATCTTCAGTCTGAAGAAGGATCTCGACCCGAAACGTCACCCATTCCTTCTCTCCAGAGATGTTGCTTGTCCCGCTGAGTTACTCCAGCATTTTGTATCACACTTCACTATGTTGTACTCAAGGATACTGTGATGATTTATTTGGCTCTGTAACTATCGGTATAACTTGCATTGGTTTCCTGTAAAGGACAAAATACCGCAGAAGCGGGAAATCTATCTTCTATACATAACTAAAACTCTGATCTTGTGCTCTTCCGGTTTGCGCGGCTTTTCTATCAGCACAGAAATGGTACGCGATAGCGCTACGATTTTTCGCCAGTTCACTCACTGTTCTCCTGTGCTGCGAATGCAAAATGTTTTTGCACCACTCCCCTTGTCCACACAGCCCAAAGAATTGGGAGTTGTTGTGTTATCTGACCAATGGTGTGCAGCTGAGTGGTAGAATCTGGTGGATAGTCGATGGAAATGTGGGACGAATTACAATCAATGGGATTAAAGATGAATATAGGATTTGTGTAAATGGGTGTTTAATGTTTGGTGCAGATTCCATGAGTTGAAGAGCATGTTTTTGTGCTGAATTTCTCCGTGGCTCTTTGACTCATTCTCACAATAAAAATTGCTTGAGGTAAGCTTCCTTAAGGAGTTTTGAGTATCCTTTTAGCTTTTGGGAGTGGAAGTTATGACAGGGGAAACTTAAAAACTCGGGTTCATGAAGAAACGATGGAAGTCTTGAGAAATTTTGGAGGAACGGTAAACCTTTATTTTCTGCGCTACTTTGTTTTGTTCTCTTTGCAGTGGGGATTGCACTGTCTGTTCCATTTTCTCCTTCCTCCAAAACTCATAATTTCCTGATAATTTCCAGCCAGTTCCCATTACCATCTTCACATCCAGAAACCATTGCTGGTATCAGGTACACAACATAAAGAAATCATCCAGGAGATGCAGGTAGAGTTTTAGTTTAGTTTAGAGATACAGCGTGGAAATAGGCCATTCGGCCCATTGAGGCGCACCGACCAGCGACCCCGCACATTAACGCTACCCTACACACAATAGGGACAACTTCACATTTATACCAAGCCAATTAACCTGTACAAATCTGTACGTCTTTGGCATGTGGGCGGGAACCGAAGATCTCGAGGAAAACCCACGCAGGTCACGGGAAGAACGTACAAACTCGGTACAGACAGCACCCGTTGTCAGGATCGAACCCGGATCAAATCAGGATCTCTCCCTACTAACAGGTGGGAGTGGATATCATGAGGCAGCAAGTGGGGAACTTCAGGGCTCTTATTATCAGTTTGACAGCATTGCTTGCAGTTGGATAGACCTCGTTAAATCCATGATCATTATCCGTCTTGGGCATTTGCAATGGAGTCATCAGTGAATGGATGGTTCTGGTCACCAATTAACCTTCCTGATATTTAGCCTTCAGCTGTGCAGTCTGCACTTGCCAACGATAAAAGAGACAGAACAATGTGTGAGTGTCCACAAGTGACAAGCTAGATCAGATGATCAGCACAGCACACCAGCTATAAATTTGACGGAATGTCACCTTTTTTACACAAGGGGATGTTCATTGGGAACGATGAGAGACATGGTGGTCTACTGGTTATTTCCTTCAATTAGAGGGAGTCAACCAACCAATAATGCTCTTTCATTTATTCTTATTATTTATTTCCCTCAATCTCCTGAAATAGAATGAATTGTGAATTCCTCTGTAATATAAGAAAATAGGAGCAAGAGCTGACCACTTAAGCCTTCCCTCCCATTCAATGTGGTTATAGCTGATCTGCATCAGGCCCCATCTCCTTTTCTGGGCCAGTTCCCCATCGCCCTTAATTCCCTAATCTTCCAGAAAAATCTCGTTAAATACCCTCAATGGTTTAACCTTCACCATCCTTTGAAGTAAAGTATTCCAGAGATTTTGTGAGAAAACCATTTCAGTTTCAAACAAACTGCCCAGTAACAAGCCATTTGGGTATTTTAAAAGATTGACAGATACTTGATAAATAAGGGTGTCAAGGATTATGGGGAGAAGGATGGTGCTGGTGTACAGGTCGGCATGGACTCGGTAGGTCTATGCTATATCTCTAAAGTATAAAGTTGGGCATCGAAACAGGAAAATAAACCATATATGAGTGGTGGAATGACATAATGTATTTTCCAAGCTAAATATTTCCCAAGAGATCTCACTAGATTTCATTTTTTAAAAATAAATCTGCCATAAGGTCCCCTAAAAATGCAATTTGCTCTTTATTTCTGTCTCTCGGCCTGATTGTTCTCCGTGATATCCACTGCATTTCTGCATCCCAACTGAACACCTTTGCTGGGGAACAGAAATGGTAAAACAACAATAGATTCCCTGGTCTCCATTGCCAAAGATGATTACTCTGAGATCTAATCTAACCAGACATGTTGGATCAAAAGGGAGATTCGCTCTCTGCTGAAGTCTGGATTCGAGGCTTTCAAAAAGGAAGACTTCGGACTGTACAAGAAGGCTGAGTATGATCTCCGTAAGGTTATCAGAATAGCAAGAAAATATTGTAGAATAAGCGAAACACTCAATTCTAGCAAGTGGATGCCAGGTACCAGTGGCAAGTCCTGAATACCATGATGGGCTATAAGCCAAAATCACGTGCCATCTCTGGCAATTACGCATCTCCAACAGAAGAAGTTAATGCCTTTTACATTCACTTTGAACAGGCAAATAAAATTCCAGCAATGGCCCTCAGCACTGTTGCCCCTCAAGGTTGTGTGCTCAATCCCACACTCTATTCCCTGTACACCCATGATTGTGTAACATGCAAGTACTGTGCCAACTCGATCGTTAAGTTTGCCGATGATACCACGGTTTTCAGCTAGATCAAGGAAAAATGATGTGGGCAGCACAGTGATGCAGCGGTAGATTTGCTACCTTACACCACCAGAGACCCAGGTTTGATCCTGACTACGGGTTCTGTCTGTACAAAGTTTGTACGTTCTCCATGAGACCACGTGGGTTTTCTCTGGGTTCTCTGGTTTCCTCCCACATTCCAAAGACGTGCAGGTTTGGAGGTTAATTGGCTTCTGTAAATTGACCCGATTGTGTAGGATAGAACTAGTATACTGATTGATCACTGGTCAGCGCGGACTTGATGGGCCGAAGAGCCTGTTTCCACATTGTATCTCAGAACTAAACTAGGAAGGAGTATGGGAAAGAGATCATGAGCTTTGTGTTTAGTTGTCAGAACAATCTAGTTCTTAATTTCACCATGATGAAAGCTGGTTGTTGACCTGAGGAAGCAGAGTGCGGGGAACACAACACTGTCCTTATCCATGGAGCTGTTGTAAAGATAGTCGACAGCTTCACGTTCCCAGGCATCCATATCACCAGCAACCAAACATAATCCCATCACAATGATGTGGTGATCAAGGAAGTGCATCTGCATATTAACTTTCTTGGCATCTGAGAAGATTCGCTATGTACTTACCATTGTGGACTCATCACATTTTTGACATGTACAGCAGGGTGAGAGTTACAGTTGGTCTCCAGACTGTGGGTTTGGTACCAGCATTAGAGGTCTTGGCTTCAAACACTCTTTTTCTGAAGGCTGGTGCACTGGAATTTATACCATTGCATCGCTGTGCTTTGAGCTGCTTGTCTGCAGCTGATCACTTGCTGAAACCTTCAATTATGCCTTTGAGATCTGTCTACTCCAAGGCTGTCCTGGCCAACCTCCAATCATCCCCTCTGCCTAAAGTGCTTATCCAAAAATCTGCTGCCTCTGGAGACTTTTCACTCATCATACCTGTTCTGTGACTCCCTGTCTGACAAAACATCAATTTTAAAGTTATTTTCTTGCGAAAGTCCTTGTTGGCCTCAATGGCAACCACCATCCCTTGCAATGCAATGCATTCCAAGTATGCAAGCTTTCTAGACCTATGTGCTCCTGATGGGCCTGTCCCACTTAGGCGATTTTTCAGTGGACTGCCTGAAAAACCAGGAACTGGAACGGCGACTGCCAGAGTGGAACACACACACACAAACACATCGCAAAGACAGGGGCCAGGTCAAGCGGGGGAAGCGCTGTCTGAAATACACACGGTGCAAAGCCAAGGTGATACAGACACACACCACGATGAACAGGAAGGTTGGCGCTGTAATTAAGACGGCTAGCACAGTGTACGCTAAACCCTTTAAAAGAGGAGGGGAGGAGAAGGGAGAAGGGGGGAGAAGGAGTGGAGACAACTTTTAAGACGATAGACAACTCTTAATAAGCCAGAGATACACAGCTGTGAAGTTCGGCGGACATTTAACATTACCGGTCGGTTATCCTTGGTTCTGAAAACTCGTGCTTACGTTTTTTGTCCCCAACGAGCCAATAAAAATGACCGGTCAGCAAAGGCGATTAACTAAAACTTCCTACGACCACCTCGACTACCTACAACTACATGACGACCCCAGTGCAACTGCAACTACGACTACAGGATTATCGATTATCTCCATGGCGACCAATCTTTCAACATGTTGAAAGATTTGTGGCAACCATACTGAGGCTGCGACTAGTTCCCAGAATGCGGGAACTCCTCGCGACCATGAAGGAGACTCACCAGAGACTACCAGCGAACATGTGGCTCCTGCACTCGCCTAAAAAGTCGCCTAAGTGGGACATGCCCATGAAATTCCGACCTCTCACATAATCCTGATTTTAAATACTACTACTTCTTCTTCTTCTTCTTCGTCTTCTTCTAAGACAGTCACTTGGTGTCAAAGATGACTTGCTTCCACTCCAGTTCAGAGGGCGGTGATGTTGTCACTGTGGAACCAGCAGACTCTCAGCTGCTTGGGCAAGAAGGAGATTGATGGGCTGATGGTTGAATCATTTGGCACGCCGTGCTCTCCTTTCATTGATTCTGCTTGGCTGACACAAGTAGATAGATTAGCAATATTTAAAAGGCATTTAGACAGGCACATGAACATGGACGGATATGGACGCTGTGCAATCAGATGGAATTAGTTTCCATTAGCATCATAGACGGCACAGACATCGTGGGCCGAAGAGACTGTTTCTGTTGACCTATAACCTATATCATGCTCCTGTTGGAGAGATTTCAATTTTTTGATGCCTTCCCTTTTGCTTTACTACCAGTTCAAGTAGTATTGGGCTAGGGATTCCAAGAGGTCGATGACAATGTTATAATTCTTCAAGGAGTTTGAGTTTAGTTTATTGTCACGTGTACTGAGGTACAGTGAAAAGCTTTTGTTGCGTGCTAACAAGTCAGTGGAAAGACAATACGTAATTACAATCGAGCCATCCACAGGGTACCGATACACGATAAAGGGAATAATGTGAATAGCAAAGTAAAATCAAGTAATATTGCTGTCATAGTAAGAGATTGAAAAGAGTGGTGCGATTGTAATGTGTGATTGCAGATCCATGTTTGTGACTAGCACACACACAGAGTCACCTGGGTTGAGTGCTATCTTCGATCTTGGTGTCTTTGTGGACATGTTTGAAGCATTTTCACTTCCTCGTCACTTGATCCACTCCATGTCCTTGCTGCAGCAGAGTTCATAATAGAGCGCTCACTGCAGGAGTCCAGTGGACAATGTGGCTGAGCACCAGGCTGGTTGGGCTGGTTAAGCTGCACCTGAGCATTGAAGCTAGTCCAGGAAACAATGGTACATCGATCCAGCCAGCAGATGTGGAGGATCTTGTAGAAGTGGTATTTTTTTTGTGCGTTGAGGTGTCTCTTGTAGGCTGAGCACAATTTCTACATGTATAGCTGAAAGAGAATTACTGCTGGTCAATAGTAAGTTTGGTACCTGGGTTAGAGATCTGGATCTTCAAGCCCTCTTTTCCATGTGCTGATCAAGGCTGGTGAATCATTCCATCGCTGTGTTTTGAGCTGCTTTGATCCAAAGCTCTGGGTGCACCTCCTCAAAGCTCTCTGCCTTTGCCTCTCACCCTTTAAGAAGCTCTTTAAAATCTGCCTCATTGACCAGGCTTTTGGTAATCTGTTCAGATTCCTTATTTTACGGTTCAATGTGTAATTTCTGTTTGATAATTCTCCTGTTAAGCATCTTGGGACCACACGGTATGGCCTGCACTACATAATAGCAAGCTGTTGTTGTATAGCACAATTTGCAGAATGTCAAGACCTAACTCATTACATATTTAATACAGAAATGAGAAATCAAGGTTAATCTACAGTTAATATACCCTGAAGCCATTTGAAAAAAAAAGTGCTTTAGAATGAGATCATTTTAAAATTCAGATAAATTGGCAGAACTGCTTTTATTTCTTGTGAAAAAAATCCGAACTTATATTGTGATCAAATGGATTGTATTCCCTGGTTAGTTCTTTCTTAAGACACATTTTGATACTATTCTGCAGTTTTGGTGCTTAGAATAATCTTGTACAATTGAATGGACTACTAGGGCATGAAGCAAAGAAAAACACCTCACGGAATGTTATGCAAAGAATCTTTCTTCTTAGATTTATTCACACCTTTATGCTTCAAATTGTATAACTTGCATTTCACTGTAGCCAGACTACCCCTTTTACATTGATATGATCAGCTGATTATCAACATAAACATGTGCATTGTGAATTTAGCAGCATTTTCAGTGATATAAATGCGATATTATCCAAACCATTTCAACAAGTATTGTCATCCATTGAGTAATGCAAAGGAAAACTGGCTCCTTACAGCAACCTCACATTTTCTTTGCTATTATTCCACATCAGTAGAATCAACCACATTTTTTGCAGACTAAATTTTAGTTTTGATTCCACAGACTAATATCATAAAGTACAAAGTAATGGATCTAATATATGCTTTTATGAAATGCTAGGCAATATTGCCCTCAAGAGATCTATCTTTTATGCTGAATTAATACCGGGTACATTTTCTACCCTATTTATCACAGCCAATCTTTTCCCACTCCATCTGTCAGTGCATCTGTGATCAGGCAGGGCAGTGAACACATATCCATAGATCTTATGCAGGACAAGCAACATTTCTGCACCTTATTTTGTAACATGCTGCTTTTCAAACAGAAGTTTTATTTATTTTTGGCAATTTACTCGTTTGAGATAAATAGTTTCAATGCACAGTTTCTCCCATCGAAGTTGAATTTGGCAGATTGAGTCTTCAG